>OW618043.2:17153535-18353535 GCA_939531255.2 Thera britannica | reverse complement strand
AGATTTGCAGGAATATCTCACTTGGTGAGGTTCCTGCAATTCTGGGGCCAACCTCTTCTGAAAAGTCCTCCCTCACACCCGTAAAAGTAGCGTAGTCAGCAGACCACACGAAGTTCTCGTCTGGGTCTGCTGACACGTCGTCGTCGTCATCGTCGTCCTCGTCTGCGGCGTCCGGCGCACCGATGTCGCCGGGGTCATAGTCACTGTCGGAGTCGTTGTTGATGTCGAAGTCTTGTTCTAGATCTTCTTCATGCTGTCAGGAAATGCAACCTGGAAAGTTGTGTATAAAATATAAATATATATATATATATATATCATTTTGTGTTACATGACACTGTGGATATATCCCACAGTGTCATGTAACACAAAATGCTAGAGGGGATAAGATAATCATTTTAATTGTGCCGTAACAGAACATAATATTTAATAAAATGTAGTAAGGCCATGACAAAATTCTAAATCAGACAATGAGTCAAATATTCTGCATACTTACGTCGGTGTCCGAACCTTCGGCGTAATCCCTTGGTCCTGGGAAAGGATCAAGAGGTTCCGAGGTGCTGGGTACGTCCAACACCTCGATCCCCTCCCCAACCTCAACTATTGCTGGCCGCTATGGCTGTATGCATGAGAAAATTGAAAATAAGTATAAGTATTTAAATAATATAGAAATACCTACAGGTTTTGAATTATGTTCTAAATTTATTATTATTAAATATTATACTGTGTGTATTATATTTTTTACATATTAGCGCTATGGCTAATATTATTCTAAAATTAAGAAACAAACAAATTCAAAAAGTAAACAACATACCCGAAGTGTTTCCGATGGGGTCCTCTCCATAACGAAATCGCGGTCGCCGAACGCCAGGGCCCCTTCGGGCGTCGTCATCACGACCTCATGAGCCATGATTTGGTCGTTTGAACCTTCCATCTAAATTACAAAGAAAACAACATAATAAATTTCATATTCTATAAATATTTTTGCATATTTACGTTACTTATACAATAATGAATAAGATGAGGAATAAAAACATACAATTCCAGACAAATATAGTTTATATATGTATATATTTACATCCAGCGTCACTTTTGGCGTCTTGCACGTTGCGCGTAGATATGACGTCCCCCAGTTCTGGTCACATTTTTTTGCATTTCTATGCATATACTGCTTAGTCATTAGATATTCTACTCCCTAGAATATGTCATTTTCGTGTAATTTTATTTGCAAAAATATTCTTCTCACAGTCATGATTAAGCATATTTGAACCCCGAACCATGATAATTACTTTCTTGTGTCCAGCTGTATATTGATAATTGATTATCTATTGCACCGACTATTTGACGTCATTATGTGTGGTGCATACTTGTAGAAATGCGACGTTGCCAGCATTTATTTATGTTAAAACTCTTTCTTTTCGTTTTTCTCATAACCCGCGCGCGGTATTGTTGCTATCAGACGTCCGTATATGAATTCGGTACTCTCAGATTTATTGAAGAGAATTAAGCCTCTTAGAACAGTCAGTCGATTCGTATCTTCTTTGCGCGATTTTACCATGGTTGTAATTATTGATGTGGATAAGTTTTTTAAGAAAACTGACTTAAAAAAGTTTTACAAAGATGGTACTGCGTGGCCGTGGCAGTCTACTCATTTTGTTTTAGTGGAAAAATGTATTTGTGGTAAACTAACAAACTATGGTGATATCCGTATCATTTTGTGCGATCCATGAATCAAAATGACATACTCAACCTATACCACAGTTCCTACTTCTGGTGCAATGTCTGCCAATACGCAATGTATGACCATTATCCAGAGGACGAATGTTTTTGTACTATTGAATAGGTAAGTAGTCGTACTATAGTAAGCTTCATGACACCACCCGCCTGGCGCTTTAAGGCTCATTTACACGATACAAGTTTATTGCCTGTTGAATACAATAATTGCCTAGAAATAAATGACTTGCATCGCCTGAACAACACGTCACATTATTGCTAGTAGAGCAAGTAGGATGCAAGTTTTCCATTCAAAACTGTTCTTGGTTTAAACAGCACATGCAATAATTTCTTATGCAATTTTCGCATTCAACTGGATTTTACGTTCTCATTTGCAAATATGAGTGCAGTTAGTGAGGGTGTATTGATTGTTGCTGCTCTACTAAGGCAAGAAATATTGAGAAAACGTCGTAAAAGAAGGTGTTGGGTCAAAAAATGGATAGCAATAAGAGAGGTTCTCGGAGCATCTAACCAGCTTTGTGTGGAGTTACAAACAGAAAATGAAGATGACTTTAAGAAGATGTTTCGTGTGAACAGAGCCCAGTTTTATTATTTATTAGATAAAATTGGTTCTTCTATACAAAGGCAAAATACAACAATGCGTAATGCTATTCCAGCTCGAACCAAACTAGAAATAACATTAAAATATTTGGCTACTGGAGATTCATTGGGTACACTTTCAGAATTATTCAGGGTACCTTAGTGTACTATAAGTACTTTTTTAGTTGAAGTACTTGAAGCTATTTACTCAGCATTAGAAGATTTTATAAAGGTACGTAATAAATTAAACAAATTTTAGAATAGAATCATTTATTTTTAGTAAGTAAAATAGAATTAAATCAAAATAAATTACAAGTTCCACCACGTATCTTCACTGCCTGGTTTCGAATATGGTGAATCTGGCATAGGAGTCGAGTTAAGTCGTTCTTTGTCTTTAAGATTCCGCAGTTTATATTTAGATAATATGGCTTGTATTTCATCCTGAGCATGTACGCTATTTTCAGCATTTAAAATCCGCAATGAGGAAGAAACATATTTTCCGAAATTATCAAATTCATCGTCGTTTTTCTCTAGTCTCGCTCGTTTCTCAATATTATCCAATTTATTTAAAGCAGATTGTATGTAACCCGATGTTTTTTTAGTTGTTCTTTTGGGCATTGGAGATATGGAGTTGTCGAGAACTTGTGAGTTTGTTAAATTTTCCATATTTTCGATATTTTCCGCATTATCTTCATTAATATATTCTAATAAAACGACATTTTGCCTTGCGAGAGTGTCGTTCTCAGCAACAACAACATCTTGTGATGCAAGCGAAGCGACATTCTGAAATCGTTTTTTTTTTCATTATTTTACAGGTACCAAGTTCGGAAGAGGAGTGGAATAAAATAAGATGAGGATTTTCAATAAGACGAAATTTTCCAAATTGCATTGGTGCCATTGATGGAAAGCATATAAATATAAAATGTCCCCCTGGCACAGGATCCGATTTTTTTAACTATTAAAGTACATTTAGTATTGTTTTACTGGCTTGTGTTGATGACGATTATTGTTTCACATATATTGACGTGGGGGCGAAGGGTAGAAACTCAGATGGTGGAATATTTTATAACTGTTCTCTAAAGAAGGCTATTGAAGAGAACACCATACATTTGCCAAGTAATTCAGTAATGGTCGGAGATGAAGCGTTTCCCTTAAAACCTTATTTGATGAAACCATATCCTCGCCGTATCGATTTATCAAGAGAACAAAAAATTTTTAACTACAGATTGTGTAGATGCAGAAGGATCGTTGAAAATGCTTTTGGCATTTTAACAGCTCGATTTACAGTGTTCGGAAAGCCAATTATTACAAGTATAAACAAAGTAGACGTTATAGTTAAAACATCGTGCGCATTACACAACTGGCTGAGGAAAACTTCTCCTGCTTCTTACACGCCCCCAGGTTTTATAGACGAAGAATGTCCAGAGAGTGGTTTACGTCTTGGTACTTGGAGAGAAAATGTTTCAAGTGGAGCTTTCGAAGATATAACTTCACAGAACAATAGGAATAGTACAAGAGAAGCTATAAGAATCCGTGATAATTATTGTCATTACTTTAATAATGATGGTGCTGTACCCTGGCAAAACAACGCCATTTTTTAAGGACACATTTTAAATACCTACAGCTATTTTTTTTTCTTAAGTATTCATATTTTTTATTAAGTCATAGTTATATATAAGTTATTTCAAAATGTACCGCAAACACTTTGCACTCATAAAAACAGGTCGAAATCTCAAATGATTACGTAGAAAACAATAATTATATATTATATAATTAGATATTATAGTTGAAACCTTTTTTTTGAGATTTCGATCTATGTTTATTGGGAAAAGTTTTTTGTTTTCATGAGTGCAATGACCCCCCAAAACATTCGCAGTGTTTCGAAATGTACCTAACATTTCGAAACACTTTATATATATTTGCACCTAACTGTACTTCAACGTGAAATACATATTACTTACCATATTTGATGTCGTTTCCCTGTGTTCAGACGGTTTCCTTAAAAAAGAATCCATTAAATTATACCAAGATAGTTTGGATTTGTAAATATCAACTGTACCGGAACCGGTACCCATTGAATCTTTAATTTTCTTCTTTTCCCCATGATATTGCGTCCTTAAATTTTTTATTTTATTTGTGATTTCCTTTGGGCCAAAACCTTCAACTCCAAATTCCTGTCCAAATGCTGCTAGTGCAGCACTACGGGCATCACGATTTTTGTTTGTTAATTCTCGTTTTCTGTATCCCACAAACACTCATGACTGCGATAAATCTCCATAAACTTTATTAAGTTAGCAGAACCGAATTTAACCACTTTTTGACTCATTTTAAATAACACCTTTCTTCTAAAACCTTCAACAATTGAATGATGTATTTGCCAACGCAAATATGTGCAATACTTGAAGCAACGCGCCAGAAAATGGTACAGGTTCATACAAGTCTGTGTTTAGACAAGTCAAGACTTGAAAGCAATAATGTCCTTAACATAATTGTATTGGTGTAAACAAAAGACACTAGGAATTACGCTCCGTATCAGAAGGTCTATCAAGAAAAATGACGTAGTTTGCAGAACGTCAGCATATTAAAACGTCTATATGGTGGCAATGTCTTGAGCGGCAAAATGACTTACTAGTAAAACGTCCAAAATATAAAATTGTCAACGATATAAAACGTTAGGTATACTCAAGAACAAAAACAGAAAATAATTTTAAATGTTTATTAACAAAATTGATCTCCAAAAATAATCCGTTTTATATGAGAGAGTCGCTGTAAAAATACGTATGATGTTATCTCCTGGTTATTTAGTTTATCGGTTTCTCTCTTGTATTTTTTATCAAAAATAATATCATTTTTTTACGTCTTTGGCCATCAAATAAAGCGCGTGTAATTTTAAGGTCCTGCCATTTTGCTTCTTTTCGCAATTCGTGAATAAATAAAGGTAATGCCCTTTTTCGACCTACTCTGGCATTGAATCTTCTGTTCCATCCTTCCAAAGCATTATTAGTACGATGTCTTTGCCCAAAACAACTAATATCATCCGGTCTCATATCTTTAATCCATTGTTTGTGAAAGTAATTGATAAATTGCGAAACATTATCATTCTCCATGCGTTCGGCATCATCATGGATTTGGGACCATACTTCACTAATGTTTGCGGCTGGCAGCAACGGTAAATTAGCTAACATCCTTGTTATTTTCCTTCCACTATTGAAATCAGGAACTTTTAATTTTCGTGACTTTCGCCATACGGCGTTATTGAAGTGATAATAGCAACCACTAAATTTTCCTTCGGGAAATGTTAAACGGAATGCGTTAATCTGTGCAGCCTCATAGTCACACTTGTAATATTTTATGTCAAGTCCAAAATGATGTTTGACGAGAGCAAAAAGTCTCTCATATGTCAATTGTTTTTTATCGGGTAACAACGCATACATAATGGGTACTACATTGGTTGTTTCCGAGCAACTCTCTATGTCAACGTGCATTGAATACAGCTGTGAAAACGGTATAGGCACCTTAAAAGTTCCATCTCCGAAAAAGAATGCAGCCTTATCCGGCAGTTTTTTCATAAATTCTTGGCAGAGTTTAGTGGAAAACAGAAATATTTTGTCGTTCTCTGTGCCATCAACACAAACTAGAAAATCTTTGGCCGGCAATCCTGGAATCTCAACTTCATTGACGCATGAAAACTCTGTCTTTTGTACTTTCAAGAAATTTCTCCTTGTTCTATATAAAGTATCTTTTTTTGACTCGAAACTCGGTATGAAACTTGGATTTGAATCACGAAACTTTTTTCAAGAATTTTTGTAATTGGAGTAAACTTCACGCACGCTTCCTTTTTACATATGTCCATTATACGGTCATTTTAATTTTTATCTGGGTTTTTTTTACACGAATGTCCTATACCCCCTCTAATAATTTCAGTTTTATTAGCATTTAATGTGACCGAAACACTACATTCATCCCGTTTAGCGCATCTCCACAGGCTTGTTCCGCTTTTATTATTAACATTGTGGTTGTATCGGTATCCATCGTGCAAAAGTACTAATTTTCCTTTTTGACTTGTTATGAAAATAAATGGATTATCAATTTCTTCCATTCTTAGGCAAAACACAAGCGTCCCATAGAAAAAATCTCCAATGATTAATATTTGACGCAGTTGTCATGAATATGTCAACATTCCGTTCATACTGTAAAATTTGAAGTGGCCAGCCAGTATCACAAAGGAGTATCAATCTCAAGTAGTACTTAAAACCTCATACGTGTAAAATATTATTTCCCCCCCATACTAAGTACTTTTATGAAAAGAGCAAAATATACAATGTTGATACCTGTACTTCATAATCGTGTCAATTTTACATTTTGGACGTTTTACTAGTAAGTCGTTTTGCCGCTCAAGACATTGCCACCATAAAGACGTTTTAATGTGCCGACGTTCTGCAAACTACGTCATTTTCCTTGATAGACCTTCTGATACGGAGCGAGGAATTATTTGTTATTAAGAATTGCATGCAATAGTTGCGTACAATTTTACAATTTCAATCTGTGTGTAAACAATTGCTTACCATTCTTGAATTCAATTATTGCGATTAATTAATTGCATACAATTATTGCACTTGAATGTACAAGAAAATGGTACCGTCTAAATGAGCCTTTACGTACCACATTGCTGCTTTAGGAACGACACGCGAAAAGCAACTCTATGGTGCATGCATAAGGTTGATCTTTTAGATTTTTGAAATTCAAGGTGAAATGTTTAGGATATGCGATAAAAAAAGTTAAAGTCAGAAACTTTATCCAATAATTAATACGTTTGGAAAATTTTGATTAAATAAACATATAGGACTGATAAAACAATCAAAAACCCGAATGCACAACTATCTAAGGACACCTGGGTTTTTAAAACGAATAAAATCCAGCCACCCGTTGGAACAAAGTACTAAAGACATTTACAAAGAAAAAGGGTTGACAGGAAAGGGTGTACTAAGTCGAAAGAGGGCCATTGTACCTACTCATCATCATTTTGAAGATATTTTACCTACCTGCCTTGAAAAAAGAAAAAAAAACAGCTGTTCCGTACATTTTGTCGTCTAAGTAAGACAACTAAGTTTTTATATGGAACAGCTGATTTTTTTCACGATTTTGTGTTAGCTCCTAAAAGCTGTTCAAAATGATGAGTACAATGGCTCCCCTTTAGCTTAGTACACCCCGATAAACATGTACATACAAGATACGTCTGACAAAAAAATTAGACAAGAAACAATAGAAAACATTTAAAATTGCCAGCCAGTCATTTTTATTACGTATTATAATACGTAATAAAAATGACTGGCTGAATTGTGTGAGCGAAAAAGCAAAAACGCCCGTTATAAGCTCTTGAAAAAGTTTAATGCGTGAGTTGCGAGAAACATACTAAAATTGTCAACTCCTTAAAATAATTTGAGCAATAAAACGATTTCAGTAACTTAAAACTTATATAATACGTCAAAAACATAATAATATTAAACGTTCACAAATTATTATTTTAAGATATACTTCTATTTTATTTACGTTAAAGAAACAATATTTATGTAAGTAAGAATTACACCGCGTTCAATTGTTCGTTGTAAAATAATCATTTTTTTGTGTATGTGTTTTGAACAAACACTTTAATTTTAAGCCAGTCTTGTAACGGTGGAAAACTGGGTGCAGACAGGCAGACCGACTATTTCGGCTGCGTTGGCCCTGACTAGCTCAGTTGGGGTTCGATGTTCCTACCGCACAAAAGATTTTTATACTAAAATAAAATAAATGTTAGAAATCAGTTACAGAGTTTTATTTAAACAACACATACCTCTTACATGACATGTACATTAGCTTAGGAATGAAAAATTGAAACTGCACAGCTAGGCTATCTTATATACTATATAATCCTAAAGTGATCCTTCATTTACATAACCTTAAAGTGAGCTCAAATAGCTACTTAACTACAAATTTATATTCTCAGTTATTAACCAGAATAGAGGTTATCCACATGCCAGACTATCTTTCTTATAAATGAACCTACTACTAATCAACAAGTTACAAATACATTGAACGCTACGTTCTCTGACATGGGATTGAACAAAGAAATTTAAAGGGACATCTTTATATAGATGAGAGGTTTAATGACCTCAGGGAATAACAATATATTCCCTTACATAAAATGTAAGCAATGGCTATCATAAATACATGAGAGGTTCAATGACCTTGTGGAATCGTTCCTATTCTTACACAAAAATCTATAATGCTTATATTATTTACACGGGATGTTTAGTGACCATTTGTTCAAACTTTATCCAAACCATCGCTCTCAAGCGAGCACAAACTTATTCAGGGAGAGGTTACTGCTTAGTGTGTCGGAGGTGTGAATATTTGAATTTACCAATCACTAGTCCCCGGATGACCCAATTAAATAAAACCCACAGAAAACTACCTTGTGAGCCACCCCGGAGCGTTCCCTAACACCTACCCCCTGGCGTCCGCCTCTAAAATAACCCTAGCAACAGTACACTGACAGACGGGATGGTAAGATAGTAAAACGCACGACAAAGACAATAGCAATGACCACGTCAACGAAACCCTACCTATTGACAACAAAAATAGCACTCTCTACGGCAGCAAACAATCTTTTTGGCAACAAACAATTATTGGCAACACACAACAGACCAGGACTCCACGGAGAACTGTCCTGACGCGCCTACTCCTTCCGCATTAAAATAAATTGGCACTGGCCCACCTCAGAATCGCCGACGGGCGCTTATCGTCCACGTGCGACGTCACCCACGTGCCCTGCCGCCACGTGCCCTGCCGTGCAGTCGCCGACTGCCCCCGCCGCGTGTCTCGCGCCCCCGCACAGGCGAAAGAAGGAAGGCGCCATGCAGACGGTGTCAGCAAACTGAAAAATACAAGACAACAGGTTAATCTTGGCAACGTGCGGACACAGCCCGCAGGATGCTGCGTCCCTAAAAATACAACTGATCCTCCCCTGTATGCCCCATGCTGTGTGATGCTTCTCAGATCCCCTACGTACCAGAAATGGGCGCTCGCCCAGCTTGCAGTCGGCTCGTATCGGCAGCGAAAATGCTGGCTTCGTGTGCTGGGGCTCGTCTCTGGGCACGCGGTGGTGGTATTGGTTGGCGCAGCTTCGTCTGTAATACCCAAATCTGGTTAGCGAGGACTCCTCCACAAACCCAACGGTGCCACGGTGCAGCTTTCGTACGTACCGGCGATTCTGCTAGGCTCGGCGTTTTTTCCGTGGAATGCCCCCGGCGGCTCCGCACGCGCCTTTATCACCTTTGCTACCACATACCCCGCACCTCGAGCCACAAACTTCCGCTCAGAATATTCCAGAACACTTGCCAATAATCCACGGCATTTACGTCTCTCCGGCCAGCATTTTTAATGTCTGTAATTGCGAGCTCGCTTCACACATCGACCCAACCACATTATTTCTATTCACCCGCAAATATCGTTTATTTCTTAGTTAGTTACACTACTCGCCAATGGAGGCTCTTGCGTCTTACTGATGGTGAAAACGTTGTCCTTTACCAACTCAAGCTAAGCCCTATTTCTCTCCTTCTCCGACCCTACTGACATGCGACTACTTCGTAACAGATGTCACTAGTAGACACCGTTCGATACGAACATCGCTACCCACAAAAGTGTTGACATCTGTCAAATCCTGCATTTTGCGGCTACTACTTAACAGATGGCGCTCTTCGCCAGCCATCTGCCTAGCCATTTTTAGTGTTTCTATTCGTTGCCAGAGGTCGCCCTTGCAACGTTTCAACAACTCACTCACCAACTTGCGTCTTGGCGCGTAAATTTAAATAGCTCTCCATTAGCTTTCGACTGATACGAAAAACTATTCTGCCAAAATAAATGAAATGCTACAGTCTTTATTGTGAACAAGTGTAGGATTTTGTGCTTTTAATTAATCACATTCTGCACGTTTTGGGGGCTTCTTGTATTTAATATGATCTTTAAAATATTTTACTACTATATTTTTTTGTTCCGTAGTCCAAGGAACAAGTGTTCTCTTTTTTGACGTGATAACGTCTTATAAATCGATGGAGCCGGCTGCACGCACGAAAAAACATGACTCATGCGTCGTTACGTCGTTTCGTCGTTCCATTTACCTGAGCCCGAGCCCGGGTCGGGTAATGGGTAAGGGTAAATGAGGGTAAGGGTAAATGAGGGTAAGGCTAAATGAGGGTTCGGTCGGGTTCCGGGTCCGGGTCCGAGAGTTCAAGTCTGAGTCCGAGTCCGCGAGTCCGCGAGTCCTCGAGTCCGCGAGTCCGAGTCGGGTCCGGGTCCGGGTCCGGACCGGATTTTCATTCAGTTTCATTCAGTTTCATTCACATTCATTCAGTTTAATTCCATTTCATTTCAAATGTGTTGCTACAATACAAGGGCAATAAGTGAACTTTTGCGCCGCCCGCATAGGGCGCTAATGGATCGAGTGTACCCAAGATATTTAGATGCCCGAGCGAGCATCTAAATATCTCGAAGGTTTTTTTCAGTTTACTTGCTGAAAGAAATAATGTCAATACAAAATGTACTTATTATTATAAAACAACGTCTTATAATACAAATAAATGTAACTTGATCGATTCAATTGTGATTTCCATTTACCTCCTTATCTATATTATATCCATACAAAATATCTATCAAACAAATATTAATTAAAATTCTTTTGAAAAATGCAACCATTCCATCAGTATTTTCTTATGACGTTATCACGTTCAACTATCGTCAGTAAACCGACTTTACAGACAACCGATTTTTTTTCTGTTAATTTCCGTAGAATTTTTATTAGTCGAATCTTGTAAAATCACTTCTTTCGGGTTATTCGAATCTTGCGATGGGTTCACATTTAGTAATGGTTCAGATTCTTCTTCTAATTCAAACTCAACAACTTCCTGGTTTTCTATTTCTTCTCCCATAACTTTTTCATTCATGTTCAAGTCTATTTCGTCTAAAGTTTTGCCTTGATATTTATCTGCATTTCCATCTTCCATTAAAAGTAAAAGCTTTGAGATCTTTGCTGTCTGATAAACATGGCTAGGTAAACGATAATTATCTCTATGCACACTTAAAGTGTGTCCCATAAAGGTAGCTAGTTGTTCGAGCTCTGATTCAGTCATAGTAAATAATTGAGTCATTGTGGCTAAGTGTTTACGGAGCCGCGTAGACGTAAGAACTTGAAAGTTTTTAGCTCCACATGCTTTGGCATACTTCTGTAAAATTTTGTAGCCACAACCGTTTCCTCCACCTACTTTTGCAAACAACACATTGTTGTTATTTGGAATGTACATTTGCCTAACTGATAATATTTTTTCTATGTCATCTTGAACATCCGTACTAAATAGGACTGGAACTCCCCTTCCTCTTTTACCACGGATCACAACTCTTTTTAATTTATCTACTAAAATCTTTTCCGTCACAGAAAGAACTTTGTCAAATTCTTCGTATTTAACGCTATCGTTCCCGTGTTCCTTATAATCACTTAATTTTAACCGTTGTAGTTCACCAGGTCGACGTCTGTTAAGAAGCAGCACGCGACAATATGTAGACTCTACCAAACTGTTAAAAGCCTCAACGTTCATTTTCTCTTTGGACTGTGTTAAATTTTCAGACGACTGTTTGGATACACCCTGCAAATAATCTTTGAACAATTTTAAATCCGCAGCAAGTGGAACGATAGTGGTTTTGTTCCATTTTTTTACGTTAAGGTCATCAGCGGCCTGGCTTGATATGTCAAATTTCCAGTTTTCAGTAATCAATTTAGAAAGTGTATTTATATCAGCTTGAATACTTGCTGGCTCAACAAATCTTACTACACTACCTATGGAAAATGCCCCTTATGCGACGGGAATCATGTTCTGATGCAATGTGCAAAATTTATCGACATGAACCATTGGATTACGCAACAACACAGTAACAAAACTAAAAGTCTGCAAAAATTGCTTATACGCTCACGGAAACGACAACTGTAACTCGAACAAGACTTTTTTTTTTTTTTTTTTTCTAAAACAGATATCTCCTCTGTTATAGCTGTCATTATTCGATTATCATGTCTTCGTCGCTGTAACCTGAGAACGAGAGATTTGAGTTGATGATCCGGCTAGATATGGTTGAGCTATTCCTGGAGCAGCAGGATGTGCGACTTCTCTTCCTGTTGTCTTCGTTGTATGAGAGGTTATAATCCTTACGGATTCTTCTAACCTGCTGATACTTTTTTCTAGTCTAATTCCAATATCAGATGCAATCGCTATGGGATTAGCGGCTCTATTTGTCTGGTTCATTCCTGTGTTTTCTTCTTCTTCCTTTCTTGTCTCCCTCAAAGTCTGGATGATGGACGCTTTCAGGTCACTGTAACTCAAGTAATCGACTGGTGTTTCAGTCATTCCAATCACGACCCCTTGCTGGCTCCACCTTTGATTCAAGAAGGGTATCATGGTCTGATTTAGTGAGTGCCAAGCATTCTCCGGATCAGTGTTCTTCATCTTATTCCATTGCCGAGGGAATGCTGTTCGATCTGTAGTAAACAGACTGTTCATATATTTGTATCTGATAGTACCGATAAACAAAGTTTGAGGGCATGGAGTTCTTGGAAGAGCAGGGTATCTTTTGGATTGTTCGGTTCCATCAGGATCCTCTTGTACTTCATCTTCGAATCTTTCTGGATTAAGGGGCGTTTGACCTGGTTGGTCTTCTTCCTGATCGGTCAGTTCGACTTCGTTTTCATTTGATGCACTTTGGAATTGGACCGAACTTTCAATTTCTTCTGAGCTAGGACCTTGTATCCGGGCATCCTTTTTTAGCTCGTCGAATATGTTGATTCCGCCCCCCTCTTTCCCTTTGAGTTAAAGCTCTACGTACTGTAACAGATATGCCTCCACCGAACTCCTGATTTTGGCTTAAGTCTAATTAGACTTAACAACTCCAGCTCGGGATATCATATCAGCGGTCACAGTATTTAAAATAGCAACTTTGGGGTCATCAAATAGAAGATCTCTCTCTAGAGCGTCTTTGACTTCTGCAAGATGTATTACAATATTCTTGTACACGTTGCTAGGCTGTTTTGGCGCCATAGTTGCTTTGTTAGTAAACATGTCGTTTGTCGAACTTGCAAAGAATGTAATTTGAAGCATCATACATTATTGCATGTTGTAAAAAGGACATATGAACCAACTAATAATGAAAATAATAGCCTTGAAAAACCCACGACTTCGGGTCAACAAGCATCATATCACTCGGCTTCTTCAAACACAGAAGTACTACTAGCTACGGTCAAAATAAGAGCCAAAAGAAATGATGGCACCTACAAAACCCTACGTGGACTGCTTGACCAAGGCTCACAAGTCAATCTGATTTCGGAGAGCGCTGCTCAGATCCTGCGCCTACCTAGGCAAAAATTGAATGCAACAGTGTCTGGAGTGGGATCCGTGTCTGGAGATTGCAAGGGGCGGGTACAACTTACCTGCAAATCAATACACAGTGACTACACTTTCAATACTCAAGCTTTGGTTCTGAAAAAACTCACAAACAATTTACCAAACTCAACTTTTGCAAAAGCCAACTGGCCTCATCTAAATAATTTGAAGCCTGGAGACCCTGACTTCAATGTCACCGGCTCCGTGGACTTACTTTTATCAGCTGATGTCTATGGACGGCGTTTTGAAAGGTGATCAGCAATCACCAATCGCCCAACAAACTCAACTAGGGTGGATACTATGTGGAAAACTAAAAACGTTTAACTGCCACGCCACCATCATTCACAACAGATTATCACAACAGATAGTCCTTCGTCAACGCTAAAAAACCACTGGGCGGGTCAGGGTACTGGATCGGCGAGACACGGTAGTTCATGTTGGTGGCATCCTGCGAGGTCAAGCTGTTGCGCACAAGGACGCGGGAAGCTTCGTTGATGCTATAAGGTATGTTGACGGGAGCGTACGTCCAACGCTCAGAAAATCGCCTGTCAGCAAATGACAAGTTTGAAAACTGTGCCCAGTTTTCGATGTTATGTTGCACGCCGCCCCACATGTCTCCGGGGTCGCGCATTAACACAGAAGGCTGGTAGGCCAAAAAGTCGGATGAACATATCACGTCCGCCTTTTTGTCGCGGGTGTCCGGGGTGAGCAGGGCTCCCATACGTATATTGGCCCCTATCAACACGGGCTCATTTTTACTGTGGGCGGTGCCTGTTCCGAGGTCTAGCTTGTCACGCCACTGCAGGTAAGCGATGAGTGGTACGGGCGAGTGGGCATACATGTCGCGGTCGTATCCATGAGGTAGTATTGAGCGATGTTGTCCCAGGCCGTGCCGCGGTTGTCCTCTATCAAGGAGCATGCGGACGTCGGGATTAGGGTACGTGACGTAGCAAGCTCTGCGACTCTGTCGATGTTTGTAGAACGGGTGGTGTCACGCTAGCGTCCTTCGACGTATGTCCAGTCCCTAACGTTGATATTCTGCTGGCATAACATGTTAGACGTAGTTAGGCCGATGGCGCAAGCGCACATGCTAAGCCAGCCCGCCAATCCTGCTGCCAAGGTAAAAGTGTACTGCATGCTGGAGGTGTCTAGTAGTTCGAGTGATATCGCCAAGCGGGCCAGAGAGGTGGCAGTTTCAGCACGATAGGCGTGGTATTTGAAGACAGGGTGGCGTGTGTCCCAAACAACCTCGGTCCGGGGCCAGCCTTCATCGTCGACCAGGCGAGTTAACGCTGTAACGCGGGCGGTACACCAACGGTGAAGTGGGCTTAACTGGGAGAAGATCTGGCCCTCGAGTTGTTCGTAGGCAGCATCGGATGCCGCGTCCTCAGGCCAAGGCTGAGAGGGAAGACGTCCGTTTATTGAGTCCAACGCGCCGCCCCCAAATGCCCACGCACCAGCCAGTGCCTGTCCCTCGTCCCACACGCCCTCTGCATTGTCATTGGTGTATAGGCCGACGGGGTACCCAACACTGAGTTCAGACGCCAGGGCAAGGGCACGGCCGACTGCGTCGGCACATGCCCTCGTCGAAGACAGCTCGGTGAAAGCGCCGAAGAAATCGCGCTGCACACGTTGGAAGTGGTCTTGTGTGTAAAGGTCGATTTACACCAAACGAACATAGAGCTAGAGCTAGAACAAGAGCATTCCTTCGTGCTCTTTTAGTGTAAACGAAAACTTGTATTCAGCGTTTACATCAAACGAACAAAGAGCTAGAGCAAGAACATAAGAACGCTTTGATGAGACCGCTCAGTGGCGCGAGCACGTCAGAACACGCTAGAACGCTCTAAGCTACTGTTCGCGCGCTCTTGCGCCGTTTACATCAAGCGAGCGAGCATTCTTAAAATATTCCTAGAATCTTTGCGAACGCACTAAGATCAACGAAGGAATGCTCTACGCCTGTTTACACTAGAAGAATTAGCTGTAGTGGGGATAGAATGAGCATTCGCTCGTTTGGTGTAAATCGACCTTAATAAGCGTACCAAGCGTCGGTAAAATTACTGGGCACGTAATCGTCCTGGCCCCTGTAAACGTTGAACTGGACGCCGTTGATGCGTACCGCAGTAGGGGCTGACTGTGCTGTGCAGTCAATTAAGACAAGCACCGGTCGGAGGGGGCCACCAACGCTCACTGAGTTGGAGAATGGTATAGATGTGAGACAGGCAGCGTTGTGGGGCTGCCATGCGGCGTTTAGATGTGACCCACGCACGTAGTGGTTGATAGTGCCGGCAGTGTAAGCAGTAGAAAGGTGACTAACGATGTACGCCAGAGCCCAAGAGTTGTTCAGGACTGCCTGACGTATAGGAATGAACGTCCAGTCCTGATCCATCTGATGGTATTGGAAATTGGGACCAGGTTCAATCTTGTTTATGCCCATCTGGATGGCGATGTCTAGGGGTACGACGCTTATCTCCTGGGCCAGGACACGCTGGGCGTTGTTCAAGTGCAATATGCGCGGCATCATGCGTGCAGCGGGTTGAAAACGCCGCCGGATTGGAAATGATGAGGCCGGGTCGAGTTCGGCGCATGACACATCTAGGCTGTGGACCATCAGCAGTGACCTCACCATGGGGGCGACATCGCGATATCCAGCCTGGTGCTGTCGGACGTATTTGGCCAAACTTACAATGGAGGCCGCGTCTCGGACCGCAGGGCCGCGGACCATGGATGACATAGCCGCAGAGGCGTTGGTGTCGGAAAGTCGTTGAGACAGTTGCTCAAAGTGGGCGGTGTACGTGGGCCGCATGGGGTCAGCAGGGTCGGCGAATGTCGTCGACTGGACGGATCTGACGGGCAGAGACCGACAATAGGTGTACGTGTCGGCTGCCTCGAGAGCAGCCGCAGGGCGCGGTGAAGCAGGTGCGTCAGAAGCGCCAGAAGAGCCAGAAGTGTTAGCGCTATCAGAGGAGCCCACAGATGCGGCAGACGTAGCCACGGCCGGGCGCGTCGCAGGAGTCGCCGGGCGAGCAGGGACAGCGGCGGTGTCTGTGGCGGTTGAGACATCGCGTACGATTGCAACTGGCTCATCCTCGAGTGAGCGACGTGATCTTGAATGCACGCGCTTGAGCTGCCTGGCCTCGAGGTCGTAGCCGTGGGACTGCATGTAGATTCGTCTCTTGTCTGCTTGAGACAGGTGGGCCACTCTAGCGTCAGAGGCGTCCATAAGGAGTCCCTCTCGGATAGTGACATGTGTAGGAGCTCTGCCAGCCCAACTGGTAGCGCCAGTTCTGTATCGGATGGCTGGGATGTATGATCTGGAGACAGTGTTGAATGTCGTGTATGGGACGGACTTTGTTTTGACCATCGAAACAGTGTCAACACCGTTTGGAGCAGCCTTGAGTGGGGCTCCATTGTCTGATACGACATGAAGCGGCTTTGTTACCCAGTGGGCCAAAGCGGCAACTGACTTCGGGGCAGTCTCCTTGACTGTGTCTCGTCCTGTGAATGTCTTCGTGTCGTCGGTGGATGACATTTGAGCCACGTTTTTGACGATGTATTATTATAAGCTTACCAGCTGTTTGTCTCTTTATGAGATTTTCGAACTCTGTACTGAGTTCAAAAGGGGTGCGCCTGTACTGACGCGGTTCCTTTGAACTCAGTACAGAGTTCGAAAATCTCAATGATGATATCAACGTTAGGGACTGGACATACGTCGAAGGACGCTGGCGACCTAGATGAAAGGTTTGTAAACCTTTTTTCACAATAAAAAGTAGCCTATGTCCTTCCTCAGACCCTGAACTTGTGTACGAAATTTCATTTCAATAGGTTTAGTAGTTTTGGCGTGAAAGCCACACAGACAGACAGAGTTACAAACGCATTTATAATATTAGTATGGATGTATGTGTTCCTCGTATTTCTCCTTGTGTTAAAAATCTAAAGTTTAATAACGCGCGCAGTGAGCAGGACGCGGGGGGCTCGCAGCGTGAACTCGCCCCAGGCTCGCTTGTCTGGTATCGTGACTATCGAGGTTCTGATAAATGGTTGGCTGGTACGATTGGCAAGAAGTTAGGAGGTAGCGATTACTGCATAGTCTCTAATTCAGGAACTGAAATTCACAGACATATTGATCAGCTAAGAAAAAGGACTACCAAAATGGTTGAAAAAACTATAGCCGAAAGGGTAGGCTCAGTTATAGTGGCACAAAAGTTAAGAGTCCAAAAGACAATCACGAAAATCTCTGGCTATGCCCATTACCAGCGGCGAGGAACTAGAACGGGGGGCAGATGTTTTGAGGAGAGATGAGTCAGGTTGTAGTACCTCTCCTAAAAATATCTCACCTGTGTCAAAGAATGGTGTCGCAGCGGCAACTCTCAGTACTTCCCCGACGGGACCTAGTGTGTCAGAGAACAGAGAGACGATAGCGAGTGGTAACGGTAATACTGTAGGTAGTTTCGCTAAAAGAGACCGTAAACCCCCAGCGCGATATGGTTTCGAGGAAATAGATTAAGTGTTTTTTTGTTACTTTGTTCTTTGAACATCATGTTTTTCGTAGTTTAAGTACCTACCTACTAGTTTAGAATAGCTTAGTTTAAGTAGTAATGTTTAATAAGGGTGGAGGTGTTGTGTATTAGCGGGTAACCCCGCGGAGCCAGTCTCAAAAAACCATTGAACAGGTGCACGTCTTTTATTCTGCACTTTCCAATAATGCAGGCCTAAAATTAAAGTTGTTAGTTCAAATATTGTAAGAAATCATAAATCAAAACACTGAACATTGTGTAAAATATGTTGTACTTTGGTATTGTCAAACATAAACTTCATCACTACAAACAAGCAAAAGCGTACTAATGTAATGAACACAAAAATATGGTATCAAGTTGGGACTTACCATTCCAGATGAAGAATCAAAGTTGTGACCATATGACCTTTTCAACCATCCACCATCTACAGTAATGTATGGAATACATTTCTTTTATCAATAGCAATAGACCTTTCTTGCTCACCAGCTTTCTTTATTTCTTCGGTCAAATGTTCTTGCCATACATTGCCCAATTGTTTTTTAATTGAACGGAACGTTTTTCCGGTCATTGTTGGTATATCCATTAGACTTGTGATGTGTTCTGCTTGCGTGTAATAACTTCCAGCAGTCACAGTTGCCCATACAAATGCGGTGTTAATTTTCTGTTTCTTCTCTGTGCTTTGCTGCCATATTTTATTACACATGCTACATTTAAATATTAACAAACTGTGAAATCCTTTCCGGTGTTCATAAATCCGGTTTTCAGCATAATGTAATGCTGAAAATCTTCTAGCTACGGGGTAGGAATACAAGAAACACTTAATTACAAAAGTTTTAATTTATTCTTTATTCGACTAACAAACAGGAAAATATTAGGTTTCAATTACTCTATGTGTAGCCACAAGTATGTATTGTATATGTTACTCTTAAGGTACGATTCTACCAAAATAGTGTGCTGCACATTTGCTTACAAACATTTTGTGCTAAACTCCAGCAGTGCAGGTTCTAAGCTGGTATCGCGTTTGGCTTCCATCTCCACTGGTAAGGCTGTGCGTAACTTTTGTAAGCGCACAGTTTAGCACATTTGTGCGCGAACATGTTCACTGACCAGAGTTTCCGCCGAAGACAGTTCAGTAGTTAATATGGACGGGCAGGAAAACGTAGTGCTTTGTGCTGCAGCATGTGTTTAACTGTGTAGTCTGCTTTAAGAGCTGGGTCGTGCGAAAATTTGAGATTTAAAAAAAAAATCATAACTAAATAACTAAGTGACATTTTAAAAATCGCAAAAGGACTAATTGTAGACTATACATTTGAGATTAATTCATATTTAAGTGTGTTAAAAAAATATACTATTTAACATGACATTCTATTTAACGCTGACATACGATTTTCATTAGCGTTAAATAGAATGTCATGTTAAATAGTATATTTTTTTAACACACTTAAATTCGAATTAATCTCAAATGTATAGTCTACAATTAGTCCTTTTGCGATTTTTAAAATGTCACTTAGTTATTTAGTTATGTTTTTTTTTTTTAATCTCAAATTTTCGCACGACCCGCTCTTAAAAGAAACGAAGAAAGAAACCGCGATGTTGGGTGAGGCCTTTACTACAGCGACGGAATGAAGAAACGAATAGATTTCTAGAAGATATAAAAATAGATCCATTGAGTGCATTTAAAAATTTCACACGTATATTTTGCGAAGATTTTGAGTTGCTGGTCAATGCAGTTAGTCCTTTTATTGCTAAGCAAGATACCAACTACAGAAGATGTGTCCCTGTTTCAATACGGCTTGCAATCACTTTAAGATATCTTGCCACTGGAGATTATTTTGCAAGTTTAATGTACCTACTTATTTACGGGTCATGCTACACGGGCGGTTCTCCTGCCGCGGGAATCCGCTCGACAAAGCTTCCGCAAACCATTAAACTACATGACACGCGGTTTTTCGCTGTCTTTTGTTCATTTCAACATGGACCCGCAACATGGAACGCAAGTGCACGAACGACGAGCGAGCGCCGGTATTTCTCCCGCTTGTGAATCGCGATGGGAAACTGCGCAGTGTAGTATGCAGCTAAAGTTTCAAAAGAGCTTATTGCTCGGATTGTACCTGAGACTTGTTGATTTGAGGTGGTTGATAAGCGTGTTGAAAGAAAATATTAAGGTAAGAGAATAAAAATAATATACCATTTTATTTTAGTCACAGTTATTGCATTACATATCATGCCAAGATATTATTTCGTCATCATTCTGACGTAAAAGACCTGAATAATCATCTACCTAAAAACTTGAAGCCACTCCTTGACTCTGAGAATTTGACGATTCTGAATACGGTGAAGGCATTGAAGTTGTAACATATTTTCTAGTACCAATAATAGCGTCATACAACAAATTGTCAATATCCCTTTGTACTAAAATCTTCTTTCGCTCATCTCTAATTTTCCTTAATTTCGTTGCGATGGCTGCAGCAAAAATCTTGTCGTCATCAGATTTTTTTACTTCTGTGATGAATTTCAATAATGGTTCTAATTTTAATGGTTTAATAGAAATTACTATTATGATATTTGATGACACTTGTCATATTTGTTTGTAAAATAGTCTGTCAACTTCATGGAAAATGCCGTTGGCAATTATGTATGGTTAGTCAGTTGAATCGATTGATTTAAAATATGTCTGTGGATCTGAATAATTTGTTTGTAAATAAATAATGATTTTAATTGTCATTAATCATGATAACTGTTTTAAGAACTAGTTTGTTTGTTTAGTTTATGTAAAAGTGTTATTAATGGTGATTGATTCAAAATGTCTGCACTGCATACTGGCAACGCTTCCGGCGATAAAGATGGCGGTCGGGCTCGACTGCTCGATCGCCATTCTGGAACGAGCGCTCGGAAGAGTTGGTCGCATGCAATGCAAGCTACTTTGTAAAACCACGTGGCTTAGAGTTGGTAATTTGTGAAGTACTAGAGAGATTGTAACGTAGAAGGAAGTGAACAATATAGTTTGATTGGACAACAGTGGGAGTTTTATTACATCTCCGAAGTGGTAAGTACACGCCCAATTTTATTGTTCTGATGACGTTTATTGCATGATGGATAATGTGTAATTAAACTTAATTGAATTAATGGATCTTTGATAAAATATTTAAATTTTTCTTGAGAAAATTTAAAGAGGGTACTCAAACAAAAAAAAAAACTTGCTCTGAAGCATTGTTACCATGTGTTGTGGGGTTTCATAGGGGGATGAAATTTTCGTCATTTTTGTGCTACGACGCACCGTTTACGAGATACCCACAATCTAACATTATTCTTAGATTATCGGTCTTTTCTTTTAAATTTATTTATTAGGTTATGCCTACCCTAAAATGTGTGTGGAATCATATGAAATTTGATATTAGCCGCTCATCCGAACATGAAATGGCCTGCACCTAATATTTAACGACTTTGACTACTTACTTAAGCTGTTCCATTTCAATCAATTGACATTCACTTAATTTTTGGAATATACGCTAAGTTTAACGAAAGATATTTTAAAAATATTAACGAACTTAATAACAGCAAATAGTTTTACATTATTATGCATTACGATGATCATTTTATTGGTTAGCCTCTGATAACACATGACTCGTGTTACCGTGTATGAAATTAAGTGAAGGTACTTGAGTGTAAAAAACAAGCTTGAGTGTTAAACGCAAGTCAGTCCTCTGTAGCATTCTTGTTACTTTTTGATATGCAGAACTGTTGGGTACTTAGGCAAGGCCTACTTTCCTGTCTAGAACCATAAACAAACATTTTTATGTCCATGCTAATAGTCGCCATTGTGCCGATGTAGCCTATGTACAAAATTAAATAAATACCCTTAAATAAATTAGAATCTCTGTTGGCATAAGCAGGGTGTTATTGGCTGGGTTATGTTGAAATTATTATTTGGTAGGTTTCTGGAAATATTTATTTCTTATAATTTACTTAACATCAAAAATGAGTGATTGAATAAAGTTTCATAATAAAGTGGCCGTAAATAGCAAAGACCGAGCACAATCTTGAATTTCATAAAAGCCGGTACGGTCTTTGTCATGGACCGGGCCTAACCATAAATTTGATATAGGGGCTATCCGATAGTGCTAAAACTATTCATGTACTGCTAATACCATAGCAGCTCAGTAAAGTTTGAGTAGCCTCTAACTGCAAATGTCTAACCATGCTGGATTTAAAATAAGCAAGTTAATGATCATGATCAAGCCTACCGAAGCGAGTTTTTGAAGCAAAGTGAGCTAATGCTATCAAAATTGTATTTATTTTTATTTCTTAGGTAAACAATCAGCAGATACTTATAATCTAATTGATAATTTAAAACGACAACTAGGGTCCATTAAACAGGTTTCACATAGTGAGACTATTGGAGCTTTAAAAAAAAAATAAAATGATATTAAGTAATGAGAGACTAAGGTAGACAAACTATAAAATGAAGATACAATTTTTTTAAGAAATTACAATTAAAACAGAAAAACAAAAAGTACAATAAGAAAAAAAAAAAAAAAAGCATATTGAACCTGGGGAGTCTCCTCGAAACAGCATTTTGACAAAATGTTAGTAGCAATTCTTGGTGGTTTTGAGCAAACAGATCTAGTTTGGGGACGTTAACCAGGCCATTGAACGTAATTACTGCTCGACTAAAGAAAGTGTTTTGGGATCTGTGTTTGGCTATGTACGCCATAGAAGTAAAGATTAATTTTGGAACCAAGTGAGTACAGTTTGGCTATTTTCACCTAAGAAGATGAAATTGATTTTGGAACCAAGTGAGTTCAGTTTGGCTATGTAGGTACGCCTTAGAAGATGAAATTGATTTTGAAACCAAGTGAGTTCAGTTGACTATGTACGCCTTAGAAGTTGAAATTGATTTTGAAACCAAGCGAGTTCAGTTTGACTATGTACGCCTTAGAAGTTGAAATTGATTTTGAAACCAAGCGAGTTCAGTTTGGCTATGTACGCCTTAGAAGTTGAAATTGATTTTGAAACCAAGCGAGTTCAGTTTGACTATGTACGCCTTAGAAGTTGAAATTGATTTTGAAACCAAGCGAGTTCAGTTTGACTATGTACGCCTTAGAAGTTGAAATTGATTTTGAAACCAAGCGAGTTCAGTTTGACTATGTACGCCTTAGAAGTTGAAATTATGTTTGGAACCATGCGAGATCTGTTTGGTCAAAGTTCAAAATGTTCAAAATGTTCAAAATGTTCAAAATGTTCAAAATGTTCAAAATGTTCAAAATGTTCAAAATGTTCAAAATGTTCAAAATGTTCAAAATGTTCAAAATGTTCAAAATGTTCAAAATGTTCAAAATGTTCAAAATGTTCAAAATGTTCAAAATGTTCAAAATGTTCAAAAAGTTCAAATTGATCAAAAAGTTTAAAAGAAAAAATGTTTGAAAAGCTGAAGATCATTTTTTGGATTTGGATTAAAAGTAAAGATTTTGGGTTAAGATTATATAAGTTTTTGGATATGAGTAAAAGTTAAGCTGGATTAGAGTTAAAGTTATTTGAGTTTAAAATTAATGTTTTGGATTCCAAGTATACAAATTCGTTCAGTATTGCCAGTGTCGAGTGAGGATATTATAATAAAAGATGAAAAAACGATGAATTAATTATGAATTACAAATGAAATAATGATGAATTACAGATGAATTACAGATGAATTTAAGATGAATTTAAGATGAATTTAAGATGAATTTAAGACGAATTTAAGATGAATTTAAGATGAATTTAAGACGAATTTAAGATGAATTTAAGATGAATTTAAGATGAATTTTAGATGAATTTTAGATGAATTTTAGATGAATTTTAGATGAATTTAAGATGAATTTTAGATGAATTTAAGATGAATTTAAGATGAATTTAAGATGAATTTAAGATGAATTTAAGATGAATTTAAGATGAATTTAAGATGAATTTAAGATGAATTTAAGATGAATTTAAGATGAATTTAAGATGAATTTAAGATGAATTTAAGATGAATTAAATATAAATTAAAGATTAGCGATTTATAAAACATTTATAAAATATTAACTTAAGATTAACTAAAGATGAATTGCAGTTATAGGAGTTCAATTACAATTTTACAGTTCAGCTTTACAACTGAATCAGTTTTCAATAAAAAAATAAAAATTGAACCAAGATTCCAAATTAAGTTAATACGTCATAAACCTGAACTATTAGATTGGTTACGCACCGAAACAGTCTCTGTCGATAAGATGTTTACATTTCAGCAAAAACAATGAGAATATGACAGTACAATCATGTTCGTGCCTGCAGTACCATGGCAGGGCATGGCATGGAGGAATTCAAGTAAATAAGTTCTTCGCTGTCAGAATTTATGATGGCGTTTTCATGCATTTACTGAGCTAAGTTAAACGTATCTTTTGTAGTATTTAAAGCGCAAGACTAAGTACAGAGAACTCGTCCAAATGCCGTGGATAGTGTACATTTAGTGTTTTATATTTTTGGAATACATTGTTACTTTTTAATTATTTCACAATTGGAAAACCTATTCATTTCAACTAGATATAAAGCAGATGAATGATAATAGATTTATTCACAGTGTGCTTGCAGATCTGTAAATTTTATGACGAGTTTCAGATCCTTAAAACTCCAGGCAAAGTTAGTAGCGATGCACCGCAGAAGGTGCCACAGGACACAGCCGTGACGCACCGCATCAGCAGCATGAGCAGTGATGCGTCACGGGAGGCGCCGCACCAGCGCAGCGGCCTGAGTCGGGATGCGCCATAGAAGGCGCCGCACCAGCGGCCTGAGTCGTGATGCGCCACGGAAGGCGCCGCATCAGTGGTCTGAGCCGTGATGCGCCATGGAAGGCACCACATCAGCAGCTTGAGCCATGACGCGCCTCTGAAGGTGCCGCAGTAACAGGCTGAGTTCCGTATTAAGGAGAAGAATTATGTAGTTTATTACCACAATTTCATTTTGTTTTATATTTTATTTTATTTGTTTATTAGGTACACAAAACAGAGTACAATTGATAATTTACAGGCATAAATACTATTAAATTATGAGCTAGACAGTACCCCAAAACATGCGTACACAGAATGCATTGAACAGGAAAGTTATGTAGATAGCGTGTAACCAGGCTTAACTAGTAGTAGGTGATTAAAGTTAACATTTACTTGGAACTTAGGTGTACTCATACAATTATTTTACTACAGTAAGTCACTTCGAGTTAAGACTCGAAGAGAGTGCAGAATTAATGAACTAACTAATAAGAATTTTCGGCACACTCTAATGAAAGAGTGGCCAAAGCTGCAATCTTGAATTTATTTTGATTATTGTTAAAGATATCAATTTTATCACTGTATTTAATCAATAAATCGTTAAATAGGCGACACATTCTGACAACGGGGTTATAATAAGAAGCGTTGTTTGAATGGACTTGTAGGGCGAAAGTGTTCTGAAAGAGTTGCCGAGGTCTAGGCTTTATATTTAGATTAATAAGATAAAGTAAGCAAGGAGAGTCGATATGCGAGTGGATAATTTTGAAAAGATACAGTAGATCATGATATTTGCGATGATTTTCTTATAACATTAAATGAAAATGATGGAGCTTTGCAGTATAGTTATATTCAGAAACTTTTTCTGGACCCTCTCAATCCGGTCAACGTGAATATTGTAGTAGGGAGACCAAATTACTATTTGACTTTTAAAACAATTAACTGTTTGACTGTATTTTTAACCATGTACATGTTTTCCTATCACAATCTGAGTATAATTTATGTTATTGGAATATTTAATTTAAATAATATTTTACCCGAATGGATTGTTTATGGCTGGGATGCGAAGACTTTTCTCATACAAAACTGTTATTATTATCTTACGAGAAATTTCATTTAGTTAAATTTTTTTTGCATACAGGCTTTGAATATGGTAAACGGGATATTTAACTTTAGTTATTTTTAGATAGAATTATATTTTTAATATCTGTTTATTCTAAGAAATGACTAAGATTTATTTGGGTGTCTTCGTATCTTCTACTTAATAATTTCATTTTGTTTACAAGTTTAATATTGTAATTTTGGATTTGTCTTAATTTGTTCTTATTAGTTGTTTGAATTTTGGTAGTCATTCAAGTTTCAAGTTTTGTTTATTCATACATATACATAGTTATCATGTTATCATTATGCTCTCAGCATGTGCTTCCAGAGTAAGCACACTGTCGGATGGCCGAATTTGATAGACATTAGATTTTTTTTAGATTGTATTTGAATGGTCATCTTTTCTCATTATTTGTTTTAAATTCAAGCTTTGTTTATTAAGTTATCATATTATATTGTGCACTTAGCATGTGCTTCCAGAGTAAGCACAATATCGGATGGCCGAATGTGATGAATTTCAATAATGGTTCTAATTTTAATGGTTTAATAGAAATTACTATTATGATATTTGATGACACTTGTCATATTTGTTTGTAAAATAGTCTGTCAACTTCATGGAAAATGCCGTTGGCAATTATGTATGGTTAGTCAGTTGAATCGATTGATTTAAAATATGTCTGTGGATCTGAATAATTTGTTTGTAAATAAATAATGATTTTAATTGTCATTAATCATGATAACTGTTTTAAGAACTAGTTTGTTTGTTTAGTTTATGTAAAAGTGTTATTAATGGTGATTGATTCAAAATGTCTGCACTGCATACTGGCAACGCTTCCGGCGATAAAGATGGCGGTCGGGCTCGACTGCTCGATCGCCATTCTGGAACGAGCGCTCGGAAGAGTTGGTCGCATGCAATGCAAGCTACTTTGTAAAACCACGTGGCTTAGAGTTGGTAATTTGTGAAGTACTAGAGAGATTGTAACGTAGAAGGAAGTGAACAATATAGTTTGATTGGACAACAGTGGGAGTTTTATTACACTTCCATCTACTTGTTCACGTTATTCATAATGAACAAAGCTTGGGCGATTCTCGGATCTTCATCGACAATACGGCGTTTAAGTGAGTTCTTCGGAGCCTTAAACTTTTCGACTGGCCTTTCATGAAGAGATTCTTGATCTTCATTTACTATGTCATTTTGGATTTCAATTACAAAGCTGATTTCAGCATTGTACTTTTAGCACTGGTTGATGCAAACTATAAGTTAACGTCTATGTCGGTTGTAAAGGAAGAATATCAGATGGTGGTGTCTTCAAAAATACTGGTTTTTATGCTAATCTTCAGTAAGGAAAATTAAATTTGCCTGAACCTTACCCGTTACCCGGAAGGAACAAACCAATTCCACATGTCATTGTGGCAGATGATGCTTTTGCATTAGATATAAATTTAATGAAACCATATCCCGGTCAACATGACAAAAAATCAAAAGAGAGAATATTTAATTATCAGTTGAGCAGAGCGAGACGTATTGTGGAAAATGTATTCGGCATTATGTCCGGTGTATTTCGCGTACTCAGGAAACCTATCTTGTTAGCTCCAGAAAAAGCACAATTGATAACACCGACATGCTCTTACTTGCATAATTTTTTGATAACACAAAAATCATCTTCACCACTTTATACTTCTCTTGGCTGTTTTGATACTGAGAACCAAATTACTCATTGCACTTTCGATGGCAGTTGGCGGCGCGATGCACCTATGGCAAACTTACTACCTTTAAGACCTGTAGGCTAGTATTTTGAAGCTAGGATAGTAAGCTAGTAAGGGGTCACTAGCTTGGTTTCTAGCTTACCTACTAGCCTGGATTGTAACCAAGCTAGTGCTGTCTACACGAAGCTAGGAAATTTCAAGCTAGTCAAGTCAGTAGTGAGTTGTGCTTAACCTGATAACACGTATACGTAAAAATGAACAGTGTGCGTAAGAGAAAAGCAATTCTACTAAGAAAGTTAATTCGGAAGTTGTGTCAACATGCGCTAGATGAAATATTAGCTCTGCTAGAAGAAAAGCGTGCTTGGACAAGACCCTGGATCTTAAGAAAACATAGTCATGGAGCATCTGCATTACTTTTAAAAGAACTGCGATCTGAGGATTCCGGCGAATTCAAGAGTATTTTGCGAATGACACCTAATATTTTTGACAATTTACTGAATCTAGTGGGACCACAAATACAAAAATTAAATACTAATATGAGAGAAGCCATACCGGCTAAAATAAAATTGGAAATAACTCTAGATTTTCTATCATCTGGTGTCAATTACAGGAAGTTAAGTCACATGTATCGTGTTTCAAGATCTACTATCTAGATTCATACCAGAAGTTTGCAGTGAAATTTATAAGGCATTAAAGAAAGATATACAGGTATGTAGAATTTTATTTATTTCAAATTAAAGTAGGTACTTTAACGCTTACATAAATGGCGAGATTAAATTCTAAATTACAAAATGAGAAATCATAAATGACGACAAAATGTACGTTTACGCTACATAAATGGCGAGAAATGTATCAAGCATTTTGAAATGCTTGATAGATGGGATCTTCATCTTGCTCCAACTCTTGCTGTGGTGGCGGATGGATGATGGGCTCATCACGTTGCTCAGTCTGTTGTAGTTGTGATGGTGGATTAGTGTAGAGTGGACTTGCTGCAGAACTATTGTAAGAAACTTCCGGGGGAAATAAATTTAGAAGTTTTATCTTGAATAGACGACATTTCGCTTGCAGGTTGAGACATTTCAACTGTCTTTTCTGACAGATTTTCTGCTACGGGTGGTTCTAATGACTGACTGTTGCTTGCACTGTTGTCATCTTTATTATTGTTTGGAGAATCTTGATTGTTCTGAAAATAAAAAATTTGTTAAAAATATTGTTACAGATTCCAACTACAACTGAAGAATGGGCAGCTATAGAAAATGGTTTCAGAGTGAAATGGAACTTTCCAGCGTGTTATGGCGCCGTCGACGGGAAGCATGTTCAAATCATAGCTCCTGGCAACAGTGGAAGTTTGTTTTTTAATTACAAAAACACATTCAGTATTGTTCTTATGGCTATTGTTGATTACGATTATAATTTCATTTATATTGACGTCGGCGCCTGTGGAATGGCATCTGATGGAAGTGTTTTTAGGAATTGCTCCATATGTAATCAACTAGAAAATAACCTTTACCCACAAGGCGGAGTAATTTTGGCGGATGCTGCATTCCCATTAAAATCGTATTTTATGAAACCGTACCCAGGTGACAATTTAACACATGAAGAAAAAGTATACAACTACCGGCTAAGTAGAGCCAGAAGAACTGTAGAAAATGCCTTTGGCATATTGGCAAGCCGATTTCGTGTTTATCAAAGACCAATCGCAGTTGACGTAAAAACAGTAGACAAAATTGTACTAGCATCATGTGCTCTGCATAATTGGTTACGAAAAGAGCAAAAAAGCACTTATTGCATTAGTAGTGATGTCGACCAAGAAGACATTGAAGCGGGAAACATTACTCCCGGTTCATGGAGAATGGAAAATTTATGTTTACCCAGTATCAGTCGACAGGGAAGTAACCACTCTTCTCTGTCAGCTATCGAAAAAAGGGAGAAATTTAAGAGATATTTCAACAATGATGGAGCAGTACCATGGCAAGCAAGAATGATTCGTTAATTCAGACAAAACTACAAGAAAAATTAAAAATGCCGACGATTATTAATATTTCAATAAGTACTTTTAAGGTAAATAATTGTAAAGAGTAAATAATATTAAAATAACTTACCGAAGTTTTTCTCTTCATTGGCACCTTTTTTATGAAATTATGCATTTCCTCAAACCAAATAATTTTTGGCTTATAGACTTCTGCAGTTCCTGCTCCAGACCTCTCAGATTTTTCTATCTTTGTTAATTCTTGACAATATGTAGCTCTTAGATTTTTAATTTTATTTTTAATCTCTTTTATCGACATTTCTATTCCATCTTTATTTAGTATGTCGCGTATTTTTTCTAGTGACGAGTCTCGCATTTGCTTGTCCTTGTAAGATGGAATACTTGCATTCCACAAACATTCCTCTTCTCTGTACAATTGAACGAATTTTAAATTAATTTCGTCCGCTAATTTCGGCATTTTAACAAATTGCACGCACTCTCACCACGCTCTCCGACTGCACACTAGCTTAGGTTCGCTAGCTTCGCGGTTGACACGAAGCTAGTAACGAAGCCAGGATAGTAAAACGGGTGGGGGGGGGCGCCTACTAGCTTGAAAAATAGAACCCCAAGCTATTAAACTATCCTGGCTTGAGGCACTAGCTTGCTAGCTTCCACACTAGCTTACTAGCTTGTAAACGAAGCTAGTTCCGTCTACACGAAGCTAGTGTCACTAGCTTACTAGCTTGGCATCACTAGCTTGGCTCACTAGCTTGATTTACTAGCCTCGTGTCACCCGGCCTTTAGCGATGCGAAAGACATAAGAGAAGAATTTGCACATTATTATTTTGCATTGTACCTCTAGTTTTTAAGTATTCTCTTAGACCATGTTTACCTGATGATTTATGGTGTACAATAAAGTATTATATTCTATTCTATTATATTCTATTCTATTCTATTCTATTCTATTCTATTCTATTCTATTCTATTCTATTCTATTCTATTATTTCCAAACTGATATCGGAGTGGTGCCATGGCAAGAAACACTAGCGTAATTTTTTTTATATTCTACCACATACACACAATACCATCTAGCCCAAACTAAGCAGAGCTTGTACTATGTGTACTAGACAATGGATAAACATACACATTATATACTTTTTTTTTGTAATACATAGCATACACCGAAATACCCAGACTAGGACATACATCCATGTTCATGCACACAAATGTTTGACTTGTGCGGGAATCGAACACGCGACCTCATGTGTGGCAGTCGGTATCACTAACCACTACGCCATCAAGACTGACAAATAGCATATATATATCTAAGTAGGTATATATAAAGAGATAAGAAAATAAACATTTTCATTGCTCATACTCTGAAAGTAAGTCTGAAGTTGCCTGAGGGGCCTAATTGAAAGTAAAACTTTCAGCCCTAGTAAAACCAGGAAATCTTAAATTAATTTAATTATTTACAAAAAATGACTAAAATCCTGATTTTCCTTTCATTTAATTTATCATGTTTGTTAGAGAGATTTCATCCTTATAATTGACCCTAACGATCGATGCAATAAAAGTACAGGGTATATTTTTTTCAGATTTTAGCCGGTTCGATTCCCGGGTGTGGGAGAAGAGAATTTTCGAAAATCTTTGAATGCAGTTTGCTTTCTATTCAAAAATAAAGGAATGTTTCCTTTGTAAAATTTTCTATCTGCAGTATTAAGAGTACTTTCCCTCCAGGTGGCATTACAAAATTCCACCCTGTATATCTAAAATCCCAGAACCTGAAGATTTTGAGTCCGTGATTTTCTTCTTTTCTCTTCGGTATTGAGCCAAAATAATCTTCCATTTTCTCATTATCTCAGTCGAGTCACAATTGAAACTTTGCGCCAGCTCTTGGGAGGCGGTCATGTTTTTTGTTTTTATTTTTATAATCACTGTGACTAGAATCCCACAGTACAGGATAAGTTTCAATAGCTTGAATAAATTTTATGATTTTATCTATCGTCCATTCCATATTTAACTTGGTTAATTAAAACAATGTACGCGCACAAATAAATGTTTTCTCTCCGGTGGCGGAAGCAAGACTGAGTTCGCGAACAACAGGTTTGTACGCGTCGACGCGAGTCCACTGCCTGCATGTGTGCGCGCACAAATGTATACAGTGGAATGTTCGCGCACAATTTGTTATTGTTTGCTTTAGTAAGTCGATCATTGTCGTAGAACCTAAAAAGTTCGAAAGAATCAGTGACACGATAAGAAGAAGAAGAAGTCGACCAGAATAAACATTTGTGTCGCACAATTTGCCAATGCACATTGTGCGACACAAATGTTTATTCTGGTGCCTCAGTGCCGCACAGTTCAGCACTCTGGTGGAATCGCATCTTAATGACTGCTTATCTTCAATCTTCTTGTAGATTACAATTTTAATTTTTAGTAGTATTTGTTTTCATTAGTTCAAGTAAGATTATTAAATATGTTAATGCATGCCATGCCTTGTATCATATTCTAGGGTTTGTGAGGCTGAATTCATAAACTAAACAAACACGTTATTTTAATTGCACAAAAAATATAGTGTTTGTGTGTATTACCCACATATCGCTATCACACCGCACACACGAGACAGATCTCGCCCTCGTTTGATGTAGCAAGGAAAATATTTAATCATTTGCGTCAATCAATTTGAATAAATGACCTGATTGAGACTATGATGTTAGCCAAATGAGACGGCGTATTTGTACAAATTATATGACACGAATTACATTATGTGCTACGAAAAAAGCTATGATTGTGACGACTTTAAATACGACGAGGCTGCAAGTTATATGGCTAATGCTGCTTGACAAAACTACAGAGTGACGACGACGTATGAATGTAGTATTTATTTCCATAGCACAAATCCCATCAATAAATGTATGGAGTTGACGAAATAGGTACAATAAACCAAAAGATTGATGTGCTGTGATACGAGCCTGCTATGCCCCTAGGCTTCTTCATCATCTTAGGATCCTTAAGAACTTATTACTATCTAAAATTATTGTCCGTAGGTAGAAATATCTTAGGTCGGTGACCTGCCTGCCTCGAATTCGGTTTGGCTACTAATAAGGAGTTGCGTTAGTTTATCCTACAGGTGTTAAACAGGTTTAGGTCCTTCGTAAGGGTATGGTTCGTGTAAGGGCAGTGAGCGCCGACTACGAGCACCTTGACTAACCTCGGGGACTGAGATCTAACCAATATCACGTTCGCAAGTCGGTAGCGGCCTCGGAACGGAGCTGGCGTGGGCAAATGCGCGATGGTCCTTGAGCCGAGGCTTCAACCACAGGGGGTGACGGTCGGTGCTCCTTTGTCGGCGAGACGAGTGCCAAGATTCAGAGCCTGGTGCCCGTTTGCGGCAGGAACCTCGGAGCTACCAGACAGCCTCTACTGATCAACGAAAAAAAGGAAACAATATAATATCGGCGCTTCACAAAAACACTTAACTCGCTCGCAATTAAAGAATATTCGACTTACTTGAGGCTGAAGAATATGGCGTGTAGAGTATTTTCTTGTCCACTACGGGACAATAAAATCAACAGAAATCTGTTAAATAAGTTAGCGAAGATTTAATTTAAAATTTGCAACGTGTCGTGCCGGCTCTCTGTCAGACAGCTGTTTTGAAAATCCAGACCATAGATTAGAGCTGTTTTCGATCGACCATTCTCAGCGATTATTTCTCCCGTGCTTTTTTATTATATCAGGCAAAACAGCTCTGTTTCTTCTGACTGTTCCAGTAGCATAAATATATTTTTCGTAATAGTACTGTAGTAGAGAATAATCACAAAAAAAAATATCGAATGTGTGTCTTCCTACTCTTCCTCTGACAATTTGCTTGACAATTTCTTAACAAATAAAGTTTTTTTATATGTTTGTAAGAAAATCTTAATGCGGTTCACAAAATACATCTACTTACCAAGTTTCATCAGTGTAGCTCTTATAGTTTTGGAGAAAAGTGGCTGTGACACGGACGGACAGACAGACATGACGAATCTATAAAGCGCTATCCACACATTTCCGGGTCAGGGCTATCCGTGTTCCGAGCTGTCCGTTTCAGTATTCCCGTATTCCCGTCATGGACGTGCCATCAGTCACCCGTGTTCACACATATCAGAGAAATCGGTATCAGTGTAATCTGTTTCTTTCTGATACGCATACTTCACGATGTCTTTGTTTAACCAAGAAGAGTTAGCAATGATTGCAATAGCGCTAGATGAAGAAGAAGCAGATGACCAAGAAGACTATCAGCAGACAAGAAAACGTATTTGGGTATGTGAGCTGTGGGAAGATAGAGAAACTGCAGGAGAATATCACACATTATGCCAGAAACTCACGAGACACCCTAAATATTATTATGATTACTTCAAAATGTCAGAATCTACTTTTCACTTGCTACTACAAAAGCTACAAGATGGTTTGAGAAAAAAAGATACTTACTGGAGACAATCTATATCGCCAAAAAGACTCGCTGTTACGTTAAGGTAAGTGTAAAAATAAAATAATTTAATTTCAAATTTTATATTTTTAGTTACAGATCAAAGGGGTTTTACACATCAAATTATATTTAAAAAGTATATGTAATTACTTAATTAGGCTTGAAATTCGGAATGTACTGTGCTAAGGTGGAGTCATCTTCATGTACATTTTTGTTTTCTGTATCCTTAGAAGAATTTTGATTATTTGTAGGATACAGAATACTCTCAGATAAAGTTTCAGTCTCTGCTGATTCTCCTTGTATACTCGTTGGGGCAGATGTAGATGGACTTGGATATGTAATTTCTGGTAATTCTTCTTGCACTTGTAAATTACGTCCTGTGCCGGCAGATGGGGTAATTGTTTCATAAATTATTTGTACATCATTTTCGACATTTTGTACTTCCATAATTATGTCGCTCAAACATGTTTATTTCATACTTTTGTACAATATTAAATATGTCAGTCTTAGCTAAGTTTTGGTAATACGGTGTAAGATTTTTAAGAGTGGGAGCAATACCATGCAGAAACTTGTCAATAGAATGTTCCTCTGTAGTGTTATTTTGATTTTTCTTTAATACATACTCCAACAAAGTAGCAGCAGCAGACTTTGGTTTGTCAGTTGTTTCCTGAGCAGATGCAAGAGAACTTGAAGATGCTGCTGGTGAAAGTGATCCTGTTCGATGGGATGTATGAACTGGCGATGGAATAGATATTATCACTTCTTCGTCCCTCAAAACTGATGGAGACTGCAGAGTGTGGAGAACCACTGCTCAAATCTGTATCTAATATACTATCTTCACTTTGAGCACTTATATTGCTAATTGTTTCTCTTTCTTGAAAATACGGCCGAAGAAATGACAACTGCTCGTGATATTTATAATGTTTTTGTGATATACGTCTTTGGCCACTTCTCGTTGCTGTGTTCTTTATGGATTTACGGTATTGATCCCGAATATTATTCCACCGCGATTTGCACACCGTTGCTGGAAAGATAATAAAACAGATATTTAACATTTTTGTTTGTTACAGATTCCTGACAAAGGAGATTCATTTAAAACAATTGCGTTAAGCTATCGAATGGGGTTCAGTACTGTGCAAGAAATTGTAACGAAAACTTGTAAATGTATAGTTGACACAATGATGAGTGAAATGCTACCTAGGCCAACAAATGAGACGTGGAAATCAATAGCAGACGACTTCAATACACTTTGGAATTTTCCAAATTGCATCGGAGCTCTTGATGGAAAACATTTTAACATCCAGTCACCGCCTAACAGTGGATCACTATACTTCAACTATAAAAAAACATTCTCAATTGTGCTTATGGCGTTAGTTGATGCCAATTATAATTTTACAATTGTCAATGTTGGTTCTTATAGAAAGAATAGTGATGGAGGAATTTTTGCTAACGCTAATCTGGGAAAAGAACTTCAAAGAAACAACTTGTCTTTGCCTGAAGCTTCATATCTACCAGGCAGTTCAACAACAGCTCCATATGTTCTTGTAGGAGATGAAGCTTTCCCTCTCAAAACTTATTTAATGCGACCGTATCCAGGGACCAATTTGAGCACCGACAAGCGAATTTTCAACTTTCGTTTATCTCGTGCAAGGAGGGTAGTGGAAAACACATTTGGACAGTTGACATCAAAATTCCGAATTTATAATAGACGCATTCATGCTTTACCAAAAAATGTTGATAATATAATACTTTCTACGTGTATTCTTCATAATTTTATAAAAAAATATGACAAAGAAACAAATTTGTTTGCAGAAGTTGCAAGCACAAACGAAACTCTTGCAGCATACGACGATTTACCAGCTGTCGGTTTAAATGTTTCAAGAGAGGCTTTTCATGTAAGGGATACGTTCAAATCTTATTTTATTTTTCAGGCTGGCGCAGTGCCTTGGCAAAACAATAGCATTTAAGTTATTGTCCCTCAATAAAAGTGGAAAAAAAACAACTATTTCATACAAAGTGGTAAATAACGGATCAAAATGTATGAAATAGCTGTATTTTTTTTTCGCGATTTGACATGTCATTGTGTCCCCAAAGTAAAAGTTATTTATTCATTTTGATGAGTACTACCCACCATTTTCGTTCAAACCATCCTGTATTTAAAATATTCGTAAACAACCTGTATATCAGCAATAAAGGCTAAATATACAATAGGAACCTACATAAATGTCTACAGAATACAAAACATTTAATAAAAATATTTAAAACCTACCTTCACACTTTAATTCTTTTCCTATATTATCCCATATGATATTTTTCTTAGAATTCAAATAATGTGGATTAGAAAGATCGTAAAGTATAGCATTCTGCCGTACAAGTTCTATCAATCTTTCTGTGTTCATGTTGCACTTGCAGATAAATCGTCAACTTTAACAAAAATCGGATAGCACTGTCAGAGCGTCCGTGCGACTGAGCGTGCTCCGGGACACTGACGCTTGACACGGAGCTGTGTGAACAAGTTCATACAATTTGTAGGTAACCGATTTTTTCCTCGTCCCTGACGGAACACGGCCGGGACGAGTTCCCGGAAATGTGTGGTTTTTTTTTTATTTTTTTATTCTAAAATAGTACAGTGTTCCTCTGACGTGGTCAAAGATAGTTTTTTTTCTTAATTTCTATTTACGGGTAGTATAACATTCTTAGTGTACCCACTTGGGGTCTAGGGGGGACTTAGGTCTAGTTACATGATTTATTTTTTTCCAGAGTACCTATATAATTCTTTTGTTTTAATGCTTTTTTTTTTTTTTTTCTAATGTGTGGTTAGCCCTTAAGGGTTCCGTTTTTGCCATTTGGCTACGGAACCCTAAAAATGGTGGATTGTCTACAACTATGAAAAGTTTATCTTATACCTTTAAACGAGAAAATCTTGTATATACAGGGTTACAGGAAAAGTCGTGCTAGATCCGTTAAGGGCGTAGAGTACCCATCATTTCTGACTTATTTCACTATGAAACACCCTACCCTAAACTCAACCCTTTTCAAGATATTCGACTTTTAATTTTTTTATTGAAAATTGCCGATTTTTAGGCTTCTAAATTGAATTTTGTTGATTTTGTGTGTCTTATTATTATTATTATTGCATTTTAACATTTGTAATAAGATGCTTTAGGAAGTCAATCATTAAAATAGTGCAAAAGTTAATTGAATAGACCGTAGTAGACAAGTGAAAGTTAAGAAATAAAAAAATATATTAGAAAGTTTATTTTTCTCCATGGGATATCTAAAAAAAATACTATGACAGTTGCTCGGCAGATGTGTTTTAAAATATCTACGTTTTATCAGCTTTCTAACGAGGTATAACAATCTAGGGTTATATTTAAATTCCTTGAAAAAAAACTTAGTTTCATAGGCGACAGAGGAGAAGAAAATTAATACTTAGCCCTAAAAAGTAAAATAAAACAATAGGTAAGCATGAAATTATCATTTATTATGTTTTCACACAACTTTTTCTTATTCTACAGTTCATGTTCAACGTGGCCGCCTCTATTTCTAATACATTGTCGCATCCTTCTACGGAGACCAGTCTTCACTACTCCAGTAGTCAAAGTTAATCTCATTTCATTGGCTGCAGCCACAATCCTTTCTTTTAATACTTCTACAGACGTAATTGGATTAGGCTGGCTGTATACAAGAGTTTTCATGCGCCCCCACACATGAAAATCCATGGGGGTTATGTCCGGACTTCTTGCTGGCCATGGCAACGGCCCACCTCGTCCTATCCATTTGTTTGGAAAATTTGTGTCGAGCCAGTCTCTGACGCTTCTCCTGAAATGAGCAGGGCAGCCATCATGTTGGAACCACATGTTCCTAATCAAGATGAGTGGTAGATCTTCCAGCAAATCATTTAAGACTCCTCTTAAAAAGTTTTCGTAGCTTTCCCCATTTAGATTTTCCGGGAGAAAGTAAGGTCCAATTAAATGATTGGAGATAATGCCCATCCACACGTTCGAGCTGAACCTTCGTTGGGACCCCTTCACTCTTTTCTTATTGGGATTCTTTAGTGCTTTTGGGGCCCAGTAATGCGCGTTGTGGTAATTAGTTATGCCATCTTTATCAAATTTGGATTCATCTGTCCACAAGATATTTCTTAGAAAATCTGGGTCTTCTACGTCAGCATTTAGCATGAACCTGCAGAAGTCCAACCTTCTCGCGGGGTCTCCTTCTTCAATAGCGTGTACCGGCGTATAATGGTATGGGTATAGGCCAGCAGTATGTACTGCAAACCATACTCTCCATTGCGAAAGTCCCAGATCACGGGCAACAATGTTAGTGGACGTAGTCGGATCCGCTCGAAAGCGTTGCACTATCTCATTGTCCTGTTCTTCGTCGTCATCAATAATTCGTGGTCTTCCCATGTCTGTATTGCGTCTCAAAACAGAGCCAGTTTCTCGAAGTCTTCGATATAGTCTATCAAAAACGGCCACATCCGGCACTCGACGATCCGGGTAGCGAGTTATGTATTCGTTGCGAGCTTGCGCAGACACACAATCGCAGTATCCATAACAAATAAGCATATCAGCATATTCCTCAGGTGTGTAGGACGCCATCTTCAACTCTTCCGTATCACAAGTACAAATCAGAGTCCGGTTAACAAGCACAGTAGTCAAAAATCAGAAGAAATAGTCCAGAATCATAGCCAAGTCGAGAAAAAGAGCAAAACAATATCACATCTACTAAGTACGAAGCACAAAAGCAGACTGGCAACAGTGGCAACCAAAACAATATCCTGTGTTGTATTCCCAGCCCTAGCCGGCCTCTACACATTTTTTCTTTCATTCACACCTACATAAATCGTCACTTGTCTCGCTTGCATGGTGGGTCTTAACTTGAAAGACAATAGGCACGGGACCGTTCGAACTGCTACCTGGAGCGTCCCAACTACTTTTTTCCACGAATTGTAATACAAATCTTAGATTGTTATACCTCGTTAGAAAGCTGATAAAACGTAGATATTTTAAAACACATCTGCCGAGCAACTGTCATAGTATTTTTTTTAGATATCCCATGGAGAAAAATAAACTTTCTAATATATTTTTTTATTTCTTAACTTTCACTTGTCTACTACGGTCTATTCAATTAACTTTTGCACTATTTTAATGATTGACTTCCTAAAGCATCTTATTACAAATGTTAAAATGCAATAATAATAATAATAAGACACACAAAATCAACAAAATTCAATTTAGAAGCCTAAAAATCGGCAATTTTCAATAAATAAATTAAAAGTCGAATATCTTGAAAAGGGTTGAGTTTAGGGTAGGGTGTTTCATAGTGAAATAAGTCAGAAATGATGGGTACTGTACGCCCTTAACGGATCTAGCACGACTTTTCCTGTAACCCTGTATATATATTTAGGATCTCGGAAATGGCACCAACGATTTTCATGAAATTTAGTATACAGGGGTTTTCGGGGACGATAAATCGATCTAGCTAGGATTTATTTTTAGAAAATATCGGCGTTCGGAGTTAAGAACAAACAACTTTTTCATAATATCATTACTCCTAGCGCCATCTGTTGCTCAGAAGCAAAAACTAAGCTCTGTGAGAACCTGAGAACTCAAGGGTTATGTTTCACAGAGAACGCCATCTATTGTCGAGTTTTGGAACTAAAGGACTACGTAAACACTCTGTAGACAAGTTCCGGAAGTTTCTATCTCATTGCTCTCGATATTTTTTTTTTAAATAACCAGTTCTTATTTTTTATTATTATTTAGTATGTTATTAAGATCGAAATATAAGATTTCATCATTCATAAGTACGTTATCAAAAAACTACCGAAGTTTTTCTGCTTCAATACCACTCAGTAATATTTTAGGTTTTGCGGAAGATTACAAGAAAATTATTATGAACTGTAAACATGAACTGATACTTTTACGCAATAATACCAATTTAAACTCACTATTTTCCATATGAAAATCTAAACGTTATTTTAAAGATCAGAAAGTTGCTCTACTTTATGAACAGTATGTTCAATTCCAACAATCTTATTACGGTCGTAGAGGCGAACCACTGCTAAGTGCAATGGAATTTAACGAAAAGGCGCCACTTTTTGTTATTGATTGCTCTAGTCTAGACAAAGTGAAAACATTAAGTCAGGTCCTGGAGTAAGCGTGCGTGTAGAACTTGATTGCAATTCAGACATACCAGATCAGACTGCAGCTTATTGCCTCATTTTAAACGATTGTTTAATAGAGTATAGACCACTCAGCAATTTAGTTAAAAAAATATCTTAAAATATGAATTCTGATACAAGTAAAGTATTATAGTAGATGTGCAAGGATTTAAAGACACAAAGAATACCTTCATAATTAAGGAGTTTGCTGTTCTATACGACGGATGTACCCAAACATTCCTCTTAAAACCACCATATCCATTTACCAATCTGAATAAAGAAGAAAAAAAACAAGTGCGGTGGATAGAAGTCAATCGTGGAATTTTTTGGAGTGAAGGTTTCATTGACTTCAGTGAATTTAAGCGCACTGTTATACAATACTTAGATAAGAAAATTATTTTTACCAAAGGAGCAGAAAAAATTCAATGGATTCAAGATTTATGTGAGAACTGTGAAATAATAGATTTAAAAGAAAAAGGATGTCCTAATTTTTTAAATTTGTATATAGACTATGAAAATACAGATTTAAATTTAAATTGCATACATCATAAGAAAATGTGTGCCTTGAAAAATGTTACGTGCATGAAGAAGTGGTGCGATAAAAACTATAAAATGAATGCAATTTGATTTAAGTTTATTTTATTACGTACCTACCTATTCATTAAATATTTTTTTCTGATAATTTATATTTTGTTTTATTCAATTCATAATAATCTTTATTTACAAAAACAATTATTACAAAAAAAACATTCCTAAAAATAAAACCAGGTTACTAATTCATATACATTTAATTATTCATAGCTTATACATAACAGTGGGTACTGACATAATCACTATTGCATTCTATTAGTCATTAGATAGATAGATAGACAGATAACTCTTTATTGTTCACCACACAAAAGATACAGTACAGGACATAAAAAATTAACAATTAGGTAAAACAATAAATAAATATTGTGGACAATTCACACAACACTACCCAGCCCCAAACTAAGCAGAGCTTGTAATATGGGAACCAGATAGCTGATATAATACTTGAATACATTTTTTTTTGTGAATACATACTTAGAATACAATATAACACCCAGACAGAGAACAAACATTTATGTTCACCACACAAATATTTGTTCTCGGTGGGGATCGAACCCACGACCTACGGCGCAGAAGGCAGAGCTACTACCAACTGAGCTAGAGGCCAGTCAATGGGCGACCTTATCGCTGAGAGCATTCAACATGTTCTTATATGAGTCATTTAATTAAGAGAGCACTGGTGGTCTAGTGGTAGTGACCCCGCCTTCCGATCCGAAGGTCGTGGGTTCAAATCCACTCGTGTACCAATGAGTTTTTCTGTCGAAAAATTTATGTGCACTATGCCAGTACTCTCAAAACGGTGAAGGAAAACATCGTGAGGAAACCGGCGTGTTGTAGAACCTAAAAAAGTTCGAGCAACACGTGTCAAGGGTCACGCAAAAAGGGCCCACTAGCGGCCTACTTGCGGAAAAAACCTGCCCGCACATCAAGTGCGGATGATAAAACTTGCCAAACTTGCCAACTTATGAGTCATTTAACATGTTTTTCGAAATATTTTTTATTAGTCTCTCAGTTTGGTCCATAATATTGTCCATTAAATTTTTCAGAACGTATTGTGCCGATATCACAACATCATTTTCACGTTCACTATTAACATTAACACCACTGATGTCTATTATTTTTATTTGAATTAAACGCCTACCCTTGCATGGATCGCGATTTAAAACAAAGGATGATCGTCGCAGGGAGCCGCGCTGTTTATCCAGGACTTCACGTATAGTCTTCTTGGTTTTTCGTTTTGAGCGTTTCTGATGTGGAGTTTTCTTATGGTGAATGATAGGATAGTTGTCATCAATTTCATCCATAGGCTTCTGCGCACAGTGGGTCACATCTTGAGTTTCATTTGGATCGGGTCTTGTCTCAAAGTCGGCCATAATAATAATAATATAGAGGTAAACAAAAATATAAGTTGCACTCTAAGATATGTAGGTAGGTAAACACTTAGTATTAAGAAATAAAAATCAATCTTTATTAACTTACCGTAAAATAATGTTGAAGAATGCTTTTCCCACCAAGCGCAGACAAAGAATGAGAAATAGAGCGGTGCGGTCCGCTTCACTGAGTATCAAATTACGCTGCGCTAGACTTGTTTCGCATAGACTCTAAAAATACGTCTATAGAGTGTTCATTTGTATCGAGCGCTGCTATCCTAAAGGTATTGATTTTACTCAGAAATTCGGTAGCTACAATTTCAACACCATCAATATGTGGTATACTACGCAACTAACATTACTACGCAAATGTCCTATCCAATACTGTTACCTATTGAAATCCTACCCCTACTTGGGGAAACACAAATGAATGTACACGAAGGTATGGACTGGTAGTTCTTTTATTTCATTCCTGCAACGTACACAAGCGTACAGAATACACCAATAAATTAATTTAGGGCTAGCTTAGTCAGATAGAAATGAACACAGGGGTTGTTGCCTAGGGTCTCCTGGAGATGAGTTGCATTGATGGTAATTTATTCTAAAAAATGGAATAAAATTGTGTGTGGTACCAAAGTAGTTTAAAATTTAAATAGAAAGAGGGCGCCAACCGTAGAATGTGGTTCAGCTACGGTACTGAAGAAAGTAGTAATATGTTACCGACAGGCAGCCTCCGGGTCTGCCTAGACCAAAGCAAGGTGAAGATACAGGATTTAAATTATAAATTGACGGTCCTGAGGGAAGTTTTGATGAAATTTGAAAGAAGAATTATAGCTATTTCATATAATAAAAAAACATGATATTTTAAGAAACCAATTCCTTAAAGATACTGGGGATGAACATACCTGAGGTTTCATCCAGGGGGCTGGCTAAATAGCAGAAACAATTTGTGGGAACAACGTGCTTACGCCCCAAGCGACATCCGAAAATCGTCAATCTGTGGATAGTTTACTGGATTACAACAAAGGAACGAGAACCATACCGGGAAAAGACAGCCTTTTCACAGCAGACTCACCATAAAATTGATAAAAAAAACTTGCTGCGCAAAGGCAGCCTTCCGTGTAAAAATCTGGTCCAAAAAAGATGGCGAGCTCAAGAAAATTCAACCATCTCGTGTTTTGTATACGGTTGCCCGCTTGAGCAGAAATATTCCAAAAGTCGCCAAATCTAGCGTAAAGAAGCGTCACATAATGGAACGAAGATGAAAAAAACTATTGAAATATGGGGAACTGTGAGGCTGAACCTGTATCTGAATTTTAAAGAAAGTTAGGGCACGGCGTTAACAAAAAAATTATGGCTCGATAATAGTGAAAAAATATCGAAACCTTTCCTACCAAAAAGCTACACGATTAGCGGAAATGAAAAGTTGAAGCTGGCAACAACTTTTCGAAGAACGTTTCGGTTCACGCATAAAAGTATCAAAAGTTACGTTCCGTGTGCAGAAAAAGAACGCAGATAAAAAAAATAGATAAAACCCGAATAAATACGTGACAATGACCCCCCCACTTAGAAGAATTTTGCGCAAAAATCGCGAAATTCAAGCTGGTCCTCCAGCATAGAGTGGAGTGCTTGAAAAAAACAATCAAGGTAAAGCTACTCAAGAATACTAATAAAAAAAACAGTCCAAAAAAAACAAACATGCATGTAAACGCCAAGCAAAGGCATAAGTCGCGAATCGCGAGGTAGGTAAAACAATAACTATTACAGAAACTAAATATAAACAGCTCCAAGAGGTTACTTCGCTATCAGCGCGCAGTACCCGAAGCGAACTGAAAACACTACACTTATTACTAAACAAATCCATGAGATAACTCCGCTATCAACGCGTCGCACTCCAATACTTACCTAAAACGCAAACTGTACAGAACTAACAAAATTTTGACAAGCATTTGGAATAAGGCTTTTTGATCTTTTGACATCTGAATAAACAATTTTTTTTATTTTTTAATTTTTGTAAGGGTTAGTGTATTTTTTTTTTAAGTTTTGAGGGAGTTACCACAACCGCTCCCCTTTGCTTAAAACAGAAATCCGAAACAAAAACATCAACAATTTATGTAGGTCAAACATACCAAAGTACAGTCAACAACATAAATTGGTAAACAAACAAAATATAAAAAAAGCCAGATATACAAATATACAATATAATACAGAACTATACATAAGTTTGTATTGACAAACACTCTTTCCATACAGACATCCATTCCAAAAAATTATCCAACCGCCAGGACTCGATCTTACAACCAATATATTCTCTACCCGTCCGGGCTTCAATCTAATCTTTCCATACAGACATCCATTCCAAAAAAATATCCATGCGCCAGGACTCGATCTTACAACCAATATTATTCTCTACCCGTCCGGGCTTCTCATGACATGCTATAGGAAAAAAAAAACGCCTCGTCTAAAGTCGAACCCACAGAAGTAAAACTCAGTTCAGCTAGTAGGTAAAACACCATCTGACCCATCACCCTTCAAATACTGGAAACATAGTCATCGCGTGAAGCACAAACAAGATCTTCCCGAGACGCGCGAGCTGAACCATAGAATTGACCACTCGGAATGGCTTCTCGGCCGTGAACAAGGGAAAAAGGAGTAAATCGTGTGGTTTCATTGACAGCTGTATTCAAGGCAAACTGAACCATGGATAAAGTGGTGTCCCACGAGCGATGATCATTCTTCACAAGAATAGAAATAGCCACAACAATCGTTTTGTTATATCGCTCGACGGTGTTGACCTGTGGACAATAACGAGGGGTAAAATGTATTTGAGGAATATTGTACCTCTGAAACATGGACTGGAGCTCACTACCAGTGAATTGCGTACCATTTTCCGCAACCACTGTACGTGGTACACCATGGGTCAGAAACACACCATTCTCCAAACATTGAGCAATAGACTTGCCAACTGCTCTCCGAAGGGGAAACAACAAGCAATATTTGGAGAAACAACAGACAACTACTAATAAAAAAGTGAAACCTGATCTAGAACGCGGCAACGGCCCAACCAGATCAATACTTATGGTTTCGAAAGGACGAGAACAAACCTTTGGATCACCCATGAGACCCTTGGGTGGCTCTTGAGAATGTTTATAAGCAGAGCAAGTCTCGCACGCATTAACAAAGTTAACCACGTCCTGATACATCTTCGGCCAATAATAACGCAAGGAGACTTGCTTAAAAGTTTTAAAAATACCGAAATGTGGTGCCGTATCCCTACAATGACAAAACTCAAGAACTTCGGAACGCTTATATGAAGGAAAAAAACTTCCTTCCAGTCAAACTCGCTTGATAAACCAAATTTATTTTTAGAATACCTACACAATTTACCGTCAATAACAGAATAATTCGGACAAGCTTTAGTAGATTTAGTACACTTAGACTTAGATTAAAAAAATAAATAAAATAAATAAAAATAGCTTTATTTACTTACACAGAGATAAACTTAACCTAGGTGCTGTTAATTATATAATAAAAACTAGTTTTTTCGTGTGCGCGAGCTGCATGCAGCTCGCGTGTCGGTGTGCTACTCCCACTTTTACATTTGTTTACACTTGAAAAACCCCAAAAAGTAGTAAAGAAAGTCCTAAGGAACCCTAAAAGTCGATCAGTTAATCTAGTTCCTCAGTGTAGTTGAAATTCCAATCAAAGTCCTAAGGAACCCTAAAAATGTTAACATTATCAAGCTCCTTAGTGTAGTTGAAACCCCAATCAAAGTCCTAAGGAACCCTAAAATTGTTTACATAATCAAGGTCCTAAGTGAAGTGAAATTCCAAATAAAGGCCTAAGGAACCCTAAAAGTTGTTTATTTTATCAAGTTCCTCAGTGTAGTAAAACCCCAATCAAAGTCCTAAGGAACCCTAAATTTTTTTACATAATCAAGCTCGTAAGTGTGGTTGAAACTCCAATCAAAGTCCTAAGGAACCCTAAAAGTCGACCACTTAATCAAATTCCTCAGTGTAGTAAAACCCCAATCAAAGTCCTAAGGAACCCTAAAATTGTTTACATAATCAAAGTCCTAAGTGAAGTAAAATTCCAATTAAAGGCCTAAGGAACCCTAAAAGTTGTTTATTTTATCAAGTTCCTCAGTGTAGTAAAACCCCAATCAAATCCTAAGGAACCCTAAAAGTCGATCAGTTAATCAAGTTCCTCAATTTAGTAAAACTCCAATCAAAGTCCTAAGGAACCCTAAAATTGTTAACATAATCAAGGTCCTAAGTGTAGTTGAAACTCCAATCAAATTCCTAAGGAACCCTAAAAGTTGTTTATTTTATCAAGTTCCTCAATGTAGTAAAACCCCAATCAAAGTCCTAAGGAACCCTAAAAATGTTAACATTATCAAGCTCCTAAGTGTAGTTGAAACTCCAATCAAAGTCCTAAGGAACCCTAAAATTGTTTACATAATCAAGGTCCTAAGTGTAGTTGAAACTCCAATCAAAGTCCTAAGGAACCCTAACATTGTTTACATAATCAAAGTCCTAAGTGAAGTAAAATTCCAATTAAAGGCCTAAGGAACCCTAAAAGTTGTTTATTTTATCAAGTTCCTCAATGTAGTAAAACCCCAATCAAAGTCCTAAGGAACCCTAAAATTGTTAACATTATCAAGCTCCTAAGTGAAGTTAAAATTCCAATCAAAGTCCTAAGGAACCCTAAAAGTCGACCGCTAAATCAAATTTCTCAATGTAATAAAACCCCAATCAAAACCCTATACGGAACCCTAAATTTTACGGAAAGCCAAGTCCTCAACGGGTCGAAACCGCTTGTAGGAACCCAAACGTTGACTTATGGTTTCGTGCTGCGCGAGCTGCAAGCAGCTCGCGTGTCAGTGTGGAGGCTTTTGTTTACACTTTTAAAACCCCAAGAAGTAGTAAAGATCCAATTAAAGCCCTAAGGAACCCTAAAAGTCGACCAGTTAATCAAGTTCCTCAGTTTAGTTGAAATTCCAATCAAAGTCCTAAGGAACCCTAAAATTGTTAACATTATCAAGCTCCTAAGTGTAGTTGAAACTCCAATCAAAGCCCTAAGGAACCCTAAAAGTCAACCAGTTAATCAAGTTCCTCAATGTAGTAAAACCCCAATCAATACCCTATACGGAACCCTAAATTTTACGTAAAGCCAAATCCTTAACGGGTTGAAACCGCATGAAGGAATCCAAACGTTGACTACCTGGTCGCGTGCAGCGCGAGCTGCAAGCAGCTCGCGAGGGGTTTCTGGGGGGCTTAGGGGGGTCACAGCACGGCTCGCTTCGCTCGCCGCGCTGTTCCCCGTGGTCGCGTGGCGGCTCGCTTCGCTCGCCGCGACGCTCCCCCCGGGTTCAGGAGGAGGGGGTTCTGGGGGGCTTAGGGGGGTCACAGCACGGCTCGCTTCGCTCGCCGCGCTGTTCCCCGTGGTCGCGTGGCGGCTCGCTTCGCTCACCGCGACGCTCCCCCCGGGTTCAGGAGGAGGGGGTTCTGGGGGGCTTAGGGGGGTCACAGCACGGCTCGCTTCGCTCGCCGCGCTGTTCCCCGTGGTCGCGTGGCAGCTCGCTTCGCTCGCTGCGACGCTCCCCCCGGGTTCAGGAGAAGGGGGTTCTGGGGGGCTTGGAAGGGGGTCACAGCACGGCTCGCTTCGCTCGCCGCGCCGTTCCCCGTGGTCGCGTTGCGGCTCGCTTCGCTCGCCGCGACGTTCCCCCCGGGTTCAGGAGGAGGGGGTTCTGGGGGGCTTGGGGGGGGGTCACAGCACGGCTCGCTTCGCTCGCCGCGCTGTTCCCCGTGGTCGCATGGCGGCTCGCTTCGCTCGCCGCAATGCTCCACAAGAAAATAAAAGGTCAAAAATAGGCCATTTTTAGGTTTTTTAAATAATAAAGGGGTCTAGAGGGGAAAAGGGGGAAAAATTTATTTTGCTTTCAAAACAATCTCACCTTCCCTACATGACCCAAAAAAAAAAAATCTCGCAAGTCACTCCGCTTGGAAGATACGAAAGGGGGGGAAAAAAAAGGGGTAGGAGGGGGGAAGTTTTTTTTGTTCTTTCAATTCAGGAAGAAACCCTCTATACGAAACCCCAATCGATAGCCCTCTATCTCGACGGCATCCGGTAGCACTCTAAAAAGGGGGGGTCCTGGGGGGCAAGGGGGGCAAAATTTTTTGTACAATCAAAATCACTCGTGACCCTTTTTACACTCCCCATGAAAAATATATGCAGGACTTCTCGGTTGCAGAGCCCCCCTGAGGGGGGGGGTTAAGGGGGGGCAAATCTCAAAAAGTCGGAATTTTCCCTAAGTCACTTTTACCCCCTCTACACATTTCCGTAAAAAAAAACATACCTTCCCCTCCACCATCAAGGAGAACAATCATGTCAATGAGTCAGTCAGTGGTAATCGAGCTTTATATAGTATAACTAGTTTTTTCGTGTGCGCGAGCTGCATGCAGCTCGCGTGTCGGTGTGCTACTCCCACTTTTACATTACATTACACTTCTAAAACCCCAAAAAGTAGTAAAGAAAGTCCTAAGGAACCCTAAAAGTCGATCAGTTAATCAAGTTCCTCAGTGTAGTAAAACCCCAATCAAAGTCCTAGGGAACCCTAAAATTGTTTACACAATCAAGGTCCTAAGTGAAGTAAAATTCCAATTAAAGGCCTAAGGAACCCTAAAAGTTGTTTATTTTATCAAGTTCCTCAATGTAGTAAAACCCCAATCAAAGTCCTAAGGAACCCTAAAAATATTAACATTATCAAGGTCTTACGTGAAGTAAAATTCCAATTAAAGGCCTAAGGAACCCTAAAAGTTGTTTATTTTATCAAGTTCCTCAATGTAATAAAACCCCAATCAAAGTCCTAAGGAACCCTAAAATTGTTTACATAATCAAGCTCCTAAGTGTGGTTGAAACTCCAATCAAAGTCCTAAGGAACCCTAAAAGTCGACCACTTAATCAAATTCCTCAGTGTAGTAAAACCCCAATCAAAGTCCTAAGGAACCCTAAAAATGTTAACATTTTCAAGCTCCTAAGTGTAGTTGAAACTCCAATCAAAGTCCTAAGGAACCCTAAAAGTTGTTTATTTTATCAAGTTCCTCAATGTTGTAAAACCCCAATCAAAGTCCTAAGGAACCCTAAAAATTTTTACATTATCAAGCTCCTAAGTGTAGTTGAAACTCCAATCAAAGTCCTAAGGAACCCTAAAAGTTGACCACTTAATCAAATTCCACAGTGTAGTAAAACCCCAATCAAAGTCCTAAGGAACCCTAAAAATTTTAACATTATCAAGCTCCTAAGTGTAGTTGAAACTCCAATTAAAGGCCTAAGGAACCCTAAAAGTTGTTTATTTTATCAAGTTCCTCAATGTAGTAAAACCCCAATCAAAGTCCTAAGGAACCCTAAAAATGTTAACATTATCAAGCTCCTAAGTGTACTTGAAACTCCAATCAAAGTAATAAGGAACCCTAAAAATGTTAACATTATCAAGGTCCTAAGTGAAGTAAAGATTCAATTAAAGCCCTAAGGAACCCTAAAAGTTGTTTATTTTATCAAGTTCCTCAATGTAGTGAAACCCCAATCAAAGTCCTAAGGAACCCTAAAAATGTTAACATTATCAAGCTCCTAAGTGTAGTTGAAACTCCAATCAAAGTCCTAAGGAACCCTAAAAGTTGACCACTTAATCAAATTCCTCAATGTAGTAAAACCCCAATCAAAGTCCTAAGGAACCCTAAAAATTTTAACATTATCAAGCTCCTAAGTGTAGTTGAAACTCCAATCAAAGTCCTAAGGAACCCTAAAAGTTGACCACTTAATCAAATTCCTCAATGTAGTAAAACCCCAATCAAAGTCCTAAGGAACCCTAAAAATGTTAACATTATCAAGCTCCTAAGTGTAGTTGAAATCCCAATCAAAGTCCTAAGGAACCCTAAAAGTCGACCACTTAATCAAATTCCTCATTCAAGTAAAACCCCAATCCAAAACCCTATACGGAACCCTAAATTTTAGGTAAAGCCAAAACCCTCAACGGGTCGAAACTGCTAGAAGGAACCCAAACGTTGACTACCGGGTCGCGTGCAGCGCGAGCTGCAAGCAGCTCGCGTCCTCAATGCGTTCCCACACGGGCGGAACCCTAAACCAAGTGAAGATCCATTCAAACCCCAAAAAAAACCTAAAATTCAATCTCCAATCAAAGTCCTCAGTCGAATGAACCGTTTGAACGACCTCAATCGGACGATTTTTGCAAAACCGGAAGTGGCACAGCCGCCATTTTGAATTTTGAACTGTCAGTCTAGTGAAAATTTATTAAATTTCCTAAAACACCCTAAAATTCGTTTTTAAGCTCCTAAATGAAGTAAAACGGCAAACATAGGAGGAGGGGGTTCTGGGGGGCTTCGGGGGGGGTCACAGCACGGCTCGCTTCGCTCGCCGCGCTGTTCCCCGTAGTCGCGTGGCGGCTCGCTTCGCTCGCCGCAACGCTCCCCCCTGGTTCAGGTAGGGGGGTTTTGGGGGGCGTAGGGAGGTCACAGCACGGCTCGCTTCGCTCGCCGCGCTGTTCCCCGTGGTCGCGTGGCGGCTCGCTTCGCTCTCCGCGACGCTCCCCCCGGTTTCAGGAGGAGGGGGTTCTGGGGGGCTTAGGGGGGTCACAGCACAGCTCGCTTCGCTCGCCGTGCTGTTCCCCGTGGTCGCGTGGCGGCTCGCTTCGCTCGCCGCGACGCTCCCCCCGAGTTCAGGAGGAGGGGGTTCTGGGGGACTTGGGGGGGGTCACAGCACGGCTCGCTTCGCTCGCCGCGCTGTTCCCCATGGTCGCAAGGCGGCTCGCTACGCTCGCCGCAATGCTCCACTCGAAAATAAAAGGTCAAAAATAGGCCATTTTTAGGTTTTTTAAATAATAAAGGGGTCTAGAGGGGAAAGGGGGGAAAAATTTATTTTGCTTTCAAAACAATCTCACCTTCCCTACATGACCCAAAAAAAAAAAATCTCGCAAGTCACTCCGCTTGGAAGATACGAAAGGGGGGGAAAAAAAAGTGGTAGGAGGGGGGAAGTTTTTTTTGTTCTTTCAATTCAGGAAGAAACCCTCTATACGAAACCCCAATCGATAGCCCCCTATCTCGACGGCATCCGGTAGCACTCTAAAAAGGGGGGGTCCTGGGGGGCAAGGGGGGCAAAATTTTTTGTACAATCAAAATCACTCGTGACCCTTTTTACACTCCCCATGTAAAAATTATGCAGGACCTCTCGGTTGCAGAGCCCCCCAGAGGGGGGGGGTTAAGGGGGGGCAAATCTCAAAAAGTCGGAATTTTCCCTAAGTCACTTTTACCCCCTCTACACGTTTCCGTAAAAAAAAACATACCTTCCCCTCCACCATCAAGGAGAACAATCATGTCAATCAGTGAGTGAGTGGTAATCGAGCTTTATATAGTATAACTAGTGTTTGCGTGCTGCGCGAGGTGCAAGCACCTCGCGAGTGGCCTGTGGTATTTCACTTTTCACTTTTCACTTTTACTTTTCACTTACACTTGTAAAACCCCAAAAAGTTGTAATGAAAGTTTAATTTGTAAGCAAACTCATCAGCGCCATCTATTACGGATGGGTTGAAACTTTTAAAATTATATTAGCATCGAGTTATTGATAAAGAAGGCGTTTCCGAATCATAAATGCAATTACTTGTTTTATACTTAATATGTGGTGACTTGGAGCTACCTGGAGTATTGGCGAGGGAGGTGGCGAGCGAAGCGAGCCGGCGACCTATCTTCTTGAGAAAGCTTAGCTATTTTCATTTCCGATGATTCAGTTGCCTTTCATTTCAACAGCCACAAACTGTTGTGTTTGAATCTAATACACTATGTGTATGTAGGAATAGTACTATTTGTTTGATATGAAAGTTATTCAAAGTAGGTAGGTACATGATGCAATGTTTTCCCTCATCGTTCTTACATGCGATAGAAACAGATGTCTCAAGAACATTGATGTTTATAATTGTAGGCATCTACTTACTATTTATAGCTATCAGAATTTAAATGATGAAATATGATATTTGAATAGAGTTGTTGTTTTTGTATTTTATATGCTATTACTTATTATACTTTAGTACTTGGAGTTACCTGGAGGAAAGGGAGGTGGCGAGCGAAGCGAGCCGGCGACCTATCTTCTTGAGAAAGCTTAGCTATTTACTTGAAGATTTAGTTATCTTTCATTTCAAAACAGCCACAACTATGTGAATGTAGGAATAGTACTATTTGTTTTGATTTGAAAGTTATTCAAAGAACACGATGCAATGTTTTCCTTCATCGTTTTCACATGCGACAGTAACAGATGTCTCAAGTCTCAAGAACATTGATGTTCATAATAGTATTTAGAGTGATGGATGTACCTACCTATTATTTATAGCTATTAGAATTAGAATGATGAAATAAAACTATGCAAGTACTTGTTACAATATAAATATAATGAAGAACAGTTCTACTTATTTCGATGAAAAGTATAATTTAAACCACTAATGCTTGTCATTTTCTCTGGCAACCGTTGTTGAGTGTTTGCTTGCAGTTTTCTTAGCAGTGCAGTTATCTGTGAAAAATAAAAACGATTTAGTTATTATTTATATAATAATATAATTTTGTTAAACCTAAAGGTCTTTTCTTTTGAACATGTTGACTGCTGGACTATAAAGTCTTTATTTTTATTCTGGCTATCATTCTGATTCATTGTGGAGTGAAATACTTTCTATCTATCTAATCTAAATAAAATACAGCCGGTGGGTCTCTGAAGTGAGCGGTTGTGTGCGCAAAAATGGCTAATCGCTGTGAGAAGATTCGTTACACGTCTGATTTATCAGCAGGGCTACCACGACCTCCATATGGTTATGGCTATGTCTATGGCTGTCAAGATTGTGTCAACAGTGACAACACATTCAAACTCAAGAAGAAAATGAATGTGTGTGTCAGCCTATCTATACGCAATTTGACAGCCATGGCCATAACCATACGGAGCTCGTGGTAGCCCTGCAGAAGACCTACCACAAGTTCGGTCTGGCTTTGGTTTTGAGTCTGTGTGAATGTTCATCAGTGTATTATACTGTGTGTACTTAAAACCAGAGCCAGACGAAAGCCTGTGGTAGGCCTACAGATTTACCGTTCATATTGTGTGTCGTCCGTCGTCCGCTGTGCGACTTTCAGCTTATGAGATAGATAAATAATCCTTACCAAATATTTTGTTCCTTCAGCAAATATTTATCTTCAGGATCTTTATGGCCACCGTTCTTCTTCTGCTTATCCATTTGTAATCTATAAAAACAAAAATATTATTAATAAAACATATCATTATCATTATAAAGACTTTCATGTTTTTTTTGATCTTTCATTTCTCGGTTTGGCTTTATTTGTTAGGTGGCAGGTTCAAAATTTTAAGTAGTCTAATGTTAGTTTACTTAGTGGTATTGGAAAATATGTGACTACTTAGTTAACACTATTTTCATATAGTTTGACCAGTAAGCTAATATTTAAAGATTAATGGATTGGCCTCTCAGTTAAATTGGTAGTAGGTAGAGTAGCTTTGTCTTTTGCGTCGTAGTCTGAGGGTTCAATCCTCATCGAGAACAAATATTCGTGTGGTGAACATCCATATTTGTTGTTTGTCGAAGTATTAAGTGTCAGATAAAAAATGACTTACCTATTATTTATTTTTTACAAGTTTCTTGTAGCAATTTTTTCCATGAAGATCTTCTTTGGTATTGTTTGTCAGATTCTCTTCTCTTTGTCCTGCTCTTGTCTGCTTTTTCCATTCTCCTCTGTCAGATCTGCATTCATTCTTTTTCCAATCGTTTGTCAGTCTCCGTTTTGATCTAAGAAAATAATAATTGCATTAATAATAGTTAATTTTAAAAATGTTGGTCAGCGTTGGGACTGTTAAATTATCAGAATTTGAGTGAAGGGCTTTCAGATTGTTTGGTTGTGGGTTCGTAATATTAAATACTCGGTGTGCAACTAATTTTAATTTATTGCACAAACTCACCACTATTGGTAGTAGGTACAAGGCTTTGCCTTCTGCGACGTAGGCTGAGAGTTCGATTCTCACCGAGAACAAATATTCGTGTAGTGAACATTCATATTTGTTGTTTGACGGAGTATTAAGTGTCAGATAAAAAATGTCTTACCAATTATTTATTTTCTAAAAGTTTCTTTCAGCAATTTTTTCCATGAAAGTTTTCTTTGGTATTGTTTGTCTGATTCTTTTCTCTTTGTCCAGCCCTTGTCTGCTTTCTCCATTCTCCTCTGTCAGCTCTTCATTCACGTCTCTCCCAATTGTTTGTCAGTCTCCGGTTTGATCTATGAAAACAATAATTGCATTAATAATAGTTAATATTAAAAATGTTGATCAGCGTTGGGACTGATAAATTATCTGAATTTGAGTGAAGGGCTTTCAGATTGTTAGGTTGTGGGTTCGTAATACTGAATTCTTGATGTGTCAATGCTATAAACTAATTTTTATTTACAACACAAACTCACCTCAATGTCCAAATGTGATACAAGTGCTTCAGTAGGTGTACTGCTACAACTTCCATTGCAGACAATTTTGATGGCTTCGGTGCATTTTATAAATGTGTGATCTTGATTGAAGATCCTGAAACAGAAAACGCATGCACAAACGCAAATATTCTTTTAATATTGGACTGTTGCCACTTAGCACCGCCCGAGGAGCACGTGCATTTAAGCGCATCACTCACGATGATGAGCCGTTCAATATAGAGCATGCCTGTGTATCGTGTGAGACGCGCTTTGTGGTGGTGTCTCAATGCGGACGTGGGCAACAAGCTCCTCATGTATAGTGTGGTGCATGTTGTGTACTTATTTGAGGTGTGTACCTTTGTGTATATGGTGTATATTAGGTGTTTGTTGATTTAATGTTTGTTGTTGTGTTCCTTTTGTATGTATGTATTATCTACATTAAAGAACGATAAAGCTATGTGATTGTGTATTGTGTGTAATGTACCTCTCTTACGTACACCTTAACATGTAAATCAGTATAGAATGCAGGTGAATAACAAATCTGGCTAAATCAAAGGAAGTCACTTATTTTAGTAATCATTATCAATCAAGTAATTGAAAATGCCAACCGATATGAAACTAATAATAAGCGATGAAGAACAATTGCATCCGATCATGTAAACAAACAAATGTCTGACCATGAACGATTTAGATCAATATTTGCATTAATCGCAAAAATCAAACATCTAGATCGTGGAAAGAAAACAGACCAGCCGTTGGGTAACTCCCCAATGGATAAATGAACATTTAGCCGAATACTTGGCAAAAACGCCGCAGATGAGAAAGCCAAAGGGGGATCGGAACCATCGCCAGAAGCAACAACTTCCTCGTCCCCTCTGCCCCACTCCCAGCCAAACATCTGGCCGCGGCAACGTGCTCGACTCCAACGGAGCATACCGTGGCTGTAGGCGACTGTCTGCAGACAGGCAAGGGCAGTAATCCAGTCAACGCACCTAAATATTGATACGTAATCTAATAAGCCTACAACGACTGAACCTTAAAATCATCGTAGAGACCCCCTATTATGGTATGAAACTATCTCTTGGAGCTCCTATAGTCTACAACAAAGGAATCAGATACCGTTCACAGAAGGAAGGAAAGAAAGAAGGAAGGTGGAGAAAGGTGTAGGCTGTATGTATGTAATCAAAATAAAATAATAATAATATAGTAATGGTTGAAAAAATCGTGTTCAACGTCAGGGTTTTGAAAACTATGAAGAATTAAAAACTTTGGATATCAATTCATTGTCAAAATAATATAGTAAGCAGAGTGGTTTTGTGCGGATATACTACTGTAAGTATGATTTTTCAATTTGAAATGAAGATAAACATTTTAAATGTAAAGCCGAAGGTACAGCAAAAATATTCAACTTGATAAAAGAGCTTGTCACTATTGTTGTGATCATCAAATATTGACATGACATACGCGTTAGGTTTACATGGTAAAGCTAAGGTAGCCAGTATCGTATCTTGATGAGAGAGCTTCCCAACAGTGTTATTTGTAATATTATGAATAACGATTTGACATACACATTATCTTTATTTATTTAATAAAGATAAGGCAGTCGAGGTTTTTATTTATGAGAAAGCTCTTAGTGACAAGTATATAATAAGAAGGGTAAGAATTAACCCTTTGAATAATAAAAGAGAGATCATGTTCATTGAGAAAAAAGAAATTGTAAAGTTATTAAATGACATAATGAACATTGTATATGACAGTATGCCGACAGAGTTCTTTGAGGACCTATACATTATGCTAACAATTTAAGTCTCAGTCTTGAAGTCGCTAATAAAAATTTCATATGTCTTCGGTCTAACCACCTATATTATTATAACCTGGAGATATCTGACGTCATACTGTTAATATAATTGTGTTATAATGACAGTATGTCGACAGAGCTCTTTGAGGACTTGTACATATGCTAAAATTTACTAACGATTTATTATTATGATAAAGTTAATAAAAATTTCATATGTCTTCGGTCTAACCACCTATATTATTATAGTCTGGAGATATCTGACGTCATACTATTAATATGTGTTATAATGACAGTATGTCGACAGAGCTCTTTGAGGACCTGTACATATGCTAAATTTACTAACGATTTTTTAATGATATGTGATAAAGTTAATAAAAATTTCATATGGCTTCAGTCTAACCACCTATATTTTTATAATCTGGAGATATCTGACGTCATACTGTTAATATAATTGTGTTATAATGACAGTATGTCGACAGAGCTCTTTGAGGACTTGTACATATGCTAAAATTTACTAACGATTTATTATTATGATAAAGTTAATAAAAATTTCATTTGTCTTCGGTCTAACCACCTATATTATTATAGTCTGGAGATATCTGACGTCATACTGTTAATATAATTGTGTTATAATGACAGTATGTCGACAGAGCTCTTTGAGGACCTGTACATATGCTAAAATTTACGAACGATTTTCTAATGATATGTGATAAAGTTAATAAAAATTTCATATGGCTTCAGTCTAACCACCTATATTATTATAGTCTGGAGATATCTGACGTCATACTGTTAATATAATTGTGTTATAATGACAGTATGTCGACAGAGCTCTTTGAGGACTTGTACATATGCTAAAATTTACTAACGATTTATTATTATGATAAAGTTAATAAAAATTTCATATGTCTTCGGTCTAACCACCTATATTATTATAGTCTGGAGATATCTGACGTCATACTGTTATTATAAATGCGTTATAATGACAGTATGTCGACAGAGCTCTTTGAGGACCTGTACATATGCTAAAATTTACTAACGATTTTCTAATGATATGTGATAAAGTTAATAAAAATTTCATATGGCTTCAGTCTAACCACCTATATAATTATAGTCTGGAGATATCTGACGTCATACTGTTAATATGTGTTATAATGACAGTATGTCGACAGAGCTCTTTGAGGACCTGTACATATGCTAAAATTTACTAACGATTTTTTAATGATATGTGATAAAGTTAATAAAAATTTCATATGTCTTCGGTCTAACCACCTATATTATTATAGTCTGGAGATATCTGACGTCATACTGTTAATATGTGTTATAATGACAGTATGTCGACAGAGCTCTTTGAGGACTTGTACATATGCTAAAATTTACTAACGATTTATTATTATGATAAAGTTAATAAAAATTTCATATGTCTTCGGTCTAACCACCTATATTATTATAGTCTGGAGATATCTGACGTCATACTGTTAATATGTGTTATAATGACAGTATGTCGACAGAGCTCTTTGAGGACCTGTACATATGCTAAAATTTACTAACGATATATGATAAAAAGTAACTTCAAGTCGCTTATAAACCTATACAATCTGGGAAATCTGTCGTCATACTGTTAAAATATTAAAATGTCCATAGTAAAGCTTAACTTATTTGGGTTATTTCTTGATAAAAGAGCTTGTCATTATTGTTGTGATCATAAAGAATTGACTTGACATACACGTTAGGTTTACATAGTAAAGCTAAGGTAGTCAGTGTCGTTTCTTGATGAGGGAAGCTTCTCAAGAGTGTAATTAGTATTATTATAACAAATTGACGTACACATTAGCTTTATTTATTTAATAAAGCTAAGGTAATCAGGATTTTTAGTTTTGAGAAAACTCCACAATAGGATAGCTCATTTTTTAGTTGGTGATAATTTACCAGAATTTTGTTTCATAATGACTAACTACAGACAATGTGATACCAAAGTGTTTTAAAGACTGAGATTTATAAGATTCAAGTTATAGAGACATGACACCCCGAACACTTGTTTAAAATTATATAGCATGCTATTAAGAGTTCATAGTAAACCTAAACTAACCAGAATTGTTTTTTTAATAAAAAATCTTGTCACTTATTGTGATCATCAAGTATCGACTTGACATACGCGTTAGGTTTACATGGTAAAGCTAAGGTAGTCAGTGTCGTTTCTTGATGAGGGAGCTTCTCAACAGAGTTATTAGTAATATTATGAATAACGATTTGACATACACATTATCTTTATTTATTTAATAAAAATAAGGCAGTCGAGGTCTTTATTTTTGAGAAAGCTCTTGTTTAAGTGACAAGAATAATACATAAGAAAGAATTGTTAGAAATCAACCTTTTGAGTTATAGAAATGTGGTCATGTTTTTTGAGAATATAGTAATTATAAAATTATTATAAGATTTGTAAAATGGAAAAATTGCTTATGATTATTGTATGCTATATAAAATAATATGAGGAATGTACGTCTGAATTTGTATGAATTTAAATTGGCTAATATAAATTGCATATAATGTCAGTTTAACCAACAACAATCTGGAGATATCTGTCGTCATATTGTTAAAATATTAAAATGTCCATAGTAAAGCTAAACTTATTTGGGTTATTTCTTGATAAAAGAGCTTGTAATTATTGTTGTGATCATCAAGAATTGACTGGACATACACGTTAGGTTTACATAGTAAAGCTAATGTAGTCTGTGTCGTTTCTTGATGAGGGAAGTTTCTCAACAGTGTTAGTAGTATTATTATAACAAATTGACATACACATTAGCTTTATTTATTAATAAAGTTATGGTAGTCAGGGTTTTTAGTTATGAGAAAACTCCACAATAAAATAGCTCTTTTTTAAGTTGGTGATAATTTACCAGAATCATGATTCATAATTACTTATTACTGACAATGTATTACCAAAGTGTTTAAAAGACTGAGATTTATAAGATTCAAGTTATAGAGACATGACACCCCGGACACTTGTCCAAAATTATACAAAAGCAGCATGTTTTTAAGAGTTCATAGTATACTTAAACTAACCAGAAGTGTCTTGATAAAAAACTTTGTCACTTTTGTGATCATCAAGTATCGACTTGACATACGCGTTAGGTTTACATGGTAAAGCTAAGGTAGCCAGTGTCGTTTCTTGATGAGGGAGCTTCTCATCAGAGTTATTAGTTTTATTATAACAAATTGACATACACATTATCTTTATTTTTTTAAATAAAGATAAGGTAGTCGAGGTCTTTATTTATGAGTAAGCTCTTGTTAAAAGTGACAAGTATAATACATGAGAAGAAATATAAAAATGTGGTTATGTTTATTGTGAATAAAATAATTATAAAATTATTATATGATTAGAAAAACGGAAAAATTGCTAATGATTATTGATTAATGTTTAAATAAAATATGAGGAATGTATGTCTGAATTTGTAAAAATCTGAATTTGATAACATAAATTTTATAGGATGTCAGTCTAACCAACAATAGCTGGAGACGGCTTCAATAACGTATAACTGAGTAATCGTTAAAATTGCATAAACATTTTGGTAAGCAATGATTAGGTTAATTTGTTTGTTATGAATCTAATTTATTAAAGTGAAACAAAAAAATATATTTTTATGGTTTAACGTCATTATGGTATCATGTTGTATAATATAATTAAAATGTTTTTTAATGAAATCAATAAACAAATACTACCGATATTAAAATGATAACGTTCATCTCTCACAAATTATTATTATGTAGGTAAAGATTGTTATTAAATACATTATTCAAGTTTTGACTTAATTTAAATATAGTTATGGTAATAAAATTAAATTGTGCTACATGCATCTTTTTTTAGTGAGCATTTTCTTTTGCTCTGTACCTTCTTTTGAAACGATTGTAATTTTTTGGGCTATATTTTTTTCTGTGAGGTATGTTGCTTGTTTTAGGTCTATTTTTTTTGCCTTTGTTTAGCTTTTTCTTTTGCATATATTTTTTAAAATATTTTTAAATACAATCTTCATAATAGGATTCAACATTTTGGTTCTTGATTTTTCGTTTTTCATTGACATAAAATTGTCCTACAAGTGTGCCTTCCGATGTGTTTGTGTCTTGGATATTTTGATGTGCAATTTCCGTATTAAATTTCATAGACCTCGTTTAAGTGGTGCTTTGTACAATTTACGTTTTCAATATAATAGAATCGTCTTTGATATTAACCGTCTCTGTTTTGATTTTTCCAGAAATATTGTTGTCGTCTTGTTTAAATAATATTTCGTACCATCTCGTACTTGAAGACTTTGATGCAGTGAGATAATCCATGTCGACTCCGTTTTGTTTCATCTGGCATAATATTGTAAAGTTGCGAATACCATCTTATTTGTTCCATGCAACACCATATTAAAGCATGCAAGCAAGTAAATGTAACATGCACGTGCAGTTAGTGGATACGAAAGTTGTTCTTGTCGATTGTTCAGAATTGTGGAAATTTGGATGTCAGGACGATAGTAGGACTTGCTGCAACGATTGGATATTGGTATGTTGGAAAAGCAAGCATGAAGTTGTTCTTTGACTTCAGGTTTTGCTTGCAATTTATATCAAATTACTTATTTCATCAATGATGTGGAGTGTCTGATTGGACGGAATTGCGGAATTCTGGATGTCAGGACGTTATTAGGACTTGCTGCGACGATTAAATGTTAATAAGCAAGCAAGACGATGTTCTTTGAGTGCAGGGTTGTGGTTTGCTTTATGTTTAAGCGAGTGTTAGATTAATCGGAATTGCGAAAGTCAAAATGTTAAGAAGTTAGTAGGACTTGCTGCGACGACAGTTGATTGTGATTAGTTGAAAAACAAACAGGAAGTTGGTTTTGGGTTCGAGTTGAGACATGCTATTTACATAATGTTGGGCTTCATCATTTTAAACCAATATTAACTTGACTTTATAGCAAAAATTACAAATGACGTAAGTCTAACCAGCAAGCTGGAGAACTCTAATGTGATACAGTAAAATATTTCTTTTAATGACTATACATGAGCTAAAAATTGCTGCTAAAAAATGAGATACAAATCGTTTATGAACAAATATAAACTTAATAACAAAAATTTCATATAATATCAGTTTAACCATTAATAATAGTTGAAAAACTCTAATGTCTCATTGTTAATAAATGTTATCTAATGACGAATATGTTATTAGAGTTTTTGAGGACCTATACATAATGTGTGCTTCTTATAAGAGATTCAAATAGTTTTTGAACAAATTAATACTCAAAAACAAAAAAATCATATGGTGTCAGTCTAACCACCAATTATAGTTGGAGAACTCTAATGCAAATACTGTTAAATTAATGTTTTTTGAAGACTTGAGTTTGATTGAAGAGAACATGTGCTAAAAATTGTTAACGATTTATATGCTAAAACATACTAAAAAGCAATATGAAACAATTTTACATTTCATGATTCTTTTGATACACTGGTTTGGATTGTTTCCTGTTTTAATATCGGTAGTATTTGCATGAAGAATTTGAAAATTTAATAAGTTGATAAATGTAACTGTAAATTTTAAAAGGAGTGAGCCTTATTTTGTATTAAATAAAAAATACTATTTATTGTAATGTGTTAAGTTATGAATTGCAGATATTTTTCCGTTATACTAACCGTTTACAATCTATTTAATAACGTATATATTTATACATTTAGTACAGTGTGTGCGAATTCGGGCTAATCGTTTATAAACTATTCAGTAAAATATACATACAAAAATGCAGTAGAGTGTGTGTAAATTCGAACTATGGCGACAGGTGATTTTACTTTGTGCAAACAGTAAAAGAACAGAATATAAAGGAGAAAAAGAAGTAAAAGATAAAGAAAAGAAAAGAAGAAATAGATAATAGATAGATAAAATAGATAAAAATATACATAAATGCAGTAGAGTGTGTGTAAATTCAAACTATGGCGACAGGTGATTTTACTTTGGGCAAACAGAAAAAGAACAGAAGAATAAGGAGAAAAAGACGAAAAGAAGAAATAGATAAATAAAATAGATAAAAGAAAGAATAGATAAAAGAAAGGAAGAAGGTAGGAAGGAAGGAAGAAGGAAGGAAAAAGGAAGGAAGAAGGAAGGAAGAAGGAAGGGTGAACGGTATGTGATTCCAATGTTGTAGAGGAGTTGGTCCAAGAGATAGTAACATACCGGGGCCTCTACGATGCTTCGAAAGGTTCAGCCTTTGTAGGTTAATTAGACTACGTACCAAAATATAGGTGCGATGGCTGAAACTACCGCCGTCGACTGCCTGCAGCCAGTGTCCCACGTCCACGGTATGCTACTGCGTTGGTTTAGAGCATGAGGCCGCATCCGGATACCTGGGGGGGGAGGAGCCGAGGGAAGTCAGAAGCCGAACCTTCCTTTGATGTTTCCAATTACCCAGTGAATAACTCTCCCGCGTTGTAATTACCAAGTGATCAGCCATGGCCATTTATACATTGAAGTTATGTTACCCTACAACTGTTATCCGTTAAATTTCTACCATCGAAATGTTTGACATTATTGCGACCAAAACAAACGTTGGTCCATCATTCATGTTCAGCTCATTGGTTGGTTTGCACAATACGAGACGAAATTGTTCTTATGTATCGATTATTAATGGTTTCGAATCGGTCAACTTGTTTCCCAAAAAATTGATTAACAATGAAAACTTATAAATAAGATCATTGCAATTAATTCATCAAAAATGAAACTCAGCCTACGGTAAATTAATGAGACAAAAATCCCATTAATTTGTGATTTTGAAAGTATATAATTACAATAGATTTTATAATACATAAAAATCCAGTGCGTGCTTAAAACATGATTTACCTAATCGATTTTATTTACAAGAATTGCCGCCCCAACCGCCAAACAAAGGAGTTTTATTTGATTTACAATATTTGATTTACATTATTTGATTTACAATTACAACAATAGTTGCGGAATAACTACATTATTTACATACGGCCTATCGTTGATTACACGATTTTGATTTATTAACAATTTCAAGTCGCGACGGTTTCGAACCCTACCTAACGCGACGTACAACTGTCCGTGGCTAAAGACATCGGATCTTAAATCTATTCCCACTTTTGATATAGTTTGACCCTGACTTTTGTGAATAGTCATCGCGTAACAGATTTGTAAAGGAAACTGACGCCGGGTCATTTCTATGGGGCTATTGTTGTCGATCGGAGCTTTAAAAGTTATTCGCGGAATGAAGAAATCTTCATTGTCGTCCGGTTTTCGTACTCGAATTAGACGCGGAGAATGACCTACTACAATGACTTTTGTGCCGTTTACTAAGCGATCCGAGAAGCTGAGGTTTCGCATTATCATGCATACGCATCCTACCTTCAGCTGTAAATCGTGCTCGGGGACGCCTTTCGGTTGCAATCTATTGAGTATATCCGGTCCTAAGAATAGTTCGTCCGCGTCATCGGTTGCCGTTTGGTCTACTGAATGGAAATGGATTATTTCACCGGGTACGCGATCTAAAATTTTGGCATTTATGTCTTTCACGTTTGCGTTAAAGTTGCACAAAATTGCTCTGTGGCAGCAAACGTCTGGCTCGATTAATACGTCCGAAAAAACAAAGTCTATCAAGTCATCGAGATTTGTGACGAACTCGATGGGCGATACGTCAATGAGATTTTGGTTTACTCTACCGGTGTTGAATGGAATTGGAACGATAGAGTTAGACCCGATGTTTAACAGCAGTTCCGAGAACTGGTCGTCTTCTGTACATCTTTGCGCGGTTGTTAATTTAAAAATTTTGATTTCTTGCCATATCCAAGACGTTTTCACAGAGCAATTGATTATGTCGGCATTTGTTCGCGCGTTCGGTACCACCGGTGGTATTTGACGGAAATCTCCTGCAAATATGATTATTTTTCCGCCAAAAAGTTCATTTATTTGCATCAAATCGCGCAACGAACGGTCCAACAAGTGGATAAGAAACTTATGAGCCATCGGGGCTTCGTCGTAAATGATGACCGACGCGTGGCGTATCAACTCTGCGCGTTGCGAACCGTTCGTGATGCTCCAATAACCGTGATCGTCGACAAGATCCAACGGAAATTTGAACATGCTGTGCGCCGTAGTACCGCCTTCGTAGTTCTGGGCCGCGATGCCCGAAGTCGCCGTACACAAAACTACATTATTACGCGAGCCACGGACATGAGCTGCGATAACGTTCAGCAAGAGCGTTTTACCCGTGCCGGCAGGACCATCTATGAAAATGGAACTGGTGTTATCATTTTTAAAGACCGGGTCTTCTACAAGTTTGTCGACAAACTCTAGCACTGCGCGTTGGTCGATCGATAAGCGGGGTTGCCATGTTTCGACGTATGCGTTTAACGAAGGTGCGTTGTGCTCTAATTGCTCGCGACCTAATTCTGTCGTTTCGTCTAAGATGTTGGGCAAACCCTGCTCTACAAGACTTGTGCCGTGTTTACGCAAGAGTCTGTCGATTTGTATGAGTGTCAGTTTGTAGGCCCTGTCAGCATCGTTTGGCATGCGCTCGAGGTAATCTTCGCTTATTTGATTTTTATATTTTTCCCACATTAGTCCGACCGGAGCCCCGTTTACGGCCAATAAGACGTAAAAACGACGAAGACGCGGTCCCGATAGAAAAGTCGCGGCTTCCTCGAGCGCTCTCTCGTATTCGATTTCGTCGTTCGCGAGCCCTAAATTTCGAGCTACTTCCTGAAACGTTTCACATTCCGGACCGCCTATCTTTAATAGATCGCTATAACCGCGGCACGGATATAAGGCCAACAGACATCTAAGATAAAACACGTCTCCTTTGTTTGGCGAAATCCAATATAAACGCGATACATTAACACCCCGCTGTCTTTTTGTGACGAATTTATTATTTAATCGGTGGACTTCCACATTTTTCGTAGTTGGGCGTCTTGAATGAACAATATATTTTTCATAAAAGTCCAGGTACGTCAGGTTTTCGAATTCGTCACCGGCCGGCCGGGCAAAGTAATCTATCAGGGCGGAGCTACTGTTCTGTGCGGAGTCAGTCACCGAATCTTGCCGAAAGAATACGTTTTGATAGTTTTCGAGGTGGACCGGCAGCATTTGTACGGCGGGTTCGCGCATGGTCAAATCGTACTCAAAGACTCGCCACGCAGCATCGCAAGCACCTATGTACCGCTTTGTTACGTACTGTTCGACTTCGTCGTTCCTATGTTCCTCGGCTGTAACCGTGACTCGCGCCTCATCTTTACCTTTGGTCATGTATTTAAAGAGATACTTGACGATTTTGCGAGCCGAGGAAGCTTCCAAATTAGCGTGACAGTCGTACTTCAGGAGGATGGCGGCGTTGTACGGAACTACCCACAGATCGTTGACAGTAACATTGCGGTTTCTGAATTTTATTGTTGCCTCGTTGTTACTGTTTCTTCGGAGGTGGGTGAAGCCCTTATCATCATGGTGCGTTACCTCCGTTTCGCGCTTTGGGAAGTACTTGGAGCACTTTTCCTTCGTACTATCCCAGCATGGAAGGTCAGTCCTGTGAGGCGGCCCACAGGGACCGTGAATCATATGGTTGAGGACCATTGGGCGCAACCTGCCCTCGGCTTCGGTTGCGCTCGGGATATCTGCTCTAACAAATTTGTCTATGTCTACATTTTGAACGGGTCCACCGCCTTCAACGCGGAAACATATATGTGCGTGGGGCAGACCTCGTTTTTGGAATTCAATTACATAAATTATATACATGTGCTTACCGAACCATGCGCCCGATCGCAGGTCTCTCAGCAGCTGTGCCAACTTTAAGCTAAATACTCTTGCGCATAGACTCGCATGTGGCTTTTGCCCTGGTAACAATGATTGTTGAATTTCCATCCACTTGGGATTGCATGTCATTGTTAGGAAAAATGATGGTGTATTTAATCTGTTTACTATCGCGATCGCATCCATGTATTTCGTTTTCATGTAACGCGGCCCCCCCGTAAATGTGTTCGGTAAATATATACGACCTGGAACAACGCCGCCTTCTCCTTGCACGGTCTCGTCTTCGCTTATTTGGCGATTTGCTATTTCCGCATTGTCTTGCAGTTCATGCAGGGGTGCCATTCTCATAGAAGAACGGTTCTGCATGTTACTGATGAATCGCAATCGTTCTTCCTCAATGCGACAATACATATCAACTAACCATTCCTCTGATAGTCGGCCAAAATCTTGAAAACGTGGCTCTGACAACAACAAACAACGAATGTATTTGTTTTGAGTTAGTTTCGCGTTGTTGTTGTCGACTTTATTTATGTACCACCCCGGGGTGGCGTGTGGGTACAATAACGGATACTGAAACGTTTCATACAGCGGATGAAAAAGGTCGACTGTGTGGGGTTTGCTGGCGCCCGTTTTCCAAATCGCAATACACCGTGGGATGAACCGTTCCCTTTCCGTACTAATTATCGCGGCAATTTCGCTCCCTATCGGCATATCCCCGAGTATATTGCCGTGTGTTTGACGTGTTGTACGTTCAAACCTCAAATGCGCTTCGCTATGCGTGTGATTACGTAATTGTTCGAAACAACCAATCAGGGGATTGACTTCGTGCAAAAAATGTTTAATTTCCGCGACGATTTGACCATCTAATTTTTGATTTGCCGCAAGTCTTTGGCGTTCGTCATTGTCCTCTATGTAAAGGCCGATTGGATTTGTGGTGGCTGTGTAACTTAAATCGAAAACGCGGTGGTATATTCTGCCTTGAATTTTGACAAACGCCAGTCCGGTTTCAGGATGTTGGAAACCGTGAGTGACTCCTAACGCGCTAAAGGCAAACATGTTATTGTACGCGCGTGGAGTTTTGTTGAAAGCGTCGCTGTTATAAAAGCTTTCAGTCAACTCAGCGAAGTTTTGGACATTATTTAAGCCACTATTGCAACACCATTGTAAACGCAGTCTTTCCTCGTAGAAGAGTAACGCACCGCACTTCAAGCACTTGAAAACGTCATCGGCTTTTAACGACGGTTTGCGCAAACTATACAAAGGTACCGTATTTAGTTCGTCCCCACTTTTAACCGCAATTAAATTTTCCGAAAATCGCAAAGTTGGCTCGATATTCCTAACAGCACGATGACGTTCAGTGGCAAGTCTGTTTACATCCGGGTTATTTTGAGCGTACCTGGCGACTGATTCGCGGTGTATTTCCGGGTGAGCCTGCGTGTACCGAGCAACTGATTCTTGATTTTTTTCTGGATTTAGAGTTGTATAACGTTCTACGGCTTTTCTGTGCACTTCCGGATGTGTTTTTTGATATTTTTCGACTGCTTTCAAATGTGAATTTACTTTTGCCCTGGTTTGTTTTTTAGGTCGTCCAACCGATTTTTTTTTTGGTAATCCCGGATTTGCAGCAATTTTTTCAATGACTACCACCGGTTTTTTCGCATTTAATTTTGGGTCGCAATCTATGATTTTTCTTTTTAATAATGTAGAATTTAGCGGCATTTTTTCTAAAACTACAACTGGCTTTAGTTTTGTAAGTTTTTCATTTGTTTGAGCCACATTTGGAACCGACACAACGACAGTTGGGAGAAGTCGTTGGTTTCTTAAATTTAATATCGTTAGGCGATGTACGGAATATTCTTCTCCATTGGATTTAGCGTTTACAAATAAAAGTTGCGCTAGCGCATGAATGTCGCGACACTCAAATAAACGCGCTACGTTTAAATTAGGATTTAGTAAATTGTATTTACCGGTGGCGTCAACCGCGTGGCTATTGAACAGGTAATATTTATTATCGTACTTCCAAAACGACACGGTGGAATTTTGCCCGGTGAACACAAAGTTCATTGTGCTTTCGACGTATTCGTTAAGCATAAAACACGATAACAAAATACTTTTTAAATTTTCGAAAGCATCGACATAGTTTTCATTATTTACCGGATAGAGACCGTTATTTACCCATTCATTGTTTATTCTAATCGAGTTATTTCGAATGCTAAATTGGTTTAGCAATTCATCGGGGAACAATAAACGCTTTTCCCCCGAGCCAATGATATTACAATAAAGAATATCGCCAGCTGGAAGAATGATATCATCGATATCTGATGTGGTAAATGTCTCGCGGTGCTTTAAGCTTGAAAAAGAGGACGCAACACACGACATTGCAACGCACTGGACGCCCTTACCATTGAACCCAGTTCCAGCTTGATGAGTGGTCCCAGCTGCGATGCACTTCACTCCCGACGCTCCATCGGCAGCAACTGCTGGGGATGGAATTGGGTTCACACTTACCAGACCCGATGTGGAGGCGCTGCTGGTGCGACGACCACGACGTACCTTCTTCGGACGACCGACGTTGCGAAGCATTATGGATGGCAAATTGACGAAATTCTGAAACTAAAGTTAGTTGATTAGAATACGTTTACTCTGTGGTTGCGTTTTAGTTTTTTTTACGGTGAACGGTGAAGAAAATTATTACTTATAACATAAGCTATCTTATGCAAGTAGCTGTAGGCGGGGCGCGCGCAAGCGCGGGTTGTGATAGATTTTTATTATTATATAAGAGCAATGATTACCATTTAACATCAGGAGGGATATGTGTTTGTTTTATATAAAAAATGTTTAATTATTATTCATGACACAGTTTTTCAAATTATAGATGAATATTGAATATTTTAATAAATTGTTTTGTTACTAATTAAGAGGTATAAATAAAACATTAATTATTAAATTATTATTTTATTTCAATCTGTTTATAAAGGCAAAATTATGCGATAATTAAAAAGATAAAAAATAAATTGAGAACCAGTTTTGTTATTTCAATTTAGTTAACCAATGGTCAGCGAGTCGGACAACACAGACGCAATGGTTTTTAATTTTAAATCGCCTCTTCATATTTATAATGTTAATCATAAAATAATAATAAATAAATAAATATTTTAGACAATTTACACAACACTCAAATTGAGTTTAAATACTCAAATTAAGCAGTGCTTGTAATATGGGAATAAAGTGATTGTCATACCTACAAGACAATTATTTTTATAGAGATTGAGTTACTACTTAACATCAGGTGGGCTATATTAAATCAATTTATAAATAATATATGATCAAAAAACTTGAGAAACCGTCTTTGTCGCCAAACTATGTAACCAATTTTTATGAATTTTAAATGAGACCAATTATTTGCATGACTTACAAGGCAATACTTTGTTATAGGCGATGGTTACCACTTAACATTAAGTGGGCCACATGCTTGTTCCATCAGCTAGTTATTATAAAAAAAATCTAGAAGTATTACTAATCAGATAAAAAAGAATTAACTTAATCGGTATATAAATGACAGAGTTATGTAGTAACAAACATTAAAATTAAATGGCTAAGTTGGTTTTTTATAAAATTGTTAACTTTATTAACCTTCCAAATGGAAAAATATTTATTTAATCGGCTCAAAAATAACAAAGTTGTGCTTAAAAAAATATTAAAAAAAAAACAAATTGAGAAACTCCTCCTTTTCGATTTGAAGTCGGTTAAAAACGGAAATAGATGCATAATATAGTAACAAACATTAAGCAACTAAACCTATGAGTCGTTACTTTATTTTAGGTGATGTTACCATTTAACATGAAGTGGGCCATATGTTTATCTATTAAAAAAATCTAAGAGTTGAGATACTGCGTGATGGTCTAATTGATTTTAATGAATTAATTTCTATTGGACTAATAAAATAGAGCAAATGTTAAAAAAAAACACAAAACCGCAATAACTTCAAACGGAATAATCTAAAGGTTTCAGAAAATAACGCTTCTAATCTGTTTAAAAAAGAACAAAATTATGCAATAATAAAACTGTAAAAATGTTTTCATCCATATTGAGAACCTCTTTTTTTATTTGAATTTGGTTAATTGATCAAGCAGCATGCCGGTTAACACAGACACAATGGTTTTAATTTTAAATCATTTCTTCATATTTGCAAGAAAATGATTTTTATAGTTATCGAGTTATTTTTGAACATCAGGTGGATCATATTTAATCGGTTTTTTAAAAACGGAAACAAATGCATGTAGTAACAAACATTAATCGGTTAAGCCTATGCGTCATTACTTAATTATAGGCGATGGTTACCATTTAACATCTGGTGGATTATATGTGAACATCGCAGGCAAGATTTGGATGACATTATCAAAAGATCAACAACAGTGGCACATACAGACAGACGCATAAACCCAGCAGTGGGTAAAGTCAAGCTTTGGATGATGATGATGATGATAGGTCATGATAGTTCCATCAAAAAAAATATAAAACTTAAGAAACTGTGTCTCAAATCTAAAAGTATAACTGTTTGGACTGGTTGCTCAGCTTAATTGGTAATAACTCTGTCTACTGCTTTGTAGGTTCAATCCTCATTGAGAACAAATATTAGTGTGGTGAAGGCAGGCAGATGTTTGTTCTCTGACTGGGTGTTATATCGTATTCCAAGTATGTTTTTACAAAATAAAATGTATATAAGTTTTAAATCAACAATTTGGTTCAAATAGTACAAGTTGTGCTTAGTTTGGGGCTAGATAGTGTTGTGTTGATTGACTATAATATTCTGTGAATTGAGCAAGTGGTATACCTACAACGCAATGTTTTGATGACGGTGATGGTTACCACTTAACATCAGGTGGGTCATATGCTTGTTTTATCAGTTAGATACAAATGAATAATTGAAAAAGCTTTAATAATGGAAGGCCTTTGTTTTGAATTTATTTTTTCAAATTGAATAAATATAAATATTAATAATTTAGGGTATCAGAATTCAAAGAATAATATGGGTCTGTTTCAAATATCAATTATGAGTATTGTTATAGGCAATGGTTGTCATTACAAAGATTGATCTATTTCAGCAACAAAATCTATTGGTTTTACAAATACAGGGTGTATATTTTAAAAAAAATCATTTTGATCCAATTATGCCCAAAATAGGTATCTATAAGATTTTTGAAATAATAAATATACAGTTGTTGTTTTCTTATAGCAAGAAGGCATGGTTCCTTTCAAGACTTTTCCCTAACTCTCATGGTTTTGGACTTGGCCATCACTGTACTTCTCAAAAACAACCCTATATATAAAAATGTTATGGTGGTTTTTGAACGCTTCAAAAACTTAAAAAGTTTTACACTGACAGAGCTGAAATTTTAGTATGATATAAAATCCACATCAAACATAGTTTTTTCAATCACAATGTGCCTCAACAAAGCAAGAGAACACTGGCGGCTTAGTGGTAGCGGCCTTGCCTTTTGATTTGAATGTTGTGGATTCAAATTCAGTCGTGTAGCAATGAGCACTATGCAGGTATTCTTAAGACGATGAAGGAAAACATTGTGAGGAAACCAGTGTATTGTAGAATCTAAAAAAGTTTGAGTAACACGTGGCAATGGTCACGCAAAAAGGTCTTGCCAGCAAACTATTTGCAGAAGAACCAGCCCGCACATCAAGTGCGAATGATACAAAATTTGCTGAATTTTCCCACAATGAAGGGTGACAGGGTACAGTTAGTTTAAAATAATCTTTGAAATGATAATCTACAAAATATACACACTATGGTATTACTTCTTAGAGTCAAAAAGTTATATTGAACGGACTAATATAAAAAATTGTTATGAATTGTTATGAGAAATGTTTGAAAAATTACTATATGGGAATCGAACCCACACTCTCCAGCGCTGTAGGTTGATTCTAACATTATAATGCCAATGTACTAAGCATTTGAATACATTTTACATAATGAAAAAAACTGAGAGGTTATGAGAAATATATGAAAATTATCTTATTATGTTCAAAGCATATCAACAAAGGTTGGCATTTGTTATATAAACACTGCTATTTTAAAACTACTGTTATACTTTACAAGGGAAAAAGAAATAAGATCGAATTCTTACTTTAAAAAGGACGCTAAGAACTGTTCCAAATTCAAATTTTATTCGGTAGCGTCTTTTGATTTTTTTTCATAAAAAACTGTGATTTTCATTAAAACTTGTAGTTTATAATTGTCTGAATACTATATACAACTTATTAATATACTTTTCTCTGTTCTTAGCAAGTTATTTCCCTAGAAAAGATTGATTTTGGTAACTTGTTTCAAACTCAATAAACATAGCTTTTTTCACAAAAAAATAGAGGTTTATGATATCATCTGTAGCTAATAATCATCTTATAACTAATTGCAAACTATTTGAACTAAATTTTGCAGCTTTTTATAAGTTTTTAACTAATTATAATAGTTTTCTAAACTTACCATTCAACGATCACAGAATAATGGCCGGCAAACACGGCTATTTAGGGTGACCAGGTTTTAAAGAAAAATACTGACACAAAAAAAAAATTACCAAAATTTATAGAATTGATTTTCTTAACACATCTTATTTATTATAAACATCATGAATTTATTATTACAGTTGGTAATCTTGGAAGTTCTTTAGAGGTCACGAACAGATTACACGTGATTCACATTTTTTAACGAAATTATGAAAATTGGTAATCATAGCAATGATTTGTAAGAAAAATGATTAAACGATAACGTTATGCGCTTGTTCAATGCAAGGAATTTTACTATTCGGCATTATAAAACGGATGATTATCTTGTGCCAGATCAATTTTTGTACACTGTTACTCGCAAGTGTGGCGCAGCAAAGAGGCGAGGTAAGGAAAGAGACAACAAAAAAAATGCTCCTGTGGACACAAACCTAAATATAGACCGGAATGGGGGCATGTTAAATTTCGGATGGTAAAATTACTTAAAGTGCACAAGGTGGCATATGGATTTATAGCGTGCCATATCCGGACCGTAAAAAATCGAACTGCCTGATGGTAAAATTCATTGTAGCACAAAAGCACCCTACCGGCATACTGCTAAAAAAATACTGACACAGATATTTTTCTTTATTACCAACAGCATAACAAGTACCGAATATACTGGTAACACTATTGGTCTGCAATCGTTAGAAAGCGGCGCCAAAACATAGCTATGAATCTATAGACAATTAGGGATGGCTGAATTAACCTTTCGGAAAATATTGTCTATGAATATTTCAACTAAACTAATTCACCATAATTTTTAAATAGCGCTCTATGACTAAAGGACAATGCATCATCACTAAAAAAACATTTTCAAACAAAAATAGAAAAATTGAATTTGGTCGCGTTCTAAAAACATTTTGTCTTGAGAGTTATTAACGGTGCTCACAACACAATAAACCACAAGAGTTTTAGCATAAAGTATATTTTTGTCTCTGTCTGTTCTTAGAACATTGTGGCGACAGTTGACGTCGAGGCGTAATGTACAACTATATTTTTGCAACAAAATTTTTTAATATACAGATGTCAAAGTCAAATCAAGAAAACGTCAATGTGTGTCTGTCATCAGATATTTGTTTATTATTATTAGCTGATTGGTGTAAAAATACTAAATGCAAAATTGAATTATTAATTCGTATAGAAAATGGATAAAAATACGGATTATCACTAAAAACCTGCAAGAGTAACTTAATAACGTAAGTTGATATATTGTTTACTGTACTTAGTAAAAACCTTGTGCCATTCAGCAATCATCATTTATTAATTTGTAAGATTCTGAAGTCCTAACAAACAATGATCATTTTAGTTCTTAATTAGTAAAAATGTTATGTCTTATTTGTTACAGATATTATTTTGTTATCTACAATACTGAAGAGATTGCAAACAATAATGAAACATTTTATTGAGCATTTACATGGGAACAAATCAAAATGTACAAATATATTAAAGAAGAAAATCAAAGTAAACACTACCTATTTGCAACAACTGGCAGATTGTTCAATTATTTAGTGTGTGTTTTACCTATACATTGTGCAAATACTTTTATTCATATTTGTTTTTTGGTTTGATTAAATATCAGTTTCAACAAATCTGAGTAACGTTATCCATGGATTAATATTTTTTGTAGTAGGTACAAACAGAAATAGTTTTATTCTAATTGGGTTGGAGGAATAAAACCTGTATTGCTGTATTGTCCTCCTGCCAAACTTTACCCCAGCCAGCCCAACTCCTTAAAATAGCGGAATAGGACTTTAGATTGGTTATAGCAATGATCTAGTTGATTGGATGATGACACAGGTGTGGATGTGGAATGACAAGATTTAATCAGTTCCCTGAGCCCTGATTTGGACTTCTTTTCTTCTGTTGTGAAACAGTGCACTATTGCATGCTACACAGTTTCTTATTCCTGCTGGCAGCCGCAACATAAATCACTGTCGGTTGCTCCAGTTTTAATAATTTCAAATGTGTGTGCGTATGCATAAATAAAACTATATAAAAACCTTCATTTTTATTTGTAGACAATTTCAATTATACTATATTTTTTCTTTCATAGTTTTTTATTGCATTAATATAATAAAAAAAAGTAATCATAATTTATGTTGGCTTTTTCTAAAACATAATTGTAAAACTGGAAGGCTAAGCCACAACTTCTACATGTTATGAAAAATAAGTATGAATTGAGTATATCCGGGGGCATTTGAAAGTAGCACCAGTAACAGAAAAATTTGAGAAACAATAGGTTAACACAGTATGATTATGTCCTGAGGAGAAACTAACCTCATGTATGAAGAATGTGAATGGATATATTTGCACTATCTAGCCCCAAATTAAGCAGAGCTTGTGTTATGGGAACCAGATAGCTGATTATACTACTTATATACATTTTTTTGTAAATATATACTTAGAATACAATATAACACCCAGACAGAGAACAAACATCTGCGTTCACCACACAAATATTTGTTCTTGATGGGGATCGAACCCACGGCCTACGGCGCAGAAGGCAGAGCTACTATCAACTGAGCTGAGAGGCCAGTCATAGAAAAATGGAATAAAAGAACATTTTACCTATCATTATGTTGTCCTCAAATTGGTTGGGATGCTGGCATGAGAAGTACAAAGCTTGGAAAGAACAACAGTAGGCCTATCACAAGCTCTGTCTGGCACTGTCTCTGGCTCTGATTTTGAGTCTATATGAATGCCCAACAGTATATAATACTTACCTATTGTGTGTGTAAAGTTTCGACTTAGGATTTATTTAGTCAACATACACACAGACTCAAAACCAGAGCCAGAGCCACACAGAGCTTGTGGTACCTACTGGTTGATAAAACATACGTTTGCAAATACCTATGAAAGTAGATATTTATAACAATGCCTACCTTCCTACCTTCTTTTCTTCTATTTAGTATATAGGTACTTACACAGATCATGAACACAGATGATAGAGTAGGTAGGTACCTATTTGAATGTAAAATCTTTGTGAAAGGTTTGGTCGGGGACATCATCAAACTACCTATTACTGGCACGTGAGGTTGAACATCTGTATGCCTCACGTTAATAGACGGATGGCGGTGCATCGTAGGGCACGTTAGAAGCAATGCTTCTTTATAAACGATAATTACCATATACATAGTAACAGATGAGCTATAGGTATGCTTGATCCAACAACGTTAACAGATCTGATGCAAATCAGTGCATCGTAGAGCACGTTCCTGACGTGCGTGTCTTACGAGGTAGTGCTTTTTTATAGACTTAATATCAGATGGGCCATAGGTACCTACCTATGTGGAAACATGATCCAATTATCATGTTGTATTGTATAAAAAATAAATGTTTAGTAGATACCTTACCTGCATATTTTCAAAAATGAACCTAATGCAATATCTACAATAATTATAATATCACACAAATATTTGTGTTCAACGGGAATTAAACCTACATTCTTCAGTGCAAAAGTTAGAATCTATTAACAATATAATCTTACCGCCTGATTTAAGATAAAAGCAAGCATGCATTAACTTTTTTATTGTAGATGAAATAAAATTTCAGGGGCTACCTTAATCAAGGCCGCCGGTAAAGTACCCGAGCATGTGCCTGAAATCAAATTGAAAGGTAACGACTTAAAGCGCGTAAATAGTTTCAAATATCTTGGGCAGTAGGTACATTACGGACGACCTTGATGACCAAACTGATATTGAGAGGGAACGTAGGGCATTGGCGATCAAAAGTAATATGATGGCACGCAGGTTTGCTCGATGCAGTAGGGAAGTTAAAATATCACTCTTTAAAGCTTACTGCCAATCTTTTTATGCGAGCAGCCTGTGGTTCAATTTTACTAAAAAGTCGCTTATTGCCCTACGCGTCCAATACAACAACGGGTTCAGGATGTTGATGGGGCTGCCTCGCTTCTGCAGTGCATCCACAATGTTTGCGGAGGCACGAGTTGATGGTTTTCACGCCATTCTTCGCAAAAGAACAGCCTCACTGCTTGGCAGACTGCGGAGCAGCGCCAACAGCATCCTGCAGGTCATACATGAAAGATATGACCTGCCCGTAATGAAGTCCTTCATTCGGTTCCTGATCCGATAGTCTCGTGAGAGACTGGGGGGTCGGGTACAGAATGAAAGACATTTAATCTACCTACCTACCTAAAGCTGTGTTTGTTGTGTTGCTTGTTGTGTTGTGTTGCTATGTACATAATACTAACATAGCCTAAGATAGCCTGTAAGTTTACTAACACAAATGGACTACAAAGTCGTCAGACAAATAAATCTAATAATAATTAATCCAATAGATACATAATTAGACCAATGTGACTACTACTTAACTTGCCATGCATTGACAAAACATACAAATTAGTAAGTATCATACATACTTACGTTACATTTTGCGACTTTTCGTCTCTAGACACTAAACAGTAACACATTGTAGGTAGGTACTTATTGGAGTTTCATCGTTTAGTTTTTAGAATTTATGATGTTGGTTAAACTTTAAAGGAATACTCAGGTAAATAGGTCTATAACCTGAATAAAATAGGTTACTATAGAACATTAGTAGCCTAATGAAAACGGCGCCCCGCCCTCCAATGTATAGGATATGCATTCAAATTCAGGTGGTACCAATTAGCTTTTTTGTCCAAAAGTTTAGCTTATGAGCACTAATACCAGTACTTACCTACTATCATCGTTAGGAAACCGGCACGTTGTCAAACCTAACATGTTTGAACACATAAAATTGATAACCAAAAACAATCTACAAAATCAAACCACTTCATGAAATGACAGGCTAGTTCATAAATTAATTAAACCCTACAATAATCTACAAATCCCAACAAACTCTTAATTGTAGTAGGTAATCCATGTGTTGTCGGTGTGGAACCCTTATTTACTTTTGTAAAACTCCAAATAGTAGTAAAGATGCAAAAGAAAGCCCAAAAGATCCCTAAAAGTGTATTTATGATCAAGTTCTTGATTGTAGTTCAAGTCCAATCAAAGCCCTAAGGAACCCTAAAATTGTTAACAAAATCAAGGTCCTACGTGAAGTTTAAATACCAATCAAAGTCCTAAGGAACCCTAAAAATGTTAATAATATCAAGCTCCTAAGTGTAGTTGAAACTCCAATCAAAGTCCTAAGGAACCTTAAAAAGTTGATCAGTTAATCAAGTTTCTCATTGTAGTAAAACCCCAATCAAAACCCTATACGGAACCCTAAATTTTACGTAAAGCCAAAACCCTCAACGGGTCAAAACCGCTAAAAGGAACCCAAACGTTGAGTAATGGTTTGCGTGCTGCGCGAGCTGCAAGCAGCTCGCGTGTCGGTGTGGTGGCTTTTGTTTACACTTTTAAAACCCCAAAAAGTAGTAAAGATGCAAAAGAAAGCCCATAAGATCCCTAAAGTTTAATTTGAAACCAAATTCTTGAATGTACTTGAAAATCCAATCAAAGTCTTAAGGAACCCTAAAATTGTTTTCAAAATCAAGGTCCTAAGTGAAGTAAAATTCCAATTAAAGGCCTAAAGAACCCTAAAAGTTTTTTTTTTTATCAAGTTCCTCAATAAAGTAAAACCCCAATCAAAGTCCTAAGCAACCCTAAAAATGTTAACATTATCAAGCTCCTAAGTGTAGTTGAAACTCCAATCAAAGTCCTAAGGAACCCTAAAAGTCGACCAGTTAATCAAGTTCCTCATTAAAGTAAAACCCCAATTAAAACCCTAAATTTTACGTAAAGCCAAATCCTCAACGGGTCGGAACTGCTAGAAGGGACCCAAACGTTGACTTCTGGGTCGCGTGCTGCGCGACCTGCAAGCAGGTCGCGTCCTTGTGACTTCTGGGTCGCTTGCCGCGCGACCTGCAAGCAGGTCGCGACCTTGTGACTTCTGGGTCGCGTGCTGCGCGACTTGCAAGCAGGTCACGTCCTTGTGACTTCTGGGTCGCTTGCCGCGCGACCTGCAAGCAGGTCGCGTCCTTGTGACTTCTGGGTCGCGTGCTGCGCGACCTGCAAGCAGGTCGCGTCCTTGTGACTTCTGGGTCGCTTGCCGCGCGACCTGCAAGCAGGTCGCGTCCTTGTGACTTTTGGGTCGCTTGCCGCGCGACCTGCAAGCAGGTCGCGTCCTTGTGACTTCTGGGTCGCTTGCCGCGCGACCTGCAAGCAGGTCGCGTCCTTGTGACTTCTGGGTCGCTTGCCGCGCGACCTGCAAGCAGGTCGCGTCCTTGTGACTTCTGGGTCGCTTGCCGCGCGACCTGCAAGCAGGTCGCGTCCTTGTGACTTCTGGGTCGCTTGCCGCGCGACCTGCAAGCAGGTCGCGTCCTTGTGACTTCTGGGTCGCTTGCCGCGCGACCTGCAAGCAGGTCGCGTTTTTGTGACTTCTGGGTCGCTTGCCGCGCAACCTGCAAGCAGGTCGCGTCCTTGTGACTTCTGGGTCGCTTGCCGCGCGACCTGCAAGCAGGTCGCGACCTTGTGACTTCTGGGTCGCGTGCTGCGCGACTTGCAAGCAGGTCACGTCCTTGTGACTTCTGGGTCGCTTGCCGCGCGACCTGCAAGCAGGTCGCGTCCTTGTGACTTCTGGGTCGCGTGCTGCGCGACCTGCAAGCAGGTCGCGTCCTTGTGACTTCTGGGTCGCTTGCCGCGCGACCTGCAAGCAGGTCGCGACCTTGTGACTTCTGGGTCGCGTGCTGCGCGACTTGCAAGCAGGTCACGTCCTTGTGACTTCTGGGTCGCTTGCCGCGCGACCTGCAAGCAGGTCGCGTCCTTGTGACTTCTGGGTCGCGTGCTGCGCGACCTGCAAGCAGGTCGCGTCCTTGTGACTTCTGGGTCGCTTGCCGCGCGACCTGCAAGCAGGTCGCGTCCTTGTGACTTCTGGGTCGCTTGCCGCGCGACCTGCAAGCAGGTCGCGTCCTTGTGACTTCTGGGTCGCTTGCCGCGCGACCTGCAAGCAGGTCGCGTCCTTGTGACTTCTGGGTCGCTTGCCGCGCGACCTGCAAGCAGGTCGCGTCCTTGTGACTTCTGGGTCGCTTGCCGCGCGACCTGCAAGCAGGTCGCGTCCTTGTGACTTCTGGGTCGCTTGCCGCGCGACCTGCAAGCAGGTCGCGTCCTTGTGACTTCTGGGTCGCTTGCCGCGCGACCTGCAAGCAGGTCGCGTTTTTGTGACTTCTGGGTCGCTTGCCGCGCAACCTGCAAGCAGGTCGCGTCCTTGTGACTTCTGGGTCGCGTGCAGCGCGAGCTGCAAGCAGCTCGCGTCCTCAATGCGTTCCCACAGGGGCAGAACCCTAATTCAAGTGAAGATCCAATCAAACACCTGAAACAACCTAAAATTCAATCTCCAATCATAGTCCTCAGTCGAATGAACCATTTGAACGACCTCAATCGGACGATTTTTGCAAAACCGGAAGTGGCACAGCCGCCATTTTGAATTTTGAACTGTCAGTCTAGTAAAAATTTAATCAATTTCCTAAAACGCCCTAAAATTTTATTTTGAATCATCACCCTCAGACGGGTGAATTGCAAAAATGACTCCAATCGAAAACCGGAAATAGCACAGCCGCCATCTTGAATTTCTGAAATGTCATAATTTTCCTGAAGACACCAGGATACAAGCTACCTGTCTGTGAAAAAACCATGGCTCTACGATGACTTTGGTAGAACAAAGTTAAGCGCCAAAGTCGGGACTGACCCAAAAATTAAAGTCCCAGTGGCCGTCGGGGTTGCCAGCTCAAGGTGATGAAAATGGTCAAATGTCATTTGGGGGACCCCATTCGAGGTAATTACGCAAACTCTCCATTTAAAATGTCGTTATTTCTACTTTTCACGTTTTCGGGGAAAATCTGGGAAATTACCCTAAAAGTGGGGAAAATTCTTACAGCGAGCAACACTCCTAGACGAAATACACAACCGGTCCATACATCAGAACCAAGTCGGGGGATGCCAACTGGCCGAAATGGCGTGTCAAAAATTCGTGATTTTCGTGTTTTTTACAAAAGGGCCGCCACACCGTCCGCCATCTTGTTTTTCCGAAATGTCATAATTTTCCTGAAATCTCAAGGATATAGGCTATCGAGTGGCATACTCGGTGTTGCCAGCTTTTGAGTTCGGTAGAACAAAGTATATCGTCAAAGTCAAAAAGTCCCAAAATCTAAAATATTTCATGTTTTTTGGGGTAGCCAACTAAAAGGGACGAAAATGGTCAAATGTCATTCGGGACACCCAAATGTTGCCCGCGAGCCAAAGTCTTCATTCAAAATATTGTTATTTCTACTTTTCATGTTTTTGGGGAAAATCTGGGAAATTACCCGAGAAATGGGGAAAATTCCTAAACCAGGCAACACTACATTTCAAAACACACAACCCCCCAGTACATCACGATCCGATCAAATGTTGCCAACTACCTGAAAAATGAATTTGAAAAAAAGCATATTTTCCAACTTTTTACAAAATGGCCGCCACCAAAGCCGCCATCTTGGATTTTCGCAAAGTCATATTTTTTTTTAATGGTCATTGAAATTACCTACAAGAGGGCATGGTCAAAGTGGTTGACTTTGGAAATCGGTAAAACAAAGTCGTTCGTCAAAGTTTGTCAAAAAAAGTCGAAAATTTCAAAACGCTCTAGGGAGTCGGCCATTTTGTTTTTTTTTTTTTTTAATTATTTTTTCAAAATCATTCGAGACTCTCAACAGATCCACCGAGGCAGAAGTGCTCGATTTGGTTTCCTCGACGAAACCGGAAGTGCACCCGGCCGCCATCTTGGATTTCAACCTTGGCTATAATTTTCCTCCAGTCACCTCATGGAGTTACACATTATCTCAAAACAAACTACTACCCTATCTAGCACCAGTTCCGAGAAACGACATGTCAGTCAGTGAGTCAGTGGTCTTGCAGTTTTATATAATATAAACTAGTTTTTTCGTGTGCGCGAGCTGCATGCAGCTCGCGTGTCGGTGTGCTACTCCCACTTTTTCATTGCATTACACTTCTAAAACCCCAAAAAGTAGTAAAGAAAGTCCTAAGGAACCCTAAAACTCGATCAGTTAATCTAGTTCCTCAGTGTAGTTGAAATTCCAATCAAAGTCCTAAGGAACCCTAAAAATGTAAACATTATCAAGCTCCTAAGTGTAGTTGAAACTCCAATCAAAGTCCTAAGGAACCCTAAAATTGTTTACATAATCAAGGTCCTAAGTGAAGTAAAATTCCAATTAAAGGCCTAAGGAACCCTAAAAGTTGTTTATTGGGGCGTAGGGATTTATGGGGCGTAGGGAGGTCACAGCACGGCTCGCTTCGCTCGCCGCGCTGTTCCCCGTGGTCGCGTGGCGGCTCGCTTCGCTCGCCGCGACGCTCCCCCCGGTTTCAGGAGGAGGGGGTTCTGTGGGGCTTAGGGGGGTAACAGCACAGCTCGCTTCGCTCGCCGTGCTGTTCCCCGTGGTCGCGTGGCGGCTCGCTTCGCTCGCCGCGACGCTCCCCCCGGTTTCAGGAGGAGGGGGTTCTGGGGGGCTTAGGGGGGTCACAGCACGGCTCGCTTCGCTCGCCGCGCTGTTCCCGTGGTCGCGTGGCGGCTCGCTTCGCTCGCCGCGACGCTCCCCCCGGGTTCAGGAGGGCTCGCTTCGCTCGCCGCAATGCTCCACACGAAAATAAAAGGTCAAAAATAGGCCATTTTTAGGTTTTTTAAATAATAAAGGGGTCTAGAGGGGAAAGGGGGGAAAAATTTATTTTGCTTTCAAAACAATCTCACCTTCCCTACATGACCCAAAAAAAAAAAATCTCGCAAGTCACTCCGCTTGGAAGATACGAAAGGGGGGGAAAAAAAAGTGGTAGGAGGGGGGAAGTTTTTTTTGTTCCTTCAATTCAGGAAGAAACCCTCTATACGAAACCCCAATCGAAACCCCCCTATCTCGATGGCATCTGGTAGCACTCTCAAAAGGGGGGGTCCTTGGGGGCAAGGGGGGCAAAATTTTTTGTACAATCAAAATTACTCGTAACCCTCTTTATGTTCCCCATGAAAAAATTATGCAGGACCTCTCGGTTGCAGAGCCCCCCTGAGGGGGGGGGTTAAGGGGGGGCAGAGCCCCCCTGAGGGGGGGGGTTAAGGGGGGGCAAATCTCAAAAAGTCGGAATTTTCCCTAAGTCACTTTTACCCCCTCTACACATTTCCATAAAAAAAAACATACCTTCCCCTCCACCATCAAGGAGAACAATCATGTCAATCAGTCAGTGGTAATCGAGCTTTATATAGTATAATAACTATATGTAAATGCCGCCTGTGGCGGTGAAAGCCTCCTCCAAGAGCTTCCATTCTGTACGTTCTCTTGCCTTCTTTAGCCATAGTTTCCCGGCTACTTGCGCGATGTCATCACTCCATCTCTTGGGAGGACGTCCTTTTTTGCGCTTTTTGTCCCGCGGACTCCAGTTAGTGGCTGCATGGGACCATCTGTATTGATCCAGCCTTTGCAGATGACCAGCCCATTTCCATTTCAGGCCCAGAATCCGCCGTACTATATCTTTTGCTTTTGTCTTTTTCCTAATGTTGCTGTTTTTAATGCGATCAGAAAGCCTGATGCCTATGAAGCTCCTCTCCATTGCTCTTTGGCACACTCTTACCTTTTCCAGACTTTTCTTTGTGAGAGACCAAGTCTGGCAAGCGTAAGTAAGGCATGGAGCGAGGCAGATGTTCATTGCTTTTGTCTTTAGCGAAATGGGTAAGTTCCCTTTAAATATATCCTTCATAGCCCAGTATTTGCTCCATGAACATGTTATTTTTCTGTTTATTTCCTTTTCTGTGCAGTTCATAAATGATATTAAATGGCCAAGATAAACATAGTCGTCAACATAGTCTAGAGTCATAGAGCTAACAGAAATAAAGACTTAAATTAAAAAACCACTTAAGACTGGAATGGTCGGTAATAATTTTGAATTGAGGACCTCCTTCCAAGTACGGGCGAAAATGTTCGACGGAAAAAACTACTGCTTCTCTTTCGGTGACGGAATAGTTTCGTTCAGCCCTATTCAATGAGCGACTAGCATACGCGATAGGGTGTTCTAAACCGTCTACGAGAACCTGAGTCAAGGTTCCCCCAATACCGTAGCCAGAAGCATCGCAATGAACAGAGAAGCAACGAGATATGCTCCCCAAAATCACTACTAACAACAATAATATCGTCTAAATATACGAAAACCCTATCACCGAATTCGGGACCGAACAGCTTATCCATGAGTCTGTGCTGTGTAGCTGGTGCGGAGGTCAAACCAAAGCACATGACCTTGAAATGGTAGAGGCCACGCCCAGGCACAGTGAAGGCGGTCTTCTCACGCGGCGAAAGATCCAACGGAATCCGCCAAAAGGAGCTCTTGAGATCAATAGAACTCAAAAACTTAGCGTCCCTAAGTTGATCAAGGATTCGAGAAATATTCCTGTTGCGGTCGCAAGTCCTCAATTGGGACGACTTCTCCGTCGGGACCACGACGGTTTCTTCTCTGCACGAGATGAGGTCTCACCCTCCAATGCGCCTCCAGTCTTGACATAACGGGGTACATGCAGACAGTTCCTGTCTTTGACGCTGTCGAATTCCAAGTGAAATTGGAGAGGTAACTTTTTGGCAGCCTGTTACCAGCTCTAGTAAGCAAGTTACTATAAGCACGCGTATCCTGAAGTAATTGATCAGGACCGTAGTTCTCCGGCCATACTTCCTCAATGTTGACGATGACGTCATCCATCCATCTGACGCCTGGCACTGGGTTTAATGCTCTGAACCCCTGACGCATGATAATTGGGGTCTCAGCGTTTGACATAACATCGAGAGTACCACGGATGTTACTCGGGTACAAATAGCAGGCAGCTTGTTCAGCATTCACCGGATTTTCACTGACGGGAAACGCGTTCCATATCACTGTCCCTTCGACTTTTCCGAGACTACAAAGTACATTGTAGAAAGGGATGGGTACCTGATTTACGGTCTGAAGGATTTGTCTCCAGTTTTCATCAAATAAGAAGGGCTGGCTCATAGGGACGCTTTCGCGTTCGTTTTGAGCGTAACGCGCGAGAAACAACTTAAAATAAAAGAGGCTTAGCTCTACTCTGTAATATTGATGGATTGAACAGAGTTCGTGCACCGCCACTCTGTCCCAAGCACTGATCATTCGACTGTACTCGGCGACTGAAGCGAACCCAACTCCACGACTGGCTGCTGGGAGTGGAACTGCTAGAGGTTGAACCGTAACTTTCAACGACTCAATAGCTCGCTCGAGTTCGGCTGTGGATTCATCGAATACACCTAAGCGTTTCATTGCTGCTTCGCGTCCTTCCTTGGCTTGCCGGGCGTTCATCTTCTTTCTAAAATTCAACTGTTGTCGCTCCTTGGCACCCTTTCCACTTTTCTTTCGCTGAGCGGAGGTCGAAGGCTCCTCCTTGGATATATTTTCTATTTCGTCGTTCATATTGACGCAATGCTACGTTCTAACTCGGAACGTAAATTGTCACTCGGAACGTAAACTCGGAACGGAACCCGGACAAACATTATCTGTTATGCGGATGATACATTGCTTATAGCTCGGGGAGGCAGTTACCAGGAGGTGGCGCACCTAGCTACAGTGGCCTCCACTCTTTTAGTTAGGCGCATTCGATTACTAGGGTTGAAGGTGGCCCTCACAAAAACGGAGGCCCGGCCCTCACAATCTCCTTCCATGGAAGAGGAGGTAGGCCACCTGGCGGTGCCTATATATTGATTGACGGGGTTCAAGTAATGATAAATACCACTTTGAAATATCTTGGGTTGACTCTGGACAGTGCTTGGAACTTCTCTGAACACTTCAAAGTCTTAGCTCCCAGAGTGCAAGGTGCGGCAGGGTCCCTTGCACGGCTTTTGCCAAACTTGCAAGGCCCAAAAACCCCATGTCGGCATTTATATGCAGGCATCATCCGCTCGATGGCCCTGTACGGTGCACCAGTGTGGGCGGACGCTCTGACTGCCATCAATACGGCTCTTCTGCGGAGGCCGCAGAGGATCATGGCAATCAGAGCGATACGTGGCTATCGCACTGTGTCACACGGGGCTGCCTGTGTAATTGCGGGAATGCTACCCTGGGACAAGGAAGCGAACGTGCTAGCTCAGGTTTACCGGCTTAAAATTGACAGGCGGGCGGCAGGGTATCGTCTCGCCCCACAAGAAGTAAGCCAATTGAGAAGAGTGGCTCAAGAGGACGCCCTGCAAGAATGGGCAGATGATCTAGAGACCGCTGAGTATGGCCTCTGGACTATCAACGGTATACGACCCGTTCTGAAGGAGTGGGTGAAACGAAAATTATAAAATGCTCGCGACATATTGTAAACGAGGAAATAGACTTTACACCCACCTTCAAAGTTAGGTGATAGTTATTCTCTGTCTTACGTCAAACGGAGAGGATTTTATCCACGTTTTCCCCAGTCCATGCTATGAAGCGGGAATAGCAATACATAATGTCCACGATAAACGTCAAGTGGAAACATTTTATCCCTGTTGCCGTAAGGTAGATAGGAGAATAAGGTGGATAGGAGAATTATTTCTACTGTCAAGTAGATAAAAACGGTGGAAAGACAACTTATCCTCCCCGTGTGCTTAGCGCTGCTGGCGACAATAGAGATGGTTTTTTAAGCGAAAATGACCTAACCGCGTCGAGAGCAGCGTCCCTCAACGCACCGACTAAGATTGGCAAATCACGTAACGGCTCGTCAACATTGCGACTGCGTTCGTTGTAAGCGGCCGAAGCGATTCTGTTTACTTCGGGGTGAGATTGAGAATATCTTTGCGCGGCATTTCTGTGTATTTCGGGGTGGGATTGCGAATATGTTTGGACGGCTTCGCGGTTTATCTCAGGTCTATTTGCTGTATATTTTTTAACGGCTTTTCGATGTACATTTACATTTTTGGCGTTATATTTTTTTACAGCATCTAAATGAGCATTTACTGTTGTACTTTTTCGACTGCGTTTAACTTTTTTGGGTCGACCTGCTTTTTTCGTTAAATTCTCAGGGACTTCAATATTTTCGATGGATAATTCCGAAAACATGTTTTGAACAACCACTGCTGGTTTATCATTGGTCGAAACCACATTTTTTGTATTTGAATTTATGTTTTTTTTATTTAGTCGTGGTTGTGACTGGCCTAGTCTCTATGCTAAGCATACTTAATTGCGACGCGCGTAGTATTGATGGAGAGCGTGACGATTCGGAATCGTTAAATGGCACAACGACGGGTGAATTTAACCTAAAAATAGATTGAGATAGCGTCGCCGGCGACGAAGACAGAGAATCGCGACAGGTCAATGACAAATATTCCGAAAGAATTGATGGCGATAGCGTTGCCAAAGAACAGTCAGTTACCGATTCAACTGACGAAGGTAACGCATGTACAACGTTACTAACGCGAGTGCGGAACGGCGTCGGCGGCGGCGTTTGAGTTATCAACTCAACCGATGAGGGCAACGTAGGAGTCGACGACCGCGAATTACGAAGAACGTCTGCGTAAGACAGCGAGCACTGTTTTAGATCGTTGTCGTTAACGCGAATAACGTGGACTCGGTTAATCGAATATTCGCCGTTTAGTATTCCCCGCGCAAAAAGTAATTTACTCAATTGATGCAAAGAATTGCACCGAAACAAACGAGCTACTCTCTTTTCCGTGAAATTATTGTATGTACCTACTTGATGGCTATTAAAAACGTATAGAGCATTATTATGCCGCCAGAACGCAACCGTGTAATTTTGCCCGGTGAACAAATAACTGCCCCTATCGTCGTTGTGCACTGAATTGAATACTTACGTTTCTAAGATTTTTACTAGTTGCGATTCAGCTACAATTTTCGGCAGATTAGGGCTGGGAAACACCCCATTCGCAATCCAGCAGTGGTCTATATTTTATATTTCAGCCAAAAATTCCCGACCCCAATATCTGTAGGCAAATCGTCGGTTCTAAGATAGGTTATACCGACCGGACACCTAAACTTTCGTGACATGTAAAGCGCGTCACCACTCTGGAGAATGGTATCTATATCAATTCTATTCTCAAATATTCGGTTTTTCGCAACTGAATAGATCGCGGCACATGTAGCCATTGCCATTCACTGTGAGTTATTACCTGCATATCGTGCATCTCCCTGGTGGGTGGTCCCTATTATATGAAATATTATGGTTAGTTAGTAGACGGGATCACCTTTATTTTAGTCGAATTCAATGTGAAATGTTTGTAACATACAAAAGCAATTACAACAAAAATAATAAATATCATATCATATTTGGCGCCTAAAACTGGAATAAAAATATGTCGGTCACATTGGATTTGAAATATTTTCATATTCGTAATCCTCGAGTTTCAAACGATATCAATTAAGTAAAAACAAAAAAAATATGAATTTTATGCGAGTAGTTTTGTCCTGTTTTATTTTTCTGTATTGGTGGTGAGCCATACATGGTTTTTTCTATTTCAGCTAAGGTATGCTTCATTTCATGTATGAGATAATTTGATAACTTGTAAAATCCTGTATGAGACTGGTTTACAAGTTTATTAATTCTGTTGTGCCAGACTTCGGCACAATTTTGTGTCCTTGAAATGGAATAGTCCATAAGTTCCTTTGTACTCCAAAATTTTGGATCATATTTTGCCGGCGAACTGCAGCTTCCTAATACATAACTGCATTCAAACCATGTTGCAATAATTTTTGCTTCCTTTGATATATTTTTCTGCCATTCTTCAAAATATAACGGAATATCCTCTGGTTATAGGTAAGAAAGCGCGAATAGTGATTTCATTTCTGAGCAATTTCTAAGAGCAATTGTTACCATGATAGTGTGCTATATTTTAAGTAATTCAAAAATTAAAGTATTGGAAAATTTGATTTTAATGTTGGTTTTATGTCAATGGTTGTTATAATAAATAGTGTGCGTTATGAAGTATTATGAAAAATATTGTTATGGGATAAATATATTATGTATAGTATAATTTAAAGCATGTAATGTTATGAGTTATAATCGTTATTAATGTAGTTGTTAGCCTTTACTATTTTAAGGATATACATTTTATAACTAGTGATTATTATGCTAATCGATGATTATATTGAAAGTTGTTATGAATTTTTATATAATAATAAAAAAATTATACCACCTAATAGAGAACCTGTTTTTATTTCTCTAAGCACTCTATCAAAATAAAATTAATTGGTTTCCCTTCCTAGAATAGTAATTTATTTATCTAAACTTCTATAAAAAAAATTTATTAGCTCTAGACAAGTACCTACTTGTTACAACTTGTTTTGTCTTAGTGATACCTATTATCTGTCTATCTATAATTGTAAAAATAAAAATTCATCGATTAATTTAAGTAAATCAATTAATTGAATACGTTTATTTTATTTAAAATTGGTCCTATCAGAAAATTTTGTGGGGTTTGCGTTTTTAAACAACTTAAACGTTTACTAAACAACGTAAACTATTAATAACTCCTGCAAGGCATCCCACTCCTTGCAGTTTTCGTTTAAGCGCAATTTGATGGAAAACAAAGCCTTTTTATACCGCTCCTCGGGAGCCGTGTTCTGGACATCGGTCAAATTGTACAATTTGACCTCGACGAAAAAATCGCCCTCGGTGATTGATAAGGTGCGCCGGCTCTGCCCTCCAGAGACCCTCGTCGTGAATGAGGATGTGGTGAATGCGCGACTTGCCGCCGTTGATGTACTTGCTTGGTCCTCTGATCGAAGAAGAGCGAATATGTCACTGCTCTTGCGTTTTTTGCGCTTTAAAGAAAAGAAAAATAAATTATTGATCAACCGAATTAATAAAGAACCGTTTTGTCAACGCTATGTTAACAAAATTTATATCATGAAGGTAACATTTTTACACGTTTATCGATTTGTTGTGTTTAAGAAACACGGTCCCTTTTCGGCTTCTTTGTCACCGGCTCCGGTACCACTTCGGTATCGTACTCTGAGTCCGACATGAAATTAATAAAAAAAATAATTGTTAAAACGCAAATCAAGATGGTGTGTTTGGTTAGTACATCCTCGTGTCAAGAGGGAGGTCGTGGGTTCAAATACAACTCGGCTTTCCGATCTCACTCGGCTATCACCTTTGGGAGGTGCAAAAAATCTTGTAAGTCCAGAATTTTTATAACGAGCGTGTATGCAGCATGGTAAATTACTTACTTACATTTCTTTTGTTTTTCAAGGATGAGGAGGTGAGATGTTAGCTTGTAGATTTTATCTACTCTGATACTATAATACTAAGATAATAAAACTGAAAACAAAATTCTTATGACAAACATTACGTACAGGCCAAAAATAATAAAAAAAAGTTTCATTACGATATAGGTCTTGTATATGGACACCTGTAACATAATATAACTTTTTAATCATAACGATACACCAATACAACCTCCAGCTGGACCAAGGAGGTTGAACCTCTACTTTAATAAATTATAGTTTAAAAAACTAAAAAAAAACGCTTTTATAACTAATTGAACTAAAAAGTTAAAAATAAAACTGTAATAATCAATTGAAAATTTATATTATTGTACAAAAAGCGTGGGGTGCTTTTTATAATAACTTCAGATATATATAATAAACTATTGATAAAATATTTACAACAATCAAAATCAAGCCCCCCACGCTTTTTGTACAATAATATAAATTTTTAATTGATTATTACAGAATTATTTTTAACTTTTTAGTTCAATTAGTTATAAAAGCGTTTTTTTTAGTTTTTTAAACTATAATTTATTTTTTACTTTTTAGTTTTTTTTTTTCTTTTTTTTTTTTCATATTATTGCATTGTCATCGACCTTTGACAGGTGTGTAAAGTTTGAATCAAATCTGATCGCTCAAAGTAGGTTTTTTTTATTTCTTTTCATTTTTTTAATTTTTTTTTTCATATTATTGCATTGTCATCGACCTTTGACAGGTGTGCAAAGTTTGAATCAAATCTGATCGTTCAAAGTAGGTTTTTTTTTTTTTTTATTTCTTTTCATTTTTTTTATTTTTTTTTCATATTATTGCATTGTCATCGACCTTTGACAGGTGTGCAAAGTTTGAATCAAATCTGATCGTTCAAAGTAGGACAAAATCGAGCTCAAAGGGGTCGGTTATATACATACATACATACATACATACATATGTACATACATACATACATACTGGTGAAGCTAATAAAAGCGTTATAAAAAAAAAGGTTTGAATAAACGAGTCCGCGACGACGCAACACGCATGCGCAATCGATGTATGCGCCTTGGCGCCAACATTTGACATTTAAAAAATCTTTTCAATATTTAAACAAAGTATGGTTTTGTTTGTAAAATACATAAGGTTTTGTGTAAAAACATGTCTGAAAGCGGGAATATCTGGTGATTGTACACCACCAGACATTCTGGAAGCTGCGTCAAAAATGACCATGAACCTGTTGCCGACGAAATCTAGGAGCAACTATAATAAGTGTTACATCAACATCATTCATGCCACGAATTCATGGAATAAAAATCCTACATCATTTTCTGAAAATGTGTTGTTAGCGTACTTTTATGAGTTATCTGAAAAATATTAAGTGTCAAGTATGTATAATACCCTGATTAAAGTACACTCAATATTTACAACGAAGTTGACATAATTAAATATAGCAAGCTGATTGCATCAGCGTTTTATTTGCAATATTGTTTTACGTATCATAGTATGAGAGTAGATAAAGTAGTGTATGACACTGTACATAACTTGGTCTTATAACACTCGTGTGATACTATAAAAAAACTCGCCTACGGCTCGTTTTTTTAAAGCACACTCATGTTATAAGAACCCTTATTATGCAACAGTATCATAATATCAACTAAGTTTTTAAACAAATTACACAAATTTGAACCGTACGTTTGACTATTATTACTTTTAGCTAAGCATGATTCCTGCATAAACACTTACAGGTGCTTATCACATTTGATCCGATTATCTTCGATCTTCGATTAGCCACACCATTTTCAACCTTATTTACTTGTTCATAAGGAATGTAGAGAAATTGTCTATCTAAATACAAAGAGGAAGTTTTATGATACGCAAACATAAATTTGATCCTTGTTTCTTGGTTAATACAGGGTGTAAAAAAACTCCTGGTAACTTAAACAGAACCTAACAGCTCGTGCATCGCAGTTGAGTATCTACCACCAAAAACATAAAAATAAATAGTTAGGTAGATATGGAAAAAAGCATAAGTAGGTAGCTTTTTTTATATATTTTTTCTTAAACATGCGCGGAAATATTGTCATTACTTTAGAATATAGAACACGCTAAGTATCATATTTACGTAGACAGAAAAACCAAAATCAATTCCCGGCGCGCTGTCGCTCCGGCAATGTTGTATGAAACGGTGTGCTGTTTGAACTTGGAACTCTTTCATCTATCGTACACATTGCGTTCTCGTGGCTGTATAGCCACAGATGCGTTTACCTTTCGGCACTAGACTGAAAAAAAAAAAAATTGGCGGTACAGCGGAGTTCGTTGTTATTTGGTTAATAAAATGTACTATTTCTTAAACATGCGCGGAAATATTGCCATTACTTTTGAATATAGAACACGCGAAGTATCATATTTACGTAGACTGAAAAACCAAAATAACTTCCCGGCGCGTTCTCGCTCCGGCAATGTTGTATGAAACGGTGTGCTGTTTGAATTTAGAACTCTTTCATCTATCGTACACATTGCGTTCTCGTGGCTGTATAGCCACAGATGCGTTTACCTTTCGGCACAAACTCTAAAATAAAATAAAAAATTGGCGGTAAAGCGGAGTTCGTTGATAATTGGTTAATAAAAAATAAATTTATTGTGTACTATTTTTTTTATTTACTTGCATTTTTTTAAGAAAAGCACTATATATGCCTCGGCCGAAATGGCAATTGCCTGTCTCGTATCATTGAAGTCCTCGCCTGCGGCTCGGCCTTCAAACTCATACTCGACCTGCAATTGCCTATTTCGCTGCCTTTGCAATAATGTACTATTAAATCCGAGGAAAATATCATAATCTGAAAATACGTAGTGTTTATATTGTAGCCTAGGTATGTTAGCTGTGTTAAGCGGTGCATGATCCTTCAGTTTTCGGGAGTGATCTTGCACCGCATTCAAACCGATGTTCTTGGTGAATTATTTGCCACACTACTGGTTCAAAAATATCAATTGCTGCAGTTTTCTTATACCCAGCCGAGCTCTTCTTTCATTTAAAATGTTCCCTGCAGCGGAAAACACTCTCTCGCAGGGAACTGAGGATGCCATAGCATTTAATTTCTTTACTGCGATTTGATAGAGGTGAGGATATATTGCTCTATGTGTCTTCCACCATTTTAGTGGGCACTCCTGTCTGCGGATAATTTTTTCATCTAGATACCGTTGCACTTCCACAATAGCCCTAGATTGGGCAGTACCATCTGGCTGAATATTTTTCATTTTGTTATGATAATCTTGCCATATAGATTTTATTGAGTCAGTAGTTTGAGTTGTGTTGTTATCAGTCTCTACTACTGTTGCACTATTTTCAGCTAGAGTTTTATTTTGTTCTTGAACAACTAGTGAAATGATTCTACGTTTTGTCTCTTCTGCGGTTGCCTGATCTTCAAAGTACAACTTGAATCTAGGATCTAAAAACATGCAATTTGTAAATGTCTTACTTTGACTTAAACTACTGAATCTTATTTTTATTCCTCCTATTATATCTTGCCTCACTCTGTCTACTGCTGGCATAAAGTTCTCAGCATGCAAATTAGTTAATGATTGGGTCAGACCCATATTAATGGGAATGACGAGGCTCCCAGTAACATATTTCTCCCCACTAAGCTCCCTTGTAACTTCTTCACAAGGCCCAAGCACTGTACAAAGTTCCTTGCATATTTGCCACTCGTAGGATGTTAAAACCTCCATGCCTTAATTTATCATGGCACTTTTGAGAGGTTCTTGGAGCTGTACATATTATTATCTCTGCAGCATGTAAAATTTTGAATTCCAGCGAGTGGCTACTTCTTGAATTAGTCGTCTTGGGGTGTTCCCCGACTGCTCCTGATATTTTTTCAGTTTCTGCCAGGCCACATTACTTTGTTTGAACTGTCTCACATTTTTTTTTACTTTGTTAATAATTTCATCACACATCATCAGCTTTTAAGGCATCAGTTACGGCAAGATTTAGTGTATGGGTATAGCATGGGAAATGTTTCCAACCAAGCTCTTTCTTTATAGCATTTTTAATGTTGCTACCATTATCTAAATGGAACAGGCTCTCATTGGTTTAGACTACAGTTCCAAGCTGTTATTTTAAAATACCTGATATTTTTATCTGTTCCGATATATATGCCTCACTCATAAGTCTTACTGACTCTTAAAGTGGCTTGATTTCCATAAAAAAAAATATTTTACCATTTATGAGCGATGAAAGTATAATAATTGTAGACTGAAATAACGGTGGGTATGCAGTATTAAAACATCCAGTATCTCGCTGCTGAGCTTCTACTGAGCATGTTTTCAGTTTGTAAAACTGAAAGAACATTATGAATCTCGGTCGTCTTTTTTTTTTTTTAGCCCGATTTTATTATTTTGTTATCGTCGTATTTACTCAATAAAAATTCACGAAAGGAAACAAAAAAGAGATATAAATTTGCAACTCCTCCTAAAGTTGATATTGTTTATCTTTTCTTCAAACTTGTCTGTGACGTTAGGATAAATTTCATAAACGTCGCTACCCAGCTTCATGAAACGAAAAAAAAACAAAATTGTAGATAAAATTATGTGCTTAAATCAACATAATAATCTTCAGTTACAAGAGCTGATCATGGCTGTTTTATGAAAATTAACAACCATTACTCACCAATTCATTGCCTCATGGGCATTAAAGTGTTTGTTCAAATATTTTCTTTTGCTTTAGAAGTGGCAAATCGCAGATGAAATGAGGCTATCAGCGCAAAAGCGGTGTAACCAACCCCTGACAGTGCTCTGAGGAGAAATGGAAGGATTTAAAATTTTCTAAGATAGAAATGATTTTTTTATTTTTACATAATTATTTTTATTTGTTTTATTTTTAATTTACAAAAAGAACTTCCAAATCTATAATATTTTAATATTTTTGTATTAATTAAACTTATAATAAATAAAAATGTGGGTTACACCATTTCTGTATTTATGATTTTTGGCCAAATTAAAAATAATAAACAGGTTACACCATTTCAGAGCAAATTTATTAAAGAAAACAACAATAATGGGTTAATCTTCATCCTTTTCATCATAAAAAGCTTCATCCTGGACACTGTTGGAACTTCTTAGGGAATTATAAAAAGTGTGATGAACTGGTAGGATGAACTGCAAAAGTTCAAGAAAGTCTTTTTTCTAGTGGTGTATTCAGCTTACACCAGTTTTGCTCTAATAATGTGGTAGATTATGTTCTGTGCAAAAACTATGATTTTAGCGCCATCTCGTTTTTGATAACAAAAGGTGGCTTACTCCACTATTGTATATAAAGTTGGTAATATATGGGATGTAGTTTACACCAAAACTGCAATCAACACAAATTGTGGCTTACACCACTGTTGCGCTGATAGCCTCAAATAATCACGTTAAAACATGATCACACTTACCTAATTCATTATTTTCAAATAATGTACGTGAGTCTCGTGGATTTCTGGGAACAGGAATAGGAACTAAATTATGTCTTAGTTCATTAAAAAAGAATACCATACAGTAATTGAAATAATGTCGGCTTGATGCACAGTGATATTCTCGCTGAAATCTCGCAGGATCAGTGTCGTCCCCGGTGACGGAGTTCCATCATTTTTCCAGAATCAAATAGCTCCTCATGGCAAATTTCCAAGCCTGGAAATTAGATACTCCTTCGAAATTCTCGAATCCACTTATCTGTACGTAACGTATGCTGGTGCTGACGACGGTGCCGGCCACCCAGCCAGTATGGCAGGCGCAGTGCCCGCCGTAGATGGTGCCAAATCATCACCTAGCAACGTGTCTTGAAAGTGAGGTTATCTTGATTTTCTTGCAAAGCAGCCAAAAAGTAATCAAATCGTACTTAAGTCGTCTTCCCTGTGTTACTGAGGCCATTAACCTGTAGCAGAGTCTACACTACTTATCTTGCAGTTGGAAGTTGGGAAGAAATAAATATATTCGGCATACGATTTGCAACACTACGTTCTCAAAATATCGATCACAAATACACCGCACTAGCGGAAAATTACAAGAAAATTAAACTAGAAGTTCGCCCCGAACTGAGATCTCGTGATGCGATCCCCTGAAAAGTTAAGTACATAGGTAGATTATCTAGGCGTTCTATAGGCATTGGGATCGTAAACTAGTAGGATATAAAAACATTTTATAACACATTTGCTCATAAAGGGTCTCCTACTTCACCGATTTCAATATCGTTATGTATGTTTTTACGTACTTGTGCGTTATCGTAATGTAAAACGCACGGTTATCAATCCACGAACGGTACCTTTTTAAATCTTAGCAAAGAGTTTTTATGTCAGAAAACTGACATAAAAACTCTTTGCTAAGATTTTTTTGTGGTAAACATTTTATGAATAAAATTAACTCTGGGAGATAAAATATAGAAAATACACATTTATTCTTTAATTTAATTAATTTTAACAATAAATTAATACCATTTATTTGTAACAAAAACAAAAAAATATTAATTTACTCTATTAGTAATACTGGCTGTTTTTGTGCCTTTGCCTTAAAAAAAAAATTAACTAATTTGTGAAAAAGTAAAAAGTTATTCCGCGCGCTTTTTCTTTTCGCTGTATTAGTTTTGTTTGAAAATGTCGTCAAGTAATGATGAATTTATTAATTCGAACCGCCAAAATTCTCAGAGGCAGTGAAAAAGGCTACTTTAAGCCTCTTGCCTGAAAAATCGAACGATAGATACTTACAAGCGTATCAAAACTTCATCTTATGGAAAACAAGCAAAGATTCATTTTCACAGAAAGTGTGTTTTTATCCTATTTCATGGAACTTCCTTAAAAATATAAGTCAAGCTCATTGTGGTGGCAACGTAATAATCAACTTTACAAATTGTTCAAATTTTTTCAACTGTTTTAACAAGTAAGTAATTACTACAAGTAAGTAAGTTCGTCCGAAAGTCCGAGTATTATTTGTTTCCTCGCAAATGTGTTATAAAACGTCGTATGACATACGTGCGCTTTGATAATTACAGCCTCTGCTTTCTTGTAGCCCTCGCCTACGGCTCGGGCTTGCAATAACGCCTCGGCTGTAATTTTCAACTTACCGCACTTATATCATAATGTACTATTATAGCACACTGTACTTAGATAGATGGTAGAATGATGATGTCAGAATCGTTTTCTCTGACGACTGAGCAAATGAATAAATAAATAAATATTGTGGACAATTCACTCAACACTACCCAGCCCCAAACTAAGCAGAGCTTGTAATATGGGAACCGGATAGCTGATATAATACTTGAATACATTTTTTTTTTGTAAATACATACTTAGAATACAATATAACACCCAGACAGAGAACAAACATTTTTGTTCACCACACAAATATTTGTTCTCGGTGGGGATCGGACCCACGACCTACGGCGCAGAAGGCAGAGCTACTACCAACTGAGCTAGAGGCTAATCTAGTGACCAGTAACAAAACAATGATTTCTTTCAATGAGTCATGTCAAATAAAACGAAATAGCTAAGATTTTTTTACGCTTTGCGATGCACAATCCTAATTGAACAATTCAATATGCATATTTCTTTTTATTTGAGAGATTACACAGCCCTTACACGTGATTAATACATTTATTAATTCTTAGTGATTTTCGAGCTAAAGCTCTGCAGTCGAATATCACACACAATATCAAATAGATATCGGCCTAGAGCTCTAACGGCCGGTTACTGATGCGACAACAGTTAGTTAACAATGTTTCAAATTTGCACGGGCGACATTCAAACAAAGTGCATGGTAATAAAGTTTGTTAAAAAAAATCGAAATAAAAAATTAAAAAATTAAATATTGAATTAAATACCTACTTAAATATCAATGAAAATAATAATATTGTTTTTTATTATTTTATTATTTTTTTGTATTAGCTTGATCAACATCGAACGCTGCGAACGATCAGGTAAGGACTCGAGTGTACGTTGCTCTTTTGAAAGTTCTTTCATCGTTAGTAATCGCTTACAGCGAACTGTGGTTGATTCACTGGTACGTTTTTTGGTTGTGTACTCCAACATCGACTTCATAGGTAATTGACGGTCAGTTGACGTTTTAAATCGGCTGCGATTGTTCATAGCATTCTGAGACATATGATTTAAAATTTTAAACGTTGGGATCGTTGCAATTAAGTTTCGTCTTTACATATGGGAAGTTATGGCATAATCACGTTGATACTTAAAACAACTGTTGAGTGTCTCAGAAGATTCACATCACCGTTTATCAGCTTTATCCTGAGCTACAAATCTGACAGATTTTGTTTTAAAATTAAATTAAATGTTCTTTATTTCAGACATAAATCCATACTTTGTAACGAGCTAATTAAGACTATTTATTGAGCAGAGTGTGTTGCTGCATCCAAAAGGTGTTAAGGGGACAGTCCCACCTTTCGGAAAGTACCTTCACGATGGTGTTCGGGCTGCCACGGACTCGGCTTCTAATGACGCGCATCGTTTGCGTAGTATAGCGTGAAAACCGTCTACTCTATTTAGAGCAAACATGCCCGAAGCGCTACAGAAACGCGGCAGCCCCAACAGCACCCTGAACGCATTATTATATTGGACCCGTAAAGCGTTGCGTGCTTTCTGCGTAAATCTTGTCCAGAGGCTGCATGTGTAAAAAGTTTGACAGTGCGCTCTAAAGAGCGTCACCTTAACTTGATCGGTACAGGTTGCAACCTCCGGGCCAGCATGTTGACACGCACACACAACTCTCACACAGCTCTACGCTCCCTTTCCAAGTCTAGATCATCTCGGTGAGATATGGCCCTAAGACTGTCAGCGACCCAGATTATTTGAAACGCGAGGTGATGTTCAAGGCATTTCCATTAATCGTCACATGTGGTATGTGCGAATATGTTTTGTTCCCCGATTTGAACAACATCAACTCAAACTTTTTTTTATTATATCTGAGTCCATGGGCCGCCGCAAAAGACTCACAGACATTAACCATTCTTCTGAGTGCTCTGATCGAGGGACTCAACAGCACCATGTCGTCAGCGTAGCTAAGGTTATTCACGCTGAGGCCTTCGATGCGGCATCTGACGTTGGTGTTGTTGAGTTCCACGATCAGCTGGTCAATGTACAGGTTAAACAATCTCGGTGAGGATAGCCCCCCTTGCCTCACACCACACTCCGATCTGTAGGACCCCGACACCTTACCTGCCCATCGTACGTAGTTGACCTGATTATTGTACCAGTATTGAAAAATATTAACAATCTCTCGCGGTAGGTCAGTGTCAGTTCGCAGCTTCTGCCATAAGATGTCGTAGTCCACCAGATTGAATGCCTTCGACAAATCCAGGAAACACGCATAGACTGGAGTGTTTCTACCAGTATAACACTGGACAGTCTGCTTGAGGCACAGTATCGCATTTTCAGTGGATAGGCCGGCTCTAAAACCAAACTGTGTGGTTTTAGCTTACGGGTTTTTAACTAACACTTCAGGAGTGAATGTTGGTGAAACAACATCGCAGAGGCGTAACTACTAGAGGAGGTCAAAAAGTTCGCGGAATGGCAGGGAAAAAAGGCTAAATTCTATGAATTATTATTTTTCTTTATTAATATATTCTCCCTTACGCCTAATACATTTTTTAGATAACCTCAAAAAGGTCTTCAAAATAAGCTGAAATTGTCGACTCAACTTTTTCATCGTCAGTAAACTTTTTCACGAGGTAATTTTTTTCAATTTTTGCGACTAATAATAACCAGAGGAGGCTAGATCACAAAAAGTTACTAGATTAAGAAAAAAAAATTAAACTTACTCGTACATGTCGATGTCGAAATACTTACAGAAAATGTAATCCAAAAAAACTCAATGATTTGAAATATTTTTTTTCAAGAGCAAAACTTGTTGTGAACTTTAAGCTTAAACAAACATTCCTTAATGTTACATTACAGTTTATTCACAATCTTACTTGAACTTTCTATTACATATGTACACACCTCGACATGCATCATCAATGACTACTAACACTAACCCCATATCTAACACTTAGAAAACATACGCTGGTTCAAGGCCACACAATGTTTCTTCGTTAGACTTCTAAAGGTCACACTTTCGGGAAAACTGTGCGTGGGCGTATTATCTTTCAAATTTAACATGCGTATACTATGCAGCAAGGTTTTATTAATAAACCTGTATTCGTCCAAGCTGAAGGACTCAAAGGACACCTGGCTTTTGATATTAAGGATAACGGTCAGCACTGACACTGAGCTAGTCTCCATCAACTGGTCCAAACAGATGTCCAGCACACAGATAGACACCGCTCTTTCGAAACAGCCAATACTATGGATTACAATAGGGCCACATGTACTACCTGTGCCTTCCGTTTTTGTTGTGAGATAACTGCCTTGTTTTTTTTTCACCATCTTCAAGAAGTATATCAGCTGCGTACAACCGCCGGAAGCAACATTATCTAGACAGTCGTGGTATTGAAAGTGCGTTATCTTTCTTGATTTTCTTTCCATTATGTTTTCTACGGTCATTTCTAGCTGTGTAAAATATTTGCAAGGGATAGTTTATTTCCGAATGATGAATTCACCCGCAGCATATGCGTCATTTCGAAAGTTATTTAGCCAATGACGTCTCTTCGATGTCCTGTCGAATCTCACAATCACTTTACAACCACTTTCACATACAGAGTTTCAAAAATTGTAGGAATCAATTTCAGACCCCGAGTTGTTGACTATCATAAACTTCTATTTCATGTTGAATCCGCCAGCGTAGTACGTGGAAAATATATCGAACCCGACGCTTCCAACTACGACGTTCCCAACGATCGATTTACGGTTTCCTTTCCTCGCCATTTCCTCCGGTAGATCTTGATCCTCTAAGGACATGCAGTTGACTAACCAAAGTTCACCTTCCATAATTTTGCAAAAATTGACATCATCTCTTTGCTTACGAAAGTCCTGAATACTCTCTGTACTCATCTCTTCAAGGTTTGTTAGATTTATTGTTGTTGCTTGAACAGACTGTATCAAAATGAAAGCGAAAAACATCGCAGTCTGTTTATAAAGCTTATTTGGTAAGAAATTTATGGTGTTGTTATATACAGGGTGGGCCAGAGTAAAATTCACTTTTGAAACCTTTATAAAAATAGTCTGATAGTACTTAAAGATTTTATTTAAAAAGTTACTTACTGTATGTAACATTACTGTTATTTATTTCTTGAAAATAACATCGTCTAGATGTTCTCCGTCTCGTCGCAAACAATCTTCTAAGCGGTGCTTAAAATTTTCGAAAATGCGCCGGCACGTCGCTGTCGATATAGCCACCATTTCCGTTTGAATGTTTTCTTTCAAGGCGGTAATTGTCTGCGTTTTATTGGAGTACACCTTACTTTTGAGGTATCCCCATAAAAAAAAATCCGGTGGAGTCAAGTCTGGACTTCGTGGTGGCCACTCGATGTCACCTCTCTTAGAGATCACTTTATTGGGGAACATCTCCTTTATGACCCTCATGCTGGCCTTAGACGTGTGGCAGGTGGCGCCATCCTGCTGAAACCAAGTCAGAGAGTTGTAGCCTTGCAGCCCAGCAAGGTCTTAAAAATTCGAAGAGAAGAAAAACGAAGAAAATGAACAATGTTTAACCAAACAAACTATTTGTCGAGACGTGTGGATCGACCTTAACAAAATAAATACTTTCATGTACTTCTGTTGTGAACAACGAACAATTAGAATTATCTGCGAGCGTCAGGTTACTGCCGAGCGGATCAGCAAAGCCGGCATAATTGGTCTTGGGAATGGCTGTGTCATCAAGGGCGAAGCCTTCTCGATATACTCGCACATGCAGCTGACTAATCATCTTACTCTTCGTCCAGATAGACTCAAGGTCGATGTATCACCTATCAATTTTATGTCTCTACGGACCTACCTATGGATTCCAGAGTAAACTACTCACGCGTGGACAAAGCCACGTCTCCTGTAATCATGAAACATTTTAGTGCAAGTGAAGTGCAGTGCAATGAAAATTTATAAGTTTAGATTAAGTTTATTGCTTAAATAATGTATTCATCTTGTGTAACTGCTTTTATCTCGCCCTCGGGAGCATGTACGGCTTGTGCAAACCGCACAATATTTGTCAAGTTCTCACGGGTCAGCGTTTTACGCTGTGACGTGGTTTTTAGCCAATTACAGACAGTCAACAGCCAAGAACTAAACCGGCAACACGTCACAGCGTAGACTCGCGCTTAACTTTAAACAAACTACTTAGAACTATATAACTAAAGCATTATACTAAACTAAACTTTAAAACAACTGTTTTACTCTTCAACGAACACTAACTATAAGATCGTAGGCGACAGACCCTACAATTTGTATTGTTAAAAAGTAGAAGCATAGGAATTTTTAAGACTTAAAAATAATGTTGTTCAAATGGCTTCCCTCGGCTGCTTGAACCGAAGTCGCAAATTTTGGAAAACTCGTTGAAAAGTTGTTCTCGGTATTTTGTTACTTTCCTGAATAATATTCCTCTTCAGCTGCTCTAAATTGGTCGGATTATTCTCTTAAACTACCGATTTGAGGTAGCCCCATAGAAAATAATCGCATGGAGAGAGATCGGGGCTACGTGGGGGCCATTCAATATCCCCCCTTTTCGAGGTGAGTTTTCCGGGAAAAACATTTTTCAGCAGCTCTATGGATTTCCTAGCCGTATGACATGTGGTCCCATCCTGTTGAAACCACATCCTCGAGGTATTGCCTTGAAGTTCTTGCAAAGCTGGCACCAAAAAGTCTGTTATCATGTTGCAATAATTGTTAGCTCTAACCGTCATCGCTTGTCGCTTGTTGCATCGTCCTCAAAAAAGTATGGCCCAATAATACCGGTTGACGTTATCCCAGCCCACACGACAAGCTTAGGGCTGTAAAGTGGACGTTCATGCAAGCGTCGGGGATTAGTCTCGGACCAGAACCGACAATTTTGCTTGTTCACATGGCCATTAAGGTGAAAATTAGCCTCATCACTAAAAACTCGGACACAAAATGCACGCTGCACTTCCGTGTACGGCTCCATGGCGACTAAATTTCCAGGAAGCGGCGCAGCGAACAACATATCCCCCGCCACCCCGCGCCGCGCGTTAGGGTCAGTTCACACCGAGACGCGACGCGGCGCGACGCTGCGCGCACATTTTTCATAGAGCGACTCAGAATATACTTTATTCACTACACGAAAAGATACACATTACATTGTGAGAATTCAGATTACGTTGCACCACGCAGCACTGCGCCTCGAGGTGCCTCGCGGCGTAGCGCGACATATCGTGACGCAGCGGTGCATCGCCGGTACGCGCGGCGTGCAAGAGCGGTGCTGCGTCTCACGGTGCCGCGCGACGCCGCGAGGCGCAGCCTGAGGCCGCTGTGGCGACTTCTCTACTATTTCCGTTCAGACTTCGTTTAGAATTGATGCAGTTCGGTCGAGTGCTCGATTGAAATTATAATGATAGACTGGGATCTTGTTATAATCGGACTTCTTGCAGAAGAGGAAGAGGAAGAAGTTTACAAAAATAAAATTAAAAAGAAGACATCACACAGGAGTATTTGGGTGCATAATTTATGGAGAAATAGAAGAATTCATGGTGAATTTCATACGTTGTCTTTTGACCACATTGCCAACTATCCAGAAAAGTTTTATGATTATTACAAAATGGACTACCAAAAGTTTCAAAACTTATTAAATGTGTTGCGGCCATATATAGAAAAACAAAAAACTAATTACAGGCCCACTATCTCGATTGAAGAGCGGTTATCTCTCTGTCTTAGGTAAGTAATGCTAATGTACTAGGTACATAAGGCGGTTCTCACACTGACTCCGCATCTCCGCGCGTTGCGTGAATTTGTATGAGCGCGCGCCGCATGCGGGTGCGGCGGCAGTGTGCCATACCCTGCGCGATTTCCATACAAACGGTCGTACTTACATACAACGATAGCTCCCGCAACTCACGCAACCCGGAGCGGGACGCGTGGTAGTTTGAGAATCGCCTAAGAGCTTGTACTCTTTTGCTTTCGCTTTTTTACAAATAAATAGAGAAGGTCTCTAATCTGTTTTACATCTGTTAATGAACTTGTCTAATTTTGTGCATATTTAGACAGTGCTTACAACAATACATCATTAATTCCTTCTGTCAGTTTGACGTGTTTTATAGCCTTGCTTGATTCAACATTGTACAGACGCATGAGTCTGTGATTCGAGTCGGCGTGTCGAGTGTATGAGTCAAGTCGGTTAGTCGAGTGGATGAATCAAGTCGAGTCGGTGAGGCGAGTCGAGTCCGTTTTTTTTATTCGACTGCCGAAGGAGGAGGGTAATGTTTTTCGAGTGTATGTATGTATGTTTGCATGTATGTATGTATGTATGTCTGTTTCTTTGTCGCCCTCTGTAGCATAAACGGCTTGATAGATTTTGATATATGAGGTGTCATTAGATTCGTCTTGGTCACGGGAGTGTTATAGGATACATTTTGTAACGAAATTCCCACGGGAAGAGAAGATAATTTGTTTTCTTCATTTTAAATTTTAAATGGCCGTATCTCGTCGACTCAACTGGACTCATCCACTCAACTCAGCGACTCGACTCACCGGCTTGATTGAGCGACTCGATTGAGCGACTCGATTCATCGACTCGACTCATCTACTCGACTTACCGACTCGACTCGTTTCTTCCACTTGACTCACCGGATGTTTGTATTGTCTAATGACAAAAAAGCTGTTAACGTTGTATATATATAAAGACATCCTGTAGTATATTTAGTATCAGCATTCCACCTGTGCGAAGCCGGGGCGGGTCGCTGGTTTTAGTTATAAAATAACAACATTATTGTAGATAGGCAAGCTCTTTTTTATTACACTTAACAATTTTTAGCTAAACTAACAAAATCAGGAATGTTAAGAAACTTGAAAAAATCACATATTCTGTCGATTTCGCAATTATTATTAATTAATTATTGATATATGGTGGCATATGGCGACGGCGTTAGTTTTTCGTAATCTCGTAATCAGTGAAAGGTGCATCTGTTATTTCAGTTTCATCATTACTGACGGATGATGGCGTGTATGTGTATGGTGCTGATCTTCTGGCGGCCTGAAAGTTGCTCATGTTTGATGGCGTTTACGTGTCGTTTTTTTCGGTTTCGTAATTGGGAAGGGGTGTAGCGGTTATCTCAGTACTATTATTACTAACGGATGATGGCGTGTACGTGTATGGTGCTGATCTTCTGGCGGCCTGAAAGTTGCTCATGTTTGAAGGCATGTAGGTGGCGTTTTTTTCGGTTTCGTAATTGTGACATTGTGAATATAACAAATTAACTTCTTCTTGTTCTGTCAATTTTAATTCTGCGTCATTAACTATCTGGAAGATCTTGCGTTCAATTTCTGCCTTCATTTTATTAGGCATTCCTTTGACTTTACTTGCCATGCTTTTAAAAAAATAATCCGTAGAGTCCTCTTCCTTTTTAGCCTCAATGTAACGGGATAATATTTCCGATGCTCTAGGCTGTTGTGAAATATTTTGTGTATGTGATGGAGACCGTGATACAGAACCCGGTCGTGATACTGGTGAGTTGGCTTGTAATGGTGACTGTATAGATTGCGAATCATCATTTATACAGTATGTAGATGAGTCATCTAGATTTGAGACTTGGGCATTTTCTTGCACAACATATTTTTTTAGAAATTCCAATTCTTTCTCAAATTTTATGGGCTTAGCCTTTACTCTGGCAGAACCACTTTTACCATCTTTTCTTATATTTAATGATCGTCTATAACTGTCACGGATTTTCTTCCAGCGCTTTTGACAGTCTGGTGCTGAAATAAAAAATAAAATTATGGCATATGTTTTTTGTAATAATACTAGAAATAAACGTCAACCCGGAAACGACTACGTCGAATTATTATCCATGTATCAATGGAAAATCTCATGAAAAAAATTATTAAAAAATAACTGTAACATAAAGGGAAAATCTTAAAAAAAGGTGTTATAATGTCTCACTGTAGTTTAAACTATACATTTTTTCAGGTTTTTGACTACAGCAATCAGCTTCAAGTCTGTAGCACAAAGCTATCGCATGGGTTACAGTACCGTTCTAACAATTATTCACGAAACCTGTGCTGCACTTTGGAAAGCATTGCAACCTGTGGTTATGCCAAAACCAACTCGAGAGCTATGGGAGTCGATAGAAAAAGATTTCGATAGCATCTGGCACTTTCCTAACTGCATAGGAGCTATTGACGGAAAGCACGTCAACATAAGAGCACCTTGGAATAGTGGAAGCCTATACTTCAATTACAAAAAACCCTTTAGCACTATTTTGTTGGCAATAGTAGATGCTAAATATAGATTTGTTGTTGTTGACATAGGATCTTATGGCCGAAACAGCGACGGAGGCATTTTATCTAATTCCACATTGGGAGTGAAGCTACAAAGCAATCAATTAGGAATACCTCCTAATAAATGTTTGCCGGGTACAACATGTAACGCACCTCATGTTTTTGTTGGAGATGAAGCTTTTCCACTATCTCAAAACATAATGCGACCAAAGGGTCGCATTATGTTGGGAGACTTGGTCACTGGGAAAGCCCAGTGACCAAGTCTCCCATGATCGAGAAAAAAAAATTATAATTACCGCTTGAGCAGAGCTAGGCGCATTGTGGAAAGTGCTTTTGGAATTATGCAGCAGAAATTTGAAATTTTTCAAAAAAGAATAAGAATACAGCCGAAGTATTTAAACAACATAATTTTAGCATGTACATGTCTACATAATTACATGCTAGACGACATACCCGAAAACATTTCATTACCAAGAGACAGCATTCTACAAAATTTATTAGACACCAGCCAAATTGATAATGAAGAACCTATGACTATTCGAAACCATTTTAAGACCTACTTTAATTCTGCAAATGGTTCGGTCTACTGGCAAAATGATATGATAGAAAGATGTTAAGAGTAGGTAGGTAACAATAATTTCAAAACAGACGATAGCGTCGATGTAGGTACTGCAAAAACCACACAATGCGATTTTATCAAAGTTTATATTATGATGATGTCCTTTATTCTATTTCTTTGACTAATTGTGTACCTACGTATGTACATTAAATGTATTTTATGATATTGACTGGTTTTATTAAAATCGATTAAGTAATATTTACAAAGTTACTTACCCGATAAACCCAATTGTTCACTAATTTTGTCCCATGCATTATTTTTAGCATTTCTGTCACTATAGTGTTTTGACGATACATTATACAAACACTCGTAGCGCTGCACAAAAAAAAATAACTTCTCCTCGATCTCCATAATGCACGCACCCGCCAAATATACGTCGTTCTGGTGCGCTTGCCAGTGGTAGACTGCGGGAGGGCGCGGGCGGGGCCGCGCGGCGCCCGCGGCTAGTAGATACGTTCCGCTGCGCCTCGCGGCATCTCGCTGCGCAGCGAGGCGTCGTCCTGCTACGATTTTAAGATGCGCCTCGCGACGTTGCGATGCGTCTCGCGACGACGCGCGGCGTAGCGCGAAATCATTGGCCTCTTTGAGTATCGTCGCGTCGCGTCGCGTCTCGGTGTGAATTGACCCTTACCGAGAAATTGAAGAATTAAATCGCCAACACTGATATGGCCCACCCTGTACATGTTAGACCGCAAGCCTCTTTTCTTGGAAGAATTATCGCATTTTTTTTGCACCCTTAAAAAGTACTCTACTACTTTATAGATGAACATGTACTGCTTTAAACTTATCACACCTTCGTATCGTTGCTTCCGAACCTGGGAAACTGCATCGGGTACAGAAACTTTTGAAGTTTTCTCCACTTGGTTCAAGCATATGTCCACTGCACAGAAGGTCCCAGTTCTGCCAATACCAGAGCTGCAGTGTACCACCATCGGGCAGGATGACGTTTCCTCAGGTTCAGATAACAGCTCCATGTAGGCTCGATGAACAATGTTAATCCTTTTGATGAAGTCCACAACCCACGTCAAGTCAGATCGAGTCAGGTCGAGTTATCCTTCATCCAATTGTTGCATTGAAAGTGAGTTAACTCCTTATCCTTAGATTCATTTAAGGAATCATTGGTGATTCTCATAAATGTCGTGATGTAACTGGTCCGGGCTGTGACTTTTAGAGTTTCAATGTGGTATTCATCTGCAACAAATTACCCTTTTTTTCTGGGACACCAATATTGATGGCACTTTTCTTCGCCGTTAACTATGGTAGGCGTTAACATCACTATCACATGACAGCGCTGTTGCGATACGAGCTTCCAGAAGTCTGCAGTGGTGTTTGCCATAGGACTTTGAGTGGCGATGAACTTTCTCGGTTCTTCAAACCCATCGATCCAGTTCGCGTGAATGTAATCCGACCCATCTTCAGCACCTAGTACAACCCGTGAATGGTCCCAACACAAAATCCCCAAGTAACGGTTTTTGGCTTGATTTTCTGGTTTCATGAAGCTGGTGACAGTTTTATGGTAGTGCTGAGCCACGACGCCGTAGTAGGTACTCATTTTTAATGGCTTCAAAAGACTTCAGAAAAGTTCTTCTTTTCCAGGAGTCCTGGGTGCCAAAATTTATCTCACAATACGCTTCCATCATCGTTGGAGTGTTAAAATGTATATACGAGAGGTGTGACTTGAATGGTGCTGCGAGCTCAACAGATAAAAATCATCGTCGACGCCACTTCTATACTCGCCGAACCACGTTGACCTCACTGATCTGAGATTATTTTTAGTTCTGCGCAGTTACGATCCTGTTTACATAATAAAATGGTCCGTCCATAATTTTTTTCTATGTGGTATATGATACCACGGTTCTAAATTTACGGTGGAACTTAAAGACAACATTTTATTACAAGGTCGATTTGATGACTAACAGGAAAAAAACAGATTTATACGTATTTGACAGTTTATTTTTGGGTAAACTTGCAAATAGATGGACAAAATATATTGTCAATAACTGTTTATTGCATTAAATGTTACTTTATATAACTTTAAATAACTGGCCGGTAATAAGGACCACTGTAAAAGCCTATTACAGCTATTTCAGTGTACATTAATACTTTATTCGCCCATAGTTGTGTAAATAAAATTTGTATGGAAATCGTACCCCCTTAAGGCCTGCGCACACCTAGGCCGCTGGCGTCGGCGATCAGTGAAACGCTGTCAAATTCAAGTCAAGTTGATTTAGCTAACATCGTATGTATCAATCGGCAACGTCCCTGTGTGAGGGACGTTGCCGATTGGGGAATAACTCCGCGAACATTTCGATGGCTCGAGATACATTGTCTCCACTGATGGCATACAAGCGGACCATCTCCACCAACTCTACATTGGAGTACTAGTCCGTCATCTTTACAACTAGGTAGTAGATACCTATCCCGACCGTTAATCGAAGGCGCACTTGAGGGGCGGAATTTGCAAGCGTATGCACATACCGGCGTCATCAAATACACTAATAAATTGACCCGATTTATGCGTTTGCGATGGCTGCGGGGGCGTGGCGGGGGAGAGGGAGCGGGCTGTGGTTGGTGCTTTGGATTTATGAAAGAAATGTCGGTTGCGTTTGTTTGTGTGTGTGAAAGCGCAGTTTAAGGACACGTACAGATTGGTCGCGTTTTAAAAAGGGGAGTTCACACTTACCGATTTCCGTAAATAAGAATAAAATGAAAAAAAAAAATACCTGCCCATTTTATTGTTGATTCGGGTCGAGAATCATTAACATAATTACCTCCTAAAATGTTTTGCAGATCCAAAACTGCACCTTGAATTTGTTGAAAATATTATCTATGTTAGACCACAAGCCTCTTTTCTTGGAAGAATTAGCGCAATTTTTTTGCACCCTTAAAAAGTACTCTACTACTTTATAGATGAACATGTACTGCTTTAAACTTATCACACCTTCGTATCGTTGCTTCCGAACCTGGGAAACTGCATCGGGTACAGAAACTTTTGAAGTTTTCTCCACTTGGTTCAAGCATATGTCCACTGCACAGAAGGTCCCAGTTCTGCCAATACCAGAGCTGCAGTGTACCACCATCGGGCAGGATGACGTTTCCTCAGGTTCAGATAACAGCTCCATGTAGGCTCGATGAACAATGTTAATCCTTTTGATGAAGTCCACAACCCACGTCAAGTCAGATCGAGGCAGGTCAAGTTATCCTTCATCCAATTGTTGCATTGAAAGTGAGTTAACTCCTTAGATTCATTTAAGGAATCAGTGGTGATTCTCATAAATGTCGTGATGTAACTGGCCCGGGCTGTGACTGAGTTTCAATGTGGTATTCTTCTGCAACAAATTACCCTTTTTTTCTGGGACACCAATATTGATGGCACTTTTCTTCGCCGTTAACTATGGTAGGCGTTAACATCACTATCACATGACAGCGCTGTTGCGATACGAGCTTCCAGAAGTCTGCAGTGGTGTTTGCCATAGGACTTTGAGTGGCGATGAACTTTCTCGGTTCTTCAAACCCATCGATCCAGTTCGCGTGAATGTAGTCCGACCCATTCAGCACATTTTTTTTTTTTTATTTGTTTACAGAGAGGAAATTCATTTACGAATAGATCGGCCGGACGGCCGGAATTATGTCGGACTCGCCGTTGCTACGGAATACCGACTAAAACCTCTCCGGTGAACCTCTCTCGCCATTCTTGCCAGGCCACGGGAACTAAAACCATCCGCGACCCGACTGACGAACAAAACCCTCTCATATTGGGCGGCGCGTCTCCTCCCGCATCTCGCATGCGCCAGCCCTCATTAATATTCACCATTCAACCACCATGTGCGGGGGCCGCTGGCACTCGCACAAGCGTGCAAGTGTTACGCGCATCACCCCGCACAATTCCTCCACTCTTTTCACCTTCTTCGCTCATACACCATATGGCTTCATGGCCCTCGGCCCACTTCCGCCACCGTGTCAGGAACAAGTGACACGATGACGGAGCCCTTGAAGAGGAATTTCTTCGATCGATAAGGCCCGCCCCTACGGGCCTCGCGACCGAAGAGCACACACCTTATGGCTTCATGGCCCACATACCTCGTTAAACTCTGTCATACTGGGTGGCGCTCTCCTCCCGCATCTCGCATGCGGGTGGCGCCGCGCGCACCACAGCCGCAGCAGCAGGCCCAGCCCGCACGGCAGCACGCGCCGGCACCCGCACTGGCACCACGGCACGCCGCCCCACCGCAGGCGATGGCGCTGCGCAAGCCAGCGCAGGGCGCCTGACCGCGGCCGCATACGAGGCGCGCCTCTCGGCGGCCAGCGGCGGCCGCAAGGTTTGGACCGCAGGTCTCGGCGCAGCGTCAGCGACAGACGCAAGGCGACGCAACGCCTGCAGCTCCTCACTCAGGATCTTCATCTCGCGCCGCATCGCCTCAATGTCGGCACGGAGCCGGGCATTCTCGTCCGCTATAATGCGGGCCTCCTTGGCAAGCGTACGACTGCCAGGCTCCGCCAACTCACCCGCCGCCGTGACGTCACCGCGCCTCTCGGCCTCCCCGCCGCGCACCGCGTTCATAGCCGTGCTCGTGCGCGTCATCAAGCGCGCCGCCTTCTCGAATCTTCCGAGTGAGACCTCGGCATCCGACTCGAAGTACTCGTCGTCGGAGTCGGTCTCCACCTCGGGCTCCAGGCGCCGCTTAGACGGAGACCGTGTCTGCCACAACCTACCTGTCGTCGCCGGGCCGGTCATGTCGCGACCTGTCGCAGGCGCGCGGCCACGTGCCGCCACAGCGGGCACAGCCCTCCGGGTAGCGCCACCGCTAGATGCCGGCACCACCCCGGCCCGCGCCGCGGCTCCCGCTCGCGCACACGCACCTCCTGCAGGCGCACCGACACGCGCCGCGGCTGTCGCCGACGCAGACGCTCTCGTGCTTACACCCGCACCGACACGCACAGCAATAGCACCGTCATTTGACGGCGCCGCCACCTTGGCAACTACGATAGCACGCGGAGATTCCGCGTCGGCCATCTTAGTCACAGCACTTACCTTGTTACTTCTTTTGGTATTCATGACGGCAAAATACACGTTTACAGTCACAGACACCTAGAAGACAAGCAAACGCACACACAACAAACAAAACACAAATATTGCTATTTCGTGTTCAAGTTTGAGGATCTAACTCAACTCAAGCTCGGACACGAAACCACAATAAAAAACCTTAAAAACACACGAAAAGTCTGGGATTTTATTCACAGACACGCCTCGGGCCCTGAAAAGGGCCAAAATACTATTAACAGCACTCAAATCGCGAAAATAACTGCGAAAACAAGCAAAATATGCTGCGCACATCCACTCGTTATCGCAGCTTCCCACAGACTCCATCTTCAGCACCTTTTTTTTTTTTTTTTTTTTTTTCGAAGAGGAAATTCATTTACGAATAGACCGGCTGGGGTGGCCGGAATTATGTCGGACTCGCCGTTGCTACGGAATACCGACTAAAACCTCTCCGGTGAACCTCTCTCGCCATTCATGCCAGGCCACGGGAACTAAAACCATCCGCGACCCGACTGACGATTAAAACCCTCTCATATTGGGCGGCGCGTCTCCTCCCGCATCTCGCATGCGCCAGCCCTCAATCAAATTCACCATTCAACCACCATGTGCGGGGGCCGCTGGCACTCGCACGACCGTGCAAGTGTTACGCGCATCACCCCGCACAATTCCTCCACTCTTTTCACCTTATTCGCTCATACACCTTATGGCCTCATGGCCCTCAGCCCCACGGCCCACTTCCGCCGCTGTCAGGAACACATGACACTACGACGGAGCCCTTGAAGAGGAATCTCTTCGATCGATGAGCCCGCCCCTACGAGCCTCATGACCGAAGATCACTCACACCTTATGGCTTCATGGCCCACATCCATCATTATACTCTGTCATACTGGGTGGCACTCTCCTCCCGCATCTCGCATGCGCCACCCCTCATTCAAAGCATGTCCTCAACAATTTGTCTGAATTGGGCGGGGGGGCTGCACTCACGCTACTGCGTTCGTGGTCCGCGCATCACCCCGCCCCATTCCTCCATACCGATCACCTTTCATTCCGACTCTACTCACGGGACTCGGCGGTTCTCCGCCGCCTGGCGGTCGACACCCGTTCCGGGCCGCCAGCGTTCTCGCCGCCCAAGGCGCGCCTGAGGATCGCGCTCGCGTAATCTCTCGGCGTCTTCCTTGGCAGCCATCACTGTCTCTGCGAACTCGGTAAGAGCATACCAAGCGCTGTCGCTACCAACTATGGAGCGGACAACGCTCGGCAGCGTAAGATCTGCCCCGACAACTGCTACAAGCTCCGCCCTTTCCGCCGCCCAGGCCGAGCACTCTGCCAACGTGTGGTGCGCCGTGTCCTCGTCACACGCGCAGTGGTGGCACACGGGCGTGGGCTCCGCCCCTGCCACCCTCCACAGATACCTTCCGAAGCAGCCGTGCTCTGAAAGGATCTGCGTAAGGTGGAAGGAGAGGACCCCGTGCCTCCTCGTCACCCACCGCTCGAGAACCGGCCGCACGGCATGGATCGTGCCATGGCCAGCGGAAGGCTCCTCCAGTAAACGTACCCATCTCACCAGAAGGCGCCTACGCGCTCTTCTGCGCCAGCGCAGCATACCCTCTCTCGGGAGCGGCTCGCCTGTCGCTCGATGCTCAGCGACTCGGTCGTAGACCGCAGTGAGCACACGGGCGTCCAACTCCCAAGGCGGGCACGAAGCCAACACGCATGCCGCCTCGAAAGAGATGGTGCGGTAGCCGTGCACCACCCTGAGGCACATCACTCTCTGCGGCCGTCGCAGTAGGGCCTTGTTCGCTCGTCCCAGGGCGTCCTCCCACACGGGAGCCCCGTACAGCGCCATCGACCTCACCACCTGCACATAAAGTCGTCGACAAGCCGCATTCGGCCCGCCGACGACGTTCGGTAAGAGCCTGCTCAAGGCATTGCATGCCTTCATTAGCCGCGGCACAAGCCGCCGAAAATGCTCGCAAAATGTGAGACGGGGATCGAGGACGATACCGAGGTAGCGCATGGCTGACCCGACGTCGATCCACACCCCGCCCACCATCACACGAGCACCCGCTGGTGGCGCCCGCCTCGGACCATGGAAGCACAGCGCCTCGCACTTCGGTAGCGCCACCTCCAAGCCCAGTTGCCGTATGCGCTCCAGCACACACTGCACGCCTTCCGTTGCACGTGCGGCCGCGTCATCGAAGCTAGCACCTCGGGCAGTGACCAGCGTGTCATCCGCGTAACATGTCACGCTCACGCCCTCCGGCAGTGAGCCCCGCAACACCCAATCGTATCCGATGTTCCACAGGGTAGGTCCTAGGGCCGAGCCCTGAGGAACACCGCGCGTCATCGGCTTTGTTTCCCAGGCTATCCGCGCCGGGTACCGGACCTCCCTCTCAGAGAGGTAGGCACAGATAATCCGGCGCAGGTACCCCGGGAAACCGTGGTACCTGAGTGCCTCCTCGATGCAGGTCCATGGAAGAGAGTTGAAGGCGTTCGCTATGTCGAGCGAAACTGCCAGCAACACCTGTCGACCCGTGACCGCCTCCTCCGCCATGCCTTTCACCCTACGGATCGCATCGATAGTAGAGTGCGCGCGCCGAAACCCATACTGAGCCTCAGAAAGGTTCGGTCCTACCTCTTCCATGTGTCGCACCAAGCGGGCAACCAGGATGCGCTCGAAGAGCTTGCCCGCCTATCTTCAGCACCTAGTACAACCCGTGAATGGTCCCAACACAAAATCCCTACACAGTAACGGTTTTTGGCTTGATTTTCTGGTTTCATGAAGCTAGTGACAGTTTTATGGTAGCGCTGAGCCACGACGCCGTAGTAGGTACTTATTTTTAATGGCTTCAAAAGACTTCAGAATAGTTCTTCTCTTCCAGGAGTCTTGGGTGCCAAAATTTATCTCACAATACGCTTCCATCATCGTTGGAGTGTTAAAATGTGGATATACGAGAGGTGTGACTTGAATGGTGCTGCGAGCTCAACTGATAAAAGTAATAATTATAATAATAAATAATAATAATCTTTATTGGGGCTTCACAAAAATGTAACCTAACAAACATACCATGTACTATTCATGTAGTGTAGTTTTGACTGGCCTCTAGCTCAGTTGGTATTAGCTCTGCCTTCTGCGCCGTAGGTCGTGGGTTCGATCCCCACCGAGAACAAATATTTGTGTGGTGAACATAAATGTTTGTTCTCTGTCTGGGTGTTATATTGTATTCTAAGTATGTATTTACAAAAAAAAATGTATTCAAGTATTATATCAGCTATCTGGTTCCCATAGTACAAGCTCTGCTTAGTTTGGGGCTGGGTAGTGTTGTGTGAATTGTCCACATTGTATATATGTATATATATATATATATATAGTTATCTACAGCCTACCTTATTTTAACACACCTCCAAAATTTGCAATCATAACTTACATTATACCTACATAAGTTACACATTATTAGAAATAAGACTTGACTCATGCAGGCACAGTGGTATTAGGGTACGCAAGTAGATAGGTAGTATCGTCATGGCAATTAAAAATTACGAGTACATGGCTGAGCTCTAACTCCTAACTAAGTTTCCTTGTGTTTAGGATATCAGTATCATAGTATCATCGTCGACGCCACTTCTATACTCGTCGAACCACGTTGACCTCACTGATCTGAGATTATTTTTAGTTCTGCGCAGTTACGACCCTGTTTACATAATAAAATGGTCCGTCCATACATTTTTTCTATGTGGTATATGATACCACGGTTCTAAATTTACGGTGGAACTTAAAGACAACATTTTATTAGAAGGTCGATTTGATGACTAACAGGAAAAAAACAGATTTATACGTATTTGACAGTTTATTTTTGACGTGACAGGATCGTAGCAAGTGGAAATCCGTGATCTCTGCCTACCCCCATGGGAATAAGGCGTGATTTTATGTATGTATGTATTTTTGGCTAAACTTGCAAATAGATGGACAATAGTTATTTGTTATACAAGAGTGCAAAGCTGCTTTTTAACCGCGTGCTCAATTTTGATGACTGAGCAAGCGCAGGATTCTAAAGTTTAACCTCTTTGCACTCGAGTGCAACACGTAACTTTTCATCCCACCTCAGCGAGGAAATGACTAATGCAAAAAAGCACATGGCGCGACTAAAAGTACAAGAAGTACCAAGAAGGTTCCGAGTATGAGTTATTAACAAAATAAAAAAGGTTGTATGATAAGTTCGGCACCATGGAGGTAGAAGTAAATAGGTTGTGTATTCACAAACTTATTGAACACGATATTCTAAATTCAAATTTACTTTATCCTCTAGCGGATAAAAACGGCTTTTCCAGTCAGAAATTAAACAGCAAAAACACACTTTCAGAGCTGGTGGGATGAAAAATATATTGTCACAATAACTGTTTATTGCAATAAATGTTTTGGTTTAGTAGCGCGGTGATTCGGTTTCGGTTTAGAGAATTTTATTGTCTTAAGAAATAATTACATTTCACTTAAAAGACAACTTAAGATAACTTATAAAATAATGTTATACAGTGAGCAGGCTAAATATAGGTTACAGAATAAAAGTACATTTAACAACACAAGATTACATTTCTACCTGCAAACTAATATAGGAATATTATATCGGAACGTTTTCAATCACATGTGAAGCGACTTTCTTTTTAAAACTATTTGTACATTCTATTTTTTTAATGGCTTTAGGTAAATTGTTATAAAGTTTAGCTCCTTCAAACATAATATTTTTAGTGCCATATTTAGTTCTCGGAAAGGGTAGATTTATATCTTCAGCATTTCTTAATGTTTTTTTGTTTAGTTGATCGTTTTTTGTAAAAGTTATTTCTGATTGTATTTCATTGTTTAGTAATTTACGTATTAGGATAAGGGTTTTGTATGTATATATTTGTTTTAGGTTCATTAGTTTAGTTTCTGCGTATATTTTTTTCGTTGATGTTAAAAAATCATAGTGGAATAACACTTTAATGAGTTTATTTTGTGCTGTTTGCAGGGTTTTAAGGTTAGAGGTTGCAGCATTACCCCATACTTCTACTAGGTAGTCTAGATGTGGTTTAGCTAAAGAGTTGTATATATTAACACGAACTTGTTTTGGTAAGCAGCTGACAACACTTCGTAGTGCTCCTGTTAACGAGGTAATTTTTGGTTTTATTTGTGATATGTGTTCCTGCCATGTAAGTTGGCTATCAAGAATTAGTCCTAGGTATTTTTCGTAGTTTTTCTTTAGTATAGTCTCACCATTGATGTGCAAACCCGCCGTTGTATCTAGATTTTTATTTTTTGCCGCGAATACTACATAGGAAGTTTTGGAGGCATTCATTGTTAGTAAATTATATTGGAACCAATTGAAAAGAACATCTAAATCGTGTTGAGCCCGCTGCATGATTTCAGTAAGTGAAGTTCCAAAATAAAAAAGACACGTATCATCTGCATAGAGTGTTAAGTGGCCGTGGAATTTCACTTTGTGCAGGTTGTTAATATAAATAAGAAAAAGCAGCGGGCCTAAGATGGATCCCTGTGGCACACCGCAATTTATAGGTTTGGGGGAACTCTCCTGATTATTGATTTTAACTATCTGGTACCTATTTTGTAGATATGATTTTAGGATGTTGTATGCTGCTCCTGTTATACCGATATCTTTTAGTTTATGCAAAAGTAAGGAGTGGCTGACCGTATCAAAGGCCTTTTTTAAATCAATAAATATACCAAGTGCTATATTTTTTGAATCTATGTTGTTTTTAATTTTGGTAATTAGATCAATGGTAGCTGAAAGGGTGTTCGATTTTTCGCGGAAGCCGTATTGGCGTTCAAATAAAAAGTGAATTGAATTTAGATATGTCGTAAGTCGAGTGTAAATGATTTTTTCAAAGATTTTTAATATTACAGGCAGCACCGATATAGGTCTGTAGTTTCCAGGTTCTGATTTACAACCAGATTTGTATATAGGTGTAACTTTGGCTAATTTTAAGGAATCCGGAAACAAACCTTTTTCTAGACAGCTATTTATACAATCTTTTAGTTCTTCGGCAATAAGAGTCTTTACACATTTTATGCTCTTAGTGTTAATTCCATCTAATCCTGAACTTACATTAGAGTCCAAATTTGTTATGACTTTTAAGACTTCGGTTGTGGTAGTTGGTTCTAGGTGCGGTAATGTATCCGCTGAGTCGTTTTCACTAGAGGTAAAACTACTTGGTAGGTGATATTGTGCTGGTATGCTATTACACAGCGTAATGCCTATAGTAGTAAAAAAATTGTTAAAGTATTCACAAATCATTTTCAGGTCGGTTAGCGTTCCAGAGTCACTTTCGAGTGATTAATTTTTATAAACTGGTATTTTAGCATAGAACAGGTAATGTGCGCAGTGTGCGCACTAAAATATTCCGAACAAATAATACTGAAAAATCTGAAGATTTCCAAATATTGCAAGTAACAGTACTTAAGGGTTTGTCACACTGGATGCGTTCTGCGGTCAGCGGTCAGGTCAAAGCGAACGCAGCCCGCATCATGTATGAACAACATTGTCGGTCAGGGCAATCGGTCTGGTCAGCGATCCGGGCAGGGCACCGGTCAGCGGTCCGGGCAGAGCAACCGGTCAACGGTCCGGGCGATGCGAGCAAGCCAAACAGCGGCCATCTTTTCAGTTACTGAGTGCGTGTATCAGTGGTGCTGGTGATCAGTTTTTATTTTTGGCTTTTGATCGAGGAAAATGATTACCGAGGAAGAAGAAAATATTGTGTTATTATGGTTGCATAGCAGAAAAAGGAAACGTATGTCGGTACACGATTTGAATGTAGTGCGACCACAACGAGGAGAATACAGCAACTTATGTCGAGAATTATATTCGTATGAAGATCGTTTTTACATATATTTTCGAATGTCCCCAGCGTTGTTCGAAGAACTGCATTCTTTAATCTGCCATAAAATAAATAAAAAGGATACAAACTGGCGAAAGGCAATTACAACCAAAGAAAGGCTTGCTATGTCTCTAAGGTAAACTTCTTTAATTTTACAGTAACATATTTTTAATTAAATTTTAAGTATTGACCAATTTCTTCCTCACTATAGATATACTCGTATATAGATGTTTCTGCATTGACCTCTGAATTGTTATCTTCACGTTGAGATGTTTCTGCATTCGCTTCGGCTGGAGGAGTGCAATTGATATCTATACGTTGAGATGTTTCTGCATTCGCTTCGGCTGGAGGAGTGCAATTGATATCTATACGTTGAGATGTTTCTGCATTCGCTTCGGCTGGAGGAGTGCAATTGATATCTATACGTTGAGATGTTTCTGCATTCGCTTCGGCTGGAGGAGTGCAATTGATATCTATACGTTGAGATGTTTCTGCATTCGCTTCGGCTGGAGTAGTGCTTAAATCTATAGATGTCTCCCTTAAATTTAGGTCTTCAGTCTCAGCTTCCGCAAATAACTGTGCCATCTTTAATTTTATTGAGATTTGAGTACGAATTGACATGTTTTTAAATGTGTTAGCATAACTCAAAAACAACTGATCGATGTGGTCCATAGCTGTCTCTTGTCTCCTTTTTTCAAAGTATTCAATCATCGTACCCACTTCATCAGTCTGTTTTTTTCTTTTACTTTGTTACAAATTTTCCTACCGGGGGTCCTAACCCTAAGTGGCTGATAAATGAAATACTTAGGAAACACAGTACATGAAAGTTTATTAATTAATAGACATCCTAACACATGATATTTTAGAGAAATGAAAGACCTGAAGGATATAATGGTATTTAAACTAGGTAGCTAATTAAGATAATTAATTTAGCTTTACTACAAAACAAAGGACCTTAAGGTTAAGTTACATAAGTTGCCGACTAGCTGCTAGAGCTTAAAGGGTAAATAGTGGGTACGACCTCGGTGAACAATGATTTCTTTTATACGATTACTCCAGTTTCTATGACAGGCCTTATAAAATACTTAATGCATCTCGATACTCCTCCAGACGGGGACGTAGACTTAGAATGGGCGCCAGGACAATCGTCCGGTTAGAATAATTAACACATGGTAGGGAGAATCAATAAGAATAAATACCGACTTTTCGATAGGGCATCAGCCTGCTAATGGTAAAGCTCGGGGATGGCACCCTGAGCCGGTAGCTAGGGCGCGCGAAGCACGTGGCGGGTGGCCGCGGCTGGACCGTGCGTCTGCTGGGTCCCGTCTACCACACCACGACTCGGCCACCGTAACTCCAGACGAAAGACTCGGGCTCCACGTGTTCGTACGGCACGAGCCTGTACCGAACACCCGTACTTTTCATCTGTGCCCGTACTAAACACCTCCTGGAATGTGACATTTCCCAGTGAGCAAAGCAGTAAGCACAAGACAAAGAAGTGAGGGTCTCCGTCATGTGGAGGTTAACCTCACTCTTCTCGGCAACAGAAAATAAGAAATAAAAAGACAAATAAGATGACACTGTAGGCTTCAAGGTACAATGGTACAATCAGTATAGTGTCCACGGTACCACACAAGCAGCACAAGAAATGGCAAAGGGTGCTGGAGAACCAATATGCAAGGCACCCAGGTTATGAAGGGTCGAGGGTGCAAGGACAACAAACGCTATTCAAATACAAAATAAAACATACCTTTTGGGAGGTGCGGTGTAGATATGTCCCTTATAAGGACTGGGAACGGAAGACCAACCGCGTCATCACGCGTTTTTGGCAGCCGCCCGAAGCTCTTTGGGAAGCCCAGCGTCGACACCACTAAACACAAGACACTGTAAATTAAAATACTTTCTATCGAAACTACACTGAACCGTTTCAAAGTTGGAGAACAAAGGAAACTGACTTTGCTTCGTGGTGAGATGACGCGCGGATAATTTGCTTAGGTTAGCAAAAGTTCAAGAAAGAGAATGGAACACCCGTTGATACGTCTTTTTATAGATTTCCCCCACCCTCGCAAAGTGGGGCGGAAGACGCCAAAAACGTGCCCATATATGGTCATAATCTGCTTCAAGACAAAACCATAAGGTAATAACTCAAGGTCTCAGTTTCCGCCAAACGCATAGATTAAAATTTGATTCCCCTAACCTTCAAATACAAACAACACGTATGGTTGATCTGTCAATCAAAGTGACATCTGACAGTTCAACTACTCACGAAATTTCAATCCAGGGAGGACGAAAACAAACGAGCGTCATCTAGTGACGTTTCTTTGCAACAATGTCAACAATATGGATCTTAGCCAGAAGCTTGACGACATAGTTCTCTCCTCCACCGCTAGATGGCACCTTCGTAAAACTAAGTCGTAACAACTTGACGATGATGATCCTGAATAAGATGTTCCTGGACGAGACGTATCTACAGATTCGATTTCACTGTCTCCAGTTACGTGAGGCCCTTGAGAAGAACAACTTTCATCTGGTTGACGATGTGTATTTAACCCATCCAAAAACTGCATGTAGTCAGACCAAGGCCACTTTTTATATTTTTTGTAAGCCTGACCCGTTGTTGTTGCATACTTTTTTTGTATTTATTATATGAATCTTTTAAATTTCTCCACTTCCCTTTTGCTTCATTACCTGCAAGAAAAAATTATCGATCTATCAATAAATAGATAGGTACAATGCAAGAAACCTGAACATTACTTTTTTTTTCAGATATTTGGGCACTGGAGATTCGTTTCAAATGATAGCGTTATCTCACCGTATTGGTCGTTCTACTTTGCATAATATAATAAAAGAAGTTTGCAAAGCCATATGGGAAATATTGCAATCTATTTATATACCTACACCTACGCAAAGAACATGGATTATTGCAAAAAATGGTTATCGCCAAAAGTGGAAATTCCCAAATTGTATAGGAAGTATTGATGGGAAACACGTCACCATAAAATGCCCTCAAAGAAGCGGGTCACTATTTTACTGCTATAAATCAAAGTTTTCCATTGTGCTTCTTGCAGTTGTTGACCCTGATTATAAATTTACTTACGTAAATGTGGGAAGCTACGGAAAAGTTAGCGATAGCAAAGTATTCGAAGATTCTGAGTTTTTTAGAAAACTTGTAAACAATGAATTACATATTCCACCTCCAAAGCCTTTGCCTGGTGGCACAACTAATTTACCTCATGTTTTTATTGGTGACGAGGGTTTTGCGCTACAAACATATTTGATGAGACCGTTTCTTATGAACCAGGCAGAGAACAACGGTGAGAAAGCAAATTTTAACAAACGTCTATCTTCTGCCAGACGTATCGTCGAAAACGCATTTGGTATCTTAGCACACAAGTGGCGAGTATTCTTTCGACCTCTTGAAACAAAAGTTGATACAACTGGCCATATTGTCAAAGCTGCATGTTGCTTACATAATTATTTACGAGTTAAAAATGAATTATTTGAAATGCAGACACCTGAAGAAACAATGCCCCGGAATAGTGCATTTTGGACAATTAATAATAATTGTTATGTTGTTTTCTATATAATCTATGGTTATGCAAATGTAGCCTAACTTAACTCCGATCTGCAAGTGTAACTGCCTTCATGTCAGTCGCAAACAAACCATTCATACGCACGGTCGCTTTTGTTTTCACTCAGATAGGAACAAAATCATAATAGACCTTAAAGACCTTAACATAGTGGTCATATCGAACCGGATTCTGCTCTAATCATCGAAGGAAAAATACATTTTTGCATCGAAGTTTATCTTGGACATCTTACGTGTTTTGTGATTTTGTTGATTGCAAATCAATCCTATCGTAGAACATTTACAAAGTGAATAACAACCGGCGTAATTACTCACGAACTTGCAGTGATATTCCAACTTATTGTGAACTGATATTGTGTTGTGTGGTTATGAACAATGGCGGAAATGCAAAAATTAGTTGATCAGTTAGAAGACTTGGCCGAATTAATGAATAAGGCAAACATTAACTTTAAAAAGTGCCCTAAAGTGCGTAAAACAAAAAGTTATTTACAAGCGCGAGTGCAATGTATGGACGAATATTGGACTTTGTTTCGACAAACACATATCGAGTTATTGAAACTTACTTCTAAGGACGAGAGAAGTACTTTGTCGTATTTTACTATTGATGTACACAGTGCATGCGAGGAATTGTACATGAGTTTGAAGGCGGACATGATGGATTGTTTACAACAAACTGAACCTACTCAACCTAGTCCATCTTACATTCCGAGCACTAAAACGAGTTCACCGAGCAATCCAGAAGTAAAATTACCACGAATCAATTTACCATCTTTTGGTGGAGCTTACGAAAAGTGGCAGTCATTCGAAGATACATTTACATCGCTAATTCATAACAACAACGCGCTCAACGACGTGCAAAAACTCCATTATTTAAAGTCATGCGTTATCGGTGAGGCAAAGAACACAATCAAACATTTTCAAATCACAGAGAAGAATTATTTGCCCGCATGGAATAACTTGAAGAACCGGTACAGTCAACGACGGCTTATTGTTAATGCAATTTTAAAGAAGTTATTTATGTTGAAAAAACTCACATCCCCATCACCTGTTTATTTAAAATCACTGATCGATAACACTAAATAATGTTTGAATAGCCTACAAAGTTTAGACATTTCTACTAGCAGCTGGGATCCGATCATCATATTTTTGTTGATACAAAAATTGGACAGTGAGTCACACAGAGCTTGGGAGACCCATGTTAGTGAAGAGTACTGTGACGGGATGCCTACCTTCGACAACCTTACAACATTTTTGGATAGCCGCATCTGTACACTGGAGTTGACAACAACATCATCATCAGCACGCGATAAAGTGAAGACGTTTCACGCCACTACCCCCACACAACAACACACCTGTACATTATGCAACGAGAATCACCTGCTTTGTCACTGCAAGCAGTTTGGAAAGCTGGACCCGGACAAGAGAAGTGAATATGTTAGAGACAACAGATTATGCTATAATTGCCTAGCTCCTGGTCATTCTATGATGTACTGTAGACAGAAAACTTCATGCAGAGTATGTGGAAGGCGTCACCACTCTCTTCTTCATTCATTCACGAAGAGGGACACGGAGGAGAAAAGGCAAGAGCCCAACATGTCATCACTGCATGCTAAAGTGGAAGAAATCCAAGAAAAAGAGGATCAGGACATCACGGATATAGCAACATACTTCGCATCACACTTCACCAGCAATCGTAAGAGTTCGCTGCTGGCTACTGCTGTAGTTCCTGTCAGAAGTAGTTCAGGGCACACGACTTTACTCAGGGCTCTTATCGACTTAGGTTCAGAGGCATCATTCGTGAGTGAGAGGGCGGCTCAAAGATTAGAAGTTATGAAAACTCCAACCCACGCTAGGATAACCGGAATAGGTTCCACGGAGACACAGGTCAGTCATTCCACTCCACTTGAGGTTCTATCTAGATATGAGGACACTTTCAGCCTCAATGTTGATGTTTTTATATTTTCGACACAGCTGACTAAACAGTTACCTAGTAAGACAATCGCGCCTACTAAATGGTCACACTTAGACGGTCTTGTACTGGCCGATCCTAAATATAATGTTCAAGGCAAAATAGATTTACTACTCGGAGTTCAAGTTTACGCTGACATCGTGAAAGGAAAGGTAATCAAAGGTCCCTCAGGTTCCCCATGTGCACAAGAGACAAGCCTGGGTTGGATTCTTTTTGGCGAAGTAAGTGACAAATCACACGATGACAGAATTATTGTTCACCATCACCTGGAAAACTTAGACGTACACAACATGTTGAAGAACATGTGGCACATAGAAGAAACATGTACGAGAATTATGACAGCTGAAGAAAGGTTATGTGAAGAGATATACACAGCAACTCATTCCAGGACACCAGATGGACGTTATGTAGTCACACTACCACTCAAAAGTGCACAGCCAATAGAAGAAATTGGTCAAACAAGAGATATAGCACTGAAGAGATTTTATCAACTAGAGAGAAGGTTAGAAAGTAAGCCGAAGCTGAAGGAAGAATATACGAAAGTAATAAACGAATATATACAGCTCAATCACATGGAAGAAGTACCTAAAGAAGAAATATCAAAACCAGCAGTATATCTTCCACACCACGCAGTTGTTCGAGAAGATAAAGAATCGACGAAGGTAAGAGTTGTGTTCGATGGATCATGTAAAGGATTTAACGGCCAATCATTGAACGATGAACTTCTAGTCGGACAACAACTGCAGAGTGATTTACGAGATCTGATAATGAGATGGCGGATGAAGCCTGTATGCTTCACATCAGATATAAAAATGATGTATCGCCAAGTGTTGGTAAAGAAGAATTGCACAGACTTACAAAGAATATTGTGGAGACCAAATTCTAATGAAGAAATTAAAGAATATCGAATCCTAAGAGTAACGTTTGGCACCGCAGCAGCACCACACCTTTCGGTAAGGACATTAATGCAACTAGCCGACGATGAAGAGAAAGACTATCCAGAAGCAGCAAGAGTAATCAAAGAAGATTTCTTCGTCGACGATTGTATGAGTGGACATTCAACCGCAAGAGAAGCGATACAGCTGAGCAAGGAAATATCGACTGTCCTAGAAAGAGGAGGATTTGTTCTCCAGAAATGGGCCTCGAATAGTCCTGAATTTATCGCTGAAATTGAACCAACACTAAGAAGCATTCATGCAACACAAGACATAAAGAACGAAGGTATGATCAAAACTCTTGGCTTGGCATGGAATATGAAGACTGACACACTGCATTATAGATTTGATGTACCACCTCAACCGAAACGAATCACCAAACGAAACATATTGGCCGACATACAACGTTTCTTTGATCCGCTTGGATGGATCAGTCCTGCTATTGTTTTAGCGAAGATACTAATTCAGAAACTATGGCTGGAAAAACTAGAATGGGACGATAAAGTAAACGAAACTATTGCAAATGAATGGATAAAGCTAAGAATTGGATTTGAGAAACTGAACGAAATTGATATTGACAGATGGGTAAAGACGAACAATGAAGTCCTAAACAAAACTACTCTGCATGGATTCAGCGATGCATCAGAGAAAGCGTACTGTGCTGTAGTGTATGCCAGAGTAGAAACCAAGAACGGTGATATAAAAACCACAATCATTGCTTCAAAGACAAGAGTTGCACCTGTCAAATCAATAACACTGCCCAGACTAGAGCTCTGCGGAGCACTTCTTTTGTCAAAACTCCTGACACAAGTTTGTGAAGCTATGAGAATTCCCAAAAACAAGGTGTACGCATGGACAGACTCATCGGTAGTCTTATCATGGCTATTTGGTGATCCTCATCGATGGAAACTTTTTGTGAGCAACAGAGTGATTGAGATACTAGACAACGTAGCAAATACACAATGGTTCTATGTTGCTTCAAAAGATAACCCAGCAGATATTGGGTCAAGAGGAAAAGAACTACCCCAACTGATAGAGAGTAACCTATGGTGGGAAGGGCCAGAATGGCTGAAGACAAAAGAAATGAAACTAACAAGACCAAATACGACAACTACGGATATGGAAAGGAAGAAGACAATACTAGTAAACGTGAACATTGAACCTGAAAAAGAAACATTAAACTTCGAAAACTTTGACACACTACAAGAACTACAAAAGGTGATAACATACAGTATTAGATTCATCAATAGCAAAAAATATCCAGAAAAAATAGAAGAAAAGTTTTCGACAGAAGACTACGAAGAAGCTTTAATCAGATGTATAAAAATTGCACAATTTAGAGAATTCGGACTGGAAATAGAAAGGCTACTACAGAAAAAGAATTTAAGGAAGAACAGCAAAGTATTAAATCTAAATCCATACCTGGATGAGAACAATATTCTCAGGGTGGGCGGCAGACTAAGAAACTCAGATTTACAGACTGAACAGAAACACCCGATCATACTCGGCACACATACCCATCTCACGAATCTGATTATAGCAGACGCTCACAAGAAAACCTTACATGGTGGAATACAGCTCATGCTTTGTTACCTTAGATCTAAATATTGGATCATCCACGCCAAGAATGCAGTGAAGGCATATATTCACAAATGCTTAATCTGTGCTCGTCAACGAGCCGTTACGCGAACACAGATAATGGGTGACCTACCGAAGGTCCGTGTTACTCAAGCACGACCTTTCCTCCACAGCGGAGTCGATTTTGCTGGTCCTTTGCAGGTTTTAATGTCAAAGGGCAGAGGTGCAAAGTCAAACAAAGCCTACATCGCCGTCTTTATTTGCATGGCTACAAAAGCCCTTAGAGCTGGTAGGAGATCTCACGTCCGAATCTTTTATCGGCGCATTTCATAGATTTGTCGCCAGAAGAGGAAAATGTACACATATTTGGAGCGACCAAGGCCGAAACTTCATCGGTGCTAATAAAGAACTAGCGGAAGCATTCAAAGAAGCCTGTTTAGAATTACCTGGAAACATGGCTGATATCTTATCAAAAGACGGAACCCAGTGGCACAACATTCCTGCCTATAGCCCAAATTTTGGAGGACTATGGGAATCCGGAGTCAAATCCACGAAATACCACCTGAAAAGAATCCTGACCAAAAACCTGACCTTTGAAGAGATGACAACAACCTTATGTCAAATTGAATCATGTTTGAATTCGCGTCCTCTCGTTCCCATTGATGCTTCTGACCCCGACGTTATTGACCCCCTCACTCCCGGTCATTTTTTGATAGGCGAAGCCCCTGTTATAATCCCTAGCCCTGATCTACGCAATGTTAACGTCAACACACTCTCACGTTGGCAATACACCCAGAAGTTGGTAAGAGATTTCTGGCATCGTTGGCAGTCAGAATTCATAACGAGACTCCAAGAACGACCCAAATGGATGAAACGTGAGAAGGAACTAGAACCTGGTGACATTGTTATAGTTAAAGAAGATGGTTTACCCCCCGGTAAATGGTCCCTCGGTCGTATAACTCACAAACATGTCGGTCCAGACGGTAACACGCGAGTCTATAGTTTGAAGTGTCGTGGTGAGATTATGAAGCGCACAAATGCACGGTTATGCGAACTACCTATAGATAGGAGTGATTAGTTTTAGTATAACTGCATGTTATTCTTTAACGGTTACCTAACCTTTTTTTTGTATCGTTTCAAGTCTCATGAATAGATATATTTTTTGTTCAATTTTATAGCTTGCTACTCATGTTATTTTACGGTAAGATACCTACTAAATTGTTACCTATTTTTATTTCATTCGATTCTCTTAGAACAAAGTACCTAGTTTGTGAACTTATCATTGGTATGTGAAAGTAGGTAGGTATGTAATCAAAACATTGTTATTCGAGTAAAATCATTTATTTTCAAATATGTACAAATAAAGTTAATGTTAGTATGTAAGTAGTTACTTCTCAATACGTAAAGTATAATTTTGTTGATTATCTTAAGTTTAGAAAAGACTATTGTCTTTGGTGGGCGGCATGTTATGTTGTTTTCTATATAATCTATGGTTATGCAAATGTAGCCTAACTTAACTCCGATCTGCAAGTGTAACTGCCTTCATGTCAGTCGCAAATAAACCATTCATACGCACGGTCGCTTTTGTTTTCACTCAGATAGGAACAAAATCATAATAGACCTTAAAGACCTTAACAATAATACTCACAGGGCTCGCAATGAAGCTTACAATGTTCGCAATTGTTTTATGAATTATTTTAATGACTAACTAATTTAATAAAATTAATACTATACCAAGAACATGGAGTTTCAGTTTTAAACCTAATAAACAAAACTTAAAATGCACAGCATTATTATTCCATGTATCAGTAGGTACTCACCATCTTTCATACGGAACCGCGTTGCAATTTCTCGCCACGTGTTCATTATCTTAACTTTATCTTTATAATCGAGATCTTCCAAATCGTACAAATACGGATAACATCGTACGGCATCTATAAACACCTCTGTTTGATCGTTAGACATTTTTTTAGGGAGGAAATAATCCCTAAGACTGCACATTTCACGGTTGTGGAGGTTCTTGGAATTTAAAAAGCCACGACCCCCCTATTTCCGTGGAATGTACAGTCTCATAACAGATGAGCGTGGGTGCAACATGCGATTCAACGTGAGCTGTTGACGCACCCTCCTATCCAGGGCGTCTAGCTCTGTCTGACTCCATCTTAGTATGCCAAAGGAGTATATCAATAGAGGCATCACCCAACCGTTGAAAGCGCGCGCCTTATTGCCGCCAGACAAAAGACTGTTAAGTACTTTTGTCAGCCGACCAAAGAAACGCTCTTTCACCGATTTCTTGATGTCATCTACTGAAATACCCAACGACTCTGACATGCCAAGGTACTTATAGGTTTCGGTCTCGGAAAGAGATTTGAGCATTATTGTTTCAGAGAGCTGCAAATTCGGAGAATTTACAACTCTCCCCCGCTCTACATGTAAGACCGCACACTTATCTACACCAAACTCCATCCTGATGGCACTACTAAACACCTGAGTGGTTTTTAGTAGCTCCATCAAGTCTTGGCGCTTCGGTGCAAACAACTTGAGATCATCCATGTACAACAGATGACTTATAAGCTCACCTCCCCTCCTAAGCCTGTAGCCTAACCCTGAATCCTTCAGCAATGTGCTGAGAGGATTGAGTGCTAGGCAGAACCACAATGGACCAGACTGTCACCCTGGAAAATGCCTCGCTCAATCCTTATAAAGTTCATCGGATCAGGAGAGCTGTTGCCATCACCTGGTTGACGAAGAACTGTGGTCCACTGTCTCATGCATGAGCTTAAAAATGATTTCAGAGCTGCATCATCAATTTTATACAGCTCTAAGATCCTCTCCAGCCATGAATGAGGCTCCGAATCATAGGCCTTCTTATAGTTAATCCAGGCAACAGAAAGAGCCCTCTTACTCCGTCGAACTTGTTGGCTAATGGTCATGTCTATGAGGAGGAGCTCCTTAGTGCCACGGGACCCAACCCTACATCCATTTTGAGTAGGGGCTAAAATATTGTAGTTAGAATGGATGTAAGGAGCTTGTAGATGGTAGGCAAGCACGTAATGGGTCTGTAATTCTTTGGGTCCGTGGCACTACCGGACTTGTGGAGCAGAAGGTGACACCTGTGGTCATAAAAGAAGGAAGGGATCCAAGCTCGAGAGCTTCTTGGAATTGTGTCGCCAAGCGGTAATGTGAACACCGAATCCATTTTATCCAGAAGTTATGCAATCCGTCTGGCCCAGGACTTTTCCAGTTTTGAGCCTTACAGATTGCACAACTAACGTCTTCGGGTTCTATGCTAATAGACTCCATGCATTCGATGTTCTCGCATTCCCGCTCGACAACATTCATCCAGTCACCCTCGGTGTGTTCGACAGGTACCGACCAGATACGCCGCCAAAAATCAGTCATCACATTGGCATCTGGTACCTGCCCGTCACTTACACGTTGGTCAGAGCCCTCCCATCAAACTCTCAAACTCAATAATTTTTTATTCATTACGATGCAAGAATCACTTTGAAACGTCTTATAGCTAGGTGAGTCTAGGTGCCAGTTCCACGCGACCAAGCGTAGAAGAACAGGCAACAAACTACGTCTCGGTTCCTACTGTTTTTTTATATGATCCTTTTACAAATCAAAAATAGTCTAAAATAATAGCAGTGAAGTTCCAGTGTGGTGCCACTTCACTTAGTCAGACGTATGCAATGCAATAATACAAAAGCAAAAGTTTCAAAGACAGCACACGCTACGCTTCAAAGTTATACTATAGTATCTACACAGCTTATATAAAAATAAGATACGAAATAGTAGGTACAGACATTGCAAATCGACATGTTAGCTTCCTATGGGTAGAGTGACCGGGACATTGGGCCACGCAGTTTTATCATTCATATAGCTATCTAAGCTTTTGACAGCATTAAACACAAATTCATATTCAAAGCTTTGGAAAGTCAAAACATAGATAAAACGTATATAGATTTACTTAAAATCATATACAATATTAGCTCCGCCGATATTAAACTTCATGGCTCCGGTACTCCATTCCAAATAGATAGAGGCGTCAAGCAAGGTGACCCACTCTCGCCCAAATTGTTCACAAGCACTCTACAAGAGATATTCATGAAGCTAGCCACTGTTTGGTCCACTAAAGGCATCAAAGTCGGCGAAAAGAGGCTTTCAAACCTAAGATTCGCTGACGATATTGTCCTTTTTGCTTCAAGTGGACCCGAACTGCAAACAATGCTGCAAGATCTCAGCATGGCGAGCAATGAGGTCGGTCTTCTGATGAATCAGTCAAAGACCAAAGTCATGACCAACAGCACGAGGCGTAGGATCGAGGTAGACGGGCAGCAGATGCACTATGTCGATGAGTACATATATTTGGGCCAGTTAGCATCCTTCGAAAACAGGCAAGACAAGGAAATCAGCCGCCGGGTCGACAATGCCTGGAAGAGCTACTGGTCCATGAAAGAGCTGATGAAGGGCGACCTTCCATTGTCACTGAAGCGCAAACTCATCGACGTGTGCATCCTGCCTGTCCTTACCTACGGAGCCCAAACGTGGTCGCTGACTGAGTCTCAGAAGACTAGGCTGGGTGTTTGCCAAAGAGCGATGGAGCGCAGCATCCTAGGTGTGAAGAGAACGGATCGAGTTCGAAACACCACACTGCGCTCCAAAACGGGCATCGCGGATGCAGGTCGGAAGGTGGCAAAGCTGAAGTGGGACTGGGCGGGCCACGTGATCCGCATGAACCCTGACAGATGGACTAATGTAGTCACAGGATGGATACCCGCAGAAGGTAGAAGACGTCGCGGCCGCCCGAGGAAACGCTGGCGTGACGACCTTGATTCCTTCTACACCAACTGGGTACAATTGACCGAGGATCGCGAACAGTGGAAGAAAGTGGGGGAGACCTTTGCCCAGCAGTGGGACAGTATAGGTTGAATAAAAAAAAAAAAAAAAAATAGCTATCTAGAGTATAGTACGCTTTCTTTATTAAATTCATCTCCGGTACACCTTCCTTTGATCACTCTGGAAAACGCGGTTTTGCCAATATCGATCTACACGTTTCCTATAGCGACGAATACGGCTTGCCCAAGCACAGACTTTCTGCTTCAGATAGTCAATGCGATCTGTGACACAGGCCATATAGTCCTGGGGCCGGATATCGGTCCCGGCAAAAGCTTGTGTCACAAAACGCATGACTTGGGGGCGACTATTGCCTCGGCTAAAGCAGATAAGCTTAGCAATGAGAGTCCTGAATTAGTTGATACGCCGCTCAATCCGCACTTGCCATGCAGGTGCAACCCCTACGGGACGCGTTCGTTGATCGGTCAGTATCTGGAAACTTGACATGAGCAACGCGGCACGCCGCGATAGCGCCGCAATACATAATCGAGTGGGTATCAATTAAATTTTCGCTATCTTGTATGTACGGGATTAGCAAAGTATTCAGGGCTCCCATTAGCGCTAGATTGCGTCTGTGGGTAGGCAAACGTGGTAATCGTGGTCTACAGTCAAATGCAAAGCGATACCGTGCAATGGCGTCTTCCAAAGCCCTCCTCAATTGCTCACTCACCTGGCTACTTACGCCCATACCCGTTGAATCTTCCTCGTCAACTTCAGGATCTACCTGGGTCTCTTGTGTCGTCATTGATGACGGTACCATAGCCAGACTCGGGGCTATCGCCACCACAGGTAGGTCCCGCGTCAAGGGAGAAGTCACGTGAGTAGGCAGCGTCGCCAGGCGGAGCCGATCAATCACGGACTGTTCCAGCAACTTGCATCGTTGGATAGCCCGTACCTGATCAGACAGTCGTTATGCGGATACGACAATGGTTGGTTCAAGGATCTGAAATAGAGGCAGAATCCGATCACGATACGCAGTCAAGAAGGTTCCCCCCTCTGTAGCCTCATAGTAGGCGCGCATGCAGTTCTCATTCATGGATTGAGACCATCGAATGCGACGCACTACACCACCGGTAGCGGGGAACGGGCGCGGAGCAGGATGCCCCACAGGCCCCAAGCGTGCCGGCAGCGGTGGACGTCCCCGTTATTATTATTATTATTACGGGGTATGTGTCTAAGCCTATAGCCGAGTACGATAGGCGCTCGCTCCTCTCCACTCCTGAGCCATGTCTCATTGATGGCCAAGATATCAGGCGCATAACAAGATACTAGCAACCTAGCAAGATAGCAGTCCGCTCCGCACCCGCTCGCCGTAAGCACGCGCCTATAACCTCTCAAGCCGCTACGTTACCCATTTGCGTGTGTCTTGTGCTTACTACGCGGATTTGTGACACTATTACTATTGTCATATTAGATATTTACAATGTTTAATTGTCGTGCCTGTAATGAAGATTCTTCCGATGGTGTTAAATGCTCAAATTGTGCGGATATTTACTGCTTTGCTTGTGCGCACATAACCGAAAAAAACTATAGGAATGTGGGCGCCGCCCGTCAAGCTAATCTGCTTTGTGCAACCTGCAAACCAAATCAACCCTTGCTTGCGGGCCCTGCCTCTCCAGCTCCTCCAGCGGTACATCAAGAACCGCCGGTGCCGAGCCCCACCCTCGAGCTCGTACTTTTAGAAATTTGTCAGATGCGTGAAGGAATTCAAGGTATCAATAGTCGCCTGGAGCAGCTCCCTACCCTGGTACAAGAAGTTAGAGACATCACAACTAAGGTAGTAGATGTGGAGAAAAGAGTTTTGGCTCTGGAAGATAAACCTAACAGCTCTGATGCATGCCAGGAACTTCAAGCGAAACTAGCCCAGCTCACGGCTGAACTAGCTGCCAGGGACCAGATGGATCGTATCAACAACGTCGAAATAAGAGGTTTTAGAAATTCGTCAGATAAGTGAAGGAATTCAAGGTATCAATAGTCGCCTGGAGCAGCTCCCTACCCTGGTACAAGAAGTTAGAGACATCACAACTAAGGTAGTAGATGTGGAGAAAAGAGTTTTGGCTCTGGAAGATAAACCTAACAGCTCTGATGCATGCCAGGAACTTCAAGCGAAACTAGCCCAGCTCACGGCTGAACTAGCTGCCAGGGACCAGATGGATCGTATCAACAACGTCGAAATAAGAGGAATTCCCTTGAAGAAAGCTGAAAACCTTTTTCAACTTGTCCTAAATTATAGTGGACTCTATGAATAAGCCACTTTCTTAAACTATTTTTAAACATGTCATGTTACCTTCCAGTTGTTTTAAATCAGTAGGTAAATGGTTATAGATTTTTATTGCTGCGATATATGGACTTTTGTGGTACATGGTGTTGTTGATCTGTGGCATTGCTATGTTATATTTATGTTTGTTTTGCAAATTCTCAATTCGGCTAGATTAAACATCAAAAAAATAATGTTTGTTATTTTTTTACAAATAAGCTTATTTCTAATATATATATTCCTGTAAGTGTTAAAAAATTGTTTTCTTTAAAAATAGATCGGAGAGATTCAGTACTTTCATGTTTTTTTTTTACTTTCTAAGTTAAAAATGGCTCGAAGGCACTTTTTTTGCATTATGAAGGCTGACTGAACTACTACAGAGTTACCCCAAAATATTATGCCGTAAGTTAAATGGGAGTAAACATGACCATAGTATGCATTTTTTGCAACCAATCTAGAGGAATTATTATTTATTTATTTATTTATTTAAACAAAATGCTGTTTGGGCTTACAGCTCGTGCCAAACGAGTGAGACGAGTGTGCGTGTATTACTACGCATTCATCGCCCATCATAAAACTAAGGTTGCCCATTATATACCAGTAACCACAGTGCCCCAAACGCATATATGCGTTGATAATGGATGGACCTGGTGTGCCCAAAACGCGTATACGCGTCCAGTGTACTATCTCCGAGTGCCCGTCGACGCACATGTGCGTTGTGTAAGAGAACAATGGAGTAGTTACGTAGTATTCTGTGGAAAAGGTTTATTCCGCTCTGCACCACATTGAAAAACTAGGGTTATTTTATTAGTCACACTCGTATTGTCTGTGGATTAGGTAGGTACAAGACGCGTTAGCTCAGAATAATATTACTCTTCAAAGGGCGTGAGCCACCGTTTCGCGCGAAATTCTAAAATAAAAGATTCCGTCAATACACGTTGACTGGTAAAATCACATCGTATGTGTGTTTTACAAGTGACGCCTGTGCGTGTTTTGCGCCGCCAGCAGCGAACCAAACAATACAGCTGTGCGGGAAAACACGTTTGCGTGTGGCGCGTGAACGTAACGTTACATCAGGAGTATTAGATAGGTACCTACACACTATTACTATCTATGCATAATTTTATGTATACTAGACACTTAACCTTTGGTATGCCGCGACTGACGAAGTGATGTTATCGTTGCGTGCCGAGGAAAAGCAACGGCCGCGCGGCGGCACAAACAAGTTTTTTAACATTCGGTTTACCTGATTTTTTATTTAAAAGGTACTGAAATGTAGCATTAGCTAAGTTATCTCATATCCCATAACCAAAGGTCCCAATTCCAAAACCATAGGCTCCAATTCCAAAATCAAAATCATTGCTTATACGAGTAAGCTCGAAGTATTGAAGCATTTATAGGCCTCATAGTTCAGTTGGTATTAGCTCTGCCTTCTCCGCTAGAGGCCGCGGGTTCGATCCCCGTGTGACGAACATAGATGTTTGTTCTGTGTGTTTTATAAGTATTTATGTATGTTTATCAGTCTCTGGTACCCATAATACAGGCTCTGCCTAGTTTGGGATCAGATGGCCTTGTGTGAGATATCCCATCATATTTATTTTTTATTTATTGAAAGACATTGTTAGATTTTATGACAACAACATATTTATTGAATATGTTTGAAGCAACTGTCTATACAGAACAAAATTCACATTCATCACTCGGGTAATGTTCATAAATGGCAAACGCACAATTTACGCACCAAAAATGTTCATTGTTACATAGCATTTGAAAAGCAATATTTATATCAGTGCGACAAAAAAAATGACGAGGCAGTCTTGGGTTAGTAGGCAAGCGACACATGAAACAGTCATTTCGTTTCACGAAGTGCGTTTCCTTCCATGGCCATTTCAAATCATGAATGCACAAGCGGTAGTTTTCTTTGTTAAGATAATTATCAACGTCTAGGTAAACCACCATTGTTTGATAGCCTAAAACAAATTGAATGTGTTTTTATAAACCTAATATCAATTTTATGTATACCTATCGATACTTTTCAATAAAGATAAGTAATAACAAAAATATTTTTATCGTCTTGAAATAGACAAAGATCTTGAAAACTACAAAATTTATCTTGAATACGTTTTAAAAACATAATTCAAAGGCTTTTTTTTAATAATTCGCGGATCTGCGTTCCGGCATACGAGGCTCAAAATAATTTTAAACATCCTGTACACAAATATTCTGAAAGCCGGAACGCGGATCCGCGCTCAAATCGGTTTGTACAAGTTTCGACAAGAATTTAGACAAAACCATGCGTGTTTACTGCAGTTGTTATATTTCTGTGAATTTTACATAAAATTTACTTCAAAATTGTATCTAAAACTCATTCATAGTAAAATAATTATACCAAGATATGAATTATTCAAATTTACACTTGTTGGGACTAACGGTCAGTATCAAAGTTTATAGCTATTTATCAAAAGGTTTTACGTACTTATCAGTAATATTTATTCAATACTACAACACAGATTTATGTAGGTAAAGAAAAAACGAAGATTTACTTACTTTTGTCCAGAACTATCTTCAAAATTTGAAAATAAACTTGCACCTCGCACAGTACATGTCGCACAGAAGAAGACTGAATGTTTCTATTTTATTTATTTATTTTATTTTTTATTTTTATTTTCTTAGGAAAACTTACAGCTAAAAATTGGATACAAAAAAGAGGATAGATACATAAGGCTAATTAAAAGTTTCCACTTATAGTTACTGGATTGAGTAAAACAATGAAGTAGACGGAGAAACCGCTACACAACGGTTTGAAATTTAGAATAATTAAAAATAAAAGAGCATGCAACTTACACAGGAAAAAAACACGACATGTATAAATGAAAAAATAAAAACTACCAACTAAACTACTGCTGAAAAAAAGAGTTGCAAACGAAGCGCTTCATACGCTTAGCAGCGGTATTGAAGATGTCAATCTCCATTTCGATATCTGCACCACCGACAGCGATTGCATTAAAACATCTGCTTGCTCTGTTGACAAAGAAGTTTTTTCTATAGTTTGTTCTAGCCAATGGCCCATGTAAAAGCTTAGGCCTACGTAATGCCGCATTGTTCGTGCGCAAACCAATCTGTTCCAGAAGCTCCGGACAGTCTACCGTACCATTTGCTACATTCATGAGATAACCTAGATCCGCTGTTTCTCTACGAGACCTAAGAGGAAGAAAATGATTTTTTTTACATCTACGGGAATAGTCAGTGACATAAACCTTTGCTCTGTATTGAAGATAACGAAGAAAACGTTTCTGAATGCGTTCAATCCTTGTAATGTAAACATTATAACAAGGATTCCAAACCTGTGAGGCATATTCCAAGTGGCTCCGAACATAAGCACAGTAAAGAATTTTAAAAGTTTTGATGTTCGAGAACTCTGATGACATTCTACGAACAAAACCAAGCGCACGGGAAGCCTTTTTGACAATATCGTCAACATGCTGGTCAAATAAAAGTTTGTCATCAAAAGTTACGCCCAAGTCACGAATGTGGTTTACTCTAGATAAGCTATTATTATTTATTGTGTAGTTAAAATTAAAGGCAATTGGTTTACGAGTGTATGAACAGACATAACACTTTGACACATTCAAATCTAATTTATTATGCATACAGTATAAATGGAAACGATCCAGATCACACTGTAGGTTAATTGCGTCTGCTGAATTCCGTATCACACTAAAAAAATTTGTGTCATCAGCATACAGTAAAACTTTGGAGTGCTCAAAACAAGAAGAGACGTCGTTAATAAATATAGTAAAAAGCAGTGGTCCAAGCAATGAACCCTGAGGTACACCAGACGGAATACTCATAGAAGAAGATGAGTAACCACTCAGAACCACAGTCTGACACCTATTACGAACGTAAGACGTAAACCAGCGGTACAAGTTACCTCTAATTCCTATAAGTTGAAGCTTTTTAAGTAGCATTACATGATCAATTCTGTCGAAGCACTTTGTATAGTCGGTATAAATGACGTCTACCTGTGAGGGCTCTGACATGTGTTGGGTTAAAAAATCTGTAAGTAGAAGAAGGTTGGAAGTAGTTGATCTACCTCTTAAAAAACCATGTTGGTTAAAACTAATATCATTCCTAATGGCAGAATACAGTTGCCTATGTACGATTTTCTCTAAAACCTTAGCAAACAGACACAGCTTGGATATCGGTCTATAGTTTTCTACATTATTTTTAGGTCCCTTCTTGTGGATTGGTGTTATAAAAGCCGTTTTCCAAATGTCAGGTACTATACCTTCCGTAAGAGAGCGACGGTAGAGAAGTGAAAGTGGAAGACTCAAGCTTTTGGCACATTTCACTATGAAAATGGCCGGTATACTATCCGGTCCAGCGGTCTTATTTAAATCAAGTGATTTTAATAGTTTAAACACCTCATCTTCTAAAACTTCGACCGTCCCTATGTCAGAAGATGACGTGCTAAATTCAGTGTCAGCTGAAGTAGGTTGCGCACAAGTCACTCCTGGTGAGCCACTGAGAAAAGTTGAATGAAAGTATTCCCCAAACATATTCGCAATATCTTCACCTCGGTCCGAGGAGCGACTACCATACTGAAACACAGAGGGATACGAATTCGACTGTTTTTTACTTTTAACGTATGCCCAAAAAGCACGAGGGTTATGTTTAATGCCGCTTTCAATATTTTCTATGTATGAATTATAAAACTCACTTTCCATAATTTTTGCTCTCTCTCTTAAAATTAAAAATGAATTGTAATCAGACAAATTGCCATATTTTTTAAATTTACAATGAAATTTATATTTTTCTTTAATGATCTTAATTAAAGGTTTTTTATACCACAAAGGATATTTAGTTGACGGTGTTACACATTGCGATCGAATGTAAGTATTACGTAAGTCATTTATAATACCATAAAGGAATAAAACAGCGTCATTCATTGATCCAGTATACAGGTGAGTGTACCAGTCAACGTCGCTGAGACCACTGCATATCGAATCATAGTCCCCATCATCGTAAATAAATTTAGTATAGGAAAGTGGTTTAATTGTACTAAATTGGACAAAGTCGGCCTCACACACAATAGATTTATGGTGTGGATCCTCTTTTACCAGCGGAGAATCACAGCGACTCACTGTTACGTCATGGTTAGAAAACACAAGATCCAACACACGATCATTAATGTTCGAGAATGAGTTGAATTGATACAAGTTACAAGTGTTAAAATTGTAACTTGTATCAGTTTCAAAAGATTGTCACATGTTATGAACGAAAGTGAATGAATTGATTCGATCGGATAATAACATCACTCAATAGGAATACAATCAAGCTATTTTCGACCTAATTGTTATCGGAATACTACAGAAAATTGAAAATAGTCGCGATGGGTCGTTTCAGCGTGGATCCGCGTTCCGGCAGTATAAGATGATTGCGCGGATCCACGTTCCGGCATACCAAAGGTTAAGTATCTACCGAAAATCTTATGGCGCGTACACATCTACGAACCGCGCCTGCAATGTAATATGCAACGCAAGGCAATACTAATGTCGCCTGGAACGCAATGCTACAGAATATATAATAATACTAATGTTACATTGCAGGCGCGGTTCGTAGATGCGTACGCGTCATTATGAATTAGGTAAACTATAACCCTTTGTTTGGCGATGCAACTATTTTACAACAATTACTTTGTAAAAATATACAGCCTAAGGGTTTTTTTATTTTTTTTATTTATCAATTTAGTCATTAGGCATCGTTCAGGTACAACACTAAAAAAATATTTGACTCTATTATTTTGCGGTTTTATATCACTATTTACGTCAGTCAGCTGAGATGTCGCGCGCAACTTAAGCAACGGTTACATATTATAATAACTAAACCTAATCCAACTATTTTTGAAATAACTACAGCCAAAAGACCTACTGTTTAAATAACCTACAGCTCGTTTCACAGAATTTCGTTATAACTAATGAACAATATCCCTAAAGGAGAATTCACCTATGGTTTATACACCTATGGTTTATTCACCTACGGTTTGAACAACTACAATTAAGTAACCTAATGTTGATTGAAATAATGGACGACTCACCTACTGGATCTGCTACTGGGGTGTGCAATATGAGCCGTACAATAGCAACAATAGACACGGATTATCAAGGTGTACGTACATTATTCGGCCGTTGTCGTGCGTTATAGTGACTTAAAATAAGAGTTAAGAAAACACAAACAAAATTGTTTAATCATAGTTTATTTACTTACATATAATTAGGAATACAAACTCAAAATTAACAAATTAAAGATTTGAAGCAATAGCTTTCAGTAATTCCAAATGTGTGTACTCTGGGATTTCTTTTAGAATATTTTCAATTTTTTGTAATTTACGTTCATTCTTGCTCTTTCTTTTCTTGGGTAGAGGTTCTCCGTTTCTGATTCTTTCAATAGCTTTAAGATTTGTTGTAGTCTCCGACATTAACTCACTCACGAGACGATAAAACCCAACGTGCCGCTTTGCGCATATTTCGTTTATATGATGGTGGAATGCCTCAGCACTATTCTGAGTGCGTGGTATTGTTTTGTCGTGACACAGACTCCAAAAGTTTGGATTGTACATAGGTGGCTGATTATTTGTCCCATTTACATAGTGGATACCAAACCACTCGGCTATTTTGCGGCCATCATCGGACATTGTATTTACTAGATCATTGAAATACATGGCTATGTTAGCAGGTTGTATGTAATACAATGCCACTATACACTTGATCTCGATATTAAATGTGCGATCCGAGTTATATTTTGTAGTTAAGCCTTCGCGCTGTATTTTTCGATATATTATCTGTCGAAAATGAAAAAAGCAACCCTTCAGAATGGCTGACTCAAAATTTTGACGGAGACTTACATTTGCCGCTTTCTCGAAATCCATGAGTACGATGTTTGGGTTTAATGAGATGTTATTCTCATTGCAATATTCAATCATTAATTCAAACATTACATCGTAAGAAGCTTTGTCCTTGTTGGTGAATAGTACAAACAACAATGGAAACGTTTTGTCACAATTATTATGAACCGGTCCGTGAATTGTGTATAACTGCAAGAATATACTGGGTACAATTTTAAAAGTCCCGTCCATTATCCAATATTGGCTTTTTCCCAAATAGATCATTAACACTTTGGTGCTAAACAGCATTACTCTTTTATTTCCGTATATTCTGCTTTTAATTAAAAACAGTTCTGCGTCATCAGTTGTAACAGCTTCTTCGTTCACTTCAAAATCGAAATTGGTAGGTTCTTTGATAGATAACATTGCTTTCTTTTTTTCACGATTAACTATTTGTCGAAGGGCATCTTTGGGTGGCAAACCAGTTGCAATGTCAGCACTAGTGGATGCCAAATGGTGTTGCACTATTTGACAAGTCTTAGTTATCGGAGAAGCACTGGTTTTACATTTCAACCCGTGAATGTTATTAGCAACCTCAACACGCATTGGAATACCTTCGTGGTTATGTTCTCCACTACACGATAGAACTGACAATGTTTCAATGTCCGTAAATATATTACTTATGAGGTTTGCAGTACATTTTTGCATTTCGCATTTCCAATAAATTTTATCCTTTCCTGGTCTATTTTTAACGTAGGTGAACCCATTTCGAAACACTTTCACTGCTCCTCTTTGCGTCGTCAATAATTTTACTACGTTTTCAGCCATAATTAGAATGAGAATTCTCATGGTGTGAGAATTTTATTTTGAGTGATCAAATAGACGTACAACAAAAATAACATAAACTTCAAATTTAAATCGTTGTTCCATCTTAAAGAGAGTATTTAATGAGTCTATAAAATAGGTATAACAACAATTACATTACTAATCACAATTGTACTCAGTTTAACACGAAATGTGTACACGTAACGCGTAAAAACATTGTTACCTACTAACAACCCAACACTTTGTAAATAAATCCAACGCGACACGCAGTATTGATAAACCGTAGGCGAGTCGTCCATTAGGTATTTCAAACATAGTGCAAACATCCAATATCTTAAAAAAACATTAGATTAATCGTTCGTTAGTGCAATTAATTTTAGTTTAATTAAAATTATGTATGTTAAACAGTACTTGAATCGGCCAATATGCGTTATGAACATATGTGAATCGACCGTAGTTATTTCGAAAGTAGTTATTATAGGTTTAGTTATTATAATATGTAACCTAAGCAACCGAGCCGTAAGTTTTTTGAATTTATTGATTTTTTCTAGTCATGGTCCTGGTTTTTTGCTTGAATACTACTAACATTGAAACAAACTAACGTTATTTACCATAATCCTACTGATAGATACGTTTTTTAGGTTATAACAAGCTTTCTAACCTAGTTGTTGTATAAAAGCAACCTTGCCAAAGGCCCGTCATTTTAGTACATTCTGTATTTGTTGTAAAAAAGTAACGTTGCCAATTGCCTAGGGTTTATGTAAATTGTTTTTATGCGATAGATTTGCGCAATTTCGTATGTTTTTTTTGCTGGGTTTTGTTTTTGGTTGCATGCGGTGCTTAAGATTGTTCACAGGTGCTTCAACGCGCTAGATTCAACTGCATTCTAGCTCTCATTCCGGTAGCTAATGCGAGATCCGACGACAGTGATGACTCTGAGCAAGAAGAAGGTCGTCACGCCACATTAGCTACTTGGAGAAAGATGAAGACAATTATACCAGCTCGCCAACACTTTCGACTCCCTCATCATCAGATTGGATGAACCTGCTGGATGATAGTCACCTGCCTAGCAGTGGAGAAAGAGGTCGTTGCCGTTTGTGTCAGACATGATATTCGCTTATGGTATGCACAAAGTGCAACGTGTGGCTGTGTATTACCAAAAACTGAAACTGTTTTTATGATTTTCATGTAAAAAAATAAATATTAAATAAACTTTTTTATAATAAATAAACTTTTTATTTTTTTACCCTTATTTGGCAATGTTGTAAAAAAGTCTCATAGGTTTTTTGCAAAAGGACTAAACCTAGATTTTTTTTTTAGTTTTTGTAGCTTACCTAGGGCCCTATATGAAAGGTTTATAAAGTATTTTCCAAAAAAACACAAAGTTGTATGTCTTGCCAAACAAAGGGTTAAAAACGAAATAAAAAAGTCAAAAGTCAATACATTTATTTCTTTAGGCTTACAAAATAAGCACTTATACACGTCAAATTCTATATAACTAGCTTAATAAATAGTAACTATTATGACAAAGAAATAAGGTAGTATTGACTCTATTCACTTCAATTTTTTGTCCACTAGTGGAAAAAGTGAAATAGAAACCACTAGTAAGTTCATCACTTATCACGTATTATGTATATCAGTTATCTAGTACCCATAACACAAGCTCTGCTTAGCTTGGGGCTAGATAATGCTGTGTGGATTCATCATCATCAACCTATGTTAGTCCACTGCTGTACATAGGCCTCCCCGTGGATTGTCCTACATTATTTATTTATACATATATTTCGGCGGCGTGGCGGCCTGGCGTTGTTGCCTGTCCACAAACAGCTGGTAATCGCGAACCCATTCCCTTCGCCACGTTATCAGCTGTTCCTGGGTGCAGAGGTAATAAACCGGCGGCCTCCGGCAACGCCGGCAGCGACAGGAGCCAGGCGGCAGCGGCAGATGTGCAGAATTTTCCTAAGGCACGAGGTAGCAAAATTATCATTAGGTAATTATTATTTTCGCAATATGTTTATTATACAGTTAGGTTTTGGGTTGCGATGGATTATAATCAAAAATCTTTTAGAACTTGGATGAGCTTGGTAAAATTAACTACATATTCAAGTAGATAAAATTAAAAAATGAAATAATAAAACAGGCCCTAAAAATGTTTCGGATACGTAGATATTATTTTGTTTTCAAACTGCAAAGCAAAACGAAGTGAGTGGTAGTAGAAATCCGTTGTGAAATATTTTCCCATTTATTAGAAGAATACCCATATAAAAGTCAATTTTGTTTAGCCTACTTAGCTACCCGTAAGGATCATATTTAAAGTTCCCTATTATTGTGTACGAGTAGGAGGATGTTGGCAACTCAAAAATATTTATTTTCGTTCAAGTGTTTTATCGTTCATTCATTCAATGGAGCTTCGAGCTACGCTACGATTCTACGTCATCAACAAACACAGATACACAGACAGACACCTCTACACCTCTCTTTCGTCACCGGAGTTGCCTTTTTACTCTACCTACCTACATATTGGGTACCTACCTAGGTCAAGCGTAGGATTGTTTAAAATAAAAGTAATCCTAATTACTGCAAAATTCATTTATTATGATGCGGGGTTATGTTAGTTAGATAGGTAGTACCTTTAACACGGCCCCGCGCACCTCCTCCACATGTGTCTTCGATCGCTCTCTCCAACTCCGCCCGACGCCGGAGCCCATTCCCTCTCCAGGGTATTGGTATAGGAGCAGAGGGTGGTGGACGCAGTGGTATTGTCGGCCAGGGCGGCCGACTTGATGGTGCTGCTTACTATTTCTGAAAGAAAAAGTTCATAGATTTGAGGCATTTTGAATTCGACTACGTAAGTAGGTACCTACCAATTTGAATAATAAAAGTTTTTATGACTTACTTACCATACATAATACACATACCTTGTTAGCTTTTTTCGTACCACCTCCACAGCAATAAGGGCAATAAGCATTGTTGTCACACTGGAAAAGATTTAACGGGAATATAATACGCATAATGAATTTTGTCACCATTACGCACACGATAAACTTATTTTAATTTTAAAATTATTGTTAATAGGTATTGTTGAAAATTAACTATCAATGCACTTTCTGGAGTAGGAACCTTCTTAAAAAACCTACTTCGAGTTAATTTACTCACATCATTATTCCAATTTCTTGAAATTATTTTTAAAAACTTTTCTTGGGAGTTGGAATAATCGTCTGGCCAAAACTCACTATCATCATTGGTCGGTCGATTACGGTTGACAGTTTTAACAACACACAACACATCAAACAATGTTCCACTAAGTGCACCTATGTTTTTATTTTTATGTAAATAGATGTATGTGTCCATGTGTCGCGACGCATCAGAAGCCTGACGAAGTGATCACACACGTTAGAACAGACGGCGCGGTACTACGGCTTAGGTCCCTGTCTCTGTCTGTCTTAGTTGACGTTGCAACACACGGCACTGCCTTATTAAAAATCTGGCTATAGATACAAGTCTGTAATATTATTCTTGTTTTTTTCGCATTTTATACTCAATGTGGCAACTCCATTGAATGAGTTGTGAACAAACTGCGAATGGTTTCCGCGCGGGATATATTTCGTTCATTCATTTTTATCCACCATCGCGCATGCGACTACGCAACAACTACTCAACATGAAACAAAATAACTCGGAATCTGAAAAAAAATGGATCCTGAAAGGTAAGTGATAAAGACGACACGAGACTTAGTAGTGTAGTGAACTACACACTTAGTACCCTATCCCCGATATTCAAAATTTACACAATTTGTTAGGTTAGAACACGTTAAAATTGATCTTTTTATACACGTTTAAAACTTTTCAGCTTATGGTAAAAGGCTCCTAAACATTTTCTGACACCATGGCTTCAGAATGAGTAACAATAGATTAACACTAGGTACCTACACAATAAATTTAGTGTAAATAGAAACAATGGCAACAGAGCTGTTCAAAATGCCGCCCGTTGCATGCTACGGATAATCCATTGTTATCCCGTTTGGCCGAAGTTGTCACAACGATTGGTTGATTTATGGCTATTTGCGTAAGGAAATCAGACCTTTTGTGTTTTATGCCTAAGATACTGAAGTGCGTGTGCATTGGTATAGGTTCCTACTATCTTTAACGCTAGGGTTTCCACGATGTTATTATGAAGCCTAGTAAAGTGTGTACCTGCTTGGGTGTGGGCATGAAAATTTTCACTAACAAAATTTACCTATTTGTACATGTAGGTATAATGCAAATTACTAACAAAATGCTTGGAATTCGAAGGGTTTGCAGACAGAAAATTTGGTGCGCAATAATAGGCGTATGTCGTGCTTCTTTGTGTGTGGCAAGCTTGCAACCTACGCTTTTTTATTTTCAGAGAACCTCTTTTGGTGGTGGCGGGGGGAGAACGAGGAAGGTGGGGGGCATGGCTCCTGAATTGGTGCTGTTTGTAAGTAATCTACCTACATACATTTTTAAGGCTCAAATTCATTAACTGTATTTATTTTGACACAGCAAAGCACCGTTGGCACTTGTTTTGAAAAGCCAGGTCTCCAGGTTAGCCCAGCCGTGATCGCCAGGTCAAAATAATAATTTTATGAAGGCAAAGCTACCATGAGTGTCTTAGGATGTCTGCGTGGGTACCCCCCGTAGGGGGCAGGTCTCTTTTGCAGGTCAAAGGCACAGGCAAAATAGGCATGCATGCCATATTATGGCACATGTCCAATGTTGTTCTACTAATTTAGTTCAATTTAAAGTTCTTAAAATTGAGTAACGGTGAAAATAAAATAAAAAATTGTAATGATACTACTAAAAGTAGCCTAGGTTATTTTCCATGTTGAAGGTACACTACTTCATCCAGATTCTTTTAGCTGTTTCATTATGATGACAAACAGATAAACAATTACATACTTTAGCTTTCTTTATGATTCGGGTGAAATCAAAATCAAATCGATTTTTTTTCAAATCAAAACTGTTAAGACATTTCAAAGTGATCCTTGTGATTCTGAACTGCCTGTTGATTTTGACATTATTTTAATTTATTTTGGTGCTATTACAGAGCAAGTGCAGAGACAGCAGAGCCTGCCCCCCCACCCGTCACCCCGCCGCCGTCGCCACATACACCGCCACCGGCGCCACACACACCGCCACCGCCACAGTTTCCGCCGCCACAATTTCCGCCGCCGCCAAACACACCACCCCCGCCGCCAAACACACCACCCCCGCCGCCGCGACGCCACGCGCTTCAAGCCTCCACCCGGCGCTTGCTGCGGCGTCTGCGCCTGGGAGAGGCTGAACAGACAGTTCAGCCTCTTACCGACGCAGACCTGCAGCGCCTGCAGCAGGCCTGGGAGGAGGCCATCGAGGCCTCTTTCAAGTGCACTGCCTCACGTGTCAATCAATTAGAGCTCTGTTGATAAAATTATATTGTTCTCTAACAATATAATTTTGTCAACAGAGCTCCCAGAAAAATAAATGAATTTGTAAATATGGTAGATTTCATTTATTCTCATCCACAATTATTTCTAATTCTAGTAAGTATACCTAGGTAGGGTATAGTGTGAACACACTCATAAAGGTTTCTGCATCCATGTTCTATCCACGCAGTTATAGTGATTGACGCCTTTTATATGAAGCCCTATTGATGTTTAGTTGCAATAATGTTCATAAGCTAGAGCAAATAATGGTGCCTTTTATCCGACTGCGCAGAGAGTAATGCTTTTTGAGTATACGAGGGCAGGCTGATAAGTCCGCGGCCTAAGGTACTTAAAAAACGAAAAGTCAAGTTTTATATTTTTTATTTCTCAATATAATCTCCCTCAAGGGATATGCACTTCTCGCATCTGGCGTATAACGCCTTTAAACCACCAAAAAAATATTCCTTGTCTTTGTCTTCAAAATGTGTATTTACGGCGGCTATCATTTCATTGTCATCTGAAAATCTCCGGCCCCGTAAGTCCTTTTTCAAATTGGAAAAAAGGAAAAAGTCGCTAGGAGCTAGGTCTGGACTGTAGGGAGGATGGTCTATTTCAGAAAAGCCGGTGTCATGTAGGGCCTGCCTCGCAACGCGCGCCTTATGAACGGGCGCGTTGTCTTGCAAAAAGAGCACTCCACGCGCTAACTTCCCGCGTCTCTTCTGAACAATAGCTTCACGAACCTGAGCCAATAAATTAGCATAATACTGACCATTCATTGTAGTTCCCTTAGGTAAGTAATCAATTAGCAAAATGCCTTCGCTATCCCAAAAAACAGTCGCCATAAGCTTTGACGCTGACTTTTCCACCTTAAATTTCTTCGGCGCCCTTTCTCCTTTTTTCATCCATTGCATGGATTCTTGTTTGGACTCCGGGTCATACTGGCGAACCCATGTTTCATCAACGGTCACGATACGATCGCAAATTGCGTCCAAATTTTCGCCGGCTAACTCCAAAAAATCCATGCAAGCCTGGATACGTCGCTCTTTGTCGTGTGGCGTAAGCATTTTTGGTACCCAACGCGCACAAATTTTTTTCATGCCCAAATGTTGATGTAAAATTTCTCCAACCCTTTCTTTGCTGATCTGCAACTCTTCTGCTATCTGCCACAATTTAATTCTTCGATCGGCCAGTACCAATTTTTCAACTTTTTTTACATTTTCTTCGGTCACTACCGTTATTGGACGTCCCGGGCGGGGGTCGTCTTCGCAGCTTTCTCGTCCTTGTTGAAATAAACGTACCCATTTTTTAACCGTCGTGTATGAAGGCCCAGAATCCTGAAGAACAGATGACATGTCTTCGAAAATGTCTTTCGACGATTTTCCCTTTTTTACAAGGTACTTTATTACGGCACGGTGTTCCAAATTGCGAGAATTCGTAGATTCGGCTGACATGATGTTGTTCAATGTTACACAAAATATTGAGTTATGACTTTAAAAAATAATTAGAGGGTAGTTTCAAATACCATTGAACCTCGCAATAAGTGATTTCAATATTAAGAACACAGGTTATTTTTAAGTACCTTAGGCCGCGAACTTATCAGCCTCCCCTCGTATGTATGCCTTTTCCTGTATGAGCCTGTACAGCCTAAACGGTTCGATTGGTTTTAGTAAATGAGGTGTCGTTAGATTCTTCTGGGTCACAAGACCGACATAAAAACTCGTAGGTCTAAAAACAAGATTCCTAGCTCAAATCAATAGTTTACGGTAAACAAGACTAGATGTCGCCACAGGACAAATTAGAACGCGCTATCGTTGCGTTTTGGCGACTGGATTTTTGATTCCCTTTCGTATGCCGCAACGTAGGTCTGCGCGCATTTGTTACCTCTAAATGCCGAAGCGTAGATCTGTTTTATTTAATTATTATGAATGATCATTCTCATGATCATTCATAATAATTAAATAAAACGCGCGCGCGCGCTTACTCCTGCGGCAGACAGGAGTTTACATGCCCAGTGAGGCCTGGCATACGAAAGGTGAATATAATCAATTATTCCATATTTTAATTATTATAATTCCATATTTTAATTAATTGCGACTGTTTACTCGTTCGTGTTCGTGGTCCTACACGACATGGCGCGGTGGCGGCCGCCGCTTTGTGTTTCTTTTCTTACCACTACAATAATAGCAGGTACTTTTATACAAATGCCGGTGTTCCTAGGAATGCACTCAAAAACGAGCATGGTTGGTAACAATAGACGCAAAAGTGCGTCACCAGGCACTGTAGGACGGTCTAGCTAAATTGAATAGAACGCGCATTTGCGTCGTGGGCATTTAGTGTATGTGCTATAAACGCACAGACGCGTCATGGGTAGTGAATGCGTCATTGTTGATAAGGCATAACAATATTTCGATATTTTAGAATTTAATTTTGCTATGTGCGTTTTCCATGATAAAAGTCTATCAATATTTACACCGAGAAATTTGATTTCATTTATTTCCTTAATATTAATCCCTTTTTATGAGATATCTAAATTTATGTTAGGTGTTTTACAATTTTGAAACCTTAAAAAATGAGTTTTTTCTAAATTTACTTTGAGATTAACAGAATCTAACCAATTAATTACCGTTTCCAATGTGTTGTTTATGTCTAGTTCTAGCTGTTGGACTGTTTTATTTCCTTATATAGATGGTAGCGTCATCCGCGTACATAACACATGAATGCTCAGTAATACCTGGCAGATTATTAACATTAGAAATAAAAGTGGGCCTAGAATACGTTGAGTTGTATCATATCACCACAATTGATGTCAACAATGATTCCTGAGACTTGTTGGGCGATTTACAATTGTCTGAAACATTATATAAAGGTAAGTTTATATAAAGTCTAATTATAAAAAGTAAACCTACATGTTAGAAATTTAATTTCCCGAAATTCTAGATAAACAGTTTTTTCTTGTAAGTACTCAACCAAGATTCAACCACAAAAAAAACAATCACAGTCGGTGAAATATTTTTTATTAATACGGTAACAAGTTATAGGTACCCACAGTTTCCAAATGTTTAGTTAATTGTGAGAATTTTAAAGGATAGTACATTATCATTTTAATTACTTTTTGTGTTTAAATATAAGAAAATCTTTAACTTTAGTGAAACTACCTTCCATTAATTTATTATTACTAAAAGTAGTGTTAGGGAAATCAATGGTAATATCATCATATTGAACCTCAGAAAGTTGTGAGGATTGTGTAGGAGTAGGAACAAATGCATAGGCTTGATGTTGTGGGGATGGAGTAGTAGGAGCAGATGCGTACGATTGATGTTGTGAGGATGGAGTAGGAGCAGATGCGTACGATTGATGCTGTGGGGATGGAGTAGGAGCAGATGCGTACGATTGATGTTGTGGGGATGGAGTAGGAGCAGATGCGTACGATTGATGTTGTGAGGATGGAGTAGGAGCAGATGCGTACGATTCATGTTGTGGGGATGGAGTAGGAGCAGATGCGTACGATTAATGTTGTGGGGATGGAGTAGGAGCAGATGCGTACGATTGATGTTGTGGGGATGGAGTAGGAGCAGATGCGTACGATTGATGTTGTGGGGATGGAGTAGGAGCAGATGCGTAGGATTGATATTGTTAGGATGGAGTAGGAGCAGATGCGTACGATTCATGTTGTGGGGATGGAGTAGGAGCAGATGCGTACGATTGATGTTGTGGGGATGGAGTAGGAGCAGATGCGTAGGATTGATATTGTGAGGATGGAGTAGGAGCAGATGCGTACGATTGATGTTGTGGGGAGGGAGTAGGAGCAGATGCGTACGATTAATGTTGTGGGGATGGAGTAGGAGCAGATGCGTACGATTGATGTTGTGAGTATGGAGTAGAAGCAGATGCGTAGGATTGATATTGTGGGGATGGTGTAAGAGTATTAATAGGTACTGAATGAATGTACGGATTATGATATTGGTTTTTCAAAGTGATTGACGATTCTTCTGTTAGTTTTCCAAGTTGCCCATAGAAAATGACTTCAGATATGAATTTTTTTGCAACAACTTGCTGGTGTTTACTTAAATTTTTCATTTGATTACCATAGCCGATTCCTATGACTTCCCATTCATCTGTAGTGGTAAGAAGTTTTTGAGCAGTATCAAATAGTTTCTCTTGTTTTTTTTGTAAGCTTAATCGCGGTTTTCTTGGGGCAGGTTCTTCTTCTGTTTTGACTAGCTTACTTGGACGTTTTAGGTTGAGTGATTGACTACCAGATGGTTCATCCAATTCCAAACTCTGTGAAACCTGAAATATTAAATTTCTCAATTACTGTTTGTTTCAGATGCCCACATCGGAAACTGAATGGAAGAACACAGCTAAAATGTTTGAAGAAAACTGGAATTTCAGTCACTGTGTTGGAGCAATGGACGGAAAACACGTAGCTATAGAAAAGCCCCCTGGTAGTGGCTCGTGTTTTTTTAATTACAAACAGTTTTTTAGTGTAGTACTTTTTGCCATTGTTAATGCAAAATATGAGTTTATGTATGTACACACTGGCATAAATGGAAGCGTCTCTGATGGTGGTGTAATACAACATACAAAATTTCATGAAAAACTAATGTAAAGCCAGTTAAACCAACCACCAGCTTCAACGTCACCAAATAGTAATATTACAGTGCCCTATGTATTTGTAAGAGACAGTGCATTTTCTCTCAACAGACACGTGATGAAGCCCTATCCATTCAAGAATATAAACCATGAACAAAGAATATTTAATTATAGATTAGAAAATGCTTTTGGGATACTGGCAACACGTTATAGGATATTTCGCCGAAAAATAAGTGTAAATGTTGAGAACGTCGATGCTATTGTTCTAGCATGTTGCGCTTTACACAATTTTTTAAGAACAAAATCAAAAATCTATTTGACAAATTCATGTACAGATTCTGAAAATACAAACGATCGAATTTATCGACCAGGTGATTGGCGGGCAGAATCATTCGAATTAGTATCAGTTAAGCCAAGAAATGAAAAACAGCGCAACGATGAAGGAAACTACGTTAGAAGTCAATTTATGTCGTATTTTAACGGACAAGGCAGTGTTGATTTTCAAGAAGACATGTTAAGAGTAATATAAGAGCATTAAAATAGTTTTGATGTTGATGAAATACTTAAGCAAGTACTTATACCTAATATTTAGAAGTAATTCTAATAAATATATATAATTGTGCCAAGTGATTTTATTCTTGTTTTATTTTAAGTATTACCTCGTCAGAGTCCATGGTATCTACTCCCGTGCGAGATGGTTCAGTAGTCTCTTCAATAAAAGTAAAGAGATTGTAATTGTTTAGTATTTGTATACTATTATGTGTAGCTGTCTCGCTCACTCTCTTGTTTCATACGCGCACCACAGCGTGCAAGCGCTCCTCATGTAATAGTTAATTAAAATAGTTTCTAGCCTAAATAAAGACCTGTGACAGTGTTGTAAACCTATAATATTTAGCAAGTGTCAATAATAATAATAAATTCAGTGTAATCAATTGGTGTTTCACTTCAAGAATCCCGAACATTTTGGTCCTTCGAGTCATTTGCAAATCGCCATCTTGTTCCTCGTGTCATCGTGTCGTTTGGTTTGGAGAGGAAGGAAAAATCAAAACCTACGAGGATTGGACGGCGCTTAGCACAGAACAACTACCTGCGAAAACAGTCCAATCAGAAGAGTTACCGCCATTACGGAGCAAAAGGTCTGTTTTATCAACAAAGCACATGAAACAAGCAAAATCAACAGATTATTTCAAACAGCGACATCTACATTCGCACAACGGAATCTATCCTACGACAACAGTCATAAAAGCGTGAAACGGAACGGCATCTCTACAGCCTACAACCCTAAAGTCAATCTACAGGACATACAATCAATCATTAAATCGGAGGGAAGCGTACATCTCAACTGCGCAAATTGGAACGTAATCACATGTTTGCTTGGAAAAAAAGGGTCTTCGAATGGCGAACAAACAATACGAACGTGACAATTCCATCTACAATTCCATCGACAACAGTCAAGAAAACAAGCCATTTTCTTCTTGCTGCACCATCTCAAGGTGCAGTAATCTATTATAATCTCAATCATCACAACAGTAAACCCAAATTCTATCAAATTCTACGGCAACAGTCGACATCTCAAATATCTACAATACAATAATTCGACATTCTACGAACCAACCAACCATCAACCACGCGGTCTACGGCAACCAATCTCGGTCTCTTGGTACCACCATGACGTCTCCAAATCCAGTCCTGGAGACATTGAAGCAACAGCGAGGAACAGTGAAGGGCAAGCTTACTAGAATAGCTACCTTTGTACAGGGCTTCGACGCAGATCGCCACTTCATAAACGAGATAAAGGTTAGACAAGTCGAACTCGAGAACGCGATGGCACGGTTTGACGACATCCAGCTCCGTATGATGAAGTTGGCCTCATACTGCTCAGTTTATCAGGCGGAGTTGGTTGCACTGCAGAGGGCTGTTAAATTGGCAGGTCAGATCAATGCATCCGAGGTTAATATATTCTCAGACAGTCGTGCAGCATTGCAATCACTTTTTAATTTTACATCCACTCATCCACTTGTTTTTGGTATTCAGAGTGAGGTTGCTGCTTTAGCTAGTGACGGTGTTAGGGTGCGTCTTTTCTGGTTAAGGGCTCACGTTGGGACACCAGGGAATGAGCGAGCAGATGAGCTGGCCAAGAGGGCTGCTCTTTACAGGAGAACTTTACCAGATTATGATAGGTATTCGATATCCCATGCCAAAAATGTGTTAAGGAAGAGAACGGTTGATATATTAAATAAAATGCTTACTGAAAAAACCACCAACGTAATTATTAAAAAACTTTTTCCGGATGTACGGTTGGCTCATAAATTTGCGAGAACTATGAAAGCAGATGGCCTGCTTACTCAAGTCCTCACGGGGCATGGAGGCTTGGGACAGTATCTTCATCGTTTTAAAATCAGAGCGGACCCATGGTGTGGTGTCTGTGGATCTGGTATAGTGGAAGACGTCTTTCATGTTCTTCTGGTTTGTCCCAGATTCAATGCTAAAAGAACTTTATTAGAGAAGGGAATTTGTAAAACACTAAATGAGGATAATTTGCGCAGTATTTTTATGGAGAACGATGCAAGCATTTTATTAATAGAATTTGCAAGATGGGTACTAAGAGAAGTGTGTTTAGCTAACGGCAGCACAGCCACTTGGACCCCCTGATTTATAAACGGAACCAATCAACGACCACTTCATTTTATATTTGCATTATGATTTTACAATTATTATTATATACAGATTATTTACAGATTATTAGACAAAGATTAATTTATTATTATATAACTTAGGTATACCATGGCATAGGAATAAATTATGTAACGATTTTGGCTAAATATCTATGTATTAGGATCAAGATGTTATTAGATAGAACAATTGAAAATATGGAATAGTTTTCATTTTATTTAGGTAACTACTTAATATTATTGTTGTTAAATGTTATGCTAAATCATAATGATTTCAAGGAATTAATTGAGTAGGTACGTATAAATGTAGAAAGATAATTATTTAATATAAACTTTATTTATTTTAAGTGTAAATAATGAATAACCAAATCAAATTATATGTATTATTGCCATAATATGATTGTATCAAGGTCCTCAACTGCATGTTGTTGAGGGAGAGTTTTGTGTTATCCAGTATCAGTTCTGGATAGTAATAAAAAAAAAAAAAAAAAAGACATCCAGCTCCAAATAGAGACAATTGACGACAACGACGAAAGACAAATCGCGCATGAGGAGGAACGGAGCACCTTTGAGGAGAAATTCTATTCATTAAAAGCAAGAATGGATGCCATGACGGCAGCTACGTCGACTCCAGCGGCGGCACCAGCATCACCCTCAAGCCACGTTAATCAATTCTCTTCAACGGCGATTCAATACGACGGCAGCAGAAAGCCACGTGTCAAACTACCACAGCTAGAGCTTCCCAAGTTTGATGGCGACATCCGACAATGGCCAGCATTCAAGAATATTTTCTACGCATCCGTGGACAGCACTGACCTACCCGTCGTTAACAAGCTGCAGTACTTGAAGACGGCTCTGACGGGGGAGGCTGCGGGCCTCATAGCTTCTCTACTCATCACCGATGACAACTACCAAAAGGCGCAAGACATCCTATCTAAGAGGTATAAAAATAAAACCATAATTGTCAATTTTCATCTCAAAGCCATAACTAGTTATACTGTAATCACTAGGAATAATCTTAAGGAATTTTTAGTAACTCTCCAACAAAGCTTAGACTCATTACGAGCAATCAAGCTCCCTGTTGAGCACTGGGACGCATTATTAGTATTTCTCATCACGCAGAAACTAGACAACTCACTCCGTGCTGCTTGGGAAATCAATCGCAAAGAAAACTCAATCGCTTCTTTGTCCGAGCTTCTTGATTTCTTAAACCAGCGCAGAACAGCCTTTGAATTAATGTATGATGCAAAATCTAGTTCAGATAAAGTTCAAAATATTAAAGTCTCTCATGTAGCATCTACATCAAACGAAGAAAATTGTATTCTTTGTAACAACAGCCACGCTCTGCATAAATGTCCCTCGTATCTTGAGCTTTCAACTCAGGAACGCATTGACCTAATTAAATCTAAATCACTTTGTTATAACTGTTTACAGCCTTACAAATTCAGGCATATGTGCTCCAAATTCAACTGCTTCAAATGTAAAGGTAAACATCACACCACTATACATAAAGACATTCAACAACAAGTTAATTATACTACATCATCTACACCAAGCCAACAGGTATTCAATTCTCAACACAGCCATCAGGCAGTCAATCCAACACTTGCATCAGCAAACACTCTAACAGCAACAGCTACTATACAACCACACATACAACAAGGTTCTATACATCCAACAAACACTCAAACGTTAAATGAGAATCACTCTCTTTCTATGCACACATCATTCACTGCACCTTCTACAGTGCTAGTATCTAATTCTAATAGATATCAAATGTTGCTTTCCACAGCGCTCATACGGATTCAACATGCATCGGGCAAGTGGATCACAGCTCGTGCTCTTCTGGACACAGGGAGTGAAGTCAATGTGACCCACAGACTTGCCGCTCTGCTTCAGCTGAAGGTTATTCAAGAGTCATGCCTTATATTAGGTGTAGGAAATAGTCAAGAACGTACTCAAGTAAGTATCAACACAAATATTGCATCTCGCTACAACACTTATCAAAGCAACCCAACTTTCTTAATCATGGACAGTATTTCAGTACCGCTACCTCACACACAAGTATATACACAGACATGGCATATACCGGACAGACAGGCTCAATCACTTGCTGATCCAACATTCTTCATGCCAGGTTCAATTGACTTATTGCTAAATGCTGAGGTATTCTATGCTACTTTGCAAACGGGGCGCATACAGCTTGGACCCCACCTTCCCTTCCTTATCGAAATAATATCTGGCTGGTTCTTTCACCCCTGATACTCGCCTATCCACACCTAAATGCACCATGCACACTAGCATGTTGTACATACCTACATCAACAAATACACAGTGGTCCTACCACTACAAGTAGATATAATAGAGGAACTTGCACACAACTTTGTAGTTAACATCACACAAAATCAAATATCTAATCTAATCTATCAAAAATAACACACATACTCAACATACACAAAAATCTTATACCTACATTCACATACAAACTTAACCATGTGTAAAGCAATAAATATATTGAGTATTGAGTACATCCAGTCCACTCAGAAATCTGAATTCATTCTTAGATGAAGACAGTCTACTCAGAGTAGATAGCCGCATACAACACACAGACATTCCATACAACCAGGCACACCTTATTCTTATTTTGCTACTAGTCTAAGATCCCTAGAAGAAGGACATTCACCGAGCTGGTTATTTAATGAAACGTATTTTATATTTAATTAAACATGCCAATAAATATATTCTATATAGGTTGCCTATCAAATTTCAGTCCAGGATAATTATGATTAATTAATAATTAAAAAAAAAATTAAACTTTCCACTGGTTTGTTTATTAAACAAATTCTATACCAATCGAAAGTATAGACCCCAGTATTTTTATTCAATAAACATACCGGTGCAAAATGCTAGTATCGATTTTCCTGTTTATACCTGGCTAACCCGAGAGTTGTGACCGGAAAAAATTGGCAACCTAACGTTTGCATATTCTATGGGGTCTATACTTTCGATTGGTATAGAATTTGTCTAATAAACAAACCGGTGGAAAGTTAAAAAAACATTATTTTTTTTTAATTATTAATTAATCATATCCTGGACTGAAATTTGATAGGCAACCCATATAGAATATATTTATTGGCATGTTTAATTAAATATAAAATACGTTTCATTAAATAACCAGCTCGGTGTAGGTCCTTCTTCTAGGGATCCTATACTATACCTACCAAAAACTACATCATACAGCACTATCATCTCAAACTACTTCACTCAGGCATACAAAATACACGATGTAATATTAGACTGAAATACTGGCCTATCGATGGCAGAGGTGAAGTAGAGAAATGCATATATTCATGTGTTAGATGCACTAGGTACAGAGGCGAGATCTGTGGACAGCAAGTGTCTGATCTTCCTGCGCTCAGAGTCACACTGACCCGCGCCTTTACATAATGTATGTAGTAATAGATTTTATAGCTATATCTATAAGGAGTTTAATGACCCAAAACTGTAGGTACTTTAAGAATTACATAATGCCTATTGTCTAGCTTCCAAGCAAAAGTTATGTTACAAATGTTTAAAAACTTTATATTCAAACTGTATACTCACTTACTTTTATTTTTACATTATGCCTATGTGTATCCTACTATCCTAAGTACATAGTGTGTACCATAAAAGTTATAAAACTTAGATATAAGTTATGTTAAGATTTCACCTAGCTATGTAAAACTTACCTGTGTTCCTAAAACTTTAAATCTTATAAGAGCTACTGTTTCTAAATTATGCAATAAAATTTAATTATATTAGGTAATACCTAATGGCATGTTTGCCAGTGCTATATTTACACCTAGATGTTATGTCCTACTTAGCTGACAATTTAACTTTTAAGAGTAAGGTTCTATTCTACAATATCAAACATGTTTAAATTTCAATTACCTTTATTTGCATTGTACAAGTATAATCACAACAGAACTTACCTACCATAGTCTAGTTAGCTTCATTCTAAGAGGCCCCAGAATGTTTAGTATTTGTATACTATTATGTGTAGCTGTCTCGCTCACTCTCTTGTTTCATACGCGCACCACAGCGTGCAAGCGCTCCTCATGTAATAATTAATTAAAATAGTTTCTAGCCTAAATAAAGACCTGTGACAGTGTTGTAAGCCTATAATATTTAGCAAGTGTCAATAATAATAAATTCAGTGTAATCAATTGGTGTTTCACTTCAAGAATCCCGAACAGTAATACCAAAGAGATGGTTTGTACACATCATCGCTGCCAGATCCTGTTTGTTTTGAAGAATTAACCTAAAAAAGATAACACATTGAAATTAAATACAAATACCTACTAAAAAAATAAATTCAAAACACAATTTTGAATAATCATTACTTAATTAAAAATACGTACCTTTTTTAACTCTCGAAAAAAGGATGTCCGCATATTTTCAATTTTTTTTTGAAAGCCGGCAGATCCATGTTGGTTTTGAGTTCCCCAAAAATTTCAAACATTAGTGTGAATGTTTGCTGCCTTGAGTCGCGGTTAAAATAATGTTTATGATTTTTATCGCACATGTGAGGTCGGTCTTTATAAACTTCTATAATTCGCGTCCAAACTTCGCGTTCGTTGTCGGCCGCCATTTTGATTGTACGCTTCCTTGTTGTACGCTATGTATACGTGCACTCCGTGTGACAGATACTGACAAACTGACTGAGAAATTGCCCCAATCGCGCTACACACTCAGCTAGAGAGTATTATATTCCTTGCTCAGCGACGGCAGGGACGACTTAGGGATCAAGGATGGTCTCGCGCTCCTGCCGCCCTGCCGCAGGGCCAATCCTCCAAATTGCCCCTGCATGCCTACACACATCACAATTAAGGATGGAATTAAGGGTCATCCCCACTCCTACACCCTAGATTGCCCCTGCGGCAGATGTGTGAGTAGGGCGCTATAATCACCTAATGTCACAGGTAACTATCGCAGTAGGTCTCAGAACAGCGATCCTAACTAGGATTCGTTGTTCTGAGCAGTAGGTAGGTACGGTAGGTACGTTTTTTCGCACGCATTCGCATTGTCCGCACATGCATGTCACTTTCACTTTACACTCACAGAGCAATACTATTTTCATGCCCATGTCCATAACGTTCGTTTTTTAATTGGTAGGTAAACGACGGGTTTTTTTATGAAGGCACTGTTTTCAGTAACCTACCCAGGTGTAATAGGGTTATGTATGTACATCCTTGGTCACCTTCCAATTAAAAAACGGCGTCAGGACATGGGCAAACCACGAGGCGAACGCGACCGACCTGTTACTAGTTTGAAAATATAATGAGCTAGATAACGAAAAAACTCAATGCAAGTTCAAAGTAACTAAATTGTTTTGGAAAAAATACCAAAACATTATCTAAAACTTACTAAAGTGTTCAGCAACAAATTGCTAGACACTACGGTACCGAACTACTAAACATTAGTACAATTGTTGCTAAAGTTTGGTTAGATATTTCTCAAGTGGCTTAGTTAAAAATAGCTAAACAGTACGGTACAGAACTACTAAACATAGCTGAATCTATTGACTTTAGTTACTGGCTACAAATATTTAGCTACATTGATTTAGCTGGTACAGCTAAGGAGTTTGGTATCCAGTTACTTGGCCGTGGCTGTGGCCTTCGAGCATAGACAAATGGAGATGTTAATAACATCATAGGTAGCATGGCGTGCCCCTCTGCTCTACTCGGCGGTGCTCAGCCATTCAGTTTCATTCATTCAAAACAGTTGCTTTTGGAAATAAAGTTAGCAGTAGGTACCTACTTCTTTTTTAAAATAATAATTTAAATTGAATAGTTTAGCTATACCTTAAGTAAAAAGGAATTTAAATATAAGTTAATAATATAAGAATGTAAACTAGTTAGAATAAGGGAAATAAAGCTTTTTATCTTTATTATCTTTACCTACTTCTAAAGAATGTAACGCACTATGTAGGCACTGGGTAGGTAGTATATCTTTATTTGTGAATGAAGGTTAATAATAATTGCCTATAGAAAAAAGAATGGCTCGTGTCGTGCGTGCGTGACACTTTCTTCAAACAACCTACCTTTGCCGAACATGCCGAATATTTCTGCTAGATCTTTTTTTCTAATTTGAACGCAAAGATGAAAGGATTCGCTTTGACAATTTGTATTTTGTTCCTAGCTTCGGAGAAAAGTGGCTGTGACACGGACGGACAGACAGACAGACAGACATGACGAATCTATAAGGTAAAAACCGATGCATATTGTGTACATTGTGCAATAAGACAGTGGGCTCTTTTGTATGCAGTAAAGGGCCCTGCAGAGCAAAATTCAGAGTGAGCCATGGAAAAGGAACTTGATTTGACAACATAAAAATTCTGTTGCTTCAGATATTTTGATGTGTGCCTTTTGCTGCGAAATTCGCATAAGATGAAACTATAAAAGAAGATTTGTCTAAAGGAGAACACCGCCTCTCTACCGCAACCATCAACGATTGGTTTCATTATTGTAGAGAGGCAGTGGTTGTTTTTATGGAAAATAAACAGGTTGTGACCGACAAGATTGGAAGTCCTAGAAAAACTGTGCAAATAGATGAAAGCAAGTTTGGCAAAAGAAAATATAATAAAGGACGAAGAATAGAAGGACATTGGATCCTCGGGATGATCCAGGATGGTAGCGAGAATCTTCGGCTGGAAGTCTGCCCAGACAATATCCGTTCCGCTGATGTTTTGGTGCCCTTGATAAAGAAGCATGTTGCTGAGGGCACCACCATAGATACAGATTTCTGGAGGGCCTATGATTGTCTGGGGGAACATGGATACATCCAACGCAAAGTTAACCACAGTGCTCCCGGAAACCCTTTTGTGGCCGAAGATGGCACCCATACCCAAAGAATGAATCCCAGTGGGGTGTTATCAAAAGGTTTTTCTATAAAGACAATTATAATAACAGAGAAAATATTAATGGTTTATTATATGAATCATCATCATCATCATTTCAGCCCGGTATCACCCACTGCTGGGTATAAGCCTCCTTCATATTTAGCCTCCCCTATCCTGCGCGTCTCTTGTCCAGGTGTTTCCTGTGACCTTCACGATGTCGTCGACCCATCGCGCTTTCGGACGTCCAAGATTTCTTCGGCCCGACTTCGGCCACCATTCGGTCAAGGCCTTACTTCACCGACCATCACCACGTCTAGCAAGGTGTAAATCTCCCGGGTAAATCTCAAGTGGAGTTGGGCAGGACCCAACTCCACTTGAGATTTACCCGGGAATTTATTCCCACGACTATGAAAAAGCTGAATAAGACTGACTTACGACATGGTGAAATTTTAGCTTCCTTTTGTTCCGATTTAACACTGATGGTATGGCGAGATTCAAACAATACTAAACACAAACTGAATCATCGCCGATTCAGAATCACGCTGACTGAATCATTACTGGAGACTTACAGAAACATCGACTTGAGGACAGAGACAAGTCTAATAACTCGGACTAACAAACAAGTGACGCAGTGACGTCAAAAGAGGGCAGTGTTGGTTGTGCTACAACAAAAAAAAGAAGAGCTGCCGCACTGTCTGAATGTGCTCAGAGTGCAAAACAAAATAATAATTGGGGACTTCAATAGCCAGCTAGGACATAGGCAAGATGGTGAACAGTATACAATTGGGAACTTCAGCACAGGAATAAGAAACAATAATGGCCAAAGATTGCTGGATCTAGCAAAAGAACACAACATAAAAATAATGAACACCTTATTTAAGAAAAAAGCATCCCAGAAGTGGACATGGGTATCCCCAGACGGGAAGAGCTGTAATGAAATAGATTTCATATTGTCCAACCCCTCATTTTCATTTAATGATGTGCAAGTTATCAACAACTTCAATTTCAGTACAGATCACAGGATAGTAAGAGGCAAATTAAGCTCTTTTAAAAAACCAAGGAGGAATATAACCTCTATGGTGTTGATACCGATAAGACTCCCACTCCCCGAGAGTATCCTTAACAAATATGAGAAAAAACTAAACAACCAAAAGTCACAAAGGTCAATTCAAGAAAAGTACAATGACTTAGAAACATCACTAACAGATATGGCTCAACAAATATCAGACATCACAAAAAATAATAATATGGATAAAATAGGAGCGGAAGCCAGACAACTACTAGAATCAAGAAAAGAAATGTTATTAAACAGAAAAAACATCAAAAAAGAAATAGAAATTATAAGTAAAAAAATTAACTTGAAATATACTCGTATACCTGTTAAGATTAACAATTTAAGTTCCTTGAACAGAGGCTTACAAGATACTAGTGGTCTTACGCCCCATTAAGCCCTGATGCATTTTTTTTTAACAAAAAAAGTTCTAGATTAGATAAGGAGGTTCGCAAAGACCTCATCACGAAGCGCTTACTACACCACAGCTGAATTTAGAAATAAAAGCAGCTTTGACTGAGCGGTTGTTGAAAGAGAAGAAAATTATCGAAGCTAGACAAAAACAAATGGCAACTGGAATTTAGGCGCTTGGAAAAGTTATATCTGACCAACTTTCTACCAAAGACAAAAACAACGACCTGATGGACATCGGTAGAATATTCTGCGATACATTCAGAATCGGAAGCAAGGCGTAACTTTGCACTTTATACCGTCAAAAAAGGTTTGAAGGATCAGTTGACCACCACAAAATACATAAGTCTTTGTTCGGCAGTAACTTTACGGAGACCCTAAAACGGCAAAGACTGTTTCGAAATCGTTCTCTGATCTGAAACCAGATACTAATAAAGAAGCTAAGCCTTCTACATCGAATAATGCATCAAATAAATATTTAAACTGGAAGGCGAGGACCCCGGCCCGCAGACAGCCGACGGCCCTGGCGCCACGTCACCAGCAGCCTGCCTTCCATCCGGCTCGCCGACACTAGACCCGGTACGCTATACTGGCAGACTTGCTCATTTCTATGACCAATGGTCTCTCATAGAGCTGGGAATACACATGCCCGTAGCTTGCACACTGGCATACCAGCTCCTTGCAACTGCCAGCTACGTAGACGAAAGCTGGGGATACACATGCCCGTAGCTTGCACACTAGCATACCAGCTCCATGCAAGTGTCAGCTACAGTCATGTGTATTCACTTACTGGCATGCCTGTAACTGGAAGCTAGCTAGTTGCCAGTAGCTAGCACAGCATTAGATATTTTTGCATGCCCGTTGAGGGAGGGGACGCGGGGGTCTGCTAACCTGGCACGTGTGAACAGATGCGAAAAAACGTGTAAACGTGTAAAGAAAAAACGTGTGCCACAACGAGTCGGCTACTGGCATGCCCGTAGCCGACTCGTTGTGGCACACGTTTTTTCTTTTGATTTCGAAGGTTAAATTTTTCTTTTGTTGGTTTTTATATTAAACATGGCATGATGGGGAAATAAGAGAACTATACAGTTCATTTATTTGTACAAAGAATACGAATGTCTTTGGAAGCCGACCAGCTCGCTTTACAAAAACAAAATAGTACGTGCTAATGCCTACAGCAAAAGAATTAAATCTGACTGAAAAAGAAATCTAATATCTTATATATATAAAAATCTTGTGTCACGATGTATGTTGCCGATAAACTCCAAAACAACTGTACCAATTTCAATCAAATTTCACATGTACCCATATTTTGGTCTAACTTAGGAGATAGAATAGTCAAAAATTATGTAACCACCTCTAAAATGTGTGAATCAATCAAAAAGTTGAGCTAAAAGACAAATCGCTGAGACGCATGGCCGATACTACATTTAACAAGCAATACATTGTGCAACGTTGTGCAATGATTTTTTTGATTTGTCGTAAAAGACGAAGTACTTTATCGATCTAGAAGATTTTTTTCTTCATGGTCGATACTACATTTGTTACAAATGCTCGTTTAACAAAAAAAACACAAGTTTTTTGTCCTACTGAGTCGTGTGTGGAGTCCCTCGCAATGGCCTTCATACTTTGAAATAGCGAAAAAGAAACCAAAACCCTATGATGTGACTGTTATGAAATGTACTGATATTAACTGGCAAGACAAGCTAGTGGAAAAAACATTCACAAAAGAGACGTCAAAAACAAATTAAATTTAAAGAAACGTTAACAAAAATACCTACACATACTTTTAATAGGTATTAACCGATTTCGTATCTCTTTTTTAACAGATCAGGGTTTACGAAAACGAAATAGGAGAACGGCTGTTCACAACGCTTCCAGACTTTGCACTCACAGCTCTGTCCATTCCTATTTCCAACGCCGATTGTGAGAGAAAATTCTCTAAAATAAATAACATAAAAACCGACAAGCGAAATCGTTAAATAACGTCAACTGTAAATGGAGTTCTTTCGGCGGATCAGGCTGTTAGAAAAAATGAGGGCTGCTGCAAAAATTTTTTTTTCAAGCTTCTCAAAACATGTTGTCAAAAATGACTTCCACACAAATTTACAACTTCCCAAAAGCGGAGGTCGGGGTCGGAGAATCTGGAGACAATGCTGAGGATGTGTTTTCCTTCCAATGATAGTAGCAAGCAAAGGACTGAAATATGGTGTTATTACTTATTACTCTTTGATTTGTAATATGATTGATGTAATTATGATATGATGAGACGTGCAGGACAGGGGGAGGCTGGCAAAATATGAAGGAGGCCTATACCCAGCAGTGGGTGATACCGGGCTGAAATTATGATGATGATGATGAATATGATTATGAATTGAGTGAGAAAAATCGATCTAACGTTAAAACAGGAAATTCCGCTTTTTTTGTTGAAAATCCGCGTTTTTGGAGTACCGTTACCGAATTTTTAACTTTCGCATCTGGCAACACTGGTAAGACGCCCTAGTTGTGCATATTCCTTTATATTCTTTTTAGCCTTCTTGAAAGCAGGAAACTTAACAAATTTATTTTCAAGGCTCTTTCAACATTTTTTAGGAATAAAATAAGAGTCACCGAGTGCTTTTTCAGGTGCTTCTTTCAACAGCATTTGCACTGAAAATCTGCCAGTTGATAGGCGAGAAACATGTTCTACGCAATGAAAGAAAGAAAGAAAGAAAGAAAAACATTTTATTAACCTTAAGAATATTAAGTATAATGCATGGGTACCTACCTACTGCCAACTTATCTTATCTTATACCTTTAAACGAGAAAATCTTGTATAATATATATATATATTTAGGATCTCGGAAACTGAGCCAACTATTTTCATGAAATTAAGTATACAGAGGGTTTCGGGGGCGATAAATCGATCTAGCTAGGATTCATTTTCAGAAAATCTGTTCGTTAAAAAAAAAATACTAAAAACATAAACTGAATATGTGACTGCTACTGCCATCTATTGACGATTGTGAGCAACTAACTGCAAGCATGACCAGCAGATGGCGTTGTTCAGTAAGAATAAACCAGTTAAGATAATAATTATGACTCTTATGATTTCTTAAAAATACAAATTAACGAAAAAAATTCCGAGCGAAGCTCGGTTACCAACTAGTAACATTAAAAAGAATAACTTAACAATGATTTACAATGAACTTTACAATGATTTTCACAGAGTTGCTCTTCGATGGAATATGTTTTTGTCTGTGGAAAGTCATTGTGGGAACATCAAGTACGCGCCGCTGCCGACGACTGCGTCGTGCGCGTGCGCATCACCACTGACGAGCGAGCCTTTTTTTTTTTTTTCGAATGGACAAAATGCTGGTGACCGTCTGACGATTCTTACAGCGCTACCGGACAATGACGAGCGAGCCGCACTCGCCACGGAATATTTATTGATGCGCCGTCCCGCTCTAGCGAGAGCTAGTCCCTCAGGCAGATTCTAATTGGAGCAAGTAAAATCACTTGCTCCGTGAATTGGTGTTATTACTAGTGCAAATATTGTGAATATTATTACGGTCATTTTGTTAAAAAATTATGTTCAGTTACAAAGATTTTTAAAATGCTCCAAATGTTTTATCTAAGAATCTTAATAATATGTTAAAGTTAAGAATCCTTATGATTTCCTAAACACTATAAAATCAAGACTGTGAGAGCATCAATCTTGCGCATCAATATATATGATAAAATGGCATTCCATTCTGCGACTGGTTATTCAAGATTCTTCAATGCAGTAGCATGTTGTCCGACTTTAGCAACTATGTGTCTCAGCTGCGGGGTAGTATTACGCTGTAAACTTGGCATATCAAGTAAATTGCACACATGGCTGTGTATCAACAACGCTGTATTATCATATCTTTTCTGTAACAATTCCAAGGCGGCTTCATATGACTTGCCAATGATAGGTAGATTATCAACTATTTGTAGCGGCTCTCCCTTTACATAGTTTTTCAAGAAACATATTCTTTGTATATCTGTTAATCTCTTGTCGAGGTGTGCTATAGCTTTAAACATTTCAACGAATGGTTTGAAATTGGCAATCTCCTTACCGTCAAATATTGGTATTTCGGAAGTTTGGCTGCATGATGACTTAGCTCTTTAGAAGAGTCTGCTGGAGGATTGTTCAGCTTTTTTAAACGCTCTAATGTTGCTAGCAGCGTGAGATATCGCAGAGAATCACCACGTTTCACGAAAAAAATGCCTCTATCCAATGCAAATGCAAATAACGTCTTGCCTGCCGTCGAAACCGCAACCCAAGATACTATTTCACTGTAATTATTAGCTCTGTAGGAGTTATCACTGAAATATTTCGGCACCAGTGTTTATATCGCCCTTTGGGACTTATGTATAATGTAATAACTGTATAAACTGTAAACTTTCCTTAATCTTGTAAATATAGGTAACGCACATAGAACGGTGTAAAAAAAGATAGTGTTGCCACACTGGAACACCAAAAAATGCTTTTAAATAAACTTATGTCATAAACAAGGTATTCAAGTCATTATCATCAATATCTTGAACATCATCATAATCTTTCAAGTTATGAAATCTACCAACCAAAACAAGTTATCTACCATGCATAACATAATGAGGTGTAAAACCATGAACTGCACAAAATAATTTATGGAACTATGCGGGGCCTTATTAGGCACAAGACTCTGTGGAAAGGTAGTCAAATCACTCACTGTCTCTGTTAATCGCTGTTTTTTTTGGTCCGACTCCATGATCGTATTGGGGTGGTTGTCTACCTCCCCGAGTCGTTTAAATAGTTTTGTGCGTAACAGAGTAGGGGAAATTCAAGATAGTAGGTACAACTGGCCAGACGTGGAGCTACGTGCCGTCTAAAGATAATCCAGCAGATCTGGTTTCTCGGGGGGCGAGGGCCGACCCTTGGTCGCGTGGAACTGGCACCTAGACTCACCTAGCTATAAGACGTTTCAAAGTGATTCTTGCATCGTAATGAAAAAAAAAATATTGAGTTTGAGTTTGACCACATCAAGACTTCCACCTTGTGGTGGTCGGGTCCTGGCTTCCTTCAGTCTCATCAAATAGAGTTTCCAAACAATCCGAACATATCTGCAAATGAGCTTCCAGAAACTTGTCTATTAACAAACACGAATAACGACACCGTTAGTACATACTCGCATAACACAATCATTCACACAAAACGTCGAATTTTGGAAGACTTATTAGAATATTTGGTTATGTACAAAGATTTATAAATAACTCCAGGAACAAGATCAAAAGTCGTGCCAATTATTTATCTTGTTCTGAACTATACATATCTAGGCTCAAGATCATACACATTGCTCAGATGGAAATGTTCCCTGACGATTACAAACATATTCAGTCAGCTAAACCCTTGCACATAAAAAACAGGCTTATTTCCCTCACGCCCTTCATAGATTGCAATCAAGTAATACGTGTTGGAGGGCGTCTTAACAATTCAAATTACAGCTACGATGTCAAACATCCGATCCTTCTTTGCAGTAAACATCATTTAACAAAAATCATGTTTGAATCAGAGCACAAATTGTTATTACACGCGGGTCCCCAACTACTGCTAGCGAATATTAGGCACACCTACTGGCCTCTCGGTGGTAGAAGTTTGGCCAGGGCCACTGTCCACGGCTGTGCGCGTTGTGCCCGTTTTAGAGCCAAGCCCGTTCAGCCCATAATGGGTGACTTACCTCTTGATAGAACTAACCTAGAATATCCATTTCTGAAGACAGGTGTTGACTACTGCGGGCCAGTGCTGATGCTTAATCGTAAGGGTAGAGGAGCTACGCTAGTTAAATCGTACATCTGCATTTTTGTCTGTTTAGCAGTAAAGGCAGTACATCTCGAGCTGGTCACGGATCTTACGAAGGAAGCTTATCTCGCTGCACTCAACCGTTTTATAGCTCGGCGCGGTAAACCACAAACCATCCATTCAGATAATGGCACTAACTTTGTCGGAACTTGCAACCTTCTTTCTTCTTTTCTTAGAGACGCTTCACCCGATATTGCCACTGACATCGCTGAACAAGGTATTGAGTTCAAATATATCCCAGTATCAGCCCCAAACTTCGGCGGGCTTTGGGAGGCCTCCGTCAAGTCCACCAAACACCACCTGAGGCGTATCCTTGGCCTTGCCCATCTCACGTACGAGGAGCTCTCTACTTGCCTGGTACAAATAGAGGCAGTATTAAACTCCCGACCTATTACGCCACTATCATCAGACCCTTCCGATCTTTCTTATCTTTCTCCCGCTCATTTCCTTATTGGACGTGTACTCACTTCAGTTCCTCACCCGCATATAGCTGAAACGACGGATATAAATCGCCTTCAGAGATGGCAACGTGTGGAGAAACTGAAACAACACTTCTGGAGCCGTTTTTCACATGAATATGTCTGTACTCTGCAGGAAAAACATAAATGGCGTGCCTCAAAAGGAACCTTGGCCCTCGGCAATATGGTGCTGGTCAGGGAGGCTAACCTGTCTCCGCTAATTTGGATGATAGGCCGTGTCACAAAAATCATTCCTGGTGGCGACGGCGTCGGGAGAGTAGCGGACGAGCTTACCAGGAAGGGGACCATCCGAAGAATTTTTAACCGGCTCTGTCCATTACCACATTGAAGTTGCATGGCATCACTTCAAGTCGGGGAGCATGTTCCCGCTACCTTGCATGCTACAGATGCTACAGACGCAGACGAGTTTATCGGCAACATAATATTACTTACTATAGATACTTACTTAACTACTTTTATACACAATTATAAGACGTTCATACAAAGGCTGCGTTTTCAATATTTTCCAAACCCAGAAGTTTCAAACCTACGACACCTAATCAATTAGAACTTCTGGGACAAAACATATGTGTTGTGGATATACGTTTCATCTAAACACACCACAGGTCTTTTTTTATAACGGTTCGATTTTTTCGATTTTTTTCGATATATCTAGCGCGCCAAGCAGTGATATCATAGCGCTCCATTAGTATTTTCCTTTTAGAGTGGCATCGTTTGTATTTAAATCCAATGCTTTGCAGCCCGGCTTCCTGCAAAGTTTAATATCTTCTTTCAAGTCTGAAAGTAATTTTTTAAGAGTAGGCAGTTCTTTTTTTACAATATAAAATTGGTGAATTTTTAGGCGAATAGCACAGAGATCGGAACTATCCAAGTATCCTGTGTTATTCTTGAGATGGTTTTCTCAGAAACACCTGAATAATATTCTCAACTTGAATACATAATGTTCATAACAAATGCATTCATAATTTAATTTTTTTCATTTCATTTATTTATTTGCAAACATGGGTGAAAATATACATCGATGTTTTTATAAGTAATAACATTATGAATGTTAAACCATCACATGGGTATGCAAATATTGTAAAGCAATAACAAAACACAAAATAAAATGTGCATGAAATATAATGAATATAAAATCACAAATAAAATCACAGGTAAAAACCACATTGCTGGTATCCCTAAATAAGTACCTGTCATGGCGGCAACTCTCTTGCGAACATTGTTTAATGGTATCAAAACACCATGATCCCGTTGTTCTGCTTCACAAAACTCCTTTACTTTCAGTATCATTTCTGGGCCAGCACTTTTTACAACTTTAGGCATTGTAAACAACACTAAATCTCAGCAAATTATCAAAAATCCAATAGCTACCGCACAACAACCCACACACGTAACACCACCTGACAATGACAACATGCCCAAGCTGTCAAAATTAGTTCAAATTATTGCCGCGGGACTTCTTTCGTTAGACGGACTTTAGTAGGCGATTTCATCTCCACTGTCCCGATATCGCCAGTGATTTTAGGGTCGTGTGTAGTCGCTTTTAGGGCCATTTGGCCACTTAGATTGTAGGTACTGGGGACCGTGTACCGTGTAGAAGGTTTTGTATAGGAGTGAGGCATATATATCGGAACAGGTAAAAATAACAGGTATTTTAAAACAACAGCTTGGAACTGTTGTCTAAACCACTGAGAACCTGTTCCAGTTCCATTCCACAACAGCCCGAATCTGCCGAAACATGCGTCTCTTTATTCTAGCATATGGAGATTACTTTTGTTAGAAGGAGACGCCACGCACGGAACATGTGAGGCATATATATCGGAACAGATAACAAAAAAACAGGTGTTTTAAAATAACAGCTTGGAACTGTTGTCTAAACCAACCAATGAGAGCCTGTTCCCTGCCTGTTCCAGTTCCAGTTCCATTCCACAACAGCCCGAATCTGCCGAAACATGCGTCTCTTTATTCTAGCTTATGGAGATTACTTTTGTTAGAAGGAGACGCCACGCACGGAACATGCTCTTCTCTATTCTAGCTTACGCATCTTACCTTTGTTAGAACGAGATAGCCTGTTACAAGCAGAGAACAGGTGTTGCGTTCGGAAAATACTATGTTGCATGCAACACAACCAGCTGTTATTTTGGAACAGGTTTTTGGAACTGTTGTTTTACTGGAACTGGAACAGGCGGAACAGGTTTCTTATTTTACCTGTTCCAACCCACTCCTAGTTTTGTAATAGCCGGTCGTTCATAGTTGCGTATCCAAAAATGTTCTCCCAACAAAGTATAGGTACTTTTCTTAAAGTCCTTCAAGGATTTGTTTCGCTTACATCCATTCTGATGTCCCGTTGAACAACTTTGTTTCAATTGTAATTGGTCAAAGGAAAATAAGTTATTACATATCTAGCTGAATTATTAGTTTTATAAATTTAATAGTAAACAATAAGTCTATTGCTTGTACTTGAGAAATTTACTGGTTTATATGAGTAAAATCGGATGAGGGGTTGTTAAGATATGGGGTTTTTTAAGGGTGCAAAAATTAAAAAAGTGACAATGAAATCAAGTTACATGTCAGAAGAAAGAACTGTATTTGGACAATTCAAAACAGTTTTTACTTTTTTTCTAGGACACTTAGTTTTTGCTACACATTTTTTTTTAAATTACGATAACCAATGATTCATGAGCTTCCATCTCTAAGAATTTCGTTGAAATCCAGGTTTTATTGGTCGTTCAAATCGTTGGCTTTTTCTTATTTTTTTTTTTCTTGAAATGAATGAAGGTGGTACTCAGATAGCATAAAATGGTAAAAGTTATCTGGTCGGATGATGGAGCTAAGGTCTGTCCAACAGAAATCTTAAATCAAATGGCCAAAACTAGACAGAAATACTTTCTCAAAGTAGATAAAACACAATGCGTGATGGTGGCACATTATTTTTATTACTATATACCTATGTGCTTAACTTTTCTGAGCATTTGGAACGTATCACGAGATTTCAGTTCGGGGCGAACTATTAGTTTAAAGAGTGTTTACAAAAGTTCTTATAAAAAATGCCGCCGGTCACTAGATCCCAAACTCTCTCGAGTTGTAGACATAAAATAGAAGTACCTACTTACATCGGAGCTGAAATGATCCAAAAAGCTGAATGGAACATTGTTTGATGATGCAAAAAATCGTGCTGACCGATACTACGAGGTTGTTGAAGATCGCACAGCTTTAAAAGATAAACTAGACAAGAAGATCAAAATATTGGAGGAAGTAAAGAGTGAGCGCGATTCTTATAAATCAAGCTTCCAAAAACTAATGTTTATTATAATAATATCATTACTTTTATTAAATACTTTTTTATTTACTCAATGGTGCCTGAAGACACGGAACGAAACAAAAACACAACATCATCTTCTCCATCTCATGCAAAATAAATGTCCTCGTTACCCCCAGGACCTTCTCGCTACGTGCCTGCAAGCCGCAAGAGATCAAACCAAGCAATAGATGATTTCTAGGCGCAAACGTTAGAAGTGTTGCATGCATTTTACGGTATTGACTGCAAAACCGATAAAAAAAATTCAAGCGTGGCTAGTTTTATGTCGGATCTTTCATATCTACACATTGGTTCAAACTATTAATCTGTTGTTTATTTGGCTCATACCTACACTATAAGCACAAAATATTTAGATTGCACAAATTATAGCATACTTACCTACTTTCTAATTCATAGATTCCGATTGTGTGAGCTGGAGATCCGATATAACTAAATATTTTTATAGGCTAGGGTCAGAAATAACAAAATGTTTAATTGTTTCTTATGTTCTCTTGTTACAAACGACTATAAATCACTTTTTATACACTTCAAATATACCCATGATTTGAACCATAACTCGGTTTATTGCTGTAGACAGGTGAATTGTACCAGATCATTTTCAAATATTCGCTCGTTTCGTCATCACCTGGTCACTCATATTCCAACACCGAATATACCCTCTGAAGTCCATCCGCCGAACCGTGGTGATATCAATAATAAACAGGAATCATGTAATAATTTTAACTTGTGTGACATTAGTGAAGACATTGCCGCTATTGAAAATAGCAGCAATTTGGAAAATGTTTACCATGTCTTAGCTGAAAGAGCGAATACTATATACTATCGTTGTATAATAATCCTGCACTAAATCGTAAATGCGCCCAAGAAGTAATTAATAATGTTTCAAAGCAAATAACTGGAGTTATTGGTAACATGTTAACTGATTTACTACCGAATTCTTCTGAAGTTAATGCCAATAAATTAAATAACGTTATTCAAACCATTTCACAATCTTTTGATAGTTTGACGACTGAGTGCCAAGTCATAAATCATTTTTCTAAACTTGGTATTTACACTTCTCCGAGGAAATTTCTTATTGCTGAAAATGTAACTGTTAATACTGGTAATTCTTCAATAATGCTTTGACCAAAATCTGAATACGGAGCTATAGTACCATTAAGATTAATAGTTGAGAATTTTTTTGGATTACCTGTTCATTCTGTTTTAAATATACCTGTTGCTGAAACAAGTTCAATATCAAACTATACCCAAGGCAACGTATGGAAACAAAAAATATCTGGAAGAGAGGGTGATATATGTATGTATGTGTACCGTACTTTTTATACACTGACGAATTTGAATGTAATAATCCCTTGGGAAGTCATGCTGGAGTGCATTCGATTGCTGCCACATATTATCAATTTCCGACTTTGAGAAGTGAATACTTGTCCCTGTTAGAAAATATTTTTGTTGCCATGTTGCATAAGTCATCCAGTATTAAAGCTCACGGAAATGCCGCAGTATTACACGAACTTATTACAGAGTTAAAATATTTAGAAGAAAGTGGTATTGTAATAGAAACACCGAAAGGGGTCATTAGTGACAATTTGGGACTTAACACTGTGCTGGGATTTGCAAAATTATTTTCTAGCTGTTTTTATTGTAGAAAATGTAAAGGTAATGAATCATTGCTGAAAACCCAATGCAAACAAGATGACAGCTTGCTAAGAACCCGAGAAAATTATTCCCGAGATGTTGAATTGAATAATGTAACAATGTGTAACGCGTTAAAATGTTACAGCGCCACCTACTGGCTTTCCATCGTACTAAAACGTGGGCATCGATACAGTCGTATGTGGGTTAGCGATCTGATATCGGGGTATGTCCATAGATGGCAGGACGCGGGTCTTATCTAGGTTTTATTTTCATAATTATGGCAACATTTGAAGATGGTGGCAGCTGTCAGACCCAATGGTTGTCGTGTCATAGAAATGTCAACGTCAGGTGAAATAGATTTGGGAAATGACGTGATTTGTAATTTCGGTCTAGATTTTCGGCTTTTTTGGTTTAGTTAAATATAGGTTTTACAAAGATTTAAAGTGCAAAGAGGCGTGTTTTTCGTCACTCCAGGATATTGCGTGAGGCCTGGGAATCTCTCTTGTTCTGCAGTGGGGGGTAGTATAAGGGGACTTGAATAGGAGAGACTGCTCGCCGAACCGATTGTTTCGGCTTGAGATTGAAACCGAAAAACACGAGGAGCGAAGATTGGAACTCATCCCTACGAGCATGGTTTTGCTGTCTTCTGGAGGCGATCGTTTGAACGAGGAGCTCGGAGCGTTATCTGAAAATATATGTTTTGAATTGAGTCCTATGTTTGGGGCATCTTCTTGGTAGAAGAAAGAATAAGTGGTGCATGTGCTGGGCGAACAGAATTGGGTGAGTTTCGTCTGGAAGATCGTGATTGTGATGTTGTGTGATGGAGGCGACGCTTTGTGTCTAAATCAGAAGCTAATCGTTCCGTTGCTTTTGTTCTAGAAATTGGATGGTATTCATGGTTCTGTGAGGAGAAATTTGAGAGAGGCAGCGACCAGCGGCACTGGTTTGGTTTCGGGAGACGTCAGCTCCGTGTAATCCATAATCATTAAAATCACCACATTCCGAGCAAGTAAGCCTGGCTTTAATCTGAAGTTATCTACACGATCACGTTTGGTTTCATACTCTCTTGGACAAGAACATGTGGAAAAGGGTCCCCGTTTCTGTTTCCAAATAATAATTTTAGGTTTTCAAATAAATTGTGTTGATTTTTGATTTTTGTTGTAATACGTTTCAGAAGAACTCGGTCTATAGGAGGGGGCAGAGTCTACACGTCACGGCCGGCAGATTTTGTGTTGACCGGTCTGATCCATTCGTCCGTAGCTGGGGAAGGCCATAGTTTGTGGTCCTGCCATCCTACACCGCCCAATTCATCAGGTGACCTCGTTTCATTATACCGGCAGTGGTTTTGATAGCGCGTAACTGCGGTCGTCTCCGCTTATTAATATATCTTTTAGTTTTCTTAAATCAGTGAGAGTATAGTGCAAGGACAAAAGGTTAGGTTTGGTTCACGGTGGCCTTCTCATATTGGTGCCTTCTGGCAAAGTAGATTGTAAGAAGAAAAAGGGACCATGGAAGCCGATAGGCCCAGGGTTAACCTGTAAAATTATTGTTAGGTATCCGAGTGCATTCTCCCAGCATTGCATATATAACATTAAATATCACAGCCCTAACCTAAGTATAGATTTTAAGAAGCAGCTTCTCAATTTGTTTTGTTATCTCAATCTTTGTCTTAAATAGTATCAATGTAAACGTTAGCCTCTCAGCTCATTTTGGTAATTTCAATCTTTGTCTGTTATAGTATCAATGTAAACGTTAGCCTCTCAGCTCATTTTTTGGTAATTTCAATCTTTGTCTTTTGTAGTATCAGCAGAGCATTTAAAATGCATATCCCATAGCTTGTAAGTATACTAACATAGTTATATAATAGTGAGCGTGCATGTTTAGTTTTAAGTAGGTAGGGAATTAGGTAGGTACTAACAGAGAGATCCTTAGGTGTGTGGAGGATGTAGGGATATGCATCCCTACATCCTCCGTATAAAATAATCAACTTGCCAACCTAACTGTTGTATCAATTTTGAATAGGGATTTCTTTGGTTGTCTCAGGACGCTTATGAATAACTTTAGACAAATCAATTTTAAACATGTTTGTGCAATAAATAAAAGCCTTCTATTGTACCACAATCTGCTTCGTCTTCTTTAATAATAATATTATCATTTTTTTTTGAACATTCAGGCTCTTGTCCACATAAAGTTTAGAGCCTGTGGCGCCCTTCATCTTCCTGTAGCCCTAACTAGTAATAGAACCCAAGCTAGCCAGGCATACCATCTATTAAAACCGCAGAGGTCACTTTGACGGGTAACAAATGACAGGCATAAATGAGCCTCGTGTATTTAATAACATCGGTACTTTTCACGTAGTGGATAATTTATGTGTCGACATCATGCATGACATTTTCGAAGGCGTTTGTCACTATGATCTTGCTCATATTATTTTGCATTACACTGAAACTATAAAACTGTTTAATTTAGATACACTTAATGACAGAATTCAATTATTTGATTATAGGGGCAATGAATTAAATGACAGATGTACAAAAATAAAACAGGAACATTTAAAAAAAAGTAAATTCAACATGTCCGCTTCCGAAATGATGTTATTCGTGCACAATTTTCCTCTGTTATTAGGGGATCTGATCCCAGTGGATGATAAGGTGTGGGATCTTTTTCTTAAACTACTGAAAATCATTGACATTCTTCTCTGCAGAGATATAGACTATAATACAATTGCGTTACTTGAGTTTTTAATTAGTGAACACCACGACAATTATATAAAACTATTCCGTGACACTTTAAAACCTAAACACCATTTTATGGTTCATTACCCTCATATCATAAAACAAATAGGCCCTCTAAGATTTATTTGGTGTATGAGATTCGAAGCTAAACATAAACAATAAAAAAAACTGCTTCAATTATAACGTCTAGAAAAAACTTGCCGCTAACTTTATTGATAAAAGAACAGTTATCGTTTGCTCATAGGCTTTTTACATTAAAAGGTTGTGGAGCTAGAATAGAACTAGGCTCACGGGATGGTTTCTTTCCTTCTATTATAAACGACATAGGAAATATTAAAGATATTATTTTTCAAGATGTCAATTTATCAACTACCTACTTTGAATTGATTTTAATGGAGGGTGTTCGGCACATGGACCGACATGATTTTTCTGGGGGTGGGGGTGGTCATGCGCTAGTTTTTCCCAGTAGATAAGTCTCTTAAATGTCACGGTTGTCTAGATATGTTATTTTTTAGTTTTTTTGAAAAATACTCGAAATATTACCTTTAAACCGTCGTAACTTTTTAGTTTGTTGTTGTAATACCACAAAATAAATTATGCTTGTATTCTGCGATGTATTCCCATTCTAAATAAATTATAACTAGTAACAATTCATATCAACCAAAAATCTTATGAGCTTTGAAAGTGGTAAATCTGTGTGATTGATATTACATGAAAAGATTCGTAATATTCTATCGATTTTACAAACCTGGTTTGTAATTTTAACCAATAAGTTTACTAAAATATACTGAACAATATTCGTAGATTACACGAAACAGATTAGTGATCATTACATGACTAGTAATCGTACCCTCGATCGTTTTTACAAAACTACTTTGTAATTTTCACCAATGGACTTTTGTATAATCGGTACATAAAATATGTACTAAATCGATCGTTATTACAATTTTAATGGGTTAGAAATACAATACCAGTTATGTAAATATTTAACCATTTATGTTTCGTAAAATCAACAAAAAAGTGTGTAGGACATAATTTATATTAAATGTGTAATTATTATTAAAATTATAATTTAATATGTTATAAAAATTAATATTAATTAATAATTAATTATTAAATTTTAAATATTTTCTTTCCTTTTTTCTTCAAAACCACTTTAATATTGATATTTATTAATATATATATTTTTTCATTATATAGATAAACACTTGGCTTTCGTAAAAAATACTGAGAATTTAGTCAATTCAACCATTCTATTTTTTCAGTGTGGCGAGATTCAAACTTAGAAAGTATGATCTCGACATACCATCAACTGCAAATCGGTACAAATGAAAAATACAATAGAACCACTTACAAGCCAAGCGTGATACTGGACTACTAGATCAATATTTATCAGCCCACCACGTAGAGAGATCTAAAAGCCGGGTTTTGTATAAAAAAGTGTTTCGCCGCCTGTTAACAGCGCTGTTTTCAACTGTTTCGTGCTTTACAATACGAAACACAAACTAAATCACCGGCAATTCAGAATCACGCTGAATCTTTACTGAAGACATATAGAAACATCGACTTGACGACAGAACCGCGACTAATAAATCGGACTAGCAAACAGACGATTTTTGCTGTGAGGCAACCGAACGTGACGACCATGAGGGCAGTCCGTCCGATAGTAGAAGGTGACCACCCGGCGCGTAGTGATGTCAAAAGAGGCCGGTGTTGGTGGTGTTATTAAAAAAACAAGATCACCACTCGTTCTGTCTGGAATTGCCAGGAATGCAACGTGATCCTGTGCATATTGGGGTGCTTCCAAGAGTACAAGAGTACAAGCCCGATCCTGACGTTTTGTAAATTTGTATATTTTTGTTGTGTGTATATGTGTGTTGTTATTTGTGTATTGATTATAAATTAAAAAAAAAACATCGTTGTTTTTTTTCATGATATAGTAATAATATACGACTGGCCTCTCAGCTCAGTTTGAAGTAGCTCTGCCTTCTGCGCCGTAGCTCGTGGGTTTGATCCACACAGAAAATATTTGTGTGGTAAACACAGATGTTTATTCTCTGTCTGAGTGTTATATTGTATTCTAAGTACATACTTACAAAACAATAAAGAGGCCATGAGAGCCAAAGTGGCCTAACTGCATTTTTTTCAATATTGATCTTTGTATTCGAATCGGTTCTAAACGGTAAAAGTAATAGCGCGAAAGTGGCCTACAATTAGTTCTTTCCTTTTTTCATAGATGGCAGCATCTGTCCGTTTTGCCTATCGAAAATTTTATTTTATTTTGATGGCGCCATAGTGGCCTATGTGAGTTAGGCCATTTTTGCACTATGGCAACAAAAATCTTATGTCATAATTACACTTAGGCCAAATGTCAAAGTCAACATTGCGGCTATTATTGTTGATTATTTTGATGTAATAGTATTTGTATTCTTTGTAATTGTGTTAAAATTTACAATAAAATGAATAATACGGCACCAGAAACCCCTAATAGTGTTGAAAATACAATGCAAGGTAAGTCAAACATTACAAATTTATAGGTAATGATTTGTCAATTTTGTGTGTTGTTGAAAACAGTGTTTCATGCTAATTGTGTTTTTCATAAATCTTTGGCGAGGATGAGGCTGATCCCTATCAGGATTCAGGCTCGGAATATTTACCAACAAGATCGCCATCACCAACGTCTACGGAGCTACTTGATATTTTAGATTCAGAAAATCGGCCTCCAAGTAGCGGTCAAAACACCGAAAACTCTGAAAACTACCAAGAAAAACGAAAGTCGAGGAAGCGAGTGCGACAGCCAAGTAAGTGGAAAAGAAATATACGTAAACAGAAACGTGCTAAAGGAAAAGAATATATCAATACTAAGGGAAAGACAGTACCTTCCAAAAATATTAACACAAACATCCCATGCAACTGTGCACAAAAATGCCATGATAAAATTGATGCTACACAGCAAAAAAATGTTCTTGACAGGTTTTATGCCATGGGCAATTTTGATTTGCAGTCATCATACTTATTTTCGTTAGTAAAAGTACAACCTAAAAAAAAGCGGCCAAGTGCTATAGAAAGTGGTATAGAATTTGTCTAATAAACAAACCGGTGGAAAGTTTTTTTTTTTTTTTAATTATTAATTAATCATATCCTGGACTGAAATTTGATAGGCAACCCATATAGAATATATTTATTGGCATGTTTAATTAAATATAAAATACGTTTCATTAAATAACCAGCTCGGTGAAGGTCTTTCTATAGCGGGATCCTATACTATTAGTTTGTCTTCCCATGAAGAAAGGGTTAGCATGTAATTGCCGCCGGAAATGTTTTCAAAGAATTTCATTGGAACCGAGACGTATTATTTTGATGAATTTTAATAAACTACCATCTCATGACGTTCAAAATAGTTACCTAAGTGGCTTAATTTCCGTGTTGCCTGTGACTAGACCAGGGATTCCCAAAGTGGTCGATATCGACCCCTTGGGGTCGATATTGGTTTCCTAGGGGTCGATATAAACGAAAACTGATTTTGGGGGTCGACGAGGTCTAAAAATCGACCCCCTATTAAATTACCACACGTTCTTATTTAGAACTTTAGGTAGGTAGGTACTGTATTGTTTATGTTGTGTTACGTGTACTAAGAATAATTAATATTTTTGTAGTAAATAGCATTGTTGTAGTACCTAATGTAAAGTATCAAGTTCGTACAAGATGAAAAACTAGGCAAGTCAGTGTGGACAAGTTTGTGCAAGATGAATGAGTTCGAGCGTACATCATTCAGGCGCGTTTTGACTTGCTCTCTATTTGAAGCATACGTGATTTAACACGAACGAATTCATGATCAAGTTGCAAATCCATTTTTCCATTGTTCCTGATATTTTACTATTTAACGAGCTTGCACTTAGGTTGAAAGTTCATTTGCGTTTTGAAATTCGTTGGAGCTTGAACGATAATAACTCATATAAGTACTCATTTATTTCAAGAGATCACAAAGTTATAAAATAGCTAAATTAAGTGGAGTAAAGTGGCTGAAACAGAATTTAAGAATCACTTAACCAAGTGCAAAGTTTTCCAATTTGTACCTTAGCACCTAGGTATTTTGTATCAATAGAAAGAAAACTAAAGATAGGCCCCTTATTTATAATAGTCTGCTAACTTAAAGCACTGCTAATTCTCACTGTCTTCTTCTATTGACCTAATTCAGAAAGAAAAATAATTTTAAAAAACTAGTGAAACCGACTTCATTGCCAAACGGCTAAACCGATTTTAATGAAATTCGTTTGGGACAATCTGGACGTAAGAATAACCTTCCAAATAAAAAAATATTTTTCTAAATCGGTTCATAAATGACGGAGGCATGCAGTTACAAACATTAAAAAAATTATTAAAAAAAAATGGCAACACCGATTTTATTAAAACTAAAATGAAACCAATCTGAAAGCAGTGCCTTTCAGATAAAAAAATAATTTTCTAAATCGGTTCATAAATGACGTAGGCATGCAGTTACAAACATTAAAAAAATTATTAAAAAAATGGCAACACCGATTTTAATAAAATTAAAATGAAACCAATCTGAAAGCAGTGCCTTTCAGATAAAAAAATAATTTTCTAAATCGGTTCATAAATGACGGAGGCATGCAGTTACAAACATTAAAAAAAATATTTAAAAAAAAATGGCAACACCGATTTTAATAAAATTAAAATGGGACCAATCTGGAAGCAGTGCCTTTCAGATAAAAAAATAATTTTCTAAATCTGTTCATAAATGACGTAGGCATGCAGTTAGAAACATTAAAAAAACTATTAAAAAAATGGCAACACCGATTTCAATAAAATTAAAATGAAACCAATCTGAAAGCAGTGCCTTTCAGATAAAAAAATAATTTTCTAAATCGGTTCATAAATGACGGAGGCATGCAGTTACAAACATTAAAAAAATTATTTAAAAAAAAATGGCAACACCGATTTTAATAAAATTAAAATGGGACCAATCTGGAAGCAGTACCTTTCAGATAAAAAAATAATTTTTCAAATCGGCTTACAAATGACGAAGTTACATACAAACATTAAAAGAAAAAAAAAAAAAATTGAGAACCTCCTCCTTTTTGATTGGAAGTCGGTTAATAACACTGTAGCAGCTGTTTTAAGTTAGCGGACCATTATGAATAAGGGGGTTGATCTTAAAAGTAGGTAATTTGGCCATGGGGGTCTGAGGTAACGTTTCATTTTGGAAAAGGGGTCACTTGTCCAAAATAGTTTGGGAACCCCTGGACTAGACCATCGAAAACAGCATTGGTCCATTACGATGCTGTATACCAGTACAGAGTTCGTGCTCATATCGATAACAACATCAAAGAATTAAAAGTGTGTAAAAAGCTTTTATGTCAATTCATGGCATAGGTAAAAAGAAAGTTCAATATTTACAAGCTAGTCTCAAAAATACAGGATTGCCACCTAGTGATAAAATAGGACGACATGCCCAAACTAAATCCTTAGATCAAAAGTTTAATAAGGTAACATATAAATTCTTTCAAAGGGCGAACAAGTAACTATAGTCTTCATGACTCATCGCGAATTTACTTGCCAGAAGAATTAAATATTAAAAAAATGTATAATATGTTTGTCAGCGACCACAAAGATGAAACTGTATGCAAAGTGTCCTACGAGTTCTACAGAAACATTTTTAATAATGACTTCAACATTTCTATCGGGTACCCACGTACAGATACTTGCAGTATAAATGTGACCAATTAAAGGTTTAAATTGATGACATTGAGTTTGAAATTAAAACTCTGACTGGATCAGAACAAGAACTTTTGAAGAGAGACCTGATGAAGTTGAATACTGAAAAGAAACTACACCTGTGCCTTTCATATGATCTCGACATACCATCAACTGCAAATCGGTTCAAATGAAAAATACAATAGAACCACTTACAAGCCAAGCGTGATTCTGGACTACTAGATCAATATTTATCAGCCCACCACGTGGAGAGATCTAAAAGCCGGGTTTGGTATAAGAAAGTGTTTCGCCGCCTGTTTAACAGCGCTGTTTTCAACTGTTTCGTGCTTTACAATACGAAATACAAACTAAATCACCATAACACCACCATGGTACCAACATCACCATGGTAAATAAATAAGCACATACAAGAATCTGCAGGCGCACTGACGATATAATATTAAACTAAAAAATATATAAAATTAAACTTAAGTAAATTTTTATTGCTTCCCATTATTAACTGACCGATTAGTTCTTGCACTGACAATTTATATTGGTATTCTGTGCTTATCCACTGATCAATAAAGTAATTAATTGACAAGTCTATTTACTAAGCTATTGACAATCATCTTAATATTGTTATTTACTTTTTTCAGGAAAATACGTAATAAAAAAATGGAATTCCACTAGAGACGCCTGGATACGAACATTGTGTGAGAAAAAGAATTTGAAGAAATCTGGAGCTGCTGCCTCAAATATCAAGCCTTACAAATATCACAATGAAATGTTATTTTTGAAGAACCAATTGCTATTGCCAAATATGAGAGTGAGTTTGGATTAAAGATAGAAAAATGTGGATTATTCATCTCTTGTGAATATCCCTTTCTTGCAGCTTCTCCAGATGGTTTATTGGGGGCAGATTTGAGGTCAAGTGCCCTTATGCTGCTAGGAATTGTTTAATAACTGATATAAGTGTGCCATATTTAGAAAAGCACAATGGAGAGTTTTTGTTGAAAAAGACAAATCCATATTATGCTCAAGTTCAAGGACAACCATTTTGTACAGGAAGGCAATTTTGTAATTTTATTGTGTACACATTTGAAGACATGAAAGTAATATATATTAGTGAAGATGAATATTATATAAATGAAATGTTAACTCATTTAATAAACTTTTATGTACACTATTTAGAACCTGCAATTCTAAATAAATACATATACAAGGATTATTTACAATCAATAAAAAAACAGAAATAACTATTTAAATGTTTTATTTAACATTCTTCATAATTCCTTCTCAAAAATTACAACACATAAAACATATGAAAAAGATTTTACTTGCTATTGGAATGTAGTTATGGTCTAGATCATTCTTTAATATTTTGTATGTTTTTGTCATCATCAAATGATGATGATTTTTGATCAGTGTAAGTTTTATAGAAATTCCTGGTTTATGCATACTATTTTATCGACATTGTAAAATATCAAATTAATATCAGGTATATTAAATTATAACTCGTGACATTTTAAAGCTTGTTTTCTAAAAATACCACACTTATAGTTATATACATACGGATTTGATATTATATTTGCTTTTAAAAATCATAAATTCAATAAAGTTGACGTAAAGAATTTTTGCGATGCTCACAGTTTATTTGAAGATTGACTATCAATATCGATTAAAATATTTGCTTGCCCAACCCTAGACCTTGAATCGGCCAATCAGAGTGCAGCGGTCGCCGCAGTGATTTGACGGAATTATTGTTGAACAAAATAAATGACATTTCCGCTTTAACGGGTATGACCTCGATGCCTCCTTAAGATGATTTTATTAAAATTTCTTTATTTCCTTACCCCAGATGTCAATATCGATATCCAGAGGGACTTTTTAGAGCCTGGCGAAGGCAGCGACGCTGAAAGTGATGAATGTCCTGTCGTTGATACTCAGAATAATAGCCTAAGGACTGTCGACGAGTATCCAGTGGATAGTGACAATTTAGCGAGAGCGAAAGCCTGAAGCAGAGGAAGGAAGTGTCGCCGCGGACCTGCAGGGGTCGAAGCGAGCCAAGTTCCTCAAGGACAGGGGGGAGGAAGACGAGGTCTTTGATCCCCATGTCCTACCGGAGAAGAGGCGGTCGAAGGCAAACTTGCCTTCACCCGAAGATCTTGCGCAGGAAATGCGGGCGTTGCGCTCTCAAGGGCTGGACGCCCGCATGGTGGTCGAACTGCAGAGCATTGAGACAATCGCTGACAAGTCCAAGAGCTCGAAGGGCGATTTTGTCAAGGGTCTGCAATTGGCTGCTAGGAGGGCGGCAGCGATCTCGACTGAGCTTTTGACCCGCGAGGCGGTTGACGCCAATGTCAAAAAGCTCGAGGTCGAGAACGCAGAGTTGCGGGCCCAAATGGCTGCACTCTCTGCCAAGGTAGAGGAGATGGCCAACTCTCGGGCCAGTGCTGCCACCATGGCTGCACAAGAAGCGGTGACTCCACCTGCCGCTGGAGATTGGGAAGGCCGGTTTATAGAGCGCATCGGCGCTCTGATGGACAGGATGTTGGCGGTGGCTATGGGTGCCATGCCTACTTCGGTTCAAAGGGGTGCCGCTGCTCCAGCAGCGCAGAAGGGGCCGGCTGGCAAGTGAAAGGCTAACGCCCGACCTGCACCAGCAACCCCCCTACCACCCGTGCAGTCGCACCGCTGCGTAAGATCGGGCGCCGAGGGTGCCCGAGTCTTCGCCAGTCCCAACGGCTGGCCCAAAAGCTGGCCCAAGTGACGACTCGAAGACTGGTCCGAAGGCCGCCCCGTAGGCGAGCAAGAAGGCCCGCAAGAAGGCTGGCGGTGCAAAAGAGAGGCCCGCGTCGAAGCCTGCGCGGCTCGAATTAAGTTGGTCGACTTCGGAGTGGACCAAGTCCGCTCAAAAAAGGCCACCACTGGAGGGTTGATCTTGGATGTGTCAGGGCCTGACTGCACCTCCAAAGCTGACCAGCTGGCCGAACGCCTGAGCGTGGCCCTCGCCGATCTGAGCGTGCGTGTTGCGCGCCCGGTGAAGACGGGGGAGTTGCGGCTGAAGGACCTTCACGACAGCGTCACACCTCAAGAGGTGCAGACTGCGGTTGCTGAGGCTGGAGGCTGCTCGGTCACCGACGTGCGAGTGGGTGACATGTCCGCTCACCCAATGCCCTGGGCACGGTATGGGTCCGTTGTCCACTGGCTTCCGTGCGGAAGCTAGTAGCTAGCAGCGTTACCGCTGCTAAGTGAAGTTAGACTGCAGTGCGAAATCAGTGCAGTGCGGCGCCACTGATTTCGCACTGCAGTCTATCTTCACCCGCGATCCGTTGTGTACTGTGCGCATTTTTATTTCATCCATTATTTTTAACGATTTGGCTTTACTTGGACTTTTGTATTGTTTCACTCATTGACATGGCTTTTCATTTGGACTATCGTAGTGCTACATTTGCGTTTAGATTGAGTTTATTTTCGTTTAGTGCTAAGTGTTCTGAGCAATGTATCAACCTGTAACACCCGATTTCTAATAGGTAAACCCCATAGTAACGATCGAATAAACTCATACCTTTTCAAACATTCCCGCCATTCAATTTGAAGCTTCCTTTCAGCGAGATAGTTTTTATAGCATAAGACCGCCACATGAAACGGCTCCGCCTTATTTAGTTTAGGTAACATCAGTCTTTCTGTCACAGTGTCCACAAAACATATTATTTTATTATCACATGAGCTTGGAAGCATAATTTCTGTTCGTATTTGCATCAGCTGGTTCGGGGTTGCCCGCTCAGTACGGTCCACACCAGGCACGACAATCTTACGCCAACGAAGTAGGGATATTAGACGCAAACACTGCCGAACAAATTGAATCTGAAGATGTCGCTACTTCTGCATTTCTTCTTCTTAATGAATGACATCTGTCCATTTCGGATCAATTTTGCCAGTGTCACTTCTGCATTTGATTTCGTCAGATTGTTACTGTCATGATGACAGTGACAGACAAACAACGACAGTGTCATCTGAGAACAGCGTTGCCAGCATGTTACTTTTGTAACACTTTACGTTACTTTTAACCCTCTCATGTTACCTGCATGTTACACGACTCAATATACATAAAATAAACCCTAAAAATATTTTCCAGCAAAATTACGAGTTTAATAAGTGGAACAGGAAGCTTATTTTTGTTTTTGTGTAATAAAATGTTAAGTCACCATGCGTTTCCACAATTTATGGTAATGTTACTTTTTTCATAAAAATGTTTGAGCTGTTTAATGTTAGATTTGACTATCTGCCGCTGGCAACACTGCTTTTGAAAACCTTGTTGTATTTCAACGGCCATGTGTCTGCGAATGCGATATTTTTAAGATTTTCTGATTTTCGCTGTATCCAGAAGTTTCAGTGCTTTTATAAACCGTTTGTTTGTTGAGTCGAGCTTTCGCTCCTCCAAACCAGTGTTGTTGTGCCTGAGGCTGGTGTAATTTTTATGAGAAATAGACTCCCGTAACCGTAACTTATAAGAGATAGTGACTCCTGTGCGTGAATCTGGTGTAACTTATCATGTCTCAGACGAAGTGTTGTGTCCCTGGCTGTTCGAGGACATCAGGTTAGTTTGATGATGTAATATCCCGTATTATTGCATTGCAAACCTTTAAACCAGCTTGGGGACCCTTGCAGTGACTGCGGGTACCTATTTCTTAGGGAGTAGATTAGTATAATATCTGAACTAGTGATTTAGAATTATATGTCAACATAGGTACAGTGAAACCTGGTTAAGTGATTCACTGCACTCTCACTGACACATCTGGTCGTAGGAGGTTCAAAGTTCATTTCTCGAAGCTCTATATCTAGTCCCGCTGCACGCACTGCCGGAGTGGGCACCGCCGCGGGCGCACCCGGTGCCGATGCTGGCACCCGCCGGCGGCGGCGCCATACCAGGATCGCGATCCCGACGACAACACCAAGTAGATGATGGTGTTATGATGAACGTCGATAGGAGACGTGTTCTGTCAACCCTCCAGCTGATGAGCTTTCCTTCATTTGATTTATCTGTTTGTCGATTTTCTCAAAATATTAGGTCTTTACCTATGAAATTGCCGTTTTGTATGGAATAAGTAAAAGTACTTTTTTTTTAACTTTTTTTATTTCTTTTATTCAAAGTTATCACCCATGCAATCGACGCATTTTTGCCAACGCATTGGCAGTTTATTAATGCCCTTCTTGTAAAATTCAGCTGGACGGGAGGCAACAAACTCTTCAAAGGCACTTTGTACTGCCTCTCGGGAATTGAATTGTTTACCCACTACAAAGTTCTCTAAATTTTGGAAAAGGTAATAGTCGGTAGGTGCAAGGTCTGGTGAGTATGGCGGATGAGGGAGAGCTTCCAATCCCAGCTCTTGTAGCTTGGAGACTGTCTGATGTGCAGTATGGGGGCGCGCGTTGTCGTGAAGGAGCAGTGGGGACGACCGATTGACCAAAGCTGGTTGCCGATGTGCAAGCTTCTCCATCATTGTCTCCAGTTCTTCACAGTACACATCTGCAGTAATGCTCATGCCGTTTTGTAAAAAGCTGTGGTGAGTCACAATCGCCTTTAATTCCTCATTGTTGACCAAAGTCTCCGGACGACCACGAGCTTCATTTTTCAAGTCAAAATTTCCATAACGGAACCGAGAAAACCAATAACGGGTTGTGCGTTCGTTTGTACAGTTCTCTCTGTAAACGTTTTTGATGTTACGTGCCGTTTGTGTCGCATTGGTGCCACGACGGAACTCATATTCCATAATCACACGAATTTTTAAAGTATCCATTATGACGAAAAATGTTAAAAAGTAATGAAAATACAACGCTAATCAATAAATAAAAGACTGATTTTGTAAAAGGAATGTCATGCTTTTAAAACAAAATTAATTTGAATTTAAAATACAAAGCCATTCCAAACTTTTTTTCTATTTGAAATGACCAGTACTGAAGAACGGCAATTTCATAGGTGTTCCGGCCCACGACACACTGACCGCGTAGAAGAGAAACCATCGTATTGTCACTGTCAAGCTGACGTTTTCGCCTTTTGAAGAAACACAATCAAGAAGAAGCAATACTGTCATTGATACCATACCGGCGCCACGTAAAACTTTGTATCATCATCGTAAAATAAGATAAATTTGGAGAACAATTAATTAAAACTACTATTATTACAGCTCATGCTTTCATTCAAACCAAATAGAAGAGAAAAGGAGATTACACGCAACAATAGGTAAAGACCTATTATTGTTCGTAGTTTCCACGAATTCATGATCCAGTACGCCAAAGTTGTTATGAACCCGACACCGTTGATAAGGCCGCGCGGTGGTCGCGTGCGCGCACTCCGTGTGAACTGCTTACCGAGCAAAATACTGTTGTACCTAATGTTCGAGTTCATTAAGCCCATGGTGTAATTGGAGAAGGATTATGTCATCTTTTTATTAGTTTGATCTTTGTAAACGCCGTCTAAATGATTGATATATTTTGGCAGATCTTTTCTGGTTTCTGTTGAAACTTGCAGTCTTGCTCGACGACTTTGCTGTTTACGGGCAGCTTAGAGATTTTTGTTACAGGTCTCTTTACTTCTCCATTCTTGGTTTTAGGCCGGGACTCCACCAAAGCGGAGACGAGACGAGCGGAGAGGAGATGTTTTTTAAACAACCAATAGAATTGAGTTATTGACACGTCTCCTCTCCGCTCAGCTTCAGTGGAGATCGCTGTGCGGAGATGTATAATATTTGTATGTCGCGATGGAAGCGGAGATGTGAGCTGTGCGCGGACGACGCGCAGTGGAGACGAGAGATGTGAGCGGCGTGCAGTGAGCGATGTCACCCTCCCCCCTCTCGCCCGCTAGCAACCCGCAGAACCCCGCGCGCGCGCCGGCCGGCCGGCCATCTTGCTAGTACCGTGCACGCGAGCACACGCTTTTATCGTGAATAATTTGTGCAGTTTGTATTTTTCAACGTAAACAATTAGTTAATTTAAATAAAACGTAATGGATGAACAATTTATTGAATCAGTAAAAAAATATCCATGTCTATGGAACACATCAATAGATACCTATAAACTTACTGACGTCAAAGATGCAGCTTGGGAGAACGTTTTGAAAGAAACTCAATTATCTGACGGTAAGTGCAATTTATTATACTAAGTATTTCGTTCAAGTAATATTGTAATACGAGTGTCTTGCCATGGAACGGCGCCCTCGTTGTTGAAATAACTACAGAATTTTTCTCGAACTTGATAGGCATCCATATTGTCATTCGATAATAGATTTTCCACGTTTGTGTCGTTAAACATAGTCGTGGCCAAACCCGTTTCATTATTATCTAGATAGCCAGGCATCTTGTCAATTAAAAATTTGTGTAGAACACACGTTGCTTTTATCACTTTTTCCACTGTTTCTATTTTACATTCAAATTCTTTACGGTATACGTACCATTTCCGTGATAATACACCAAATGTAGCTTCCACAATACGACGAGCTCTTGAAAGTCTATAATTGTATGTTCGTTTTTCGTTATTTAAATTATCGCGTGGATATGGTCTCATTAAGTTAGGCATCAAAGGGAAAGCTTCGTCTCCAATAAAAACAAACGGTACAGGTTCTCCATTTTGGTACAAGGGTTGTGGCTGTGGTAGATTTAGTCTGTTTTCTCTCAAACGAATTCCGAATATACTATCAGCAAAAATACCACCATCGCTGAACCTTCACATTGAACCTATATCTACCATAATTATTCTTCGGGTAGCGTCGGCTACGCACATCATTACAGTTGAAAACCTGTGTTTATAACAGTAATATGAGGACCCAGATTTTGGGGGTGCAAACATGTACACATGCTTGCCATCAATGGCCCCGACGCAGTTTTTGAATTGCCAGATTTCTTCAAATTGCTTTGAAATTTTTTTCCAATCATTTTCATTAAGTTCTGGCATAACCAAAGGTTGTAATACTGTCCACAAGGCATCGCAGACATCTTCTATAATTCTTGGAACAGTCGATTTTCCAATCCTAAAATTTTCAGCTATTTGTGAAAATTTTGAACCAGTCGCCAAATACCTGTAATAATTATAATATAGATTTATATTTATGTGTCGTGGTTTCAGTTAGAATAGAAGGGTCATTTCAAAATAATATCTTAATCAGTGTCGTGTTGTTTCCGGAACTATAAAAGATTAGGCATTACTGAAATTATGTATTTACAGAATTTTCACTCGTTCAAAAGTTATAGCCATTTTTAAATAATAGAAAATAAACAATTAAAAGTCTAAGATTCACACGAGCACAACACATTGAAATCAAACAAATAAAATGGATTTATCACTCGTTATTTATTTACATTTCAAATTTCGACGCCGCCGTCTGCCGCGACCACGTACACGGAAAAAACGGAGCACTAGCAAAGTACCAATTTGGCTTGGTTATTTTTTTTTGACTACTTATAACTAAGACTTATCTAAATCGCACAATAAAGCTCTGTTAATAGTAAACAAGCCGGTTTTGCTGTATATTCTAGGTAATTCTAACAGAGTACTTGATAGTTTCAAAGTGAGTGCCTCAGTTATAGTAACCTATTCAGTTTCCGTTTGAATATAGATGAGTTTTCAGATTTATAAACTGACAAGTTGACCTATCTAAGTTTAGACAACTCCTACTCGGTTAAATTTGTATAGATTGGTATGATTACAAATAACCAAGACTCATTTAAAACGTACAATAGAGGAAATAGACGTATGTTTGTAGTAAACAAGCTTGTTTTGTTGTATATTCTTCCGAGTAAATCATTATTTCCCAGTGAGTATCTTTGTTAAAGTAACCGTAGCAGAAGTTTAAAAACCTATGCTTCTCCTACTACAACTATAAATGCGAAAGTTTTTATGTACATTAGGGATGTTTGTTGCTCTTTCACGCTCAAGCCAGTGGACCGATTTGGATGAAATCTTGAGCAAATATAGATTGTATCCGGTATTGAAACATAGGCTACTTTTTATCCCGTAAAAATAACAGAAACGGGGAATAACTTCTTTAGCGATGGCACTTATCACCAATAAAGAACCCTTCGAAAATTCGTGTATAGGTCTGTGTGCATGTACCTACTTTTACCTACACAACTGACAGCGCAATGCCGTACATAACAAAACTCGACGAACATACAAGAACTTATATATTATGTTACTTGTTGCTACGGAACCCTTCATGGGCGAGTCCGACTCGCACTTGGCCGCTTTTTTAGGGTTCCGTAGCCAAATGGCAAAAACGGAACCCGGCAACGGAATTCGTCATGTATGTCTGTCTGTCTGTCTGTCCGTCCGTATGTCACAGCCATTTTTCTCTGAAACCGTAAGAGCTAGACTGATGAAACTTGGCGAGTAGATGTATTTTGTGAACCACATTAAGGTCTTTACACAAAAATAGAAAAAAAAACTATAATTTTTTTTCATCGAACCCATACGTGTGGTATCTATGAATAGGTCTTCAAAAATGATGTTGAGGTTTCTAATATGTTTTTTTTTAAACTGAATAGTTTGCGCGAGAGACACTTTCAAAGTAGTAAAAAGTTGCCCCCCCCCCCCTCTAACTTCTAAAATAAGAGAATGATAAAACTAAAAAAAATATATGTTGTACATTACTATGCAAACTTCCACTAAAAAGAAACTTTTTATTATGATACTTGTTGCTACGGAACCCTTCATGGGCGAGTCCGACTCGCACTTGGCTGCTTTTTTATCCCTACATTTGTTATTTACGACTGTGGGTTATAAAACTTTAAACAAGTAAATTAGCTATCAACAAGCAAGTAACACAGCAATCAATAGATAAGTGTTTGGCTATTTAATATTTTAAACAAGTAACTTAATTGGAACAATCGAAGAAAATGGTTATTCGTTGACATGTGAATTGTGTAAACTCGGATAATGCGTTTAGACACGCGTGCAATTCAAGGACAACGGCCATTTCTTTTCTACAAGTTCTTGGGTGCGGACACGAGAGTATCTACTTTTATAATAAACAGTGTGAGAGCAGAGGTTGAGTGAGTTAAGTGAGATTGGCACCTGAACATAGAAAACTTGCAGCGCTTTACCAGTTTGTCATTCATCATTTTTGATAAAACTGCATTAAGTACAAAACGCCCGATGGATGAAGACGTAAGGAATCTCCTTACTGCTTGGGGCTTGGAGGAGTATATCGAAGTTTTTCAAAGTAAGTATTACCACGGTGATTATTGTAGTTGGCAGAACTCGTTGCTATATAGTGTGTGCTAATTGGTGCTTGAAGCCATTACTTCTACCTACCTACATTAGGTGAAAGACAAAGAATTACCTGGTAGAACTTTCTGCAAAAAAGCCGTAGTTCTGTAATTATATTATGTGCCATAATACCTACCTAACTTAAAGGTACCTAGCACACTATGCGTGGCTTGCCACAGCATCTTTACCGGCCGCGCCGCGCGCCGGGCAAGCCGCAGTGCGCCCGCGGTTGGCTTGGCTCACTAGGTATATAGCAAACAAAGTGTGGTGCGTGCCGCTGAACAAGCCGATTTTTTTTTATTTATTTATTTATCCTTTTACAGAAAAAAATCCTGCTTTGAAGGACAACATCTTTGAGCTGGCTAAACTGCGCACCAAGACCAAGGACAAAAATTTGGATTATCTCACCACTTATCAGCATGGTAATTTATTAATTTATTTTTTATATTATTAATATTTGTTCTCGGTGGGGATTGAACCCACGACCTCCAGCGTAGATGGTAGATCTACTACCAACTGAGCTGTCAGGCTGTCAAACGAAAAATGCTCTCATAAGTTTGAACATAGTATTTTATTAATTCATCCTGTTAAGTAAGTAACTACGAGTACTAAATATATCTTAATAGCGTTTATAAATTATATTTTCTAATTTTAGGTTCAGAGGAGGCATCAAATATAGCTTGTTTGCTGCTTATGCCATCTCTCGTGGCTGTTACAAGTGTTCGGCTGAAGAATAGTCGCAAAAAGATTTGGTGTCCTTCGAAAGCTGAAGCAACTGCTAGTTTTGCACAGCATGTGAAAAACTAATTCGGATATCCACAGTGCAATAGCAAGTAAGCGAACAAAGTTTCAAGAATAGACTTACAATGCAACCTTTTATCATGATCGTACTTGGTGATCGTAGGCGAATCTCTTGACAGTATAAATAACTACTTCGTGGTTATAGATGAATTCATCAACACCCTTCCAGCTATTTGCAAAAAGCACAAACTTCGTATTTATAATATAAATGTGGTAAACATAATTGTAACTTACCAGTATGGTGCTTACAAAATAGGGGTGGGTATAATTATAATGTTTATGATCTAAGTACCGATCTCGCATATTGTGCATTTATATGAGAAACTGTATATTTTGCTAAGACTATGTAAAAGAATCTTCATTTACTTAAATTAAAGCCATCATCATCATCAACATGATGAGTAATTTAAATTAAATACCTAAAAAAAAAATTAATGTTTTGTTATCATACAAAATACTTATGTATAGGTAAGTACTCGTTAGACTTATGTTTGTTAAAATATTTTTAAGTACCTATTTCATAAGTTAACAAACAATATTTATGATAAATATTGGTTAATATAATAATTGAAAAAGTTGAGGTAAAAATGACTTTGTACAAATTAACAAAGTAAGATTAACTACTCTCGAATGTAACTTTTTATGTTAATTAACGAATAACATATTTGATTCTTCTCTGAAGCATACATCGTTATTTAGTATCGTGTATCTACTAGCTATTAAGAGCGCTTACATCCTTCTATTGCCTTTAAGCTTTTTTTAGAAATAATAATGTTTCTATGTGAGTAACTTAAAAAAAAGTTATATTAGCATTTATAGATATAGGACATCAATCATAATTAGCTTTTAAAGATGGTTACAAAAAAAATCATGAACATATGAATTTACATATATTTTTTTATTAAAATTTTATAAAGATAGCTGATAGATGTAAACGCTCTTAAAAATATTATTTTTAGTTGGTCTAATTTAGAATTTTAGAATTTATTAACGATTGTTGAAGAATTTAAATAAAACTTTATTATTTCATATACATTCTTTTAACTTTGAAGTACGGTCTGTGGGCAAATGAAAAATGATCGTTCAGTCCTTTTTTTAAAAGGGTGATTTAACTTTTTCGAGTTCGCCAGATTAACGATCTTTTTCAATTCCCTACATATCAACTTTTCACTAGCGTCAAAATGAAGAACTTTTTTACTTCTAGCCTACTTTAATTGGAATTTTAGCAATGTTGTTTTTTGTTCTGCTGGTTTATTGGGTTGATTAATACTGCTAAATACTTAGCTGCTGGTACCATTTCCGATTGACAACAATATACTTAGTTATGCTACAGATTTTAAGTTTGAACGTGCATTGGACTACTTAAAAGCAGCTATCAAACTTAAAATAAAGCTTATTAATATTCATATCACTTGGAAATGGTAGGTACCTGCAGCTAAGTATTTAGCAGTATTAACCCAATAAACTTGCAGAACAAAAAACAACATTGCTAAAATAGGTACAAATTAAAGTAGTCTAGAAGTAAAAATGTAGATGGGTTGTAGCGAACCCAATAAACCCGCTTAGGAACAACAAACTAGATGGGTTGTAGCGAACCCAATAAACCCGCTTAGGAACAACAAACTAGATGGGTTGTAGCGAACCCAATAAACCCGTTGAAGAACAACAAACTACATTGCTAAATATACCGATTCAAGTAGGCTAGAGGTAAATATGTAGATTGGTTGTAGCGAACCCACTCAACACGGCTGAAAGCGCGAGTAACTTTGCTAAGTATACCTATTTGAATTGGTTAGAAGTAACAAAGTATATTGGGTATGGCTATCCAGTGGACACGATTGACAGCGCCGAGTAACTTTGCTAAGTATACCAAAATTTGACAAAGTTACTTTGTTAAACATAGAACGTTCATTAGCTGTGTTTACAAAGTTGATTTGATAAAATCGACGATTTAAGCTAAGATGCTTGGTTATAATTAACAGAATTACTCGATTCACGTTCACAATTAGCTTTGTTGTCTTTATTAAATTAAAAGGTTGGAAGCTACCTAGCCCAGGTTATCAAATTTGAACCAACTTTCTAGATTAATATTACTAACTTACAGTAGCAAAGATGGCTTGTCTAGCATTAGCAATACACTTTGCAGGTTCCCTCCGAAACGAGTTGCTTTGTTGTAAATAGCAATAAGTTATTTAAATCCAACCGTTACGTTTTTTCCGTGTACGAGAGATACAATCCGTTTTGTTTGTTTGATTTCAGATATTTTTTTTTATAAATTGGTTTCCCTTGAAACTCTGGTATTTTTTAAATATTTATAATGGTTATAAATTCTGCATGAGTGATAATGCGGTAAGTATATTTTGACTATGGCAATGTCAACATTTAATATTTATAATGATTTCAATTATTTTTATTTCAGTAAAAACGGCTAAATCTAAGTGGAAAAAGTTGAGAGACAGCCACCGGGACGCATTAAAAAGGAAGAATGCCACTAGAAGTGGACAGAGTGGTAAACAAATTCGTGAATGGAAATATGAGAAGGTAATGGAATTTTTGATACCATATATGACGAATAGAAACAGGACTACAAATTATACCTCACAAACAAATATAAATGAACAGGAAACAAATTCATTGGAAAATAATGTAACCGATGAGTTTTTTGAAACATCAAGCAATCATACAAGAAGCACTCCAGAAGATCGTCCATCTGTACAACATTCGCCGTCACCGACATCAAGCGTCTCAGCCTCGACATGCAGAAATGCAACAAGAAAATCGGATGAAATAAGTAATTTACTTATACAGCACCATGCAAACCGTGAAAGAATACGCCAAGAAAAACTAGAAATACAATCATTGATAAAGAAAAATAATACCCTTGACGAAATGGACACTTTTTTCTGTCGATATCAAAAAGTGTAAAAAAACTTTTTCAATATATGCAGCTTCAGGCTAAACGTAATATTTTCAATGTTCTTTTAGAATTGGAAGAACTTGAGCTACAAAACACATGGTATAACACAAATGAAAATAATTGGTATTCCCCCGGTTACACTTCAGCACCGGGTCCAAGTTCGACACCGGGTCCTAGCTCAACACAGGCACCGGTTCTTACATCAACACAGGCCGGTGGTCCTAACTCAACACAGGCACCGGTTCCTAGCTCAACACAAACACCGGGTCCAAGTTCGACACAGGCACCTGTTCCAAGCTTGGAAGATACGCACATGACCGATGAACAGATAGAAGAAGCATTCAGAAACGAAGAAGACACATATGATAATTTGTAACTATATGGAAAAGAAAGCAATATGTCTCATGTGATTTACTGTTACTATACTGTAGAAACTGTATGATTAAAGGCTTTGAAATTACTGCCTTGTTTCCGCAGCATTTCATCGGTCTTGCTGTTGCTACCCCTAGAAGTACCCGGAGCTGACATGAGGGTCGCGGGTTTCATTAGTGGAGTCGAAGGCCTGATAACATCCTTCGGCATGGAATAGTCTTCGATAATGGTTTTGATATTTGTATACCTCTCTCCTATTTGCTCGAATTTATTTGTTGTAAAGTAAGGATGAGTCTTAGTATCAAATCCGCATAGTTTTATGTGGTTTGACTGATATTCACTCCAGTAACCATCTAGAGTGCCTAACAGACGCTTGATATATTCCGGAGTTTTTCTGTACGAACCGTCTTTCTTAAAGTTCGAAAGGAGCTGCTCAAACCCGGTTTGTATTTGATCTTGGGTGGAAAGTAAGTCTTCCATGCTTGATATTGATTTTGTCTGATATTGATAAAGGAAGCAAATTGAAAAGATCTTACTTGATTGATAGATGAGTGGCTGCGCAAGCTGCACTGCCCTCGTTCTGTGGTAACTGTTGCTATCCTGCTGCTGCTGCTGCTGTGTGAGCTGCTGCTCACTATGATAATTCCACTTGCAATAATTACACTTGCGTCACAGATCCACGTATTGATAAGTACGTAGGTACACGGTTCACTGATTCACTCGCGAGGTTGATATACCAGTTTTAAAAATTTAAAAAAAGGATGTACGGTCCGCACACCCTGGCTAATAACTAATAGTAAATCAGTAAAAACTCAAAGTTAATTTTAACTGATATATTATTAATATTTAAAATGATAGTGGTGAGTCGCGAGGTGTGATTGATGTGATGACCAAACACGAACTGATTAATGAATTCAATGATTGGCGGAAAGTGCGTTGTAAGCACACTTTAAGGAGGTCACAGAGTACGTGCTCGTACAAACCCAGCATATGTTAAAGTGATGGAGAATCTACCAAAAGCGGCAAAAATGTTAACAATACTACAGTTTCGCGAGCATGCAAAAAAGGAAAAAGGGAGAAGATTTCAAATCGAAGAAAAAAATTAGCTCTATCTATATATAAACAGAGCCCCAAGGCATACAGGTTTTTAAGAAAAATATTTATATTACCTGCACCACAAACACTGGTCAAATTGCTAACACAAGCAAATCTAAAACCAGGGATCAACAAAAATCTTTTTGCGCAAATCAGCTCGAAAGTTACTAAAATGAAGGAAGAGGAAAAATTGTGCATTCTGTTATTCGATGAGATGTCTCTCAAAACAAATGTAACATATAATGAGAGAAAGGATTACGTAACTGGTTTTGTGACAAATGGAGAAGAGACACAAGGGATTTTTGCAAATCATGCACAAGTCTTTATGATAAGAGGCCTTGTCAGAAATTATAAGCAGCCAGTTGCTTATACATTTTCCTCTGGAGCAACAAAAAGGGGCCGGAGCTGGCTATACAAATTAAAAATGTTATAAACGAATTGCAAGTAGCTGGTTTTCAAGTAGTAGCAACGGTCTGTGACCAAGGGACAAACAATCGTCAAGCAATCCGCTACCTTATCAGTGAGACTAGAGGCGTTTCTTTAAGAATGGGAGAAACTCCAAAAGATAATGCGTTTATGGTAAATTCAAAAGAAATAATATTTGATGCACCACACCTGTTGAAAGGAGTACGTAATAATTTAATTACAAAAAAAATACAATATGAGATGAACGGAGAGGTGAAGGTGGCAATTTGGCATCACCTGGAATTACTGCACAAGGAGAACCCTGGCTATAAAGGTATCAAACTAATACCGAAATTGACAGAGAGTCATGTGGTGCCACAAAAGATTTCAAAGATGAAAGTTAAGTACGCAAGCCAAGTATTCAGTTCAACTGTAGCATCCAATATGGGATACCTGGCAGGTAAGCTATGTGGAATTTGCTTAATCCTGAAGTAGCAAGTAGGAGCTATAATAATAGATCTCTTTAGACATTACAGAAATTTAATTTTTGTTTTAGAATTTGTGGTAAGGTTTTAATGAAACTAAACTAACCAGTAGTTTCCAAGTTAATAGCGGGCAAAGGGACATACAAAGAAAGATGTTGTAATTTTGTTATAATATTACTTCCTAATTGTACACAGCTCAGTGTAATACTTACTTTGTCATGTATGTTGTGGATCAGTGACCCTGCCTTAAGATCCCGCGGTCCTGGGTTCGAATCCCGGGCTAGGCCTCTCAGCTCAGTTGGTAGTAGCTCTCCCTTCTCCGCCGTAGGTCGTGGGTTCGATCCCCACCGAGAACGAATATTTGTGTGGTGAACACGGATGTTTGTTCTCTGTCTGAGTGTTATATTGTATTCTAAGTATGTATTTACAAAAAAATATGTATCTAAGTAGTATAAATCAGCTATCTGGCTCCCATAACACAAGCTCTGCTTAATTTGGGGCTAGATAGTGTATGTAAGTATGTAGGCATACATTTATGTAATGGAGACTCATGCGGATTGATGTTTGTGTAATGTGATTGAATGTGTACATGCCTCCCGATACACACAGAATCCTTGTGCCGTGGTATGAGTGTGAAAACGTTTACGTGTCTAAAAATTGTTTATTGATTGCAGATAAAAACGTAATTCCAAAGGAATGCAAGGATACTGCGGATCTACTGCTGTTTTTTGACAGGCTCTTTGATTCTGTCAATGGTAGTTTTATGAAGAAGAAAAGATTAGCTAAGTTCGTCGAAAAAGACATTTCAATAATAGATAAAGAAGATGTGATTTCATATTTGCCCAAAGCTGTGTTAAATAAACAAAAAGATACAGTAATATTTCCTTGTAAAGTAGAGGTATTTGAATATAAATGATCTTCTATTTCAATTTGTTACTTTTGAGTATGTGAATATCTCTCAGATAGTATTAGAAATGTCAATGTGACTACGAGTATAAGATTGTTTTTATTGCAAAGATAAGTAAACATGGCTGTTTGATTACCAATAAATTACCTACCTATTGTAATTACTTAGAAGTGTGTTTTTTTAGTTTCGTCAATTTAAATAACTGTTAATGTAGGTACGATGTTGTGCTTATAGTACGCTCAATATATTCTATATATTCTATATATTCCTGACATTTAATTTTTCTACCATACCAGTCGATAAAACCACACCAAGGTTCCCATCACTATTTGTAGGTAAATAGTTGCAATTACCTGCCCCATGGCTGAAAAATGATTTGGTGCAAAATTTAACGTTATTACCAAGGCATAGATATTGAAATCTAATGAAATATTGAACAAGGCATATTTGTTCAATTTAACTGTAGCAGCACCCACAGAAAAAGATACTAAAAAGCAACTAGTTGCAATTACCCGCCAGGACGGGTAATTGCCACTATTTATGCCTGTGTCAGCTATTGCTTGTATAGTTTTTTATTCCTTACAGCTTTCCTATATTACAAATTGCTGTATTACAAATAATGTTAGTAAATTTGCTGATCATGCGCTGGTCTTTATTGTTAAGAGAATCAAGCAAAACTTTAAGCATTTTAATAATAAGGAATTGGTGCTTATTATTTTACCAACTGAATAAATAAATTTGAATTAAAAAACTAGTAAAACAGTTATCCACCAACCACGCACAAGATTCCGGCCTGATTATAGTAAATACTGTATGTGATCAGAGCACTGTAAGGCCGCTCGCGCACTAGACGACCACGACCAGTGGCCGCAACGATCAGATTTACTAAAGAAACCATAGAAACATCGCGCACTTAGCCGCAACGGCTAAAGCGCGCTTCACATTCTCGGCAAAACTACACGAGACATAGCGAATACGAGAGTGTGGAGGACATATTCAGCAAGTCTCGCCTATGTTCGTGCAGTCTCCATCCCGTGTCGGTATTTCGTATCCGAATCAAAGGGCTCTCGTGTAGTTTTGCCGAAACACAAAACAATCCCTCCACATTCCCGCCGCGTCAGTCTGCTTGCAGGAAGCACGGTGAGCGCACGTTGATTTCGGTGAAGAGCGCACGTGCACGCACGATAGAACGAAAATACCTACGATTTGGACGCACGATCTCGAATTGAGTTTTTTAGAAACTTACCAGTGTTATCCATTAATATGGGATCCTAAATGTCGTGAACATAAGATAGAAACAAAGTACACGACGCGTGGAATGAAATAAGTGGAATCTTGAATATATCGATCAAAGAATTAAAAAGCAAGAAAGACTCCCTCATGACTACTTTTAGGATGCATAAACGAAAAATAAAATCATCAGAACAATCAGGAGCCGGATTTGATGATATTTATACGCCGATATGGTTTGCTTTTAGTTTGATGGATTTTTTTGGGGAATATCATCGATAGTAACAGCAACAAAACAAAAAACACAATAACCGTATGTAGATATTATTTATTTTTATTGTTCTTGGCTCAACTTTCCAATACGCGAGATGAGGGGGGAAATTTTTGTCACACATAGGTCTACACATAAGAAGCCTACAACTGAAATCGGTTTTTCACGGAGACTGCTAGTTTTCGAGAAATTAATTTTTGAAAATCCAAATTTTTCCCTACTTTAGGCAATTACCACGAGCTTTTTGATCATCTGACAGCTGTCTGACAGTGACATTGACTTAAAGTTTTCTCAAAATTACGGGATTTTTGGCATCTGACAGTAGGAATGACATTTGTTTTGTGGTTTTGGTAGCCATTTTGGAGGGAAATGGATTGGTTAGTCGTGTTTGCTTTCTCTTGCGGTCGAGTCGTTTACGTATTCCTGTAAGAGAAACTTTCGTGGCTATTATGGCGTCTTCTTCTAGTACGAGTTGTTCGTCTTCACCCGTTGCGGAGTTGAGTGTTGAAGTGATAGACTCTAGTGAGCCGCTTACAACCTCCTCCGGAGCGTTGTCCGTTGTGCCGAAGTTGAGTGTCGCGCAAGTGTTGGACTCAAGTGAGCCACTTGTGGCAGCCCCCTTCGGTGCTCCGTCGTCATCGACGACGCCGTCGCCCCCTGCTGTGCAAGTGTTGGACTCTAGTGAGCCACTTGTGGCAGCCCCCTTCGGTGCTCCGTCGTCATCGACGACGCCGTCGCCCCCTGCTGTGCAAGTGTTGGACTCTAATGAGCTACTTGTGGCAGCCTCCTCTGGAGCATTACCTCCTGTGGATGCAAGCATTCCCTCCGGATCCAGTGGTCGGAGGGTGCATGACAACAAGGACGAGGTGCTGCACTTATGGAATATAAGGAAGGTGGAAGCTCGCTTTGGCACACATGAGTTATGTGTAGCGTATGCCGAAGAAAGGCACTGGATAGCTTCATCAAAGATGTGCTCGCATCATCGATCACCAATGAAGCTGGTAGCAGCTGGCCCACTTGGTGCTTTTCGTTGCTGGAAGAGCAAATGTAAGAACAAATCTGTCAGCCGTGCCATTGGTACGTGGTTTGAAAACGCACATTTGTCTTTACCATTGGTGTTTGAAATCATGTACTATTTTAGTCTTAACAGTCCTTGGCAAGTTTTATCATGCGCACTTGATGTGCGGGCAGGTTTTTCCGCAAGTAGGCCGCTGGTGGGCCCTTTTTGCGTGACCCTTGACGCGTGTTGCTCGAACTTTTTTAGGTTCTACAACACGCCGGTTTCCTCACGATGTTTTCCTTCACCGTTTTGAGAGTACTGACATAGTGCACATACATTTTTGTCAGAAAAACTCATTGGTACACGAGTGGATTTGAACCCACGACCTTCGGATCGGAAGGCGGGGCCACTACCACTAGACCACCAGTGCTCCTCTCTTAACAGTCCTTATAACGATGTGAAACGGGAATGCACTGCTAGAGACCGGACTCAAGTGCTGTCCGATAGAACGATAGCTGATTGGTATAGTTACTGCAGAGAAGCTGTAGTTGTATACGAGCTGGAGCATCAGGAAGCGGAAGAGAAAATTGGAGGCCCACAAAAGATTGTACAAATTGATGAATCAAAATTTGGAATAAGAAAATATAATAGAGGTCGACAAATCGAGGGACACTGGGTGCTAGGAATGATCGAAGATAAAAGTGATGATCTTAGATTGGAATTGTGCCCAGACAATGAGAGGTCAGCAGAGATTTTAGTGCCTTTAATAAAAAAACATGTAAGAGAGGGTTCAATTATCCACACGGACTTTTGGAGAGCCTATGATTGTTTGCCTCAGCATGGGTATACAGGGTTATTCATTATTAGCTGCAAATACTCAGGAATTAGGTTCAACAAATAAAATAAAAAATATATATGATTTTTTTTTTTATTTAAGTTTTTGTATCAAAATTTTATTTTTATTAATTTCTTTACGGCTATTACATAATGATTGCCATGGAGAACAGGACGATGACCCACCCAGGCGGTGACTGAACGCAGAGTGTCGCTCACGGCGCGCGGGCGCGGATCAAAGGTCAAAATAGGTCAGGCGCCAATGATTCCTTTATCGATTTTCTCGGGATTTTCATAACCAAACTTAAAAAAAATCATTTCATAAATATTTTTTATTTTATTTGTTGAACCTAATTCCTGAGTATTTGCAGTTAATAATGAATAACCCTGTATACATAAAAAAGTAAACCACAGTGACCCTGACCATCGATTTGTTGCCCCAGATGGGGTGCATACGCAAAGAATAGAAAGTCATTGGAGGGGTCTTAAAAGAGCATATCATGCAGACCAATACAAAGGAAACTTCAGTGATTGGTTAGTTGAACACTCATGGCGAAGGAAAATAAGAATAAACCATAGGGACCCATTTGTGGAATTATTGAAAGTAATAGATTATGTTTATAAAGTTACATAATAAAATATTGTATGTAAAATGTATTTTTATTTTTCATATAGGTACATACCCTTACTTAGATTGAATCAGGTTAGTTCTAAATAAGTTAGGATTGAATTAAGTACTTAGGTAACTGACACAGAGTACCCCGAGTTGAGTAGGTTAGGTTCGAAATAAGTCACAGAACCAACAAAGAGCATCCTGAGTTGAGTAGGTTAGGTTTGAAATGAGTCACAGAACCGACACAGAGCACCCCGAGTTGAGTTGGTTAGGTTCGAAATGTGTGACAGAACCGACACAGAGCACCCCAACTCCACGTAGTCTTGAGGTCCCTACCCCTAGAGTGTATATAAAAATCGAGAAGCCAGAAGCTCGCGAGAAGCTCCTGGGAGGAGCAAGCCCGCGAAGCCGAGTGGAGCGAAGGGGGGAGGTGGCGAGTGAAGCGAGCCGGTGATCTCCGAAGCGGAGCGAAGGTTGAGCGGGTGAAGCGACGTGCAGGAGCTACTCGCGAGAGTTCTGGCTGAGCCATTCCAGAGTTAAACACGGGGCACAAGGCTAGTAGGTTGTTAGGTTTTTTTTTATTTTTTATGAAAAAAAGTTAAATAAAAATCTAGTTGTTTTTAAAAAGGGGGGGGGACAAAACCGACACTGAGCGGTCCTCCCCCCCCCCCCCCCCCCCTCATCTCGCGTATTGGAAAGTCCAACCCAAATCTTCTATAGTATAGTTTTATAGAATTCAATTAAATTACAGAAGTTACCTACAAAAATATTTTGTAAACTCTTCCCTAACATCTATTGCGTCCAATGCTGGCCGACGCGCTACTCTTGGTAAATTACGAAGAGCGCCGTTTTCGACCATTTCATTTCTCTATGATCCTGATTGAACTAGCATGTTGTTATTGTCGTATATGTCCATGGTACCTGGAGGTGTATACACTTGAGACGAGGTTTTACTTTTTCTTAGGTAGTTGTGCAATAGTATACAGGTCAAAGTAAGTGTAACTTTTTCAGGACACAGCGCAAATGGCTTTCTAAAAATTCTAAATTTTGTTCAAAGTACTCCGAACGTATTTTCAACAATCACTCGTGATCTTGATAACTTTTCATTAAATATACGCTTCGGATTTCCAATATTATGTATTCCAGGGTACGGTTTCATGACATTTTTGTGAAGTGCAAATGCACTGTCTGCTAGTAATACGTAGGGTATATTTATGTCAGAACCTGGTAATGGATGGGGATCAGGTAAATTGAGTGCTTCTGTTGCAATTTTGTTCCATAATTCAGTGTCCCGAAAAATACCTCCATCACTCATTCGACCATTGCTTCCTATGTCAGCAAAAATGAAATTGTAATTACTATCTACTATTTTGTAATTGTAATATTCCGATCCTGAATTGGCAGGGCATTCTATAACAACATGCTTTCCGTCTAATGATCCAATGCATCGGGGAAATTTATTTCTGTAGCCTTTTTCTATTTCAATCCATCCTTCTTTTGATGATGGTATCTGTAAATAATTAAAATACTGCTTCTACTAATTCTATCTGCGGGCACTCTTTTATGGCCGCAGATAAAATATTTGGTAATATTGAAAAATACATCCGTACGAGAGAAGTAATTACGTCTCCTTCTTGCTGATATTATTGGACAACTTACTACAGTCACAGAACTTACAGACATACCTATTTGTAACTGGAAGAACAGTGTTCATGAAGTTTTAAAAACTACCGCTCAGTTCCATTTTAAAATATCACAATGCAAACGATTTATAATCACAAGATCAAAAAAGCCAGTAAATGTTTTGGTACGTGGGGATTTTTTTTTCAATTCTGATACAGGTGTACCAAAAAGCATTTGCAAAGCTAGTAAAAAAACCGAAATGATACTTCCTTCTGTAATTCCTAAAAGAGTAGAGGTTAAACCACTGAAATTTCGAGACGTAAGGACGCTCCTGAAAAAACATTATGGCGAAAATTGGCCAAGCCTGCCACATTTGAAATTATATTCAAACATATTAAATAACATGCCAAATATTGCTCAAGAAACAGGTGAAGGAGAAGAATGCAAAGAGGAAGAACGCGAAGGAGAAGATACTTGCCAGATGTGTGACGAAGAAGTTAATTAGAGAGTTTGATTAATAAAGATACTTTTTTATTTTCATATTAACCGTCATTTATTTTCAATTTTCCTTGTCTTATACCTTTAAACGAGAAAATCTTATATATATATATGTGAGAGCAGGGTCCATGATGTCATAAAAGATACCAAAATACTTAGTAGGTAACACTTTTATTGAGAGTTCTTTACTGTTCGAGCGACTGATCCAGAATGGTAGCTCCGTCCAAGTACCGCGCTTAAGTACTCTTAGTACAAGTCAAACAGCTGTCTTAAATTAATCAATTAATCACAAATGAATTCCATAAATCTTTCCTAATTATTTTATAACATTATAAATCTTCTATTTATTTATACAACACTAATTTTGATTTTTAAATGAAATAATAACTAACGGAAGTGCGTTTACAAAAATCATTAAATGAACTTAAATAATCAACTTAATAAATTATATTCTTATTTCGATACTAGCGGGCGCCCACGGCTTCGCTCGCCCCTTGGCCGTTACGCTCCGTTGATTTTTCTTTTAAAAGTTTTTCCTCTTTTTCCCCGCTTAGGGAAATCATTTTCCAATTTCCTTTCTTAGTGCACCCCTATGCTATAAAAGAAACATACCCTCCAAGTTTCATGCTTCTAGGACTTACGGTTTAGGCTGGGCGTTGATTGTCAGTCAGTCAGTCAGTAACGTAAGAGTTTTATATATTTAGATAATCAATAAAAATCAACTTTTAAACAATATAAAATCACTTTTTGAACAGGCGCCATCATATATATATATAATATATATATATACTAGCAGTTGGTGGATAAAACTATACAGAAGAAGACTCCATTAGCTGCTACTAGACCGGGAAGAAAGAAAATGACAGAGCAAGATCAGTTAACCACTGACATATTACTATCCGTGAAAGACCATTTTAAGCGTCCTGCTTCTGCTTCAGCAACAGAAGATCAGTACGATCTTTTGGGAAGATCTATCGCAATTAAATTAAGATCATTAGACAAGCGTCAACGCTTGATTGCGGAGAAGATAATTAACGACACCTTGTTCGATGCCGAGATGGGCAATCTGAATACCGAAGCAATTCAGAACCGTCGAAGTTTAGCTTTTGTTTCTTCACCAACTCCTAGTCTTTCACCTTCAAGTCCTTCACCCTCACTAGTTCAACAATATTATACACAACCGTATACTCACACCGCTTCTGTTGCGCATCAAATACAACCCTGCGTATCACCGATACAACAGTACAACACCCAACAACAAAAGTACACGATTTATCCTGCACCGCAAAGTCAGCCCTGCGCATCTCCGATTCAACAATATAACACTCAACGACAAACTACTTCTCCTGCACCACAATCTCAGCCCTCACCAGTACAACAACAAAAATTTGACACACAACTGAATACAGCAACATTTTATTCAAATTTTAATTCAGAATAATTTGACTTAATATGTAATTGTACCTACCTATTAAACTTGTGTAATGATTCGAATTTGGTTTTAATTGTTTACTCACCTGTAGATAGTCCTCTTTCAGAACTTCATGAATAGCATCACATGTTTCTGGTATTATTCGGCCCAAAGCCTGAGGTGATATAATAGCAGAATATTTAAGACACTCATATGTTCTTCCTGTTGCAAGAAATCTCAGTGTTACTGCTAGTCTCTCATGTGCTGATATTGCTTTCCTCATAACAGTATCTTGTCTTTGTATTAAAGGAGTAATCGATGATAATAGTTTCAAATACAGTTTTTCATCCATTCGTAAATAGTTTTCGTAATCTGTAGGTGAAAATCTCAATTCATTTATCAAATTTACGTGGGAGAACTGCTTTCTTTTCAATAACCAGCGTTTAGACCATTCAGTGCGATCTCTTTTTCTTTTTCTGTTCTGCAAAACAAGTGCTAAGCCAAGTACAGCTATGACATCGTCGTCGTCCATTGTAGTTTGGTTGGTATATACCGTACACAGTACAGGCGTCGTACACACACCGTCACGTAGCTCAACTGAGAGTTAATGGCAAAACTGTGCATGCAAACCCAAACGTGTATGTGTTATATGAAACTCGGTTATGCCTGTCGGTTATGCATGCAAGGCTAAAACCAGCATGCAAACCCTAACGTGTATGGCCTCCATAAGAAACAACATCGATGAAAATGAATTTGTAATTTGAATCACAAATAGCCAATAATACAATAGACAAAAACTTTTTATAGTTGTAATAAAGCGAACCGCTTTTAGGAGGCTTAATTATTCTTACATGTTTCCCATCTATAGCGCCCTAACAAGGTTTTGCATTACTTGCAAAACCTTGTGCGATTTCTAACCAATCTTCTTTTTTCAGTTCAGGTAAACAAATTTCTCGTAGGGTTTTGTAAATCTGTTGACACGTATCTTTCACAATTCCAGAAATAGTTGAGATTCCATGTTGATAAGAATGATGCAATTCAGTCATACTGCAACCAGCGGATAAATACCTGCAATAATATTAATATTAGTTTTAATTTCAGCAATGGTACTTCAAAACAAATGGAGACATATAAGAGATGCATATACAAGAGACTTGAAAAAGCAGCGACAATCAAATAGTGGATCCGAAGCAAAAAGACAACGAAAATATTATGTTTATTTTGATCGACTGCAATTGTTGTCTGAACTGTACGAAATAAAACCAGATTCAAAAGAAAAAAATAAACAAATTTGTAACGATTCTACTGCGTCAACATCGAAAAATAAAACTAAGAGTTCATCTGCCGACGATAACAACGAAACTAACGCGCTTTTAAAAATACTTGAAGAAAGATTACAGAATAAAAAAAATGCAAGAGGAGATGATGACTTTAAGAGGATCCCGGAAAGTCGTAAAACAGATGCCAAATACGACATAATAGGAATAATTCGAAAATACGCGACGCCACAACCACTCATGATTACTATAACTTAAATTCAGAATTTTATGATCAACAACGCGGCTACTTTACGAATCCATCTCCAGGATCTCAAACACAAACATCTAATAATCAGCTTCAGTCTACAGTAGAAGAAATTGCTGCAATCTCATCCGTATCTAATTTGAGTGAAGATTCGGAAAGTTCCATATACTATAATGATGTTTTTACAGACGATATTCCCACATATTTTTTGCAAATTTACAGACAGTGACGCAATGTAGCACATCAGCGGCACCGTCTGGCGTGTGTCAGCTTATAAAAACCCTATTTCGTATTTAATTGTTGATTTACTGAACTAATTAGTAAGATTCGGCTCAATATTATTTCGTAACTAAAAAAATTAAAAATAAATATAAAAAGATAAGCTGTTTAATTTACTTACCTCAATGTTATCAATAGTCGTTCTTCAGCTGATGTATTATGTTTGAATATAGTTTCTTATCGCTGAATTTTACTTTTAACTAATTAAAAAAGTTGAGTCGACAATTTCAGCTTATTTTGAAGACCTTGACGAAAAATTTTTAACTTTTTGAAGTATCTGAAAAATTAATTAGGCTTAAGGGAGAATATATTAACAAGGAAAAATAATAATTCATAGAATTTAGCCTCTTTTCCCTGCCATTACGCGGACTTTTTGAGCTCTCCTCGTAACTAGCAGCACGGAAAACGTGCGGCAGCGGTCCGATAGGAGGAAACGCATAAATTGAAAGAGCCCTTACGTATAGTTTGCGACCGTCAATGCGACCCGGATGCGGCCAGCCATTCTCAGTGTCATGCGGACAGTTCGTGAGTGAACACGCTTCGTATCGTTCCACAACAATCTACAAACAACGACCGGCAATGTGAAATTTAACGAGTGAGGAATACAGCAATCGTATAATAAGACAAAGATGCTGGGAGAAAATGGTTGAATTATTTGGCGGTGAAAATAAAACGCTAGAGGACAAAAAAAAATTGGTACCGTCAAACACCCTAATTTCGCCTGGTGTACCATAATTCGCCTGATTTTTTTAAATGGTCAGAACATGGACTATAGCATAGATAACGGTTCCTAAACCTACCAATAAGTAGACAATTTTCTTTTATGGCAACATTCTGCAATCGAATTGTAGCAAACTTCAGGTATGAGATGACAGTCACATTTTGAGTAAAGTCGAACAAGGCAAGTTTTATAAGTGGTCTGCACAACTTCATCTGGAAACCGAAGAAAATAAGAGGTAAGACCAGTAGCACCGTTATTAGTCGAAACTGAATTTTGCCGGCTTTCTAACAATATATTAATTTATAAGCTAAGTTAAGTGGTTGTGACAAAAAATGCATTTGAATAATTAGAGGTAAAATTTCTGACATGTTAGTTCCAAAATTCGCCTGGGTTTAGGGTTGTCACTTGGTTTCCTTACCCGACTGCAAAATTAGAGGGTTATGATTTTGTTGCATGTTGTGATCTAATGACTGAAAAATATTTTTAATTAAAATGGTAGGTGGGTACTAGGTACGCCTTTTTGTTTGCTTGAATGGTGATGGAAAGCTTTTATTTATACCTATTTCAGATAGCGATGCCTAAAAAACACAAAATTACAAAACGGCGGAGCAGACGACCGTATAAAAATAAGTATACCGAAAAACAGTTAGAATTGGCTTTGGAGCAACTGCGTAATAAATCTATGAGTTCCTATGACGCGGAGAAGAAATTCGGAATCCCTCGCAGGACTCTTCTTGATAAGCTTAATAAAAAACATCCAAAAAATCACGGCTGCCCAACCCGCTTATCTGAAGAGGAAGAAGATAGAATAGTCAAGGTAATGATTACCGCTGCCGAGTACGGCAGTCCATTGACTCCTTTAGACTTAAGAATTGTGGTTGGGAAATATGTTGAAGCGAATGGAAAATATGAATTATTCAATAACACGTTGCCAGGTAGAAAATGGATCACGGGATTTTTAAGAAGAAATAAAGAAAAAATAACTATTCGAGCTGCTCAAAATATTAAAAGAAATCGTGCTGAAAAGAGCCCGGAAGAAATGACAGAATATTTTAAAAATTTAGAAGTGTCTTTAGATGGTGTAGCAAATGAAAACATTTTAAATTATGATGAAACGAACCTCACAGATAACCCTGGTTCACAAAAATGTTTTTTTCGGCGAGGTGTTAAATATCCAGAGAGGGTCTTAAATTATACAAAAGGCGCCATTTCGATAATGTTTGCCATAACCGCAGCCGGGGAATGCCTTCCACCTTATGTGGTCTACAAAGCGGAGCACCTATATGAACAATGGCGAATTAATGGACCACCTGGTGCTCGATATAATAGATCGAAGTCTGGGTGGTTTGATTCTACCATATTTGAAGATTGGTTTGCATCAATAATTTTACCTTGGGCTAAAAAGAAGACGGGAACAAAGGTTCTCATAGGAGATAACCTGGCATCCCACATAAACCACAATATAGTGGAACTTTGCGAAACAAACGACATACGTTTTGTATTTTTACCTCCGAACTCAACACATATTACTCAGCCACTAGACGTATGCTACTTTGGCCCGCTTAAAAAACTTTGGAGGGATATTCTTCTCAGATATAAAACGACAAATCCGCGAGAGGCCACCATAAACAAGTCGCACTTCCCCGAATTATTAAAACAACTGATGATACGGCTAAATGACAAGAAATCAAATATCCACAGTGCATTCAAAAGTACTGGGATATACCCAGTAGATAGCTATCAAGTCATAAAAAGATTGCCCGATGCGAAATTACCAGTGAATTATGACATTGACCAAGCTCTCTTAGAATATTTAAGGGAAAGCCGTGCACCGAACCCCCTGAGAAAAGTGCGCAACAAGAAGATCAATGTGATTCCAGGAAAATCAGTAACTAGTGAAGATTTTAAAGAAAACGTCAAGGAAATTAACAAGAAAAATGAAAAGAAAAGCGACAAAAGACCCGCCGTTAAAAAATCACCTCCGATTATATTGATAAGAAAAGTCCCAACACTATTGACCATTTCTCTGAAAACAATAAAGAATGTAATATATCAGCAGAAAGAAAAGAAAACCGAAAAAAGGAAACTGATTATTCTACAGGATGAAATATTACCTCCAAACAAAAAGTACCGAATTTTCCAAAAAGATACAAAAACATTGAATACCATTAAAATTGAGCTACCAACCAAAAAAGAAACAGTACAAAAAATTAAAACTGCTGCACGTGAGGCAAAAGTTGTAAAGAAAAATCCTGGTAAAATAACAAAAAAAACAAAGAAACCTAAGAAAATTAAGATAGAAAGTGATTCAGACTCCAACTCTAACAACGATGAGTTGATCTGCTGTTCAGAGTCAGAAGACGAATCATGGGAAGAATATTGCACACGGCTTAAACGTGAAACAGATGATGCAAATAAAAAAAATGAAAGCTTTGAACAAATTGTGGACGATAATTTTATAACACAAAAAGCGTTAGTAATGGGCAGTTACGTACTGGTTAAATTTCCAACTAAAAAAACTGTTACTTACTATGCGGGATTGGTCATAAATTGTTGTTCATTATCGGGTTGGAAAGTCCGCTTTTTGAGGAAGGACCGAAACACTTTTGTCTGGCCACAGGTCAGTGACGAAGCATATGTTCCTAATGAGGACATATGTGAAGTTCTTCCCACACCAAGTGATATACGTAGAGGAAGACTCGCATTTAAATATGATTTTAAAAATTATAAAGTTATGTGAAACATAACCTACCTACTATTTTAAGATTTTTAAAAGACATTATTGTTTAATTTTGATTTAAAACTTACGTGCCAAAATACTAAAATACTATTATATAACTTATTATAGCTAACTGTGATTCTAAGTTATAAGATTTTTGATACCTTTAAGATTTTTTAGAACATTTAATTGTGATTTTAAAACTTACGCGCTCATTGATGACTTATTAATTTTATAACTAATTGTGATTATAAAAGTTATAAGATTTTTAGAAGACTTAATTGTGATTTTGAACCTTGTCTATGTGAAGACTTATTGTAGGTAACTAATTGTGATTCTAAAAGTTATAAGATTATTTATACCTTTAAGATTTTTAGAAGTAATTATTGTTTAATTGTGATGTTAAACCTTACGTAGGTACTATTTGACAACTGATTTTAAATAACTGTGATTCCAAAAGCTATATAGATAGATAGATTTTTGATGAGGTACCGTTACATTTTTAGAAGACATTATTTTTCATTTGTGATTTTTAAATTTACGTCCAATACCTATTAAGATTTTTAAAAGACTTATATTATAACTAAATGTGATTCTAAAAGTAATAAGATATTTGATAGATACCGTTAAGATTTTTTGAAGACTTTTATTAGAACGTTTTATGTTATAATTATAAAACTACCTATATTTGTTAGATTTATTGAAGAATCTAAATGTGTTTTATAAGCTAAAAAACTAAAGTGACACATAATTGAACAACTTTACTTTTAAAGATAAGGTACTACTATTAGACGACACCAACCCTGATAACGGCACCAGCAACCGACCGACTATATAAAGCGCGCCGCTGCCACCGCGCGCTCATTACTTTCCGAGACTTTGTGCTATGCAGACGTTTTTGTGCTCAATTAGTGTTCATTTGTGATTATAATTTGTATGTGCCATTTAATTAGTGATTAAACGAACTCAGTGAAGTTCTATCATAATTATATGAGTACTTCGTCTGAGATTAGTAACCTGAAAGAGAAATTATTAGCAAGTACATTGTAGTTACGCCTACGTGTCACCACTCTTATACACTATATTGAGAGTTTTGTTTTTTCTTTTTTATGTGGGTATATCTGCTTTCCTGTCGCCTGCGCTCGGCCGGTTGCGTCATTAGTTTAGAGCCAGAGCCCTTGGCGCCCTTATTTCCTGAACCTATGCTAAGGGCTGGGCGGGCGGGGGTTACTAATCTCAGACGAAGTACTCATATAATTATGATAGAACTTCACTGAGTTCGTTTAATCACTAATTATATTTCGTACTTCGTCTTTCGATTAGTAACCTGAAAGAGAAATTATTAGCAAGTACATTGTAGACTTTGAGAGTTTGTAGGTTCAGGAAATGTTTAATGCTAACACATTGAATGTGAAAAAATGTATATATTTTATTATCTCCAAGTAGAGAATGGAGAGCACTAAAAATGGATTAAATGGTTTATTTAATAGTCTTAAACATCGTAACATAATTAGCACTAAAGTTAAGTCTGGATTAATAATCGCAGCAACTAAAGTGGCTTCGTCCGAGCTCAGAATAGTTCTTTTATAGAATTTGGCAAATGTGTTGTTGGAATTAGAGGTCCAGCCGTGTTTGTGGTAAATGTAAATGCGGTTGTCCGCATGCGGTCGATGTTGACTCCAAGCGTAAGAGCTCGAGACGCAGCCGCGTGTCGCGTGCTGTGCGCACCAAGTGACACATCCATACCGTTGTCTTGCAGCGTACACTTTATCCAACATGTCTAGTACTTACAAACAATGTTGCAGCATGTTAATGCTTGAGCAGGGCACGACTAAGGGCTTTCACTGATAAAAGGCATTTGTACTAAGGGTTAGTTTTTTCCAACTTGTGATGTTTTATACAGGATCAAGGATCTTGATCATAATTTTACTCGGAAGAATGCTAACGTCGCACATCTTTGGAAAAGAGTTCCAAAGATAATAGTACAATTATTTATGATACAATACTTCTAACCATTCCACTACGCAACTCCCACGTAATGTTATATTAGGGGGTCAAGGTTCTTGTACGAAAAAACCCCTCGAAACATTGAATGGGTAATTAGGTTCTAAAACAGCAGGCAGCTCTGCAGCTGTCTGCAGACCAGCTAATGTTAAACATTTTTTTTTTTTAGATAAGTCTTTATCGACCCAACAGAGCTAAAAAACATAATAATGTCCTTGCAAAATTGAACAATTTTTTTTTTTTTTTTTTTTAATGTAGACTTTGTCAATCTTCCTTAATTGAGTTCTGTGATAAAGATGCAATCATTCAGTTTTTCGCAGAGTTTTAAATTCTATGGCTAATGGGTAAAAATAAATGTTTGACCATCTCAAATCTAAATGTTTGATCGTGAATGCGTTAACCGCATAAGCATTTGGGTCGCAAGACCATGTAACAAACCCATCGAATTTATTATTAATTCGACTTGCAATTAAATCGATCACTTGGACACTAATGTACCTAATAGTTATACATCAAAGGTGGAACCGGAGAGTTCCTATTCCATGTAGGAATGACAGCCATTATAATTGTATTTTAATTTTGTTTTTCAACTTCTTGACGTCAGAATAGTGACAAGTGTGGAAACTGAATTCTATCTAATTATATTCTAATTTTCTGTTAACGTAAGAAACGGCAGTGCAGTTATCCAAACGCAGTAGGATTTGGCAATTACTTAGTTCGTTTTTTAAGATTTTAGTGGCAGAGTAAGCCGCAAGCAGTTGATTGCTGATTTATGTGAAGCATGCGCTTGCTTGCGGACCAGGGGCTGCTCGCAGTTTCCGAGCCGCATGCGGCGCCCCACCCCGTAGTTGAGGCGTCAGAAAATATTTCTCTACAGCGTATATCTACATTACATAAGCTGGGTGAAATATTCATGAATTTGTCGAAATTGTTGTCACCTTTAGTGTATTTAAGTCGTTCAAATTCTTTGGCATATGGTGGATCATATTCAATAGCCGGGCGGGCAGAAATTAATAAGCCTAGGTATATCTCATCTCTCGCTAACAGTTGAGCAAATTTCCTAATTTGGCGTGATTTTTTGGAAAACAACTTAATTTATTTGATTATATGAAGTTGTATTTGGTTGGCAAGCCTATTTGCATAGTTTTGCTGTTGATTACAAATTCCAAGTATGTACAAGAAGTAGAGGACCAAATTACTCTTTTCATAATTTATTAGAAAAAACCCAATGCTTCGAGTTGTTATACAATGTAATATTTACATTTTCTAGACACTCCTTATATGACCGTTCCATTAATAAAATGTTACCTAAGTTTATTGTTGATAGGTATCCGGGTGATCCCAACAATTTGCCTACCGGTTTTAGTGAAAACATACGACGAAGTGTATAGGCCAAATTCCTTTTGTATAAGTGACTTTATTAGGTACTAGTAAAAGTATTTTATAGAATCTAGATTCTACATTAACACTGATTAAAAGATGCGCGTCTTTCAAGTTAATAGTTGCTAAAAACCAATCTTTAGCAATCTTTAGATGTCAATATAACAGCCATTCATAAATCCTCCAACTTGAAATTATTTGTAGGAATGATTTTTATCCATTTTTTTTTTTTTTTTTTTTTTGTATATATATATTAGGCATGATAGCATGCCTGCACTGTGCTATTGCTCCAATTTGGAGAAGGTTAGACAAGGTTGTGAAAATCACAATTTATAGCCAACAATCCATTATAGGATTAACGAAACTGTAGTAATTAAAGACGGAAGAGAGACAGCTGGCCAGCCTAACTTACTGGGTCTACACAGTCTACAGGCCGCATGTCGACCGCGGCGGCGGCGACGACCGTCTCGAATTCTCGATGCGGGCGCGTGCTGAGCTCGCGGGTAAGCAGGCTCGCGGCTCCTCGGCGGCGGGCCCGGCGCGGCGGCTTGCAGTGTTTTTTGAAGCAGGTGCATCTTTGAAATATCTCAAAGAAATATTTGAAAGGCTCAAAAGCTTTCTTAAAATCTTCTGTTGGACTTTTAAGTCGTTCCCAGATTTGTTGCCTTTGCTGATTTCAATGTAGCAGACAAATTCTCTCCAAACAAATATTTGTTCCTTCGCGTCTTCCTTGATAGAGAACATGGCAAAATTTCATCTCGATTTATAATCGGTAAAATGAACATAGCAAAGATGACGGCCTGTGTGCATCAGCTTTTTGAGGAGATCTTGATTGATCTGAGCAGATGAGAGTTCATCGGAGACCACTGACGCCAAGCACGAGATAGCGGCTGCATATCTGGGTTTGTCAGAGTTCAAAGCTCTTATCTTGATCTACCATGAGCTCAGGAATTGCAGCTTTTATTTCGGCGTTGAGTATCGGCGCCACGATAAGAGCTAGTATCTCTTTTGTTTGAGTCGGATCCAGTCCATGGGTAGCGATATGTTTGAAGCGAATCACTAAATCCTTATGAAAGTTACAGCCATATTCAATGGTTAGGACGGTGCAGCCGATACACCCTCTGACAGTAGCAAGGTGATGGCGTCTTGGCCCTGCGGCAAAACTTCCGTCTAAGGGAGATTCAGATATCACCGTCTAAAAATACGTCGATATGCTTAGGTTATTTGAGGGCATCAAAAAATCAAGATTTTAAAAGTTGAAAAATCATTTATCAAGTCGTATTTACTGCTGATGGTACGATTAGTAAGACATAATTCCCACAAAATTACGCGCAAACTAACCTTATGTACTTTTTGAATCGGTAAGATATAACTCCCACAGAGATAACGATTTTAGTGTGTGTTAGAGGATTCCGTCTAGGGGAGACTTCAGATATCACCGTCTTAAAATACGTCGATATAATAAGGTTATTTGAGGGTATCAAAAAATTAAGATTTTCAAAGTTGAAAAATCTTTTATCTAGACGTATTTAATGCTGATGGTACGATTAGTAAGACATAATTCCCACAGAATAACGCGCAAACCAACATTACGTACTTTTTGAATCTGCTGATGGTACGATTAGTAAGACATAATTCCCACAGAATTACGCGCAAACCAACCTTATGTACTTTTTGAATCTGCTGATGGTACGATTAGTAAGACATAATTCCCACAGAATTACGCGCAAACCAACCTTACGTACTTTTTGAATCTGCTGATGGTACGATTAGTAAGACATAATTCCCACAGAATTACGCGCAAACCAACCTTATGTACTTTTTGAATCAGTAAGATATAACTCCCACAGAGATATACGCAAACGATTTTAGTGTGTGTTAGAGGATTCCGTCTAGGGGAGACTTCAGATATCACCGTCTTAAAATACGTCGATATAATTAGGTTATTTGAGGGTATCAAGAAATCAAGATTTTCAAAGTTGAAAAATCTTTTATCTAGACGTATCTATTGCTGATGGTACGATTAGTAAGACATAATTCCCACAGAATTACGCGCAAACCAATCTTATGTACTTTTTGAATCGGTAAGATATAACTCCCACAGAGATGTACGCAAACGATTTTTGTGTGTGATAGGTGAGACAGTCCCACAGACAGCTCGACTCACGTAAATACCTGATGTCTATAAATAGATCCAAAGATATAGCTTCCACAAAGTTACACGCAAGTGAATTTTTTAGACTAAGTACCGGCATATTTTTAAAAAATATTTTACTTTTGCACTGATACACATTACTGATGGATGTCCAAATCCTGACGAGAAAACGAGGGTTCCTTCGACGACGACGGCGATGATGAGGACGAGGAAAACTCGATACCACGACTTCTTCTTTTACCAGACTTTGAGTTCGGACTCAAGCTTCTTTAGTTTTTTTTTTTCTAAAGTAATCGAAGTTATCGTCGTTCTCGAGCCTTCGTTTCGGCATTATTTAGGTTTAAAGTTTATAAAACGTGTAAAGTTTTTCGAAACTTATTCAATCACTGAATTTATTTAGACTAGTGTTGAGCGGCGAAACACTAAAAGACGAATGACGCAACCGGCCGAGCGCAGGCGACAGGAAAGCAGATATACCCACATAAAAAAGAAAAAACAAAACTCTCAATATAGTGTATAAGAGTGGTGACACGTAGGCGTAACTACAATGTACTTGCTAATAATTTCTCTTTCAGGTTACTAATCGAAAGACGAAGTACGAAATATAATGTTAATTTCAATGTAAAAATAAATGTTTAGTTAGTTCGAGAATTGTTTTTTAAAAAGTGTTTTTATGCTTCTCTCCCAAAATCATTCGTGGGATAGATTCTCACCCCCACAGTAAAATCAGTTGTTTTTCAATCATTTTACAAAAGTTCCATTCGGTTATCTGGTTTTGGTAAAACGTCCGCAAAGTACAAATTCAACTACCCTCTTTTTGCTGTTTTTTTTCGTGAAGGTTGTGTTTGTGGTTTTATATCGTGTTTTTGTGGTTATAAATCGTGTTTTTTTGAAGCAATCTTGGTGAAAATGGATAGATCGCCTCGATCTCGTTCTCGTCATCATCGCTCCCGCAGCCCGCGATCTAGGCATTCAGACAGCAGGCATTCGCGAAGGCGCCGCTCGCGCAGTTCTTCGCGAGGGTACACCCCGCGACGTACACTACGTTCTAGCCGTAGTCCGAGCCGCCGCGACGCTGCTAGCCGTGCTGACGGTGAACGAAGGCGATCGCGAGGGCATACGCCTCGACGAGAAACACGGTATCGTAGTCCAAGTTCAAGCTATACTCATGTAAGTAGCCCTGACACAATGTATGACCGCGATCGACGCCGTCATCGCAGCTATCGAAGCCAGAGCCGTCGTCACGGTCGACATAGCCACGAGTCCTGGGGTACCATCATGTCTCGGTTACATGCTTTAGAGACTCGCGCGCAACCGGTTGATTCTGCTGGGCCCTCCTTAGGGACCGGTACCGAGCAAATAGTGGAGGCTATACAATCGCTAAAATCGGTGAGTACACGTAGCTATTACGTCTCAAATTTCGATCCTAATATTCACGAGGTAGACGCGTGGTTTGCTGAGGTAGATAGGGCTAAGGTGAGCAACCACTGGGATGATCACGAGTGCCTATCTCGCATCGGAAGTTGTTTGAAAGGTGACGCAAAATCATGGTTAGACGAGTGGGTTACTAGTGACCGCTCTTGGAGTAATTTTAAAAATGATTTTAAATGCTTGTGCATAAATAATTATAAGTTTAAAAAACTTGAGAAACCGACTTCATTGCCAAACGGCTAAACCGATTTTAATGAAATTTGATTGGGACAGTCTGGACGTATAAATAACCTTCCAAATAAAAAAATAATTTTCTAAATCGGTTCATAAATGACGAAGGCATGCAGTTACAAACATTAAAAAAAATATTTAAAAAAAAATGGCAACACCGATTTTAATAAAATTAAAATGGGACCAATCTGGAAGCAGTACCTTTCAGATAAAAAAAATAATTTTTCAAATCGGCTCACAAATGACGAAGTTATGCGGTAACAAACATTAAAAAAAAAAAAAAAAAAAAAACATACAACCGAATTGAGAACCTCCTCCTTTTTGATTGGAAGTCGGTTAATAAAATAGACACTGCCAACATTCTATTCGAGGTGATGTCAACCGATTCAAACAAATTTCGTACCTACGCGGAATATGCCCGAAAATCTTTGCTCCGCTTACGTATTGTTATGGGTCTCAGTGACGAGCTTATCACATCTATTGTACTGCGTGGTATTAAAGATCCACACGTGAAAGCCACTGCAACAAACGCGAAGCTAGTTCCAAATGATCTAGTCAACTACCTATCTACGTTTTCGAAACCTGGGAAGGAGGTGGTCGCCGATGGCCAAGGTACACGTCACACAGGGTCTCGTAATGACGGTAGCGGCAAGACGCAAAGCAACAAGCGTCCTTTTCGGTCATCTCACCCCAATCCCAGTTGCTATACATGCGGTGAGCCGGGGCATAAGGCGGCGAGCTGTCCTAAAAAGCAAAAATCTACTGACACAGGTAAAGATAGTGAACCCAAGTCTGCCGATAACCAGAAATCTGGCTCACCATGCGCGTACTGTAAGAAGACGGGCCACCACATCAGTAGATGTTTTGCGAAACAACGGACTGAACAACGCAACAAAAGTAACGTTAACTTTTGTTCGACCCCTGTGCAAAAAGGTACCGATGTAGTAGTAGGTGTCATTGAAGGTATACCTGTCGACATTCTGATAGATAGCGGCGCGATAGATGTTTCGCTTATTTCTTCATCAGTGGTGAACCATTTCTCGTGTCGACAAAAGCCGATAAAACGTCAAATTAAAGGAGTAGGTGAATCTGTGACTTCTGTACACTCATACGTCACCCTTGTCATCGAGCTAGACGGCATATCATTGGAAGTTGACTTATTGGTGGTACCTAGTGAGTGCATGAATGCCCCAATTATAATAGGTACGGATGTGCTGAATCGTGATGGTGTGACATACGTTAGAACGAAAAATTCTCAGCGCATAACACGTGACGTCACGCACCTAGTGGCATCTGCTGTGGAGACAGACGAGCAGCGTCCTATCAAGACGTCGGTGACAGGTGACGACTTGAACGAGCTAACTGCTATCTTGGATGAATATGCTGAATTCATGATCTCAGGTACAGCCACTTCTACGGTCACTACAGGTTCTATGCACATTCAAGTAAATAGCGATAAGCCGGTGTACTATCGCCCTTACAAGATGTCACACGATGAGAAATTAAAGGTACGTGACATTACAAAGGATCTTCTTGCCAAAGGTATCATACGTGAGTCGGAGTCTCCCTACTCGAGCCCAATTTTACTAGTGAAAAAGAAGGATGGCTCCGACCGCATGTGCGTTGATTTCCGTGCTTTGAATCGAATAACAGTTAAGGATCGATACCCGCTACCTCTAATTGATGACCATATTGACCGGTTAGGTAAAGCCAAATATTTTTCGACCTTGGACATGGCTACTGGCTTTCACCAGATTTGCCTTGATGAGTCTTCCATTCCCTTGACTGGTTTCGTAACCCCGGAAGCTCATTACGAGTATTTAAAGATGCCATACGGCTTAGCCAATGCTCCTATTGTCTATCAACGGATAATAAGTAAAACATTGCGTGACTTAATAACAGAAGGTAAGGTATTGGTGTACATTGACGATTGCTTGATACTCACTTCTTCAATTAAGGAAGGTTTGGAAGTGTTGCGTAACGTGCTTTCAGTATTAACAAATGCAGGCTTCTCCATTAATTTGAAAAAGTGTTCCTTCTTGTGCACTGAGATCGAGTACTTGGGTCGCGTTATATAAAACGGTGAAGTGCGGCCAGCCACAAGTAAAGTTCAGGCTCTGGCCGACTCTGCCGTGCCAGTAAATGTCAAGCAGGTTCGACAATTTTTGGGGCTAGCCGGGTACTTTAGGAAATACATTCCTAACTATTCTACCAGGACTGCTTGTATTGCGCGTCTCACTTGTAAGGATGTTGAGTTTTGTTGGGGCACTGAACAAGAACTTGTTCGCCAAGAGATTATCACCATCCTAACCAGTGCACCTGTACTGGCAATATTCGACCCAGACTTGCCTGCGGAGGTTCACACAGATGCAAGTAGTCTTGGATATGGCGCAATTTTACACCAAGTTCATAAGGATGGTAGCCGACGTGTGGTGGCTTACTATAGCCAGGTTACGAAGGGTGCTGAGGCAAAATACCATTCTTATGAATTAGAAACCCTAGCCGTGGTCAAAGCTTTAAAACATTTCAGGCATTATTTGATAGGCGTACAATTCACTGTAATTACTGATTGTAACGCCCTGAAGGCGACACAAAACAAGAGAGACTTGTTACCGCGTGTGGCAAGATGGTGGATCTTTCTACAAGATTATGATTTTCAGATAACGTATAGGAAAGGAGCCATGATGCCACACGCGGATTATCTGAGCCGCAACCCATGTGTTAATAATATTGACCGTCCTCGTAATTGGGCTCAAATTGCCCAAGCAGGTGATGAGGAGACTCAAGCTATGATGCAGTCGTTGGAACAAGGTCAGTTGAACCCATCAAAATGTGAAACAAAATGACATCCTCTATTACCGTTACACGGCAACGGGTGAAGAACCAAGGCTTCTTTGCTACATACCTAAGGGTCATCGCTTGAGCCTCCTCCGCATCTTCCATGACGAGCATGGTCACATTAGTGCGGATAAAGTAGTAGATTTGATCTTAAGACATTTCTGGTTTCCTGGTCTTAGACCATTTGTTGTAAAATACACGGCTCACTGTTTGACATGTATCGCCCACAAGCGTGTACCACGCGCACCGTTGCAGCCTATCACTTCTTGGAACAAACCTGATGTTCCATTTGATACACTACATGTAGATGTTTTGGGACCTCTCCCCGTGTCAAAAGGTTACAAGTATGTCATGCTTGTGGTCGATGCATTCACAAAATTCTGTTTGTTAATGCCTTTAAATCGTCAGGATGTTGACGAACTTAAGCGTGTATTTAAGTTAGTGATGTCATTGTTTGGTACACCTAAGCTAATTGTATCGGATAGGGGACGTATGTTTGAGTCAGCGGGCTTCACATCTTGGATGCAAGTTTTGGGCGTGCAGTTACATCACATTACACCAGAAATGCATCACGCTAACGGTCAGGTCGAGCGTTATGTCCGTACGGTTCTAAATATGCTGCGAATCGTTGCCAGTCAACAAAAGAACGAGTGGGCTGATGAATTATGGCAGTTGCAGCTTATTCTAAACTTGACAAAGCAGAAAACCACACAGACATCTGCCTTAAACCTGTTGGTCGGTCACGAAAGTGCTACGCCTGCGATACGATCCCTGATAAGAGACATTGCTATTAACCAAGGAGCAGTCAATCGAGAGTCTAGACGAGAGATGCTCAGACAGAGGACGGCCGAACGGTTGGTGAGAAACCAAGCTCAGCAAGATGCGGTTGTCAATGAAGACAGGCGTCCACCTCGAGTATTTCAAGTAAATGACACGGTTTTTGTCATCAAGTATGCTCAGTCCCAAGGAAAGCTGGACCCTGGTATGAGAGGACCCTACCGAGTTGTTAAGGCCCTTTCTAATGACCGATATGAACTGAAGTTACTTGCTGGAGCGTATGGGAAGACTTCCTATGCGGCTGCTCAGTTCATGGTGCCTTGGAGAGGAGAGTGGACTCCTGAAACGTGTGCTGCCTTTTTTGAAGGTGGGCTTGAAGTCTATGTGGTATGCAAACTTTAAAGCGCCTATGCCTGTAGCCACCGTGAGGTACGCGAACTGTATGGAGCCTATGCCTTATTGATACGGTGTGAAAGCTTTTCGGTATGCGAACTGTCTAGAGCCTATGCCGGAGAGTCGCTGAGTGGCAAGCAAACTTTAAAGCGCCTCTGCCGTGTGAGTGCTCAGTGTTCGTCATTTTTCTTACTGGTCAACCTTACAGTATGTGCGTACCGTACATATTGGTTGACCTTATACTTTTCCTAAGTGCGTATCGTACATACTGGGCAACCTTACATTATGTGCGTACCGTACATATTGGTTGCCCTTGTAGGTACTTTTCTTATGCGCGTGCCATACATACTGGCCGACCTTATACTATGTGCGTACCGTACATACTGGTCGACCTTATACTTTTCTTAGGCGCGTACCGTACACATTGGTCGACCTTATATTTTTCTTAAGTGCATGTATTACATACATGCTAGTCGACCCTATATTTTTTATTTTCATTAGGGACTGTTGGTTTGTGGTTCACAAGGATTATAAATCAACACCTTCCTAATTACTTCATTCTGCCTGGTGTTAGGTGATGGTGTTCTTAATTTTGACTAATAGCCTAACCTAACTAACATGGTCTAATGTTGTATGCTTGGCAATCTGGTAACATTGTGAAACTCATTTCAGATGCAACCGATGATTCGGACTGTCCAGATGATGTAGTAGATGATCAGCTTGCAGACTCGCCTAGACCAGAAGCTAACCAGCTAGGGCCCTCATCGCGGCCAGATGAGACTGAACCAGGGCCATCGTGTAGATCTCTTCCTGTACTCGACGCTGACTTATTAGCCGAGCCTGACAGGGACGTCAGGGTGTCAGGAGAGGCCGTATTAGACGACACCAACCCTGATAACGGCACCAGCAACCGACCGACTATATAAAGCGCGCCGCTGCCACCGCGCGCTCATTACTTTCCGAGACTTTGTGCTATGCAGACGTTTTTGTGCTCAATTAGTGTTCATTTGTGATTATAATTTGTATGTGCCATTTAATGTTAATTTCAATGTAAAAATAAATGTTTAGTTAGTTCGAGAATTGTTTTTTAAAAAGTGTTTTTATGCTTCTCTCCCAAAACTACTTTTATGAATAAAATTTCTTAATTTTTTTTTAATATTTTCAACCATCGTTTCATTTTAAAGACACACTTCAGTAGGATAGGTATACATACTAGGTTTGCTTTACATTCGCGCCAGCGACCGACTACGACGACGTTAGTAGGTGCATATTACAACAAAAAATATTTTTGGCAGCCCTAACCACTACTCGCTTAATGTATGGAGCTAATGTGCGCATTGTTCAAAAGCGTGCCTAAATTCGCCTACCCCATTTTTTGTGAATTAGACTTTGTTTATGAAACATTAAGCTGGGTACTGACCGGCGTTACGGGGCGTAATGTAACGTGTTACACAGCGAGCATTCATGCAGTCAGTACGTCGTGTTACGGGAAAACCAGCAAGCAACGAGCCGCTCGTTGCTCGCTTTGAGTGCTCCACCCGGCTGTCGGTTTTTTGGCGAATCCTTTGACTGTTACGCGGTTCAGTCAGTACGCCGTTGCGAGTCGTCACGAGCGCACGTGGACATCGCAAGTGATCACCCGTTATTCCTCTCGTAATTATATCAAGTTTCAAGAAGCATGGAGTGGAATAAAGAAAAAACTTTGTATTTTATTGAAAAATACAAAGAAGAAACACTGTTGTGGAACCCAGCTCACCCAGAGCATTATAACAAATTAAAGAAAGAAGACGCTTGGGATAGATTGGCTTCGTTACTCGACAGCGAAAGAGAAGCCTGTAAAAAGAAAATGACAAGTTTACTGGCATCATTGAGGAGGGAAAAACAGAAAACTAAACAATCAACTGGTACTGGAAAAGGTACGTAATTATTTATTAAGTTTAACGCGGGTTATAGTAGGGGGGGGTGGAAATGAGTGAGGGAAGTAGGTGTTTCCAAGCTAGTGTGGGGAAAACAATATAAACTCGGTATTAATCTGTATAGTGCTTCTTTTTATTTAAAATAATTCAATATTAATTACAAATTAAATTTCAGGTGCAGATGAAGTTTACCACAGCACTTGGTTCGCTTACAAATCCATGTTATTTCTACTGGATAGAAATACACCTCGTGACACAACAGATACTGTAAGTCCATTTTAAGCATAATTTTCTTGCCAACTTACAGACCCTTGCTGAATACAGTATTCAGCAACTTCATTACGAATATTGTGAGCAGATGTTGTAGCCCTTCGCGGTCTTATTTGCAAGGGTAACATACTAGTCATATCATTGTTACCTTCTCTCCAGTTTCCTAATCTGACCTGGCCGTTCAATTCTTCGTCAAAACTACCTGCAGGGGAATATACATGAGCATTATTACCTTTTCTTAAAAAATTGTGGAGAGATGTTATTGCTGTTACGACAGATGTCGCGGTTTTCGGTTCTAACAACATTGGTTTCCGCAAAACTCTAAACACTGCTGACAATATGCCGAACACATTTTCCACTACTCTACGAGCTCTGCAAAGTCGGTAGTTATATATTCTTTCTTTACAACCACGTTCATGATATCCTGCATATACTTTCATCATATTTTGGGAAAGAGCAAAAGCTTCATCGCCAACGAAGTAAAATGGAATTTCTTCTGTTCTTGCTGGCAACGCAGTGGGCTGAGGGAGGTTTAGTGCATTATTTTTTAGTTTTTCGTTTAAAACACAGTTGTTGAAAACTCCTCCATCAGATATTCTTCCTTGACACCCAATATTTACATACAAAAAGTTATATTTCGCGTCAACAACTGCCAGTAATACGATGCTGAAGAAACCCTTGTAATTATAAAATTCACTGCCACTGTTGATCGGTGATTGCAGTAAAATATGTTTACCGTCGATTGCACCTAAACAATGTGGAAAATTCCACAAAGTATCATAGTCATTTGCTACAACCAGCCATTGCTCCGGTGTTTCTGGCGTCTGAAATAATAATTAATATTTATTTTCAGCTACGTGGACATGAAGGTGCTTCAGAACAACTGCCTGATGATTGCCCTCCGTCTGCCAAAAAAAGCGACAATGATTGCCCTCCTCCTCCAAAAAGGAAGAAATCAGTAGCCCCAAGCCCAGAAGAGATAATGGTATCTACTTTAAATATATTAAAAAAGAGAACCGAGCAAACGGAGGCAACTTCGCACAGACCTGACGAATGTGAAGCCTATGGTATGTTTTTGGCAAATAAATTACGATCTTATTCAAAGACAACAAAAATACATGTGCAGCATTATATATCAAATATATTGTTCAGTGCTGATCGCGGAGAGTATGACTATGTTGGAAATGGAATGAACAGCTACAGTTATTCAGGCTACTCTACACGACCAACAACTTCCAGAGTCTCATCGATGCCACAGACCGAAACTCCTGCATCAAATACGTCCCATCAAAATGACTATGAGCCACAGCAAAGCCCTGAAACTCCTGCATCAAATACGTCCCATCAAAATGACTATGGGTCACCAGCTATGAGTGAACAATTTATGTCAGAATTTGGTGATTTAATTTAATTTGATATGTAATGACTACATTTTCTGAATTAATACATACATAATACATACCTTTACATATTCTTTTAATGCTCCAATAAGGGCTTCGCTGACCTCTTTCACTATAAATCCTATTCGTTGTTTTGATATCTTGAAAAGATATTGCATACTAGTATAGGAATCTCCTGTAGCATAAAAACGAAGCGTTAGTGCTAACCGTTCCGTGACACTGATAGCTTTTCTATAATTTGTATCGTTTTTATGTACTTTTGGTCCAATTAAATTCAATAGTTCTTCAAAATCAATCGGAGACATGCGTACAAAGTTTTTATACTGTCCAGTAATCATTTGGTTTTTTAATATTGCTATCAATGACAAACCACCACATACGCCTCTATTTTTAAATAAGTTTGATGTCCAGTAACGTTTTTTCTTTTTCTTCACTTGGATGAAACAATAACTAAGTAGAATCAAAGTTCCCAATACGTCCTCGCTGTCGGCCATCTCGGAGTGAACTGGCGGCGACGGAGCACAGAGTTTTGACGAGCATGTTACGTCGATTTTAAGGACACTGCGTAACATGCTCGATGAGTAACACGCTCGATGCGAATGTTACATTACACCTTGTAACGTTGGTCAGTACCCACCTTTAGAGTTTAAATTCGTTTAAAGCAAAACTTTTATACTAAACTTCTTTAACAACGCAATTTCCACGTCTTACAGGGACCGAAAAAATGAGGGTAGGCGAATTTAGACACAAGTGCCTAAATTCGCCTGGCATCTTTGCGACCCATTTTAGTATGGAAATAATTAACATTTTATGTCTTTGTTTCTCTTTTTAGATAACCTGATGTAAAAGAAAGTGACTGGTATATTTGATTTTGTTCTAAACTACATATATCTAGAATAGCAAACGAAAATGTGTCAAAAGTAGGCGAATTTAGGGTGATTGACGGTACGTTAATATTTATTATTTTTATTGTTCTTTTTATATAATGAAGCTAGTAGAAAAACATTGGTAGTATATTGTACAAATCTGGGTTTAATAACACTAAAGGCTTTACATTTACAACCTTTAAATAAATTCGTTCTGCCATGGTAGTTTGCCTTCATCCATAAAGTAATTTGATAAATAGTTCCTAAAACATGTAACCTTTTTGAATACTACGAAATTGTTGCGTTCTTGTATTACTCGTGCAATCAATACGTTATTTAATTTTCCAAAATTAAATACCGTATTGAAAAAAACTCGAATTGAGATCCATCCTTTTCCAAAACGTAATTATGTAACATACAACATATTCACCGCAAATTCAGTCTGTAATTAAAATAGTACATTGTTACCTGAGGATTGTTCACTATTTGAAAAGCAAAAAAGAAAGAAATCGGATGGCATTTTTGATAGTAAATTTTAAAAAAACTATTGAAGCAAATAGACAATAAAGAGATTTCGATTACTCACTCTCTAAAAAGTATCGTGCGTCTCCGCTATTTGTATAAGCAATAAGTTACAAACATACACTTTTGTTTATATACAACCTGTTATTTTTTGATATCCCATAACTCTAGGGTTATATTCTGTAGGTAAAAATAATACTAAAACTCCTAGAATAGGTGGTCCAAAAATGCATCGTTTCGGAGATATCATCAATCATAATTCAATTAGGTCAAAAATTGTCACTAGTATGACGAATCTTTACTTTTGCGAGGTTGCCAAACTTCGCAGTAGTGTAGTTATATGAATAATAAAATAAAATATGTAGGTATGTTGGTATCGGGGCTTCCCGGCATCCCGGCGGCAGCCAGTGAAGGGAAAGCTAACTTGTCGACATCGATGAAACCTCAAGTAGTTTGACTATCTAAATTACGAAGAAAAATTTAAATAACATTAAATCTTATTTAATATGCGTTTCAACTAAGAATAGGATGACCGTGATTTAATGCACGCTCTTCTAATACTTAATAAATACTATAATATAAAAAAAAAACAAAGGAAAAAAAATACTGCATTAATAAAATAAATAAATAATTGTAGTTCTAGGAGAGATGCTGCGTGTTTAATTTGAAGCCGGTGTAAACAAAACCAAATTCGACGGCACGGTTGGCGCAGTGGCTGAGCAATCGACTGCTGCGCTGCGTGTCGCGGGTTCGATTCCCGCACGGAACAAATATTTTGTATGACCTACAAGTAGTTGTTCCGGGTCGGGTCTGGGTGTTTGTGTACGTGAGTTTAAATGTTTGTAAATTCACCCACGACACAGGAAATATTCCTAGTGTGGGGCAACGTTTTTTTATTAAAAAAATAGGCAAAAAAGTCCCCGGTTGCCTTTGTTCCCACTCTTATCTATGACACATTTTAAGCGCACCTTTACTTGTTACAGATACATAGACGATTTCGGAAAATGGTTTAAGATCATCTTCTAACGAAAGAGTCTTGAATTTGACTCAGGCTCAAGAAATGAGGACCATGAACCTAATAATTGAACATCCAACATTATCTACGAGACGTGTGGCTGTAATAGTTGTAGTGTCTCACAACTTAGTGTGGAAATTATGGAAAAGATATGGGCTCCACCCTTACCATTATCGCAAAGCTCAAGGCCTATTACCCGCGGATAATTTTTCTAGAATAGCCTTTTGTCAGCGCATGAATGAACTTTTAATTCAGGACCCAAATATGATAGGTAAAATTTTATGGATGGACGAAGCTTAATTACGCGCGCTGGGGTTTTTAATTCAAAAAACCAGCATCTATGGAAAACAGAGAATCCGCAAGCTGTGTGGGAAACTTCTTACCAACATGAGTTTTCTGGGAATGTGGGGTGGGAATTTTAAATAATAAATTAATAGGTCCCATAGAAATCCCGCACCGCCTTAACTCAGAAAATTATTTAACGCTTTTACGTAAGTAATCTAATATTCTTAGATTTTTTTGAGGATGTGGATCTGGAGTCAATTCGCACAATGTGGATCCAACACGATGGCGCGCCTGCCCATAATGGGCACAGGTACACAGGTACGGGAATACCTAAACGAACAATACCCAGAACGTGAGATCGGGCGTGGAAGCCCGACTATAGAGTGGCCGACGCGATCACCACACCTTACCCCACTACATTTTTACGTGTGGGGTACATTAAAATGTAAGGTGTATAAAAAAAATGTTTATCAAGGGACCATTTACTTAGGCGAATTGAGAAGCAGCTAATGAAATGCGCCAAAACAATGTTTATTTAAATAGGCAGATTAGCACCAGGCTAAATATGTGCTTGACATGGCGGACACTTTGAAAATCATTTAAATTAAATGGATTACTTTAACAAAACTTGTTTTATTTATCATACCCATAAAACACACACACAACACATTACAAATACACTAAACTATGCTGTTTCATTTAAGATTCCAAGAATGATGTCAGTGGTAGATCGCACAGGGTTTCGTAAGTAAACAGTAGGTCTTATGTCTAATCAAGTTGGCCACCCCTGCCATATTATAGCCTAAAACAAAACGTTGCCTCGCAGGTTACGCACGTTAGGAACGTGCTTCAGGAATTCACTTTTTACATAGGGCCTCCCGTACTACGTGCATGCAAACTTAAACTAAACAATGACCAGCTATTGAGTTTTTCTTTGAGACGAAATTATGTGATGTTTTTATAGGATTTTCTATGCATTCTATGCATGCCGACTACAGTGCGTAATCCTGTCAAGACCACTTTAAAAGATTAAATATATTGACAGTTCCAAGCATTTTGATACTTCTGATGGATATAGCAAAAAATACGAAAGTAATGAACAACGAAAAGATAGACTTATTACAAGACGTAAAAATCTTGATGCACCTTTATGCCCTAGGTTAAATGTCGCAAAGCATGGCTCTCGAAACCAAGCAGTAAAACTTTTTATCAAATAATCATATAAAAATATATGTAGCGAAAGGACAATATCTAATAGATAAGAAAAGAGGAAATTTAAAAGTACGATTCAATGACACGACTATCAATATAAATTGTTTAGTAAGCAATCAAAGCACATTGACATCAGAGCTCATTTTATAAATAAGAAAACTGTATTATACATACCTACCAACAGATGATAATGTGTCAGACATTTTTACAAACGCTTTATCTACAAACAAACATGCATACTTCTTAGAAAAACTGATATTAAAATAAAACACTGAATGTAGAAAAATAACTTTATTAAAAATATATTATCTTTATAATTATATTTATAAAATTATATTTATTTACACAAAGAAACTTACAATTAAACAAATATTTACAAAATGTACAAAATACACAAGAAACAGTTGAGCTATCTGGAGATCGTTACAAACGATCTAGAGATAGCTCAACTGATCCAAATCAGTGCCAGACGGAAGCGTCCCCAAGACGCTGGCGGCATTGCCACGCTGAATAGCAATGCTTATGCGCTGCGCCAAATACCCACCAGCTCTTGGGTCACGCGTCGCCTCGATCAGTCGCCTAGACAAAATTTTGAAGATCCGCGAGGCCTCGGTTCCCCACGGACCCAGAGTCTCAACCCCAAGAGGAGCAAATAAGTAGGCTCTGTCGAGACCTGCATATTTGCGCCTCTTGAGATCCTCGGCCAGATCTGCCGCCGCGCCCGCCACAACGGATGTCCTTGGCAGATGAGAAGGCGCAAGTGTGTCGACACACGTAGCATCCCACACAAGTGGCCTCCCCAACTCCCAAGGAAAAAGCGAAAAGCGAAGCGAATTAAAAATTAAAACTCAATAGAGAAAGATAACTTTGTAATCATATACTGTACCAGGCCTCTTTCACTCCATGTACTTGCGCGCGATAAGTACCTACCGGCCGCCGGGCAGTCGACTGCCTATTTCTCAGTGGGTTGCCGAATGCCGACAGCCGCGCGGAGCGTTCGTACGCGAGGAAATACAGGGTTATTCATTATTAACTGCAAATACTCAGGAATTAGGTTCAACAAATAGAATAAAAAATATGTATGAAATTATTTTTTTTAAATTTGATCAAAAATTTTTTCAAGTTTTTGTATCAAAATTTTATTTTTATTCATTTCTTTACGGCTATTGCATAATGATTGCCACGGAGAACAGGACGATGACCCACCCAGGTGGTGACTAAACGCAGAGTGTCACTCACGGCGCGCGGGCGCGGATCAAAGGTCAAAATAGGTCAGGCGCTAATGATTCCTATATCGATATTCTCGGGATTTTCATAACAAAACTTAAAAAAAATCATTTCATAAATATTTTTTATTTTATTTGTTGAACCTAATTCCTGAGTATTTGCAGCTAATAATGAATAACCCTGTATTTTGTGTTACCGGACTTGTAGCCCGACGTTCGTTGTTCATTCATTTTAAAGCTTTCAACAAAACATCGTCTTTTTATGGAAGTTTAAAAGTACCTTCAGATTCCTTTTACGATTATGTAAAAAATCTAGAAATCACATTTGTTAAAAATTTTGAATTAACATGAGACAAAAACCCGGTCGCAAGCTCCTTGATCTTTTAAAAAATATTCCTTTTAACTCCCCTTGCCCTTGTTTCCCACAAGAATACCTACTTAAATTATTTATACGATTCAGAATATTTTCCACAATTAAGTTTAATAACCGAGAATTTCGCCAAGGCAAAAAATTTATTAAACACTAGCTGCCTGTCCCGGCTTTGCACGGGTGGACATTTATTTTTTAAACACATAAATATAGCCTATGTTACTCAAGATGAACCTACGTCCAGCAGTGGACTGATATCAATTGATGATGATGATGAAAGAACATTCTATAACGTTTAGGGGCACTATTTTCTAGAACATTTTGTCCAAATCTAGAATCCAAAACCGTTTGCATGGGTATATTTGAGTATTCTAGATAATTCTGGATTAATAACGTTTGGATGCATTCCGGATGCTAGCCGAATAATTTCAGTCTTCGAATTAAATTTGATCATTCCAGAACCTCAAAGACATTCCTAGAGCGTTCTTTCCTCGTCAAAGTCGAGAATTTTCTGAAAAATCCCTAAGCGATAGAAAGGGATAGACATATACAGGGTGTCCCATAAGTCAACGTCCAGCCGAAAACGGGTGATGCGCCAAGTCATGACAGTTATCAGAAAAATATAAAAAAAAATATTTGCTAAGTACCTTTCGAGTTATGAGTATTTTAAAAAAACAGGAAATACTGACACCCTCTGATGATCTTTTAAGACCTGTGACTACAAATATTAACTTTTCATGAAACTTTTTTCTGCAACGTAAGCATGAATAACCCTTCTGTAAATTACAATTCAAAATTAAGCCATAACTGCCTCAGTTTTCAATGAAATCGTGGAGGTTTGGCCAACGTTTCATTTCAGATAATTACATCACCCAACTTTAACCGTCTGTACCGAAAAAAAAATGTACTACACTATCATGGCATGTAACTTTAAAAATTGGCGCATTTATCCAGGATTCCAAAATGGTATAATACTTGCTAGAGTACTCCTAAGTTTTGGAAATAAAAAATGTTTTTTCAACTAAACCGGATTTCCAATCAATTTTATTTCAATAGATAAAATGTTTGTACCCTTTAAATGATGGACTTAAAATGCCTACGCTGCGTTTTTAAGTGACTCACAATTCACAGGTACAAGTAATACCATTTCGACAATGCTAGTAAACAGATAGATCCACCATCTTGTCGAAAGAGTAATAACCATGGGTTTTCAAGTAATTTGATAGTTTTAGGTAAAAGTTTGAAATAAAATTCAATCATAGGATTACTTCAATCGTGGTTTTAATTTAAAGTTTGCCTTCGCCCGTCGCCGGTCTTATTACATGGTTTTTGACGTGATAACGTCTTATAATTCGATGGAGCCGGCTGCTCGTACGAAAAAACATGACTCATGCGGCGTTACCTCGCTCTGAGGCGTTCCATTTAATACTTGAAGTGCAAGTGAGAGCGCGGAACGAGCGACAAAGAGGCACAATCGGCCTCCGCGTTCGGCAGCGTTCGACATCGGTCTCTCTCCTACTTGAGTGAGCGATGCGTCCCCGTGGACAGCTGTATGACGTTGTCACGTTCAACTATCGTCAGTTAACTGACTTTACAGACAGCTGATTTTTTTTAAGGAAATGTAGAGCTTGCATTACTGCTGAAGGCTAACAGTTTGAACATTTGCTGTAAATCCTTGATGTAGTTAAATTAAAATCACGATTGAAGAAATCCTATGATTGAATTTTATTTCAAACTTTCACCTAAAACTAACAAATTACTTGAACACCCATGGTTATTACTCTTTCGACAAGATGGTGGCTCTATCTGTTTACTTGCATTGTCGAAATGGTATTTACTTGTACCTGTAAATTGTGAGTCACTTAAAAACACAGCGTAGGCATTTTAAGTTCATAATTTAAAGGGTACAAACATTTTATCTCATGAAATAAAATTGATTGGAAATCCGGTTTAGTTGAAAAACATTTTTTATTTCCAAAACTAAGGAGTACTCTAGCAAGTATTATACCATTTTGGAATCCTGGATAAATGCGCCAATTTTTAAAGTTACATGCCATGATAGTGTAGTACATTTTTTTTGCGGTACAGACGATTAAAGTTGGGTGATGCAATTATCTGAAATTAAACGTTGGCCAAACCTCCACGATTTAATTGAAAACTGAGGCAGTTATGGCTTAATTTTGAATTGTAATTTACAGAAGGGTTATTCATGCTTACGTTGCAGAAAAAAGTTTCATGAAAAGTTAATACTTGTAGTCACAGGACTTAAAGGATCATCAGAGGGTGTCAGTTTTTCCTTTTTTTTTTAAATACTCATAACTCGAAAGGTACTTAGCAAATATTTTTTTTTATATTTTTTTGATAACTGTCATGACTTGGCGCATCACCCGTTTTCGGCTGGACGTTGACTTATGGGACACCCTGTATAAGTCCCTACGTGATAGAAAGGGATAGACATAGATTTCGAAACTTTTGCCCCTTACAAATTAATAACACTTAAATATTGAATATAAACTATCCTATCTTTTAAGTTGGACCATATTATAGACGGTTACAAAATTTTATCAAAATCCGTTCAGTAGTTTCGGAGTTTATCGCGTTCCAAATTAGGACAGGAATTTTTTATAGATATAGATAGATTACATCAAAATAAAACATTTGTAAGTTATGTATAATTTCTTGATAATTAAAAAATAAAACATGTTAAAACAGAAGAAATTATTTTTCTTTCAATTATAAAGTTTACTGCAAATACCTACTGACATAATATATCGAAAGAGGCAGCCCTGACAATCTACGCTGAGCACGTGGCGGCGCGCACCTACAGAGCAAAGTCAACTTTATGTTCGTAAGCTTTGGTTCATTTTGGCTTGCAACGTCTAGCTACTAGAGGGAGTAGGTTATTATAGCAGTAGGTATTGTCATTTTTCCTTGGAGTGATTTATCTGTTACGTAGTAACTTTATTAATCTGTGACTGTACATCGAAGCTTGAAATATAGGTATGTGTGCTGTAGTAATTATTTTGTTTTAGAGTAACTGTTTATTTACATAACTTAAATAAACACTTGTTACGCTAGGCACCTAAAAATAAACCGCTGACGATAAAGTACCTACTTACCGCGCACATTGAACCGAGCCTGCGTCAGCGCAATCAACGTGATAAACATAAAGGGTGTCCAGTAGGAAATTTTCAACTTTAAATTCAAACTACTCAGCAGTTGCGGGGGTGCAAGGGAGAGGTACCATTAGACGCGTGGGTTCTGCGGATTTTTTAGTCGCCATGAGTCACTGGCCGGGGTCGCACTGCGCGTACGCAGTCGAGCAATACATAAAGTGCCATGAATCGCTGGTTCGCGCGCGTCGTGCTTTTTGTTCTCACTACGGAATTTGTCGAGCAAGTGATGCACCAAGTGAAAGCAAAAGGTAAATAAGGGATATTATAATTAGGATATTTCGATTATATAAGGTGTAATAGTTGATTTTCTAATCTTTGCTACTTGCAATAAATGCGGCCTGTGTAGACGTGGTAGAATATGAATGTAGAACTTTAGCTTGAGAGATGTTGTAAGAAAATAAAAAACGAGGGCCCCTCACTTTGAAAAAAATTATAAAAACATGGTAGCGTGATTATTGTTTTTAACTTGATTATGTTTGAAATAAATAAGTTTATAGTGTAACAAGTTTATAACTGAGTGCACCTACACCTTTTTAAGTTTTCAATCAGAAGTGGGATACGTCAACTCATGCGCTGGACTTTTTGCAAAACTGTGAGTGATGTTGAGGCATTGTATAAAGACTGGCCTTTCGGAGGAATTTTCTAGAACATTGTGAAGACACACAAAACAAACACCAAGTAATTACCTAGTTTGTCTACGACTACGACCTACGACGAGCCGGCGTGTTACCATTATGTTGTAGTATAAATCGATGTGCAGCGAACCTAAATCATTTTGATGAAAATGTACAAATGTACCTACCTATATGCAGGCATATTTCATTATGATAACACATTGGCAGCAAAATACAAAAGTGCAAATAGTGGACAAAAAGCCAGCTTTTTCATCGATGGAAAATTATAGCAACATGCTTCAAAAATGTTACAGTATCGCTGATAGATAGATGATAACCATGATTGAAGAGATAATTTAAAACAAGAATGAATAAATAAGTGTTAAAAAAAAACACATAAGAAGGGGTACCAAATGAAATGAAATGAAATGTATTCGTTTGAAGCATGGTCATATTGAAAATTGGTACGTTACTAGCCCTTTGTGGCGTTACTAGCCCTATGTGGCGTTTCTAGCCCTTTGTGGCGTTACTAGCCCTATGTGGCGTTACAAGCCCTTTGTGGCGTTACTAGCCCTATGTGGCGTTACAAGCCCTTTGTGGCGTTACTAGCCCTTTGTGGCGTTACTAGGCCTTGTGGTGTTAAAATGAAATGAAAATGAGATGATAATGAAATGAAAAGTATTTATTCGTTTGGAGTATGGTAAATATGGAAAACTAGTACGTTATTAGCCCCGTGTGGCGTTGTTAGCCCTTGTGGCGTTAAAATGAAATGAAATGTATATTCGTTTGGAGTATGGTTAATATTGAAAATTAGTACGTTATTAGCCCTGTGTGGCGTTGTTAGCCCTTGTGGCGTTAAAATGAAATGAAATGTATTTATTCATTTGAAATATGGTCAATATTGAAAATTAATGCGTTATTAGCCCCAGTTGCGTTAATTTTGGTTAGTTGGTGTTTTAATAAGAATGACCATAGTACCTGTAATAAGTAACTTGAAGGTGATTACCATGATTGATGAGAATATAAACAAAAATAGATGTTAAAAATATACATATTGAAAAGGATTGATTGTATATGCCACGATAGTTAATATAATTAGTGAGATATCTAGTATTACTAGCCTTGTGTGGCGATATTAGCCACCTATGGCGTTGCTAGCCCCGGTGGCGTTACTAGCCCTTGTGGCGTTACTAGCCCTTGTGGCGTTACTAGCCATTTGTGGCGTTATTAGCCCCTTGTGGCGTTAGCAGCCCTTTGTGGCGTTACTAGCCCTTTGTGGCGTTACTAGCCCTTTGTGGCTTACCTGCCCTTTGTGGCGTTATTATCCCTTTATGGCGTTACCAGCCCTTTGCGGCGTTACCGGCAGGCATCCATGCAGCGAATATGACTTCAGTTGGTGTTTTAAGAAGTACTTGGTGGCGTTGATATTATTGTAGCGATAATAATGTTTATGTTGTGTTGTTGATTACATATTGAGTTAAAATATTATTTTTTATGTTTAAGACAATCATTTTAGATTAAAGTAATTTTAAAGATATGTTTAGTAAGTAAAAACAAAGGCTGTTTATGTTTATGTTAAATTATTATATAAGGGAATTGTTTTATGTTGATTACATATTGAGTTAAAATATTATTTTTATGTTAATGACAATCAGTTTAGATTGTATTCATTGTAAAGATTTGTTTCGTAAGTTAAGGAAATAGTTTCCTACCATCATTGGGTACGTATTAAGTAAAAATTGAAATTGTTAAAATTTATAAATGTATAGAAACCTATATTGTTTAGTACTCAAGCGGGACGCGTGCATAGTCAGAATGGTCGAATGAAAGCAAAAGGTAAATAAGGGATATTATAATTAGGATATTTCGATTATATAAGGTGTAATAGTTGATTTTCTAATCTTTGCTACTTGCAATAAATGCGGCCTGTGTAGACGTGGTAGAATATGAATGTAGAACTTTAGCTTGAGAGATGTTGTAAGAAAATAAAAAACGAGGGCCCCTCACTTTGAAAAAAATTATAAAAACATGGTAGCGTGATTACTGTTCTAACTTGATTGTGTTTGAAATAAATAAGTTTATAGTGTAACAAGTTTATAACTGAGTGCACCTACACCTTTTTAAATTTTTACAAGCACGCAACTTATTTTATCGAGGGTAGAAAAGTTTCGAAAAAAGAGAACAACGCTCAATCAGCCTCCCCCAGGAGCATCAACGTCAGCTAAGACGCCCGAACACATAAAGCTGATTCGAGAAGAAATTACTCTAAATCCACGCAAATCGGTAAGGAAGATATCGGCTTCAACTGGAACAACAAAGTCAACAGTGCACAATATTTTGAAACAAAAATTAAAGTTCCATCCATATAAAATTCAAATCATGCAACATTTGAAAGAAAGTGACTACTCTTTACGAGAAAGCTGCGCCAAAACCATGCTGGACGGGTTCCGAACCCTTGGAACACTCGGAAACATACTGTTTACAGATGAAGCTCATTTTCATATCGATGGCTATGTGAACAAACAAAACATGAGATTCTGGAGCCGTGATAATCCAAGAAAACGCCATCAGAAACGTTTACACTGTCCAAAAACAACAGTGTGGTGTGCAATTACTGCCCAAGGAATAATCGACCCTTATTTTTTTCGTGAGGGCGAAACAGTTACTGCTGAGATTTATTGCCGCATGCTAGACGAGTTTTTGTAACCCCAGCTGCAGCTGCTACCTGGGTACAATACCAGAACGCACTTTCAACAAGATGGCGCCACTCCACATACAGCTCGCATATCAATGGAGGAAATAAAGTCGATTTTCCCAAACAAGTTGATCAGCAAAGGTGGAGACATTCCTTGGCCTCCGCGGTCACCTGATCTGTCACCTTGTGACTTTTTCTTGTGGGGATATTTAAAGTCTAAAGTATAAAACAACAGCCCTCGCACAATTCCGGCCTTACAAGAGAATATACGGCGTGAAGTTGCAGATATTGCACCGACGCCCTGCGCTCGCGTATTCACAAACTTACGCGCCCGATTAGAAGAATGCGTACAAAGAAACGGACATCATTTGGACGATATCATATTTAAACAGTGAAATCCGCATTATTTAGCTGTATTTCACAGTGAATAAAAATAACATACTTCATGTAGTTTATTTTATATTATTTTTTGAAATCGTAAATTTTCTGCTGGACACCCTTTACTTACAAAATTATCTAGTTTTAAGATTTAGAAATATAATGTATTCTGCTCTCATACCTAAAGGCTGAATCATTAGCCATATTATTTATAATTTTCAATTTAAATCTTCTTTTCTTTAACCCGATCAGCGGCCTACGTATTTCACTAGAATAGATAACGTAAATAGGATGTTTAGAAATAAGATTGAAAATACTTTAGACAGAAAACTTGGTAATTTCGTTTTGGTGTGTTTAATGTAATTTAGGAAGTTAAATATTATTATAATTTTGTATAAAGAGCAATTTCAGAACTTATAACTTCGTTAATGTAATAACTTTCATTACTATTTATGACTTAGGTGTTAATGTTTGAAATGTTAAAAATTTGTTTAAAAATTTTCTAGTAGAGGGGTTAACGTTCTGAAATTGAGGGGGGATGTTGAGTATCGGAACGTACTAGCACTACAACTAGAACATTAGGACGTATCCGAACGCATCTGCGCCTCATACCTTAATGACAAGGAAACAGGAAATCGAAAATAATGCTTCATTTGTTCAATCTTTATATCAATGGCACAAACTCATAGTTTTTAAATATTAGAACCAACCACTTCTTAAAATTTATGTTCACCACTATGTTTCCGTTGCAACGTGTTGAAATATAATTATTGGGCTGGCTGACAAAATAACGAACGGATGACGCCACTGAATGCGTATTACAACAAACATCTCAAAGTATTCCGCAGTTAGAATCACAGCTTCGCTATCGTAACATAATACATCCAGATGGAAAGATAACTTACAATGTGGATCCGTAACGTGATTGTAAGAAATCAGATTAGATCGAGGTTAGATTAAGATTATGTATGAAATCGTCCATGGTCTTTTTTGAGTCTTGGGAAAAGCGTGTCATATTCTCCCTCTTTTTAACCGACTTCCAATCAAAAAGGAGGAGGTTCTCAATTCGGTTGTATGTTTTTTTTTTTTTTTTTTTTTTTTTTTTTAATGTTTGTTACCGCATAACTTCGTCATTTGTGAGCCGATTTGAAAAATTATTTTTTTATCTGAAAGGTACTGCTTCCAGATTGGTCCCATTTTAATTTTATTAAAATCGGTGTTGCCATTTTTTTTTTAATAATTTTGTTTGTCAATGTTTGTAACTGCATGCCTCCGTCATTTATGAACCGATTTAGAAAATTATTTTTTTATTTGGAAGGTTATTCTTACGTCCAGATTGTCCCAAACAAATTTGATTAAAATCGGTTTAGCCGTTTGACAATGAAGTCGGTTTCTCAAGTTTTTTAAACTTAAATTATTAACGACAATTTGGAATATCATGCACCCTTAGACCGCTTTTTATGTCTTACCAGTTTTTCTGCCTCTTCGCATAATAAAGCTACCACTATCACTAATTCACTTATTCCGTCCATCTTGTTCGTCAGGTTACCAATAAATATAATTTATAACACATTTGCTCATAAAGGGTCTACTACTTCACCGATTTCAATATCGTTATGTATGTTTTTACGTACTTGTGCGTTATCGTAATGTAAAACGCACGGTTATCAATCCACGAACGGTACCTTTTTAAATCTTAGCAAAGAGTTTTTATGTCAGAAAACTGACATAAAAACTCTTTGCTAAGATTTTTTTGTGGTAAACATTTTATGAATAAACTTAACTCTGGGAGATAAAATATAGAAAATACACATTTATTCTTTAATTTAATTAATTTTAACAATAAATTAATACCATTTATTTGTAACAAAAACAAAAAAATATTAATTTACTCTATTAGTAATACTGGCTGTTTTTGTGCCTTTGCCTAAAAAAAAAAAATAGCTAATTTGTGAAAAAGTAAAAAGTTATTCCGCGCGCTTTTTCTTTTCGCTGTATTATTTTTGTTTGAAAATGTCGTCAAGTAATGATGAATTTATTAATTCGAACCGCTCAGAGGCAGTGAAAAAGGCTACTTTAAGCCTCTTGCCTGAAAAATCGAACGATAGATACTTACAAGCGTATCAAAACTTCATCTTAGTGGAAAACAAGCAAAGATGCCAATTCATTTTCACAGAAAGTGTGCTTTTTAGCCTATTTCATGGAACTTTCTTAAAAATATAAGTCAAGCTCATTGTGGTGGCAACGTAATAATCAACTTTACAAATTGTTAAAATTTTTCCAACTGTTTTAACAAGCAAGTAATTTCTACAAGTAAGTAAGTTCGTCCGTAAGTCCGAGTATTATTTGTTTCCTCGCAAATGTGTTATAAAACGTCGTATGACATACGTGCGCTTTGATAATTACAGCCTCTGCTTTCTTGTAGCCCTCGCCTACGGCTCGGGCTTGCAATAACGCCTCGGCTGTAATTTTCAACTTACCGCACTTATATCATAATGTACTATTTTGCCGCTCACTGTAGCGCCGCTGTAGTGCCTGGCCTAGTTTGAAAAGAACGATCTGACGGTGATACATCAAATCAAATCACAATGTATTTATTCCAAAAATTACTGGTATTGACAAAATAATAAGGGGTTGGGTTCTCTTAAAGTTGTGAAACATGTATTAGAAGAGACCCCCTTTTCTGTGGCTCAACGTTGCCTTGTGAATTTTTTTAAGTTTTACGTAATACATAAATAGGTAACGAGCAAATTTTAATAATATTTAACAAAAAAAAGACATTCAAACATTAAGACTTCCGAACCGAGCCTACACTGATATAAATCGTAAGATTTAGTACATCAGCTCGACCGAAAGTCACATCGATGGAATGCTCTATAATTATGTTTAGAGATAGGTAACGTATGGCGAGGCGGCGATAAACATTGTTTAATTCGTCGATTAGCGATCGGTGAAACCCAGCCTTAGTAGTACAACCAATTTATTAATTATGTCTTACGTATTGGCTGACATAACATTGTCAAATGTATTTTAAAAAAAATTTTTGGTCCGTGTGACCATCTGTAATAACAGATGATCACTTAGACCAATTTTTTTTTTTAAAACAACAATGAGCCATCGACTCAAATCATCGAATGTTGGAACGAAACCTTCAAACTCAGGCAGTGTTGCACCAACAACAATATTTCAGACTTCATTGATGAGTGGAATATTACAAACGATCCAAGAAGTGAAAGTTTGGCAAATATTATTTTTTACAAATTCAAGTTTTTTTTTTTTTTTTTTTTTCTGCGCTCCCCATTTGTCACCCACTGCCCGCCCCCGCGCCCCGCGCTTCCTATCTGGCCTGCTTGTGTTTATGTGTTCAGTTGTTTGAAGCTCGCAGTCGTGAATACTGGTGATTTCGTGACGCGCAAAATGGCGGCGACCATGTGGACGAATGAAAGAACTTTGGAATTTATCGAGCAATACAACCGGACGAGTACAATGCCTCATAGGTGGCGAGAAAACGTGTGCATATTATGACGATTACAACTTTTGCAACTTTTTGAATCGTTATATCTCAAAAACGGTGGTTCGTAGAAAAAGTATTAATTAATTTTTTGTAGATAATTTTATGATCTACAATTTTTGTTTGAAATATTTTTATGATAAAACTTACCGTTTTGCTGAAAATCGCGAAAAACTCATTTTTTTTACCTTTGACCTTGAATATTTTTTTTTCTTGACAGGGGAAAGATTGGGAACTTTCAAATTTTGTTTTTAATGATATTTCAAATAATCTTAAGGTTAAAGAAGTTTATTCTCATAAAAACTAAACAGTTCTGTTCATCTTACCGATTTTCAGCTTGGTGGGAATTTAGGTAACTTTACTCTTATTTTTGGTCTAATTTGACCGGACTATAATTATATGAAGCGACATTGGATAAGAATTTAACACAGAGGCTAATTATATGAAGCGACATTTCTATATATTTATAAGGTCAGGCTAAATGCTTTAACGTACGTTACCTGTGAACTGTTGCTCCAGGAAAAAAAGTTTAAACGACTGTCTGGTATTTGGTAGTGAGCTTAAGTACACAGTTCCTAAATTTGTCAATATTTTGTGTTGCTACATACATTGCAGTCCAAAATGGGCCCCAAATATGCGGTTGTATTAAGCGACAAAAAAAGCAGCCAAGTGCGAGTCAGACTCGCCCATGAAGGGTTCCGTAGCATCAATTAACATAATATAAAGGTTTTTGTAGTTCGTCGAAAGGTAAATTGCGGTTTACGATTTATGACGTATAAAAAAAAAACTACTGAGTAGATCTCGTTCAAACCAAATATCGTTGGAAGTTTGCATAGTAATGTACAACATATATTTTTTTTGGATTTATCATTCTCTTATTTTGGAAGTTAGAGGGGGGGGGACCAACTTTTTTCCACTTTGGAAGTGTCTCTCGCGCAAACTATTCAGTTTAGAAAAAAACTATATTAGAAACCTCAACATCATTTTTGAAGACCTATCCATAGATACCCCACACGTATGGGTTCGATGAAAAAAAAATTTTTAGATTCAGTTTCAAGTATGGGGACCCTCAAAATTTATAGTTTTAGAAAAAAACGATATTAGAAACCTCAACATAACTTTTAAAGACCTATCCATAGATACCCCACACGTATGGGCTCGATGAAAAAAACATTTTTGAGTTTCAGTTTCAAGTATGGGGACCCCCAAAATTTATAGTTTTTTTTCTATTTTTGTGTAAAAACCTAAATGCGGTTCACAGAATACATCTACTCACCAAGTTTCATCAGTCTAGCTCTTATGGTTTCGGAGAAAAATGGCTGTGACTCGGCCGGACAGACAGACAGACAGACAGACAGACAGACATGACGAATCTATAAGGGTTCCGTTTTTGCCATTTGGCTACGGAACCCTAAAAAGTGATCCGATCGTCACCAAACCCAGTATTGCCATGTAATCATACCATCTTTAGAAGAAAAATATTCAGCGAATTCTTCTCTCACTAGTTCAGCTGGAGTTGGTAAGCTGTAGAATTGTACAGATGACTGAATTTCTGGCGGCTGTATTATTTAGGAATCTGCACTTTGACATATGTTATTTGAATAGCGCAATTCTAAAGATCTATAACTCTCACAATTTCTTCTTAAATAGTTGTGAAGATAAGTCGTAGCTAACACTATGTTTTCCACATTTTTCGGTTGAAGATGAAAAGGCCTTCGAAGACAGCGAAATACTGCACTTAAAATGCCGAACGTGCTTTCTACCATTCGGCGAGCCCTACTCAACCTATAATTAAAAATTCGCACCTTTGATCTTTTTCGCCCAAATTCGAGAAATGGCTTCATTAAATTTTCAGAAATAGGAAAGGCATTGTTACCTATAAAAACATATGGTGTAAGACAACTTCTTCCAGGCAATTCACTTTCTTTTGGGATTCCTTGTAGATTCATGGAATTCAAAATAGTATTTCCAAATACACCACCGTCAGAAATACGATCAGCTAACTTAAGTTTCAGAATTTCGTCAATTTGCCATCAACATAATGCTTCGCAACGTCGTCGGTCGTCCGAAGAAGGTAGGTACGTCGTGGTCGTCGCACCAGCAGCGCCGCCACATCGGGTCAGGTAAGTGCGAACCACATTCCATTCCCGGCGGTTGCTGCCGATGGAGCGTCGGTAGTGAAGTGCATCGCAGCTGGAACCACTCATCAAGGTGGAATTCGGTTCAGAGGTAATGGTGTCCAGTGCGTTGCAATGTCGTGTGTTGCGTCCTCTTTTTCTAGCTTAAAGAACCGCGAGACATTTACAACATCAGATATCGATGATATCATTCTTCCAGCTGGCGATATTCTTTATTGTAATATCATACATAGGCTCGGCGGAAAAGCGTTTATTGTTCCCCGAAGAATTGCCAAACCAATTTAGCATTTGAAATAACTCGCTTAGTATAAACAATGAATGGGTAAATAACGGTCTTTATTCGGTAAATGAACAAAACTATGTCGATGGAAAATCTAAAAAGTATTTTGCTAGCGTGTTTTATGCTAAATGAATTCGTCGAAAACACAATGAACTTTGTGTTCACCGGTCAACGTTCCACCGTCTAACGTTTTGGAAGTACGATAATAAATATTTCCTATTCAATAGCCACGCGGTTGACGCCACCGGTAAAATCAATTACCAAAATCCAAATTTAAACGTAGCGCAACTTATATTTGCAAACGCTCAATTTGGAGTGGAAGAATATACCGTACATCGTCTAACGATACTAAATTTAGAAAACCAACGACATCTCCCAACTGTCGTTGCGTTGGTTCCAAATGTGGCTAAAACTGATGCAAAATTAACAAAACTAAAGCCAGTTGTAATTTTATAAAAAATCCCGCTAAATACAACATTATTAAAAAGGAAAATCATAGAATGCGACCCAAAATTGAATGCGAAAAAAGCGGTGGTAGTCATTGAGAAAAACCCTGCAAATCCGGGATTACAACAAAAAAAATCGGTTGGACGACCTAAAAAACAAACCAGGGCAAAAGTAAATTCACATTTAAAAGCGGTCGAAAAATATCTTAAAACACATCCGGAAGTAAATAGATTAGCCGTTAAATGCTATACAGCTCTTCATCCAGAAATTCATCAAGAGTCGGTCGCTAGGTACGCGCAAAATCATCCAGAAGTAAATCAAGAATCAGTTGCTCGATACTCGCAGGTTCACCCGGAAATAAACCGTGAATCGGTCGCCAGGTACGCGCAAAATAACTTGGACGTGAACAGACTAGGGGGGAGCGAGCCTAGCTGTGTGCAGTGCGTGCGTACGTAACACAGAATCCAGCAACATAATCAGCAAATAGAAATAGTAATGTTTTATTCAGAACAATGTTACATAGTGTGCGAAATTAAAAGCTAAACGATGAAACTGCGAAAGTTATAAACTGTGTTGCAATCTCAACGCCCACCTCCTTAACCCTTGAGTATTAGTTCTGCTATTTAATACAATAGAGCTAGGCCGCGAGCAGTTAGAGTACAGCGCACCTTCGTTAAACGCTCGAAACATGGCAACCTTGCTTATCAATCGATCAACGCGCAGTGCTAGAGTTTGTCGACAAACTTGTAGAAGACCCGGTCTTTAAAAATGAAAACACCAGTTTCATTTTCATAGATGGCCCTGCCGGCACGGGAAAAACGCTCTTGCTGAACGTTATCGCAGCTCATGTCCGTGGCTCGCGTAATAATGTAGTTTTGTGAACGGCAACATCGGGCATCGCGGCCCAGAACTACGAAGGCGGTACTACAGCGCACAGCATGTTCAAATTTCCGTTGGATCTTGTCGACGATCACGGATATTGGAGCATCACGAACTGCAGAACACAACGCGCAGAGTTGATACGCCACGCGTCGGTCATCATTTATGACGAAACCCCGATGGCTCATAAATTCCTAATCCACTTGTTGGACCGTTCGTTGCGCGATTTGATGCAAACAAATGAACTTTTTGGCGGAAAAATAATCATTTTTGCAGGAGATTTCCGTCAAACTCCACCGGTGGTACCGAACGCGCGAACAAATGCAGACATAATCAATTGTTCTGTGAAAACGTCTTAGATTTGGCAAGAAATCAACATTTTTAAATTAACAACCACGCAAAGATGTACGGAAGACGACCACTTCTCGGAACTGCTATTAAACATCGGGTCAAACAGTATAGTTTCCATTCCAATTCAAACCGGCAGAGTAACACAAAACCTCAATAGCCGGGTCCACACAAGACGATCCATCGCGCTCCGATCGCGCGCGGCAGCAGCGCGATCCAAAGATGCAGGCGGTGTGGACGTGCCGCGCGCGATCCATGCGCACGTATTGGAGCGCGCGCTCCCTACCTCGCGCGATCCGTGTGCGGTCGGTTTTTGTGCCAGCCTCAAAGGTGCCTCAGTTGCGTGATGCGCGCGGTGTGGACGGTTGTGTTGGTTCGCGCGATCCACCTCGCCATGGACATCTCAGAAAGTCGCCGTTTGATATCGCTTTATAAAGAATTTAAATGTTTATGGGATCCCAAAGATTCTAATTACACCAATAGAGGTGTTAGAGATGATGCTTGGCGTCAGATTTCTCGTGAAATGGGGAATAAGTCGATCGAGAACCTAAAGAAAAAAAGCAGCCAAGTGCGAGTCGGACTCGCCCATGAAGGGTTCCGTACAAGAACCTTTATATTATGTTACTTGATGTAACATAATAAGGTTCTTGTAGTTCGTCGAAAGGTAAAATGCGGTTTACGGTTTATGACGTATAAAAAAAAAACTACTGACTAGATCTCGTTCAAACCAAAAATCGTTAGAAGTTTACATAGTAATGTACAACATATATTTTTTTTAGTATTATCATTCTCTTACTTTAGAAGTTAGAGGGGGGGGGACCAACTTTTTTCCACTTTGGAAGTGTCTCTCGCGCAAACTATTCAGTTTAGAAAAAAACAATATTAGAAACCTCAACATCATTTTTAAAGACCTATTCATAGATACCCCACACGTATGGGTTTGATGAAAAATTTTTTTTTGAGTTTCAGTTTCAAGTATGGGGACCCCCAAAATTTATATTATTTTTTCTATTTTTATGTAAAAATCTTAATGCGGTTCACAGAATACATCTACTTGCCAAGTTTCATCAGTCTAGCTTTTACGGTTTCGGAGAAAAATGGCTGTGACATACGGACGGACGGACAGACAGACAGACAGACAGACAGACAGACAGACAGACATGACGAATCTATAAGGGTTCCGTTTTTGCCATTTGGCTACGGAACCCTAAAAATGCGATCTCTGGCGGGAGGCTACAGAAGGGAGAAACACAGAGAGAAGCAAAGCCGGATCCGGTAAGAAAACAAAGCTACTTTTTATCTGTAGGTATTAAAATTATATATTTTATTATAAGTAATTACATCATAATATTTACTGTGGATTTCACGTGATTTCGCTTTTTACATTTAAGCTGTTAGAAATACACGTGGTTATTTTAATGAGTAACTTGTTTATTTCAGGTGCTCAAGATACATATAAATCAAAGTGGTTTGCGTATGATGACTTCGACTTTATGGCGGATAAAAATGAACCCGGAACCACACGCGATACATTGGAACATGTGAGCTATTAGTTTACTGATATTCATTTTGCCAAACTATTGTATGGTTTGTAACAAAGTGTCTTGCTAAGTGGGACCGTATTGTAGTGGCATTTTCTGTTGCTCTTCTTGGTACGACGGCCATCGGTTGTAGCGATTGTGATGGCGGTTCATTTCGCCAGCTTCCAGGTATTACATCTCCATTCTCCTGTACTGTATCAAACGTTCCTGGCGATATAAAGTTAGGATTACTGCGTAAGTAGTTATACAACGTGTATCAAAATATGTGTACTATCCCGAAGAGGGGTGAATTTCCACCCCCCGGGGAACAACTTTTGTTCTACGACTTTTCGAACTTCGATTGGTATCTCTGAAAAAAACTGCAACGAAGTTTCAACATGAACAGCTGACTTTATACAAAGTGATGACCCTAAACTCAGCTACAGAGGTAGTAGGTAGTAGTAGTAGACCTACAGAGGTAGTAGGTCAAGGGGTCAAGGGGTTACAAGGATAGGGTTGTCAATTTATTTAGGCATTATGAAATTAAATATTTTTGTATGGGAAACTGAAAATAGGAATTTTTAATTTTCTCCCCCCCACAACTGATCACCATTGTGGTCTGAAACCCCCCACCTTCGCATAGTACACATATTTAGATACACCTTGTATAGATGAACCGTTGCCAGCACGACTTTAGTCGCAGTTTCTGGTTCCAAAAGCATAGGTTTACGCAGGACTCTGTAGACAGAACTAAGTACTCCAAACGCGTTTTCAACTACCCTACGTGCTCTTGACAGTCGGTAGTTGAAAATTCTTTCACAAGAACCCCTTTCCCGTGTACCATCGTATGGTTTCATAGTATAATCATTAAGCTGAAAAGCTTTATCACCTAGTATATAATAGGGTACCTCAATTTTATAGGGAACTTGCAATATCTCCGGTGGAGGAATATTTAGCTCTTTTTTTTCAAGTTTTTTATATAAATTTGTGCTTTTGAACACGCCTCCATCTGATATTCTGCCTTTAGTCCCAACATTCACATACAGGAACCTATAATTTGCATCTACTAATGCAAAAAGAACAATACTAGGAAATAATTTGTAATTATCAAAGTCGTTGCCACTATTAAAAGGCGATTGTATAGCGACGTGTTTGCCGTCCATCGCTCCTATCACGTGTGGGAAATTCCACTTATTCTCGAATTGCTGAGAAACTGTACGCCATTCTTCTTTAGTTGACGGCACCTGAAAATAAAGGAGATCTTAATTATAATATAAAGCTGAAAATAAGAATAAGCAGTAAATAGTAATAATAATTGTTGTTACAGGTAGAATCTGATACGACTGAAGGGGAACTTGAAGTTAATACTACAGTGAGCGAAAACGAGAACAGTAACATTACTAGTGACACACAACCGGAGAGAGCCAACCACCACACAGATCAGAGTAGAGAGCAGAATGATCAGAATGCACAATCCAGTGTCCAAACAACAAACAAAAGAACAAAAAAAAGAAAGAAAACTACTTCTAATAATGCAGATGACATATCAGATGAAACTCTTTCAGAGGCTTTCCAACTTCTGCAACAATGTGCTCAGCCACCACAACCGGAAACTGATTCTTACATTGCTTTCGGGCAGTATATATCTACTGAATTGCGGAAATATGATGCAGTAACATTAGTTAATGTCAAAAATGCTATATGCCAAGTTATTTTTCAAGCTGACACAGGAAGATATGGGGATAGCAATTATGGATATTACACTAATTCATATCCTGGCACACCAATAGCATACACTTCATCACAGTCCCAGTCTCTACAACCTCAAAATTATCCAACTCCAATTCCACAGACATCACCGTCTGCTCATCTAGCCTCCAATTCATCGCAGTCCCAGTTTCTGAAACCTCAGGATTATTCACTTCCACAGTCACCACCGAATTAAATAAGTACCTACCTATATCATGTTTTCAAAAAATAATTAATAATTGTAAACATGTTACTTCTTTAAATTATGATTGTAATACACTACTTTTTTATTGAGTAATAAAGTATGGTTTTACTTACCTTTACATAATCATTTAACAGGTCAACGATGGCTTCACAAACTTCAGGAATAATTATCGATATAGACTGTTTGGAAATGCGGAACAGATACTGCAAACTGACGTACGAATCTCCAGTTGCTAAAAATCTTAATGTTAGTAATAATCTTTCCTTCACAGTAATGGCATCTCTATAATTTGTATCATTCTTTCTTAGCTTGTTATTTAATAATGAACACAATATCTCAAATTGATTAGCATTCATTCTTGCAAAATTGTGTTCAACTTTATCTGACACTAACTCTGCGTACAGCTGAGTCCCAGATTCCAAGCGATTTTTGTAAATTTGTTTCACCCAAAACCGTCGTTTTCTTTTTTGTGATTTTTTGCGCAAGCATTTAAGCAAAATAAAAGTTACTGCTGCAACGGCAAGACGCCGCCGTTGTACGTGTGACTCCATATCGTACAAGAGTTAGACTGGCTGAATCACGGATCACCTTAGGATCGCTTGGAGCGCATATTTGGGATCGCAAGTTTCCAAGAGTGGATCGGCCTAACACGATCCACGATCCACGCTCCGCGATCCTGGATCGCGGATCGCGGGATCGATGGATCGTCCGGTGTGGACCCGGCTATTGACGTGTCACCCATTGAGTTCGTCACAAATCTAGATGACTTGATAGACTTTGTTTTTTCGGACGTATTAACCGAGTCAGACGTCTGCTGCCACAGAGCGATTTTGTGCAATTTCAACACAAACGTAAAAGATATAAAATATGCTAAAATTTTAGATCACGTACCCGGTGAAATAATCCATTTCCATTCAGTAGACCAAACGGCAACCGATGACGCGGACGAATTATTTTTAGGACCGGACATACTCAATAGATTGCAACCGAAAGGCGTTCCCGAGCACGATTTACAAGTAAAGGTAGGCTGCGTATGCATGATAATGCGAAACCTCCGCTTCTCGGATCGCTTAGTAAACGGCACAAAAATCATAGTAGTAGGTCATTCTCCGCGTCTAATTCGAGTACGTAAACCGGACGACAATGAAGATTTCTTCATTCCGCGTATAACTTTTAAAGCACCGGTAGACAACAATAGCCACATAGAAATGACCCGACGTCAGTTTCCTTTACAAATCTGTTACGCGATGACAATTCACAAAAGTCAGGGTCGAACAATATCAAAAGTGGGAATAGATTTAAGATCAGATGTCTTCAGCAACGGACAGTAATTGTACGCCGCGTTAGGTAGGGTTCGAAACCGACGAGATTTAAAATTGTTAATAAATCAAAATCGCATAATCAACAGTAGACTGTATGTAAATAATGTAGTTATTCCACAATTATTGTTGTTAATTAAAAAAAACTCCTTTGTTTGGCGGCTGGGGCAGCAATTCTTGTAAATAAAATCGATTAGGTAAATCATGTTTTAAGCACGCACTGGACTTTTATGCATTATATAATATAAATCAATTGTAATTATACACTTTCATAAATCACAAATTAATGGAATTTTTGTCTCATTGTGGCGAAGGAGGTGTACTAAGACTAGGTGAAATAAGACTTCACCAATCTGTAGTGTCAAACCTGGTGGATTTTCACCCCTCCAATTAGGTACCAAGCCTACCAAGCCTACCAAGCTTACCAAGCCTACCAAGACGGGCCAGCTCATGGTGTGGTATTCAAGTACATAATACCTATTATTGATCCTGGAGTTCCTAGAAGCAACAGCTGTAAATTTTGGTAGGATCGAGGAGCATGTTGGTAAAACTGAGTTAGACCAACATTAAAGTTTTAATTTACGAGCATTATCTAAATAAACGCTACATGAATAATACACAGTCAGTTGGTAAGACTTGGCAAAGCAACTAGACAAACAGAGACAACTAGAATAAAAACCAGCTAAACAAAGCCTTCGGACTCCATAGTAGTAAATCAATCTTGGGCGACACCACAAAATTATTAAATATACATAATTATTGTTACTTTGGAAAACTATTTTGTTTCTATTTTTCTCCTCAACCTTCCACCTGTGCCACACGCACGCGAATACTGATTTTTCGTTGCAAATTTAAAATGCTACCCAAACACTTCCACGCGGACGAAGTCGCGGGCACAGCTAGTAGTTTATAAACGATTAGCCCGAATTCGCACACACTGTACTAAAAGTGTAAATATATTTTACTGAATAGATTATATACGATTAACGGAAAAAAATCTGCAATTAATAACTTTACACATTACAATAAATAGTATTTTTTGATTAACCAAAAAAAAGCTCGCTCCTTTTAAAATTTACGGTTTTATTTATCAACATATTAAATTAAATTTGCAAATTCTTCATGCAAATACTACCGATATTAAAACAGGAAACAATCCAAACCAGTGTAACAAAAGAATCATGAAAATGATTCATATTGCTTTTTTAGTAAGTATGTTTCTAAAAGCTAAAGACCAGTTAATTAAATGTAAATCGTTAGCAATTTTTAGCACAATGACATGTATAGGTCTTTAAAGAACTCAATTAATATATTCGTCATTAAGAAACATTTATTTAACAGTAATGCCTAATGAGACCTCCTCTGTTTGTGACAAAAAAAGATCTGGCCGTCCACGTAGTGTTCGTACGAAAAAGGTGGTCAAAGCAATAAGGGAAAGAATTCGAAGAAATCCTGTCCGAAAGCAAAAGATTTTATCTCGGGAGATGAAGATAGCACCCAGAACCATGTCGCAAGGGAAAGAATTCGAAGAAATCCTGTCCGAAAGCAAAAGATTTTATCTCGGGAGATGAAGATAGCACCCAGAACCATGTCGCGTATTTTAAAAGATGACTTAGGACTTGCAGCCTATAAGAGATGCACTGGTCATTTTTTAACTGATAATTTAAAAAAGAATAGGGTGGTAAAATCGAAACAACTGCTGAAGCGGTACGCAAACTTTTGTCACAGAAAAAATTTGTTTACGGATGGGAAAATCTTTACAATTGAGCAACTTTTAACAAACAAAATGACCGTATTTATGCTCAAAGCTCTAAGGAAGCTTCCCAATTAGTCGACAGAGTGCAACGTGGACATTATCGACTTCAGTGATGGGATCCTCCGAGGCGAAATTATTCAAAATCCAACCAATAGTGTCGCATTTGAACACAAAATTCCAGCAACTTTATACTCCGGCCCAAAACGTTGCTCTGGATGAGAGTCTTCTAATGTGGAAAGGCTGGCTCGAAATGAGCCAGCTTATACCAAATGAAACAGCAAAAAAAGGCATAAAAACCTATGAGGTTTGTGAATCTCAAACCGGCTACCTATGGCGGTTTGAGGTTCACGCACATAAGAAAACCTCGCCACAGAACAATGAAGATCCACTTGCAGCATCGACTCCATCCATTGTGTTGCGGCTGTTGCAAGGGCTTGAGCACAAAGGCTACACGTTGTGGATGGTCAATTTTTACAACTCACCAAGTCTCGCTCGGCGGTTGAAGTGCTTGGGTTTTGACTGTGTAGGAACTACACTACAACTACACAGTCTGACAAAGCAAACCATGCTCCCAGGCCAGGTTGCTGGTCATACCTCGGGGGACTGAACCGATTTCAATCAAATTTCTCATGTACCCGTATTTTGGTCTAACTTAGGGTATAGGATAGTTTATTTTCAATATTAAGGTGTAATTATAAATTTAGGGGCAAAAGTTTCGACAACTATCTCTATCCTTTTCAAACACGTAGGGACTTCTCTATGTCTATCTTTTTCTATTACTTATGGATTTTTCCGATAATTCTTGGCTTTGACAAGAACAGAATGATCATAGACGCTCTGCAATGTTCTCTTAGGTTCTGGAATCAAATTTGACGAAGCATCCAAAGAGGTAGAAATATCTAAAGGTGCCAAAGGCCGTAGATGTCCACCCATTTTTGAAATAGATCTCCCTATTCTTTACCCTGACGATCGTGAACTTTCAGAAGCGAAAATAAAGGACTTGAAAGAAATGTTCACTAATTCCAGCTGATGCCAAACCACTTTATAGCTTTTTAAGGAATGTCAGATCTAATGACTTTATTGATGACACAGAAGGCTTTGGAAATACGATCGATTTTGAAATAGACGAGAATGAGCGAGAAGAATAAGTCGGTTCTTGTACTTTCTCTTATATGTGTAAAATAAGTGCACGAAAGGAGCCTCTTTGAGGCGCACTTAAAATCCTTTCACCTCACTTGGTTCGAAAAAACCAGTGACACGATAAGAAGTAGGTAGGTATAGGTAATCATCGATGTCGATACATTCGTCTTGTATCCGCATTGGCACATCACTAAGTGAGTGGCTATGTCAAGTAAAGGCGTCCCATGTCGTGTCGGTTTTTGTCCGATCATCAAAGGTGATACAGATACGGACGTGGGTCAGTCTGGACGCGTCACTCGCGACGCTTAAGTCAAGACACAATCAAATTTTTATAGAAAGCGAACAAGATCTCCTTCTCCCACAGAAGAAGCATCGGTATCGATACAATCTACTCCAACTACAACCAACCGAGAGGGTTAAATTTAAAATCAGTGCTGGATGTACTTCCAGCAAAAGCTGAATTTACACCCTTTGTACTCGTATCTTTAGTTTATGTTAAGTATAAAAATTTAGTTCTAGGTTTATAATGAGGCAATATACTTTTTTTTATTTTTTTTATTTTAACTATCATGGCACCGATAGGCACTCCTACTCAAAGAATGTCCAGAAAAAAGCATGTTTGAAGGACAGTAGAATTGACACTCTTTGACGGAAAAGTTGATGATACCCCTAAAACCAAAGTTTTGAAAAAGACGTGCATCAACATTGCTTAAGAGAAATCGAGCTCATTGGTCTCAAATCGGTAGACTTCGAGCAAAAACTAAGTTGCAGAATTTTTTTAAAAGTGCTGATTTTCAAACAGAGTTTTCGAAAACCTTGGCAATGATGCAGTTGCGATAAAATAAAAAAAAAACAAAAAAGGAGTGGAAAATGAGGAGAAAAACTTGCGTCTCTCTTTGCATTATATAAGTCACCAGCAAATAATATTTTTTTAGGACAACAAGGTGTAGTTCTGGCACCTCCGTCAACAATAAGAAAATGATTGACAAAATCAAATTGCTTTTCTGGCTTGTGCTCGGATGTATTCAAAAATATACAAAAATGCATCCATGAAAAAGAAGGTATGTATGTGTGCTTTGTTTTGATGAAATGTCAATAATGTCCAGCTTAGTGCCCTTACGCACTAGCGGTTAACCGCGGGGGCGGCTAACCTGCGGCCGCTTTTCCATTTTGATATGCAACCGCTTATGATTGTACGCACTAAAGGTGAAAACGCACTAAAGCGGCGCAGCGGCGGAGAGGCGCGTCGCGGCGGCGGAGCGGCGCGGCCAGAAAAATATTCTTTCCACTGTTTCCTAAGAAATAAATAGCACTGCAGCGGAGCGGAGTCTTGGAAAAAGCGTGTGATATTCTCCTTCTTTGGAACGAGAATTAGGAATATCATGCACCCATATAGACCGCTTTTTATATCTTTCCAGTTTTTCTGCCTCTTCGCATAATAAAGCTACCACTATCACTTCCTCACTTATTCCGTCCATCATGTTCGTCAGGTAACCAACAAAGTGAAATGAAAAATTTTTGGCGCTCGCTGTAGTGCCGCTGCAGTTAAGTGCGGTTAGGTAATACCGCGCCGCTCCGATGCCGCGGTGCGGGCGTGTCTCTCCGCTGCAGTGTCGCTATAGTGCGGTCTAACCTTAAACCGCACACAAAATTTCAACCGCGGCAGTTGAAAGGAGGGCCGCGGCCCGCTTCGCGACTAGCCGCCATCTTGTGTGCACTGGCGGTCAGTTAGCGGCGAGCCGCCAGTGAGGAATGCACGTGTTTTGAGCTGCACAGTCATGAACTTCGACACAGAGAAATTCATTGTTGAAATTCAACAACGCGAAGCTGATGAATGAAACTGATTCAAGCATGCAAAAGCAAGAAAATTGGAGAAATGAAACAGATAATGTCACTGACCCAGTCGTAGCCAAAACGAAAAAAAAAAAATAATAAAGAAGATGATATAGGAGTTGAATTGAATAATGTTTTAAATAAGAATTTAGAGTTGAAAAAGACCGAAGAAGATGAAGATAGACTTTTCTTTTTGTCGTTGGTTAGTGAAATAAAAACAGTTCCTGAACATATACAAAAGCTCAAATAATGCTCTTCAAATGACGAAACACTCATTCTAACATAGCCGAAAAATTTATCTTGGTGCTTCTTCAGTTCTTGAAAACAACTTACGAACTGGGGGCCAATTCTAGACTTTTAGAGATTTACGCTCGAAATAGAGATTTGAAATGTCGCGAAAGCAGTGTCATATCACCAAAGGGTTTCCGCCACGGGCCATAGAAAAAAACCCCAGTCCCGGCGCAAAAGAATTGTATCTCAGATTTTAGATAATTATAAGTAGAAACAATATCAGGTGTCACTATTTCCTGATTTCGTGGCTAACATGGTTATTTTTCCCAGAGAAGTTTCATAGGCGCCACATGTAAACATGACACTTTGTAGGAAAAACTACTTGTTACTGTACTAATTGACATTGAATTGGCAAAAAATGAATAAAACACACACATATACCCTAGTACATAATGTTGTTATTGAGGAACAAGGACGACATAAGTTTATTCATACATGTTTCAAGTGTGCATTAAGAACTCAATACTCAGTCATTTAAAGCGCGCTCAATGCGTTCTTTTACTTAAACAGTAATTATTAGCGTATATCTATGCATATATTCTTTGTTTAAATGGAATAGTTTTTTAAACATACCTATTGGGGCGGTTCAATAGCACGTACAATATGTACCACGAATTCTCGACGTGATTGAAGAAAATGTTCAAATAGAACATGTCTTCGAAGTCGCCGAAGTGACCGTGTACACAAAACACAATTGTCTGCCATATCACAAGAAAAATCAAAAGTCCAGGGATTAATGCCAAGTCGCCGTAAAAACAAAATAAATCAGGAGGAACCAACCACGAGTCGTATCAGTGTGTACGTATTATATTCATTTTTTTGCAACTACCCGCACGTTTGTGTTTTTAATGAGTGAATTAATACAGTAAAATGAAGTTTTTAAAAAAATGACATAGGTCAGGTACATTATATTACATATGTGATAATGTGTTTATAATGATGTGTTTTATTAGTTTTTTGCCAATTCAATGTCAATTACACACAGTAACATGAAGTTTTTCCTAAAAAGTGTCATTTTTGCATGTAGCGCCTATGAAACTTCTCTGGGTAAAAAAAACATGTTAGCCACGAAATCAGGAAATAGCGACACCTGATATTGTTTCTACTAATAAGTATCTAAAATCTGAGATACAATTCTTTTGCGCCGGGACTGGGGCAATTTTGGCGGAAACCCTTTGTCGAAGATAATATCGAACCGCGCTAAAATGCGTATTCTAGCCACCGTTAGACTTTTACGTTAGACTTTTACTTTAGAGATGTCAGAAAAAAGGTTCATTCTTAGAACTTCCACAGACTATCCCGTTGTTGTTCATGTTTATCTACGTTCCGTTTCTATCGATAGAATAGTTCGATAGCAATAACTTTATTATTGTCTTCAAATAAACACATTTCCTATTAAACGGCGTTTCTAATGCGTTCTTGTTGTTGTTTATAATAGATTCATTTTCATTAGATAGTAATCAATGGACTTTTCGCACAAAATGTTTGTTACAATAATTAATTCTGGAAACACACGGAACGTTATGTACCATAAAACTGTAAACTTTGTTGTTTGTAATCTATGGTCAGTTGTATATGAAGCGTTGTAGATATGTCATTGTCAGGATCATTACACTCAAGAGAAGGACTCCGATGACTTGAATTTTTAATTCAAATGTTAACAACTAGATGGCCATTCAATGCAAAAAGAATATTTCTCTCGAAGCTTGAACCCCGGATACAAGTATACAGGGTTATTCATTATTAGCTGCAAATACTCAGGAATTAGGTTCAACAAATAAAATAAAAAATATTTATGAAATGATTTTTTTTAGTTTTGTTATGAAAATCCCGAGAAAATCGATAAAGGAATCATTGGCGCCTGACCTATTTTGACCTTTGATCCGCGCCCGCGCGCCGTGTGTGACACTCTGCGTTCAGTCACCGCCTGGGTGGGTCATCGTCCTGTTCTCTATGGCAATCATTATGCAATAGCCGTAAAGAAATTAATAAAAATAAAATTTTTATACAAAAACTTTAAAAAAATTTTGTTCAAAATTAAAAAAAAATAATTTCGTAAATATTTTTTATTTTATTTGTTGAACCTAATTCCTGAGTATTTGCAGCTAATAATGAATAACCCTGTAGACGTTGACTGTCTGATTGACTGCTCTTCTAACTGCGCCATTGATAATTACTAAGTACGAGCTAAATTCAATCACTCCTCACTTATTGTAAGTTTATGAGAAAGCATTATTCGCGTTCTCGCTCCCAACTTGTATCCCCTACAAACAAGTAAACATCATTGACTTTTTATCAAAAAGTAAGACTAGGTGGTATGGTCTTGGTACTCTAGCCTGCTCCAAGGACCGAAAGAAAAAAAAAGCCCAAAGTCACCCAAAGTATATTAGAGATGTCAATGTCGACTACTACTCACCACTCGACACATATCTAACGGCCTTCGCTCGATAAATGTCTATAGTGATATTGCTGGAATACGATATCTTTTGAAAATGTCATGTCTATTTAAATTTGACAGTTCTTGTGATATATATCTACCGTGACAAAAAAGTCACTGGTCTAGAATTGCCCCCCTGGCCAGATTCGTTGCGTGTTTCTAGTAATGGATGAATCCAGTATCTTTTTTTAATTTTCTTCCGTTGTTTTCGGGAGTAAAAATAAATAACACAAGCTATCTCGACGGCGTCCATTTTGCTTATGGGCCACGCGCCTTCGAGCTGTCCAACCGCTGAACGCGGTTTCAACGCGGTTTCATCGCGGCTGACCGCTATGGCGGCTAACCGCGAAGAAACCGCATTAGGCTTAGCACGCACTACGATTAAACGCCCGCGTTTAACCGCAGGTCTGAAATCGCAAAAAAATTTAACACATAGCTTTCTATACAAGCGCACGCATTAGTGACTTTTTTCAGTGACTGATTTTAAAAACGCAACTTGTTACGTTTTAACCGCGGTTCGAAACGCGCGGTTTTTTTGTGTCCCATAAGAACAGTATTGTGGCGCACGCACGGCGGTTAATCGCATTCGGTTTTTATTCAGTCTCGACTGTGCGAGTGCGGAGGATAGACGTTTTTGCAGAGGTTAAGTCATGTCGTCCGACTCAGAAACATCGAATGTAGACTACGACAATTTATCAAAAAACATTATTATTGAAGTGGAAAAAAGGCCGGCTTTATATGACAAATCGTTAAATCAATACAGAGACAGAAATATTAAAGCCCGGCTTTGGCAGGAGGTGTATCAAAATGTGCGCAGAAATTGGACTAGCTTGTCGGAGGCAGAAATGAAAAACAAAGGTATGTGTTATGCTTAATTTTATTGTAAAAAGTTAGTTAGGGGGGTACGATTTCCATACAAACTGAATTTACACAACTATGGGCGAATAAAGTATTAATGTACACTGAAATAGCTGTAATAGGCTTTTACAGTGGTCCTTATTACCGGCCAGTCATATAAAGTTGGAGTGTCAGCCGTTGGTCGTGGCAGTCGGGGCTTCGTTCGTTCGTCGGGAGTTCGGGGGCTGTTATCCTACAGTTTTCTCCAAATTTATATAACTGGCCGGCAATAAAGACCACTGTAAAATTCTATTACAGCTATTTCATAGTACATTTATACTTTGTTTGCCCATAGTTGTGTAAATTCAGTTTTTATCGGAATCGAACAACCTTAAGTACAAGAATTTAACGCTCAATGCATGGGAAGAAATATGTGGTATTTTAAATAAAGATTTTGAAAATTTGGACGAGACAAATAAAAAAGTATATGGTAAGTATTATATTAAAAGTTTATTTTATAATTTATACTAGTAATTTATTTCGTTAAATTTTTGACAATTGCCAACTTAAGGCTCCACTGTCACTCATAAAATATTGTTGAAAAACATTTCTTATGTTATTGGCTTGTCTTCCGCTGCGAATTGATTGAGCTGTTTGTATACTCTCAAGGTTGTGAGTAAAATCTTCTTCTCCTAAGTGGTGGCCGTCTCTTTTTCGTACAAAATTGTGAAGTATGCAACATGCCTTCACAATATCAATTGATAAAGTTATTGATACATCTAAAGCACGATTTAATATACGCCATTTGTTTGTTAAAATGCCCAATGCACATTCTACGTATCTCCGTGCTCTAGATAAGCGATAATTAAATACCTTTTTTGTACACTCAAAAACTGACCGCCATAAGGCCTCATTATATTTTGATCCAATCCAAATGCCTCATCGGCTACGAATATATATGGCACAGGTGGCAAGGTAGATCCGGGTAGTATTTCTTCATTGGGTAGTTTGATAGAATTGTTAATAATCGCATTCCCTAAAGTAGTATTTTTAAAAATAGTTGAATTAGCATTACTTCCCGGGGCCCCGATGTCTACAAAAACAAAGCAGTAATCCGCATCAATTACAGCCATTAACACAAATGAAAAAAAATATATCTTCGGGCATGACTATGTTTACCAACTTATTCCACAAAAATTTACATACTTCGCGGACAATTCCAGTAATCGTCGATTTTCCTAGGCGATAATTGAAGCTTAGTTCTCCAAATGAACAACCCGTACCAAGATACCTGAAACAAGAATATTATTAATAATGTTATTATTCTTAAGTACACAACTCCAAAAAAAATGGAAAAACATACGAGATGGCTACAATAAAGAATACAAAAAAGAAAAACAACTCCTTTTGGTTCAGGTGCTCGTAAAGGAGCCCGATATTGTAATTTTCATGATTATCTTTCCTGCAGAATAGTGTAAGTGATAAAGACACTACAACTAATATTGAAGAACAGAATGAATGGCAAAGTGAGGAGACAAGTCAACTAAACGCCAATGCAACCGAAGCCACTGAAATACGTCCCCCTAAACGTAAGAAAACACAAGTGCCAGAAGAAAAAATAGAAAAAATGTCATGGATAATGCTTCCTTCCATATTGTGCAGTGCAGATCGATAAGGCACCCACTATGTTCAGTAACAGACAAATAAAGGATTTTTCTATTGGCCTACGATGATAAAAGCACAGTTGTATGAAATTATTAAAGAACACAAACGAACCTGTGTACGAAGCAGATGTGATGCTGGAAGGGCCATAAAGTGGTGAGGCTTCCACCTTATCATTGTGATTTAAATCCCATTAAGCTCATATGGAGTGTATTAAAAAGATAAATTGCAGAAACATGGGTCAGGAAGCCAGTATGATAGTACAAATTACTGAAGAAGCGTTTGCTACAATCACTGAATAGGAATGAGGGAAATAATGCGAGCACGTAATAAAGATTGAAGAAAAACACTACGCTAATGTCTATAGATGTACTGTCTATAGATAGTGAAATGGATAGGTTCATAATCGAAGTAGGAGATGATAGTGATACTTCTGATGACAGCGAAAATGAGATGACAGATTTGGAACATGGAGATCTGTTTGTACAACATGAAAAATATGAAATTATTATTATGAATAGCCTTCTAAACCACCGATGTGTGACGAGACGATAGATAGATAAAACATTATTTTCATCCCACCAGCTCTGAAAGTGTGTTTTTGCTGTTTAATTTCTGACTGGAAAAGCCGTTTTTATCCGCTAGAGGATAAAGTAAATTTGAATTTAGAATATCGTGTTCAATAAGTTTGTGAATACACAACCTATTTACTTCTACCTGCATGGTGCCGAACTTATCATACAACCTTTTTTATTTTGTTAAAAACTCATACTCGGAACCTTTTTGGTGTGTTACTTTTAGTCGCGCTATGTTCTTTTTTGCATTAGTCATTTCCTCGCTGAGGTGGGATGAAAAGTTACGTGTTGCACTCGAGTGCAAAGATTTTTCACCTTGTGCTCTTTTGATTCCTTCGTCAACGCTTAGGATTCTAACTTTTAAACCACTCGCTACGCTCGTGGTTAAACTTTAGAATCCTGCGCTTGCTCAGTCATCAAAATTGAGCACGCGGTTAAAAAGCAGCTTTGCACTCTTGTATAACAAATAACTATTATTGCACTAAAACAAAAATTGCATTGTACATAGGCGAACTTAATGCTAGAAAGCATTCTCCTCCAGACGATGACGAGATAATATTAGAAACTTCAAACTTGTCGCCCGAAATGCATCGCCACGTTTATTTCGACTAAGCCGGAGGATGCGAATATTTCAGTGCGTTTCTTGTATACTCTGTATAAATTTTAAGCACTATCTTTTCGAAATGTCCTGGTGGATATATTATGTTGGTGTTCCATAAATAAAATAAAATAAACATTATCGAAAAGCTCATGGTGACGCTCACATTCACAGCCTTCATCAACCTGCCGGGTCTTATACCGCTAAAATTAAGAAATTTAGATCTACAGCGGAAAGGATAATTTTCAATAAAAGATGCGCCTCAGCCCAAAGGCTTAAGAAATGACACCAAAAGAACGTGAAAATTATAAGCCTACTTTATTCGACTATACAATACAACTCGTTCACTCATTGAGTAAACGATTATGCGTTGCGTTTCAATCAATAAAAAAGCAATGGTGTCGTAAATAAATAATTAAATTATCTTTTCCAAGTAAATTGGTCTGTGTTTTCAAGTAGTTAAAGTACCAAAATGCTGTGCCACTTGCGGCATACCAAAGGATGCACCCTAGCCCAAAGGCTTAAGATATTGAAACCGAAAGAAATAAAACTTTATGAAGATACTGATGACCACATGGACTAGCTGGTGTATATGATAATGTGAAGTCCGGGTAGCACCCGCAAATACCAGTGCTCCTACTGGACGGCTGCTTATCTACTCCGCCCGATCGTAGTTGAGGTGTTCCTCAAGCAAATGAGGGCTAACAGTGCAGATGCAGACCACGTGTTGGCACAAACCGTGGTGACAAAGCCTGTAACTACCGCGTCGTTTGCAACCAATTTAACCAATGCGGTGCGAGCCCTTCGTTTACTAATTCCTATGCAAAACACTCATGTACAACAGGAAAAATATGAAATTATTATTATAAATGGCCTTCTTAGCCAGCGATGTGTGATGAGAGAATATTAGAAACTTCATACTTGTCGACCCGAAATGCATCGCCACGTTTATTTCGACTAAGCCGGAGGATGCGAATATTTCAGTGCGTTTCTTAGGAGATGATATCGTTCAGCAGGTTGATCCCGAAGAAGAAGCACTGTGGAGAATAACACATGACTCTGTATAAATTTTAAGCACTATTTTTTCGAAATGTCCTGGTGGATATTATGTTGGTGTTCCATAAATAAAATAAAATAAACATTATCGAAAAGCTCATGGTGACGCTCACATTCACAGTCTTCATCAACCTGCCAGGTCTTATACCGCTAAAATTAAGAAATTTAGATCTACAGCGGAAAGGATAATTTTCAATAAAAGATGCACCTTAGCCCAAAGGCTTAAGAAATGACACCAAAAGAACGTGAAAATTATAAGCCAACTTTATTCGACTATACAATACAACTCGTTCACTCATTGAGTAAACGATTATGCGTTGTGTTTCAATCAATGAAAAAGCAAAGGTGTCGTAAATAAATAATTAAATTATCTTTTCCAAGTAAATTGGTCTGTGGTTTCAAGTAATTAAAGTATCAAAATGCTGTGCCAGTTGCGGCATACCAAAGGATGCACCCTAGTCCAAAGGCTTAAGATATTGAAACCGAAAGAAATAAAACTTTATGAAGATACTGATGACCACATGGACTAGCTGGTGTATATGATAATGTGAAGTCCGGGTAGCACCCGCAAATACCAGTGCTCCTACTGGACGGCTGCTTATCTACTCCGCCCGATCGTAGTTGAGGTGTTCCTCAAGCAAATAAGGGGTTAAAAGTGCAGATGCAGACCACGTGTTGGCACAAACCGTGGTGACAAAGCCTGTAACTACCGCGTCGTTTGCAACCAATTTAACCAATTCCTATGCAAAACACCAATGTACAACAGGAAAAATATGAAATTATTATTATAAATGGCCTTCTAAGCCAGCGATGTGTGATGAGAGAATATTAGAAACTTCATACTTGTCGACCCGAAATGCATCGCCACGTTTATTTCGACTAAGCCGGAGGATGCGAATATTTCAGTGCGTTTCTTAGGAGATGATATCGTTCAGCAGGTTGATCCCGAAGAAGAAGCACTGTGGAGTATAACACATGACTCTGTATAAATTTTAAGCACTATCTTTTCGAAATGTCCTGGTGGATATTATGTTGGTGTTCCATAAATAAAATAAAATAAACATTATCGAAAAGCTCATGGTGACGCTCACATTCACAGTCTTCATCAACCTGCCAGGTCTTATACCGCTAAAATTAAGAAATTTAGATCTACAGCGGAAAGGATAATTTTCAATTAAAGATGCGCCTCAGCCCAAAGGCTTAAGAAATGACACCAAAAGAACGTGAAAATTATAGGCCAACTTTATTCGACTATACAATACAACTCGTTCACTCATTGAGTAAACGATTATGCGTTGCGTTTCAATCAATAAAAAAGCAAAGGTGTCGTAAATAAATAATTAAATTATCTTTTCCAAGTAAATTGGTCTGTGTTTTCAAGTAGTTAAAGTACCAAAATGCTGTGCCACTTGCGGCATACCAAAGAATGCACCCTAGCCCAAAGGCTTAAGATATTGAAACCGAAAGAAATAAAACTTTATGAAGGTACTGATGACCACATGGACGAGCTGGTGCATATGATAATGTGAAGTCCGGGTAGCACCCGCAAATACCAGTGCTCCGACCGACGGCTGGACAGCTTGTTATTACCACTATCGTTGTTAACTGACTTCTCTCTCACTGCCAGGGGTGATCACTCTCAAGCGGACTTTGGCAGCGGCGGCTATAATACGGCACCGCACGTTCTCGAACGCTGCTTATCTACTCCGCCCGATCGCAGTTGAGGTGTTCCTCAAGCAAACGAGGGCCAACAGTGCAGATGCAGACCACGTGTTGGCACAAACCGTGGTGACAAAGCCTGTAACTACCGCGTCGTTTGCAACCAATTTAACCAATTCCTATGCAAAACACCAATGTACAACAGGAAAAATATGAAATTATTATTATAAATGGCCTTCTAAGCCAGCGATGTGTGATGAGAGAATATTAGAAACTTCATACTTGTCGACCCGAAATGCATCGCCACGTTTATTTCGACTAAGCCGGAGGATGCGAATATTTCAGTGCGTTTCTTAGGAGATGATATCGTTCAGCAGGTTGATCCCGAAGAAGAAGCACTGTGGAGTATAACACATGACTCTGTATAAATTTTAAGCACTATCTTTTCGAAATGTCCTGGTGGATATTATGTTGGTGTTCCATAAATAAAATAAAATAAACATTATCGAAAAGCTCATGGTGACGCTCACATTCACAGTCTTCATTAACCTGCCAGGTCTTATACCGCTAAAATTAAGAAATTTAGATCTACAGCGGAAAGGATAATTTTCAATAAAAGATGCACCTTAGCCCAAAGGCTTAAGAAATGACACCAAAAGAACGTGAAAATTATAAGCCAACTTTATTCGACTATACAATACAACTCGTTCACTCATTGAGTAAACGATTATGCGTTGTGTTTCAATCAATGAAAAAGCAAAGGTGTCGTAAATAAATAATTAAATTATCTTTTCCAAGTAAATTGGTCTGTGGTTTCAAGTAGTAAAAGTACCAAAATGCTGTGCCAGTTGCGGCATACCAAAGGATGCACTTTAGCCCAAAGGCTTAAGATATTGAAACCGAAAGAAATAAAACTTTATGAAGATACTGATGACCACATGGACTAGCTGGTGTATATGATAATGTGAAGCCCGGGTAGCACCCGCAAATACCAGTGCTCCGACGGCTGGACAGCTTGTTATGACCACTATCGTTGTTAACTGACTTCTCTCTCACTGCCAGGGGTGGTCACTCTCAAGCGGACTTCGGCAGTGGCGGCTATAATACGGCACCGCACGTTCTCGAACGCTGCTTATCTACTCCGCCCGATCGCAGTTGAGGTGTTCCTCAAGCAAACGAGGGCTAACAGTGCAATTGCAGACCACGTGTTGGCACAAACCGTGGTGACAAAGCCTGTAACTACCGCGTCGTTTGCAACCAATTTAACTAATGCGGTGCGAGCCCTTTGTTTACTAATTCCTATGCAAAACACCCATGTACAACAGGAAAAATATGAAATTATTATTATAAATGGCCTTCTTAGCCAGCGATGTGTGATGAGAGAATATGAGAAACTTCATACTTGTCGACCCGAAATGCATCGCCACGTTTATTTCGACTAAGCCGGAGGATGCGAATATTTCAGTGCGTTTCTTAGGAGATGATATCGTTCAGCAGGTTGATCCCGAAGAAGAAGCACTGTGGAAAATGACACATGACTCTGTATAAATTTTAAGCACTATTTTTTCGAAAAGTCCTGGTGGATATTATGTTGGTGTTCCATAAATAAAATAAAATAAACATTATCGAAAAGCTCATGGTGACGCTCACATTCATAGTCTTCATCAACCTGCCGAGTCTTATACCGCTAAAATTATGAAATTTAGATCTACAGCGGAAAGGATAATTTTCAATAAAAGATGCAACTCAGCCCTAAGGCTTAAGAAATGACACCAAAAGAACGTGAAAATTATAAGCCAACCTTATTCGACTATACATTACAACTCGTTCACTCATTGAGTAAACGATTATGCGTTGTGTTTCAATCAATGAAAAAGCAAAGGTGTCGTAAATAAATAATTAAATTATCTTTTCCAAGTAAATTGGTCTGTGTTTTCAAGTAGTTAAAGTACCAAAATGCTGTGCCAGTTGCGGCATCCCAAAGGATGCACCCTAGCCCAAAGGCCTAAGATATTGAAACCGAAAGAAATAAAACTTTATGAAGATACTGATGACCACATGGACGAGCTGGTGCATATGATAATGTGAAGTCCGGGTAGCACCCGCAAATACCAGTGCTCCGACCGACGGCTGGACAGCTTGTTATTACCACTATCGTTGTTAACCGACTTCTCTCTCACTGCCAGGGGTGATCACTCTCAAGCGGACTTCGGCAGCGGCGGCTATAATACGGCACCGCACGTTCTCGAACGCTGCTTATCTACTCCGCCCGATCGCAGTTGAGGTGTTCCTCAAGCAAACGAGGGCTAACAGTGCAGATGCAGACCACGTGTTGGCACAAACCGTGGTGACAAAGCCTGTAACTACCGCGTCGTTTGCAACCAATTTAACCAATGCGGTGCGAGCCTTTTGTTTACTAATTCCTATGCAAAACACTTATGTACAACAGGAAAAAGTTGAAATTATTATTATAAATGGCATTCTTTGCCAGCGATGTGTGATGAGAGAATATTAGAAACTTCATACTTGTCGACCCGAAATGCATCGCCACGTTTATTTCGACTAAGCCGGAGGATGCGAATATTTCAGTGCGTTTCTTAGGAGATGATATCGTTCAGCAGGTTGATCCTGAAGAAGAAGCACTTTGGAGTATAACACATGACTCTGTATAAATTTTAAGCACTATCTTTTCGAAATGTCCTGGTGGATATTATGTTGGTGTTCCATAAATAAAATAAAATAAACATTATCGAAAAGCTCATGGTGACGCTCACATTCACAGTCTTCATCAACCTGCCGGGTCTTATACCGCTAAAATTAAGAAATTTAGATCTACAGCGGAAAGGATAATTTTCAATTAAAGATGCGCCTCAGCCCAAAGGCTTAAGAAATGACACCAAAAGAACGTGAAAATTATAAGCCAACTTTATTCGACTATACAATACAACTCGTTCACTCATTGAGTAAACGATTATGCGTTGTGTTTCAATCAATGAAAAAGCAAAGGTGTCGTAAATAAATAATTAAATTATCTTTTCCAAGTAAATTGGTCTGTGTTTTCAAGTAGTTAAAGTACCAAAATGCTGTGCCAGTTGCGGCATCCCAAAGGATGCACCCTAGCCCAAAGGCCTAAGATATTGAAACCGAAAGAAATAAAACTTTATGAAGATACTGATGACCACATGGACGAGCTGGTGCATATGATAATGTGAAGTCCGGGTAGCACCCGCAAATACCAGTGCTCCGACCGACGGCTGGACAGCTTGTTATTACCACTATCGTTGTTAACCGACTTCTCTCTCACTGCCAGGGGTGATCACTCTCAAGCGGACTTCGGCAGCGGCGGCTATAATACGGCACCGCACGTTCTCGAACGCTGCTTATCTACTCCGCCCGATCGCAGTTGAGGTGTTCCTCAAGCAAACGAGGGCTAACAGTGCAGATGCAGACCACGTGTTGGCACAAACCGTGGTGACAAAGCCTGTAACTACCGCGTCGTTTGCAACCAATTTAACCAATGCGGTGCGAGCCTTTTGTTTACTAATTCCTATGCAAAACACTTATGTACAACAGGAAAAAGTTGAAATTATTATTATAAATGGCATTCTTTGCCAGCGATGTGTGATGAGAGAATATTAGAAACTTCATACTTGTCGACCCGAAATGCATCGCCACGTTTATTTCGACTAAGCCGGAGGATGCGAATATTTCAGTGCGTTTCTTAGGAGATGATATCGTTCAGCAGGTTGATCCTGAAGAAGAAGCACTTTGGAGTATAACACATGACTCTGTATAAATTTTAAGCACTATCTTTTCGAAATGTCCTGGTGGATATTATGTTGGTGTTCCATAAATAAAATAAAATAAACATTATCGAAAAGCTCATGGTGACGCTCACATTCACAGTCTTCATCAACCTGCCGGGTCTTATACCGCTAAAATTAAGAAATTTAGATCTACAGCGGAAAGGATAATTTTCAATTAAAGATGCGCCTCAGCCCAAAGGCTTAAGAAATGACACCAAAAGAACGTGAAAATTATAAGCCAACTTTATTCGACTATACAATACAACTCGTTCACTCATTGAGTAAACGATTATGCGTTGCGTTTCAATCAATAAAAAAGCAAAGGTGCCGTAAATAAATAATTAAATTAACTTTTCCAAGTAAATTGGTCTGTGTTTTCAAGTAGTTAAAGTACCAAAATGCTGTGCCACTTGCGGCATACCAAAGAATGCACCCTAGCCCAAAGGCTTAAGATATTGAAACCGAAAGAAATAAAACTTTATGAAGATACTGATGACCACATGGACGAGCTGGTGCATATGATAATGTGAAGTCCGGGTAGCACCCGCAAATACCAGTGCTCCGACCGACGGCTGGACAGCTTGTTATTACCACTATCGTTGTTAACTGACTTCTCTCTCACTGCCAGGGGTGATCACTCTCAAGCGGACTTTGGCAGCGGCGGCTATAATACGGCACCGCACGTTCTCGAACGCTGCTTATCTACTCCGCCCGATCGCAGTTGAGGTGTTCCTCAAGCAAACGAGGGCCAACAGTGCAGATGCAGACCACGTGTTGGCACAAACCGTGGTGACAAAGCCTGTAACTACCGCGTCGTTTGCAACCAATTTAACCAATTCCTATGCAAAACACCAATGTACAACAGGAAAAATATGAAATTATTATTATAAATGGCCTTCTAAGCCAGCGATGTGTGATGAGAGAATATTAGAAACTTCATACTTGTCGACCCGAAATGCATCGCCACGTTTATTTCGACTAAGCCGGAGGATGCGAATATTTCAGTGCGTTTCTTAGGAGATGATATCGTTCAGCAGGTTGATCCCGAAGAAGAAGCACTGTGGAGTATAACACATGACTCTGTATAAATTTTAAGCACTATCTTTTCGAAATGTCCTGGTGGATATTATGTTGGTGTTCCATAAATAAAATAAAATAAACATTATCGAAAAGCTCATGGTGACGCTCACATTCACAGTCTTCATCAACCTGCCAGGTCTTATACCGCTAAAATTAAGAAATTTAGATCTACAGCGGAAAGGATAATTTTCAATTAAAGATGCGCCTCAGCCCAAAGGCTTAAGAAATGACACCAAAAGAACGTGAAAATTATAGGCCAACTTTATTCGACTATACAATACAACTCGTTCACTCATTGAGTAAACGATTATGCGTTGCGTTTCAATCAATAAAAAAGCAAAGGTGTCGTAAATAAATAATTAAATTATCTTTTCCAAGTAAATTGGTCTGTGTTTTCAAGTAGTTAAAGTACCAAAATGCTGTGCCACTTGCGGCATACCAAAGAATGCACCCTAGCCCAAAGGCTTAAGATATTGAAACCGAAAGAAATAAAACTTTATGAAGGTACTGATGACCACATGGACGAGCTGGTGCATATGATAATGTGAAGTCCGGGTAGCACCCGCAAATACCAGTGCTCCGACCGACGGCTGGACAGCTTGTTATTACCACTATCGTTGTTAACTGACTTCTCTCTCACTGCCAGGGGTGATCACTCTCAAGCGGACTTTGGCAGCGGCGGCTATAATACGGCACCGCACGTTCTCGAACGCTGCTTATCTACTCCGCCCGATCGCAGTTGAGGTGTTCCTCAAGCAAACGAGGGCCAACAGTGCAGATGCAGACCACGTGTTGGCACAAACCGTGGTGACAAAGCCTGTAACTACCGCGTCGTTTGCAACCAATTTAACCAATTCCTATGCAAAACACCAATGTACAACAGGAAAAATATGAAATTATTATTATAAATGGCCTTCTAAGCCAGCGATGTGTGATGAGAGAATATTAGAAACTTCATACTTGTCGACCCGAAATGCATCGCCACGTTTATTTCGACTAAGCCGGAGGATGCGAATATTTCAGTGCGTTTCTTAGGAGATGATATCGTTCAGCAGGTTGATCCCGAAGAAGAAGCACTGTGGAGTATAACACATGACTCTGTATAAATTTTAAGCACTATCTTTTCGAAATGTCCTGGTGGATATTATGTTGGTGTTCCATAAATAAAATAAAATAAACATTATCGAAAAGCTCATGGTGACGCTCACATTCACAGTCTTCATCAACCTGCCAGGTCTTATACCGCTAAAATTAAGAAATTTAGATCTACAGCGGAAAGGATAATTTTCAATTAAAGATGCGCCTCAGCCCAAAGGCTTAAGAAATGACACCAAAAGAACGTGAAAATTATAGGCCAACTTTATTCGACTATACAATACAACTCGTTCACTCATTGAGTAAACGATTATGCGTTGCGTTTCAATCAATAAAAAAGCAAAGGTGTCGTAAATAAATAATTAAATTATCTTTTCCAAGTAAATTGGTCTGTGTTTTCAAGTAGTTAAAGTACCAAAATGCTGTGCCACTTGCGGCATACCAAAGAATGCACCCTAGCCCAAAGGCTTAAGATATTGAAACCGAAAGAAATAAAACTTTATGAAGATACTGATGACCACATGGACGAGCTGGTGCATATGATAATGTGAAGTCCGGGTAGCACCCGCAAATACCAGTGCTCCGACCGACGGCTGGACAGCTTGTTATTACCACTATCGTTGTTAACTGACTTCTCTCTCACTGCCAGGGGTGATCACTCTCAAGCGGACTTTGGCAGCGGCGGCTATAATACGGCACCGCACGTTCTCGAACGCTGCTTAACTACTCCGCCCGATCGCAGTTGAGGTGTTCCTCAAGCAAACGAGGGCCAACAGTGCAGATGCAGACCACGTGTTGGCACAAACCGTGGTGACAAAGCCTGTAACTACCGCGTCGTTTGCAACCAATTTAACCAATTCCTATGCAAAACACCAATGTACAACAGGAAAAATATGAAATTATTATTATAAATGGCCTTCTAAGCCAGCGATGTGTGATGAGAGATTATTAGAAACTTCATACTTGACGACCCGAAATGCATCGCCACGTTTATTTCGACTAAGCCGGAGGATGCGAATATTTCAGTGCGTTTCTTAGGAGATGATATCGTTCAGCAGGTTGATCCCGAAGAAGAAGCACTGTGGAGTATAACACATGACTCTGTATAAATTTTAAGCACTATCTTTTCGAAATGTCCTGGTGGATATTATGTTGGTGTTCCATATATAAAATAAAATAAACATTATCGAAAAGCTCATGGTGACGCTCACATTCACAGTCTTCATCAACCTGCCAGGTCTTATACCGCTAAAATTAAGAAATTTAGATCTACAGCGGAAAGGATAATTTTCAATAAAAGATGCACCTTAGCCCAAAGGCTTAAGAGAAATGACACCGAAAGAACGTGATAATTATTACATTGTTTCTAATTTTATTAAGTAATGGTCTTAATCCGCCAAATATCATACAGGCAACTGGAGTTGCTGGTTGAGTTATCCGAAGCAAACCCAGCCATCATCAATAAAAAAATCCAAAAATTAAGTATCAGGAAGAGTGTGGTGAAAGTCGGTGAAACTAAACATGGTGTTAGCAAGTCTGTTAATTTAACAAATAATAAAAAAAAAGACGAAGAGAAAGTTTTTCCTCCATTCATGGAAGCTGCTTTGGCTGAATATTTAATTAAATGCTCAACAATGTTTCATGGTCTTACCTTCAACTACCAGTCGCTTAGCTTATGAATATGCAGAGAGATATAATGTAAAGCAGGGGTCGGCAAAGCTGTGACCGCGGCACCTTTTTGATGCGCCCTCCTGCTGCAAAACACATGGGCGGCGACGCTACACGTGCAAGCGAGCAAGCGGGCGGCGACGCGGAACATGCGCGGGTGGCGAGGGACGAAGTGCAACTAGCGTCGCTGCGTTGCCGTGGTTACGGCTACGCGCGGGCGGAGGAGGAGTGAGTCAGTCAGTCGTCTCGTCAGTGCGCTGCGATACTCGGAGTCAAGTAGCTGCATTTTTGTGTCATTTCTACCTCCCTGACCTGAATTGTTGTATCGTATTTTTAACATGAGTAAAAGACCAAGGACTTATTATTTTAATAAAGAGTGGGAAGAACAGTACTTCTTTATTGAGTTTAATGGAAAAAGTATTTGTTTATTATGCAACGCCAGTGTAGCAGTGCCTAAAAAAAGTAACATCGAAAGACACTTCAATACTCAGCATGCGTCGTGTAACAGTAGTTTTCCCCCAAATACTGAAATCCGGAAGAAACGTGTCGGCGAATTGAAGACAAATCTAACAAAACAACAAAATGTTTTCACAAGGCCTATTCAACTTTCGAAAAGTGCTACTATTGCATCTTTAAAGGTTTCTCATTTATTGGCTACGAAGAAAAAGCCTTTCGTAGATGGGGAACTAATAAAGGAAGCCTTCTTAACAGCTGCTGATTCTGTCTTTCAGAATTTTAAAAACAAAACTGAAATTATTATGGCTATTGAAGCGATACCATTGTCAGCCAGAACAGTGTCGCGAAGAATAGAAGTTATCGCCACTGGTATGAAATCGGAGTTGGAAAGTGATATTAATAAGTGCAAGTTTTTTTCTCTTCAACTCGACGAGTCCACCGACATTTCCGATACTGCACAACTATGTGTTATTATTAAAATGGTATTTAATGATTTTACCACAAAAGAAGAATTTTTGAAGTTGTTGCCGCTGAAGGGTCGCACACAAGGTAAAAATATTTACGATGCATTCATAAACTTTGCAGAAGAAAGTCAGTTACCTTTAAACAAGTTAGCTGCCATAGTTACTGATGGTGCGCCTGCAATGATAGGCAATAAAAATGGCTTCGTTGCGCTGTGTATGGCAAATGATGTGTTTCCTCATTTCGCTCATTACCACTGCATCATCCACCAAGAGGCGTTGTGTGCCAAAGTTCTTCGTTTTGAACACGTTATGAAGATTGTCGTAAAAATAATTAACTCTATTAGGGCTGCGGCAATGCAACACCGTTTGTTTCGGGAGCTTTTGCAAGATGAAAATGCTGAGTACGTAGACTTAATATTGCACACGGAAGTTCGATGGCTGAGCAGAGGCAAAGTACTTGTACGCTTCCTCAGTTTAATAAACGAAATCCAACTATTCTTAGCAACAAGAAAGGAAGATTATCCACAGTTGAGTGATCAGTCGTGGCTTGTAGATCTGGGGTTTCTCACTGATGTAACGATAAAACTAAATGAACTGAACCTGGAAATGCAAGGAAAAAATCGTCATGTTGCGAAAATGGTTGAATCAGTGAATACATTCAAAGCCAAACTGACTCTATGGAAATCCCATTTACTGAGAAATTCAACATCACACTTCCCAAATTTGAAGAATATTTTCGATCATATGAACGTATGTGAAAAAGATATCGATACCACTTCGTTTGCCCCACATTTAGATACACTTTTGGACGAATTCAATTCTCGTTTTCAACAATTTAAGAATCTCGAGCCTGTCTTGGAGTTCATAATTAACCCATTCGCAGAAGGTGATGTTTCGGAAAAGATCAAAAACTACTTTTGCATAGAAAATTACGATGAATTAGAGCTGGAAATAATAACTATGAAGAATGACTTGAGCCTGAAATCGTACATGAGGGACAACAACTTTTGGAATATTGTCGATGAAAATAAATATTCCATTTTAAGAGCATTATCTCTTAAAATACACGCGTATAGTGCATCAACATACGCATGCGAATCCATATTTTCGACAATGAAGCACTTGAAATCAAAATATAGAAGCAGAATGACCGATGTAAATTTGGACCATTGTATGAGGACAGGTACTTCCAATTATGAGCCAGATTTCATCAAGTTGTCGGAAGAAATGCAAGGCCAAGGATCACACTAATAATTAGTGACTGTATGTTTCTACCTATGTATGTAATAAATAAACATCTTGTCTTGTCCTTGTGTAAAATTTTATTTGCGTCAACCATAGTACATACATGCGCCCTTCAGGAGTAAATTATTTTAGAATGAGCCCTTAGGCTTGATAAGGTTGCCGACCCCTGATGTAAAGTATCCGACAAAATAGAAAGAAACTAAATCTGCAAAACCTAATTGGATCTCATCATTTTTAAAATGAAGAGACGATTACGAGAGATTATAAGGAACTTCAAACGTGGCGACCCAAAATGCATTAACACGTGTTTATTACGACTAAGCCGAAGGATGCGAATAATTCGATGCGTGCTTTAGGATAGGGCCCAAAAACACCACAGGATCTCCTACTGATGATGCCTAGGGATATCGTTTAGCAGAATGATCCCACAAAATAATAAGCTCTCTAGAACATATCGATCAGCTCGAGGTGACGCTCACATTCAGTCATCATCGACCTGACGTGTATTATACCACTTAAAATTAAACCCACGGCGGAAAGGATAATTTTCAATAAAAAATGTACCCTAGCCGAAAGGCATAAGAAATTGACACCGGAAGAAATACAGCTTTATGAGGATACCGATGAGCACCTGGACGAGCTGGTGCAGGCCAGCAGGCAAAAGCCATGCGCATGTGATAATGTAGAGTCCGGAAAGCACCTGGACGAGCTGTTGCCGGCGTTAAATATTATATAGAGCCCCTGCGCATGTGATAATGTAGAGTCCGAAAAGCACACGCGCTACCAATGCTGCGACAGCTAGACAGCTTGCTGAGGTCAGTTTCACTATTAACCGACTTGACACTGCCAAGTGTCAAAGGTTTAAGAAATTGATACCGAGAGAAATACAACATATATCGGTATCCTGTGACACGATGAAAAGAAGAAAGAAAGAAAGAAAACTTATTTATTTGACCCACAAACACGTTTTACAGATTAGTAGGTATAGGTAACAGTACGAAGAAAAAAACAACTAAAAACTACACATAAATTTGCTTGGACAGGTAGTAAGTAGTTAGGTATTTACACTAATACCTATCCAAGCTGTGTTGTGTGGGGCAAAGGGGTCCCGTCTCAGCTTAATGCTGCATAAAACCCAAGTAGGTAATGTGCGGCGCTGGTTTTCAGACGAGGCCAGGGTTCGACACTACGAACAACGGTAAACTACAAAAATAATAGGTACATTAAAGATAGGTTAACTACAATAGGTACATTTGTGATATAAACACTATAAAATCAATAGAAAAGAAGAAGAGAAGAAGATGAGAAGAAGAAGATCATTAAAGTAAAGAATTTGTTGACTATGACTGAGATGACTATGAAGTCCACACCCAGCAATGCTGTGATAGTAGTTGCAAGACTCCCTTGATGACATATATGTGTTTGTTGTTCTCAGGGCTCCAGCAGATGCCGTTTGCGATAGAATGCAGGAAAATGCATGTTGAAACTTGTGTCGCGAATGCGAAACTATTGTATCTATTTGTAAGAGCCTCTGTAGAAGGGGTCCGAAAAGCACGCGTGGTACCAATGCTGCGACAGCTGGACAGCTTGCTGTGGTCAGTTTCATTATTAACAGACTTGTTACTGCCAGGTGTCAAAGGTTTAAGAAATTGACACCGAGAGAAATACAACTTTATGAGGATACCGAAGAGCACCTGGACGAGTGGGTGCAGGTGTTAAATATTATATAAAGCCCCTGCGCATGTCATAATATAGATTCCGGAAAGCACACGCAGATACCAATGCTGCGACAGATGGACAGCTTGTTGTGGTCAGTATCGTTGCTATCTGACTTATCACTGCCAGGTGTCAGGTCGCGTCTTAAGCGCAAGTATGCTCGCGATGCTGCATCCACATAACACAATGGTTAACTGGAAGAAAATGCTAATTAGCATTAAGTTCGCCAATGTACTATTTTTTGTGCAATAAAGTATTTTCTAATCGAATCTGCATACATGCTTCGTTCGACCGCAGCTTAGGTGTTCCTCAGAGACACGAGAGCAAACAGAACAGTGCATAGTGCGTGTTGGCGATCAAATAAACCAACCAAAGTTATAACAATTGCAAGACAATATAAGGATGCAAGAGTGCCCAGCTCTTAAATAAAAGTGTTTTATACAAAATTTGACTACTGTTTGTTTTAATGGTTCCTGAAAGACAGCCAACCACTCAATAGTACATTGTTACCTGAGTGTTGTAAGTCACGTTTTTTGAGTCCCGAGACGGGTTTGGCGCCAGAGCGTAGCGAGGGCGCCAATGGAGCTCGAGGGACTTAAAAGACTTTCACCCGAGGTAAACACTGTGCTTTTCATTACGAATACAAGGAAAGTAAAAATAAAAACATGAAAGAAAAATTAGTGAAAATGAAGATTGAATTGCCGCCTTCCCGGTTTTTTTTTTCTTTTTCTCTGGCGGGCCTTCAGCTTCGGTTCGACAGCATTATTCAGCCATTATTTTCATTCTCATAATTTAAAAAATGGTAAATTGATGCTCAAATCTATGTTATTTTAAATAAATAGTTGAAGCTATATATTAATCAAGTAATTTAGAAGATATATTATTTATTTAATACTATCTTTATGTTATTTAAATTTAAATTTTACATTGCGCTCTAATTAGACTTCTTACCGTTGTAATGGGTTTCCAACCTACTTGCTGAATAAAATGTTGGAATTTGGTTCAACGACCTCCTTGCAGTTAGAAAGACTTTAGAAAGTTGGAACATGGTTGAATAAAATAGAACTTGTTTTTTTTTATAATTTGACAGCTGTCAGTAGAAAGCGATTCTCCCTAGGGCTGAAAGTTTTACTTTCAATTAGGCCCCTCAGGCAACTTCAGACCTACTTTCAGAGTATGAGTAATGAAAAAATATTTTTATAAATTTTATCTATGTTCTATTAAAAGAGGTTCTACTTTTTCAAAAGTAGTTTGCATAAATACGATTCTAACATATTGCCATTAAAGACAACATTGCCAGTTGTTTTTATCTAATTGCTTATTGAAAGTCTCAGAATATTTGACACTAGGTAACTGTTTTGAAACTTAAACAAAATGTAAGTACTTATTGTAATAATGTAGGTAACTTCAGAGAAGTAACCGAGGTACAAATGTTAATAATCATTCAAATGCAAATAACGGAGAAGAAATGCCATTTATTGCTGCACAAGCACATTCCGCTTTTGTAATTAAATGTTTCATTGTATTTTCAGCATTACACTGCAATTCAAAAATACTAATACCCAGACCGGTACCAAACAAAGCTGGGCCTAAATACAAAGCAGCGGAAAACCGATATGGTCCACCTCAGACTCAAAATACCAAGCAGACCAGAGCAGCAGCACCTCGAGGTGGACTCAGGAACCGTGCGACACAGCCACCGCCGCATCGAGCCGGCAACAGCTACAGCCGCTCACGCTCCGAGAGGGCTGCACCACGCAGACCACACAGCAAGCGCTGAACATTCAAGCTCATTAAGCCTGGGATACACTAGGGAACATTTTTTCCCGCAACATGACGCGCAACACTTATTTTACGTGACGCTGCAACGTTGCATATTGTCCCGCAACATTGTACGTGACGCAGGGCATGTTGCTCGAGAACGAGCGCACGTGTCTCGCGTCAGTGTCGCGCCATTTACGTAGTCGAGCAACATGTTCCGCAACATGTCGCTCCGTTTGTCCCCTAGTGTATCCCAGGCTTTATTTGTTTTGTTGGAAACGAATCACAAATGATCCAGTACTGGTACAGTGGGTAAAGGGCCATCACATCCCTTTCATTGAAATACCTAACCAAAGTATTGTGCCTGACAACAACATACCTGAGGAAGAGCTTAATAATATGCATCAGGCCATCTCTTATTTGCTAGAACTAGGAGCTGTACAAACCATTATGGAAGGGAAAGAAATCATACACAGTCTGGTAAAAACACTGTCAGAACGTGCAGCAAAATATTTGGCGATTCAATCTTAAACTGAAAAATATAAAATATGTTGTCATATTATGACAAAATAGCGAAAATTCCTCAGCATGCAAATCCAATGAAGTCTTTCGACGAAGAAATAGATAATATAAGCAGAAAACAATTTAGATATGTTGTGAATCGCAGCGACCGCCCACCAGCCTGTATAAATAACGCGCGTGCAGCCGCTGCACTGCAGCGCGCTCCCGTCATTTAAACGGTGTCTCTCGAGCTGAAAGGTTGTTGGTGGTCGGTGCGATTTGCAGTAAGTCCATTTAAATCTTGATTTCATGGTGATTCTTATTGTGTTCGTGCTATGTGATTTAAATTAACGGCTGTTTGTGAATTATTGTATTTTTAGAGGTTATGTGATTGTTTTGAAGTAAGAGTTTAAGTTTGTAAGAATTGTTTTTTTTTATTTTATTCCCACTCCTGAAGCTAATAATAATTATTACAAAACGCCTTTGCAATATTTACGACAGTGAAGTTGTCCATTCAAGAGAAATTTGCATAGGTAATGATAGTTGAGGTTAGGTATAGTTGCCACAGTTCTTGTATTGGCATCTTTACCTGAGCCTAGGGTTGGCACTATTACTTAACCGATTACGTACGAAAAACGGAGGGGACTTTCGGTGAAATTATGTACATAGGTAGGTATTTTTTTGCACTTTAAGTTATTTTGGTTGTAAAAACAGTTTTATCTAAGCGAAGCTCGGTATTTATATTATAACTAACAAAACTGTTTTAACCGGATTCATCGCGTTTAGTTTAACAAACTATACTATTCACTAATGTATATTTACAATTTGGTATTAGTGTGGTAATCGGTTTCTTTTTTCAGACCAATTAAGTATGGGTCGTCCTAAACCTAAAAGAAACCGAAGCGGGATAGGAGCAAGGACCTACAAAAAATATTTTGAAGAGATGCTCAGCCTTGCAGTTGAAATGGTTCGTAAAAAAAACGTGACATCATAATGACGCGGGGAAGCAATTTGGAATACCACGCCGCACGATAGAAAAAAGGGTCAATAATTTACACACTAACAAACTAACTAATTTACAATTACACTAGTCAAGAGCCCTTGACTGATGAGGAAATAGTGAGACAAATCACAACTGAGCATGACAGCGAAATTGATGAAGAATTGGAAGCATCTGAACCAGTCGCAAGGGTTTCACACACTCAAGTTGTGTCTTCCTTTTGTAGTTGCAAAATCGATCCTGTACTTCGTGAACAGAAATAAAAAAATCGGTTGTCTGTAAAGTCGGTTTACTGACGATAGTTGAACGTGATAACGTCATAAGAAAATACTCGCGGACTCTCGGACTCGGACTCGGACTCGAACTCTCGGACCCGGACCCGGAACCCGACCGAACCCTTACCCTTACCCTCATTTACCCTTACCCTCATTTACCCTTACCCTCATTTACCCTTACCCATTACCCGACCCGGGCTCGGGCTCAGGTAAATGGAACGACGAAACGACGTAACGACGCATGAGTCATGTTTTTTCGTGCGTGCAGCCGGCTCCATCGATTTATAAGACGTTATCACGTCAAAAATGATTTAAAATGTGTGGCAAAATTCAATCACTGAGATATAGGAATTTTGCTTAAAAATGTTCGCCAACATTATATCATCGGACAAATAAAAAAGGCTAAGTTCAATTATATTCGGCAGCACTCCAGAACTTTCTCATAAATAAAGATCATTCTTTATACGGCAAATGGACTCACTGTGGTTGTGCGAACGAAGAGGCTACCTATATGCGAATTTTGTAAACAAAAATACCCCAACTTGAGTAGTTTAAATTCATTATGTGTCACAGAACTGACACAGAGCGCCATGACTTTGGAAGGTTAGGTTTGACATGTATTACAGAAACGAAACAGCACCCCGACTTGGGTAGGTAGGTTCGAAATGTGTCACAGAACCGACAAAGCACCCCAACTTGAGTAGGTAGTATAAATTCATTACGTGTTACAGAACTGACACAGAGCACCCCGACTTTGAAAGGTTAGGTTTGACATGTATTACAGAATCGAAACAGCACCCCGACTTGGGTAGGTAGGTTCGCAATGCGTCTCAGAACCGACAAAGCACCCCAACTTGAGTAGTTTAAGTTCAATATGTGTCACAGAACTGACACAGAGCACCCTGACTTTGGAAGGTTAGGTTTGACATGTATTACAGAATCGAAGCAGCACCCCGACTTGGGTAGTTAGGTTCGAAATATTTCACAGAACCGAGAAAGCACCCCAACTTAAGTAGTTCAAGTTCAATGTATCACAGAACTGACACAGAGCACCCCGACTTTGGAAGGTTAATAGGTTCGCAATGCGTCACAAAACCAACAAAGCGCCTCAACTTGAGTAGTTTAAGTTCAATATGTTTCACAGAACTGACACAGCACCCCGACTTTGGAAGGTTAATACGTTCGCAATGCGTCACAGAACCAACAAAGCACCTCAACTTGAGTAGTTTAAGTTCAATATGTTTCACAGAACTGACACAGAGCACCCCGACTTTGGAAGGTTAATAGGTTCGCAATGCGTCACATAACCAAACTTGATGACTTGGGTAGGTAGGTTCGAAATATTTCACAGAACCGAGAAAGCACCCCAACTTGAATAGTTTAGGTTCGATGTGTCACAGAACCGACACAGAGCACCCCGACTTGGGGTACTTGAAATGAGTCACAGAACCGACACAGCCCTTAGTATATCAAAATAGCGAAGCCGGAACCTCAAGCGAAAGGTCCGTGAAGTGCAGTTAGCCAGCGATGCCAAGTGGAGCGACGTAGTTGAGTTTTTTACTTTCGTTGTGAGGAAGAAATACATTTCTCAACCTGGCTCCTTCCCTCCACAGCGGTATTTGGTTAGGGGATACGGAGTTGTTTTAATGTTGGTTTGTTAATTTTTTTTATTAGTACATATCTTAGAGAAATAAGAGCGGGGGCACACGATGCGTTGCGGCGCCGCACCGCAAAGATTTCACCGTGTCAGTGGGCACACGAGCGGTGCGGTGCCTTAACGTTGTTATGTCGCAGCGGCGCCGTAGCACCGTTGGACAGTCTGTTAATGAAAATGGATCGTAAAAGACGTCTATTGTTGGAAACAACTGAGCGGTGCCGCTCCGACATCGCAACGCATTCACCCCTCCCCGCCTCGTCTTTGGTGGTTGCAAGTCCGGTGCGGCGCCGGAGCGCATCGTGTGACATGCCACAGATATTTCTATGTAAGACGACGCAGCGACACCGCTCCGGCGCCGCACCGCCGCCGCAACGCATCGTGTGCCCCCGCTCTCATGAAAAATTCTTCCAATGTACATTTTTTTGTTTTTATACAACAACGTTGACAAACAAGCATACGGCCCACCTGATGGGAAGCAGTTACCGTAGCCTATGGAATATACACACTACTTGAATTGTTTTCACTCCTGTCATTGTTCTTAAAACTGTGAGTAGTACTATGAATACACGGGGCTTACAACCTAGCATATTATTATATAAACTCTCTCCAAAACGAAAGTTTTTTTTTTGCCCTTCTTTATTACCTTCTATCTTTTTGTCTCGTAAATTACAAATCGTCAGCCCCTTTTTTTGTGGAGGAGATATTATCCTCCCCCTTTTCACCTATTGGAAAGTCTTTCTTAAACGACGGCAGCTTTTCTCTACAGTAAAACGCTAACGGCATTAATAATTTATTAAAATTACATAAAATATATGTACATACTGGGTATAGTAAATAAATATTGATGGACACAACACTATCTAGCTCCAAGCTAAGCAAAGCTTGTACTATATAAACCAGAAAGCTGATATAACCTACTTATTGTTTTGTATTAATTAGGTACTATACAGATAACTGTAAAATGTCTATGTCTTACTATTTATAAACTTTTGATAAACAAAGGTTTGCAACATACACAAAAATACCATTTTTTTTTTACAAAATATATGCTTACACAACTACAGAGATACACTTTTTCTTTATAACCATAAAAAATAAATCAATTATAATTTTTTCTATTGATTTTATAGTGTTTACTACACTTAAGGAAATCACAAAGATTTTTATAATTGGCTCGGCTCTTAGCTATTGGGACATTATAAAAATCTTTGTAAAAATAATATATACACATATTCTTATCTCGGCAGCACGCAGCAGCCTTATCACTGGCAGTGATCTCTACCAAGTAGAAGCCGTCATCTCATCTATGTCAGACTCTTCTACTGCTTCTTCCAGTGTCACTATTGTTCTGACCCAGCGTGGTTCAACTGTTCTAAATCCGATGGTTGGTGACGCCATATTCAAATGGCAGTGTGGTGATAGGATCAGTCAGCGTTGCGAGGATCTGTCTCTTTCGTGACCTCAGCAGCGAGGTCAGCGAACTTAGCCACGTAGTCCACGCTCGATTCCGCCATCAGAGAGTGCAAGTGAGAATCCACCTGGAGAAAACAAGAACAAAATTGAATACAAACCTTGTCGACAGAGAATTATGGATAGTATTTTAATGAAACAACGGGATATTTACCATGATTAATTTTTGAGTTTTGACTTCCGATATGAATAAACCGTCAGTGTTGTTTGTCGGAATCGAGAAAAAAGTTAGAATGGAACCAATAGTAGTGTCGAAACCAATAAAAGAGTGCGAAAGAGGGTAGATCTATTTGTCTGCCAATAACATTTCTTTTACTCGTGGACTTCAGTTCAACCTTGATCATGGTGCATGCAACTGTGCCGAAATATCGGTAGTCAAAACTCAAAATTTAATCATGGTAAATATTTCGTTGTTTCATAAATTGTGTTAAAAACCATGATAGTTTCAAAAGTTATAATTTTAGACAGATCAGTCGCTTTGTCTTTTTTCTTCCTTTCCACTCCCTTCCCTCGGCCTTAGCGAAGTCTTGGTCGAATTATACTAATGTAATCGAACCGCCAGATTATGAAAATTCACCTGATAGCCGAAGACATTGTTAAGGCCACGGGAACTCCCACTGAGTTCCCGTGGCCTTAAAACAATGTCTTCGGATAGAAAGGCATCAGAATTTGTCTTCCTGGAAATGTATAGGGGAGGCATGTTGCTGTGTTGACTAAATAAATCCTACGTCAAAACATCACACACACAGTGATGCACTGGTGGCACTCACACAGACTCAAAACTAGAACCAGAGACAGCGCCAGACAGAGCTCATGGTAGGCCTTCAGCTGTGGACTTCAGGCTGATAATGGTTAGTGGAATGCTCACGGCTAGATCGGGCGGCGCGCGTGCCTCCAGATGTCCTAGAAAGCTGCTGAGGCTGAAGTCTTGCACGCAGCCATCGAGCCACTCCGAGTCACGCAGCAGCCGGGACGGAGATAGCGACATCGACTCGGAAGGTAGGAAACCTGAGGGTTACATAGTTTGCATTAAAAATATTCAATAAAATGAGAGTACCTACTAAAATTGCAAAGATTTTTATAATGTCCCAAAAGTTAAGAGCCGAGCGGGATTTGAACCCGCGACCTTCCCCTCGTTACGGGGCTGCGCTGACCGCTGCGCCATCGGATCCTAATCACACTCGGCGAATAACTCTTAGGGACTGTTCGGCACTAACGCGACCGTGGCTCCATCTACAGGTTTGACGTTATAGTCAACTAACCTGCTCGCTAACCGAAGTTGCATTCAGTTGAAACGACGATCTTGTGTTCGATCTTTGTGATTTCCTTAAGTGTAGTAAACACTATAATATCAATAAACAACTAAAATTGCAATTCAAAATTAAGCCATTTTGCCACATGGACAGAAAAAAATGCGCCGTCAGGATGCGCATATCACAGGTTTAGCTCACTTCTATGACAATTACATTTATTTAGAACGAAGCATTGCCTCGTAGGTCACGCACGTCAGGAACGTGCCCTACGATAGACTTCCCTGCGTCCATCAACTTGAGGCATACAGATGTTCAGCCTCACGTGCCAGTAATTTCACCGGCACCCACACCCTTCAAACCGAGACAAAGCAATGCTGCTTCACGGCACTAATAGGCATCGTGGTAGTACTTCCTCGGACGAGCCCTATACAAAGAACTCACCACTACTCAATATTTATTATATACTAGTGGCCGCCCGCGACTTCGCTCGCCCGTTCCCGTAATACCCCGTTCCCGTTGCTTTTTCGGGATAAAAAGTATACTATGTCCTTCTCCCTGTTCTAAGCTACCCCCCACTAATTTTCTGCCAAATCGGTTCCGCCGTTCTTGAGTTATTGTAACTAACACGACTTTCTTTTATAAATAAAGATTATATGGCAATGCCAAAGGAAATGCTAATACTCTCAAACGGTAAAGGAAAACATCGTGAGGAAACCAGAATGCCGTAGAACCTAAAAAAATCAACAAAATTCGAAAAACATGTGTTATCAAGTGCACGAAAGTACCTTTTTGGGACTGGACTCATCTCTAGCTTTAAGACATTTCAAAGTGATCCTGTACCCGAGGTCGGAGTTTTGCTACCACATTTTATCTACCAAATGTTGTTTTCGTTTCGCCTATTTGTCTCTCTCTATTGTACAGAGAAAAGATGAGACAGCAAAAATATGTTACGTACAACTGATCGAAACGAGTTTTTGTCTAATCAATTTTCCATACAAAAGAGAGAGACACGTGCTCACACGGAAACAAAATTTGGTAGACGAAATGTGGTAGCAAACCTCCGACTTCGGGTACTGGTGATAACTGAATAAGGAAATTTTGAATTTGAAATTAATACATACTTCCTATATCTGTCTCTCTCTTGGAGCACTTCTCTCCCTCTTTCCCGTGGCCCGGGTTAAGATTGGTTTCGTTCAGAGTAGCGCCATCATCAGAATCATCATCATCCACATCCAGCACCTCTGATTTTGGGACCACGTCTTCTGCAACACAAGTTTTTTTTATTTTTTTTTATCTAATAGATAGCGTTACTCATGTTTCGGTACGCGTATATAAAGAAATAAATATTGTAGATAATCCAAACAACACCATCTAGCCCCAAGCTAAGCAGAGGTTGTACTATGGGAACCAGATAGCTGATATAATACACATTTTTTATATTGTAAATACATACTTAGAATGCAATATAACACTCAGACAGAGAACAAAAATCTGTGTTTACCACACAAATATTTGTAATCGGTGAGAACGAACCCACGCCCTCCTACGCTGAAGGCAGAGCTACTACCAACTAAGCTGTGAGGGCTGTCAAAATATATGAGAGGAAGTTTGAGAGTAGTGTCCGCGCCAGATAAGTTTGCGTGTGACAAATAGCGGAAAATTAAAAAAACTGACTTGCAAAACAAGCAAATATGTTGCGCACTGATCAGTGCTTGCGCAAATCAAGTTTGATTTGCCCATTCAAGTTTGCATTCAGAAGATGCATTTCCAGTCTATTTTATTCATATTTCCCGCTATCACACTGAGACTTATCTTGCGCGGAATTATTTTCATGACATTACCTTGTAAATTTCAATATGGCATGCCTAGATAGCTATAAGCAGAATACATTGGACATTACCTATTATACAGGGTTATTCATTATTAGCTGCAAATACTCAGGAATTAGGTTCAACAAATAAAATAAAACATATTTATGAATGTTTTTTTTTAATTTTGATCTAAATTTTTGCATCAAATTTTTTTTTTTATTCATTTCTTTACGGCTATTGCATAATGATTGCCATGGAGAACAGGACGATGACCCACCCAGGCGGTGACTGAACGCAGAGTGTCGCACACGGCGCGCGGGCGCGGATAAAAGGTCAAAATAGGTCAGGCGCCAATGATTCCTTTATCGATTTTCTCGGGATTTTCATAACAAAACTTAAAAAAAAAATCATTTCATAAATATTTTTTATTTTATTTGTTGATCCTAATTCCTGAGTATTTGCAGCTAATAATGAATAACCCTGTAATTTTACATCTTTTCGACATGTATTTCAAGCAATAAATTTACTTTGACTTTGCGCGATCTTTAGCACCAGTGACAGAAAGATTAAGGCGAGTGTTGTTACCGTTCTCTTCCTTCTCCTTAGTCGGCAGCTGCGTGATGGGAATCCTGCGGTCTCCGTCGTGGAAGTAAAACTGGCCGTTCGACTCGCTCAGCACGTAGAAAAACGATAGGCTGGAAATACAAAATTACATCTATATTTATAAAAGAAAGTCGTGTTAGTTACACTATTTATAACTCAAGAACGGCGGACCCGATTTGGCAGAAAATTAGTGGGGAGATAGCTTAGAACCGGGAGGAGGACATAGGATACTTTTTATCCCGAAAAAGCAACGGGAACGGGGTGTTACGGGAACGGGCGATCGAAGGCGCGGGCGGCCACTAGTTATTATATAGAAGAAACGGGTATTTATCGCGACTACTTTTATTATTTACCGACGTTTTGACCGTGTCACAACAGCCGTGGTCGCGGGCAGACTGGAGTTCATTGGAGTTACTTACTGTCGAAAAGCGGCACTGTTGAAACACGATCGAAACGTCGGGAAAAAAAACGGTAATCGCGATAAATACCCGTTTCTAACATATAATTACGCATAACAAGCGCGTTAATTAAAAAGAAACAAAATTACTTTATTCAAAATATTTTGTTTTATTGTTATTTATGAATCATAATTTCTAGACTGGAATTCATTAGACAACCTATTCGCAATATATTTATTGACATAATATTTAATTGTATAAAAAATACTTTTATTCATAAACAAACAATAATATTATAAACGCGAAAGTTTGTAAGTATGGCATTTTTGTTACTCTTTCACGTAAAAACTACTGAATAGATTTTTAAACAACTTTACAATAATATAGCCTATACATCAGAATAATACATAGGCTACAACAGGCGTAACAGGACCGGGGCAAGCGAAGCCGGGAAAGGCCGCTAGTATAATATAAACTTACTCCGAGGTAGAGGTGGGCGGTGGTTTGGGCAGGATCTTAGGTAACGCCGGCGGAGAGTCTGCTACCACCTTCACAGGAGCTAGGGCTGGAAATCACAAACTTTTTTTATACCACTAGCTGACGGAACAAGCATATGGCCCACCTGATGTTAAGTGGTAACCATCGCCTATAACAAAGCACTGCCTCGTAGGCCACGCACGTCAACACTGCCCTGCGTCCATCAACTTGAGGCATACAGAAATTTCAGCGTCACGTGCCAGTGATTTCACCGGCACCCACACCCACACCCTTCAAACCGAAACACAGCTATGTTGCTTCACGGCAGAAATAGGCATGGTGGTAGATGGAAGTTGTGTCTTTGAAACTTTTGCTTTTGTTTTATTGCATTGCATACGTCTGACTAAGTGAAGTGGCACCACACTGGAACTTCACTGCTATTATTTTAGACTATTTTTGATTTGTAAAAGGATCATAAAAAAAAACGATCGGAACCGAGCCGTAGTTTGTTGCCTGTTCTTCTAGGTTTGGTCGCGTGGAACTGGCACCTAGACTCACCTAGCTTTCATCATCATCATCATTATCAGCCTGAAGAAGTCCACTGCTGGACATAGGCCTCCCCTACACATTTCCAGGAAGAACGATTCTGAGCCCTTTCCATCCATCGACTTTCCGCGATCTTAACAATGTCGTCGGTCCATCTGGTGGGTGGGCGCTCTACGCTTCGTCTTCCGGTTCGGGGTCGCCATTCGAGAACTTTTATTCCCCAACGGTTGTCTGTTCTTCGAGCTATATGGCCTGCCCATTGCCACTTCAACTTACTAACTCTACGAGCTATGTCGGTGACCTTGGTTCTTCTACGGACCCCACCTAGCTTTAAGACGTTTCAAAGTGATTCTTGAAGTTGTATTGAATAAATGTTAATGTTATTGAGTTAGAGTTAGTGCGTGTACTGACAGCTAGGCGGCGGCAGCTTGGGCAGCAAGGGCAGCAAGCGCTGCACAACTATCCGGCGCTCCGCCACGCGCGCCCGGCCGCGGCGGCCGCGCGGGATGTCGCCCAGCTCCAGCGACGGAGGGACCGCCTTCTGGAACATACATACACTTATTTATTTATTTAAGACTGGTGGCCGCCCGCGGCTTCGCTCGCTCCGTTACCGTTCCCGTTGAAAAAACATATTTATTCACCTTTTAAACCTTCTCTAGACCTCCACAAATCATTCAAGACCGAAATCAGCCAAATCGGTCCAGCCGTTCTCGAGTTTTAGCGAGACTAACGAACAGCAATTCATTTTTAAATATTAAGATAAGAGATAAGATAAAGATTTATTTTTTTGGTAACAAAAGTGTTACTTACTACATTTTACAAACAGGTTCATAAATACTAAAAATGATAAGTTGCAAAAAATTATATGCGCAAGTACGCTAACTCCCACGGCCCACCCTAGGAGGTTTTAATATTTATGAATCAAACAGTACAGTGCTTTAAGGCAGAACATGGATGAACATACTTAATTTGTACAATCCTGTAATTATAATTATAATTCTAATCATAGACAACAACAATAATAATAGTACTAAAAAAAATGTTATAGAATAAAATATACTTATAATAAAAATAAAAAAGAGAGGTCAATAAATTCAGTAGTTACTGTAGTAGTTAAGTAGTACATGTCATTCAGCAAATAAATATGATTTCACGTTGACTTTACATAAATTAGTAGAGATCGTCCAAGCTTAAAATGCACGTCCCGCTACTCCAGTCAGTCGAAGTAAATTGTTCTTTATCACTTATATTACAAGGATCATTTTTAACTACTTCGCTGAAAGTCATCGTCAAGAAAACGCGGTGGAGGGGCGTGCATTTTTAGACTGGTTTATCTATACCTCGTGTTTGGGCGCGATGGGCGGAGGATGCCGGAACAGGCTGCAGTGCGGTGGAGGCATCAGCGGCGGCGCCACGCCGGGCTTCTTGCGCGGCGCCGCCGCTATGCTGGGCCGCGGGACTGTCACGTGACTGTTGCCCGCTAGCGCCAGCAGGCGCTTCAACCTGACACACAATCATATCAACATCAACAAAATACATTTATATATGGAAAATGTTTTTTTAATACCCTCAAAGGGGCGCGGGCGGTCCCATATAGGTCAATTATCCATTGCCAGATTAAAAAAGTAATACAGTCGTTTTAACTGGGTGTACATTAACTGGCCGTACATTAAGTGGACCCGAACCAGTGACACAATAAGAAGAAGCTGATGTCAAACTCACCGTTCGCTAAGCACGGCAAATCCGTTGTTGGTAGGCGGCGGGGCGTGAGGCCGGTTTATCAACTTGCTGACCAGCTTGAGAGTGCTCGATGAAGACTTATGCTCAGGGGATAACAGCTGTTCGTCTAATAAAACAATAACATAAGATTAAATAAATATAGCAAATAAATTATTTCATTTCATTTTTAAAAAAACTTGAAAAACCGACTTCATGGCCAAACCGATTTTTATGAAATTTTAATGGGACCTCTCTGAATCTGGAATTTTTATTGATTTTAGTGCTTACTACACTTAAGGAAATCACAATGATTTTTATAATGTCCCAAATGTTTATAGTGCCTTAACTTTTAGGATATTATAAAAATCTTTGCAATCTGGAATTATTTAACTTCAGATAAAAAAAGAATTTACCAAATCGGCTCATAAATGACAAAATTATGAAATAACAAATATTATAGAAGAATGAAGAATGTGTATAAAAATACATACTTTAATAGAAAATGGCAATTAACACACTTTAATGGAAATAAAACGTATTCTTACTTTACATAACCTTAAATTTATAACCTTACTTTTCAAAACTTTTTTATTGTTTTTATAGTGATTACTACACTTAAGGAAATCACAAACATTTGTATAATGTTCCAAAAGTTAAGAGCCGAGCGTGATTTGAACCCGCGACCTTCCCCTTGGTACGGGGCTACGCTGACCGCTGCTCCATCGGATCCTAATCACACGCGACGAATAACTCTTAGGAACTGTTCGGCACTAACGCGACCGTGGCTCCATCTACAGGTTTGACGTTACAGTCAACTTACTTTTCCTCTCGTCCGCAGACATCCCATCATTACTATCAGCGCTCATCTTTGGCGAGAATATGTTCGTGTCGTCTCGCACTTTGTCGTCTTCTAGCGTGCTGTCCTTGTCTGTCAGGCGTCTTTCTCTAGCACCGTCTCTGTCTAACTCCTGTATGGGCTTGTTAGGTTGAGGGAGGGGCATCTGTGGCTCTGCCCACCAGTAGTCCAACTCGATTTTTGAACGGTTTCCAAACTAAACACAAAAAGAAATATTTTAAATGAAGTCATATTGTCATATCCATAACTTTATTTTTATGCTAGGATGTTTAATTTGAATGATAAATCAAAATTAGTCAATTTTAATATAGCCAATGAAATGTGAGCTCCCATGTGTTCACCACAGTTCAGCTAAGTTTTGATCGCAAAGGTCGCGTGATCATTTTACGGCCTACCTCCATGTTGCTTTACCCTACACAGGGTCCACGTGATACACCTAAGAACTATGTATGTACCTAAACTAAACCATATGCATGCAATAAATATATTGAGTAGGTATTGAGTACTTATTAGGATTATATTATCTACCTTGCGGGACTACAAAATGTTGTCTAGGCGACTGATCTATGCGTCGCGTGACCTAAGGGCTGGTAATCTGGCGCAGCGCATTAGCATCATCAGCGTGGCAATGCCGCCAGTGTCTTGGGGACGCTTCCATCTGGTACTGATTTGTATCAGTTGAGTTACCTCTAGATCGTTTGTAACGGTCTGCAGATAGCTCAACTGTTTCTTGTGTATTTTGTAAATATTAGTTTAATTATAAGTTTCTTAGTGTAAATAAATATATTATCTACCATTAGATAGAGATCCCCCACAGTAAGATCGCCAACGTCCCTCAGACTCCAGCCACGTCTGATCTGTCTCAGCGCCAGGTCCACATCGATGTCTGGTTTCTCTTCTTTAAGGTCTTCTTTAGCATCGTCCATCACTAGAGTGTACACGCTACCGCCACGCTTTTTAGGACGGATGCGGAATTTAACCTAGAAGTCATAAAATATGCTTGATCTATCTTTAAAAAATACCAATTTCATAGTATTTTTTTGGACTTTGAAATTGAAACCTGTCTGAAGAAATCAAATCAATAATTTATTTATTCAATACTTTCACAAATATCACTTTGAAAGATCTTAAAGCTAGGTGAGTCTAGGTGACAGTTCCACGCGACCAAGCCTAGAAGAACAGGTAACCAAGTACAGTTTCTGAAAAAAAGGAAAACATACGAGCACGTATATAGCAGATCTGGATTTTATGAGACAAAATGGTTACTCTAGAGGCAGTATCCAGGGAGGAAATAGGGGACTACGTTTGTATGGAGAGTCGCCTGTGTGATTCCCTCTTAAGTGTTTTGTACCTTCAAATTTTTTAATTTCCTCTCCTTCCCGCTCTTCCCATCGCTCTCATCCGTATCACTCTTATTAAACTTCTCATCGTCTTCCATCTCAGAGAAGCTATCCTTCTCTTTCTCCGACATATCTTTGTCTCTTTCTATCTCGTCCTCCGCCGTTTCCTCAGCTTTGATATCGTCCTCGTATTCTATAAGGTTCTTGTAGCTGGCCATTAGTTCTATGCCGTCAATCGCTGTATCTTCTATGTTGATGGGTTTGGTTTCTGGTTCTTCTATTTTGACCTTCTTCTGTTCGATTTCTTTTTCAGTCGCGCTGTCTTTTCGTTGGCGTTTCGGCGTGCGGATTTTAGCTGCGAAAATAAATTGAAACAGGTTAAAACCAACATCTGACCTATTGGGCAATTGTGTAATTCTGTTGCAATCAAGTTTGATACTAACAAAGAACAGCGATCACATATCTTGTTGCCATCATTTTACAACCATAATGTTGCCATAATTAGTTTTACAAAGCGAAGCTCCTATACTCTATTTCATGTTTATCAACGTCAACATTCAGTCTCATTGCAATCATTCCTTGTCAAAAAAAAAATTACAAAAATGACACATGCAACTAGGTTTGATTGCAACAAATGATGCTTAATCACCTCACAGAATCCTCAGCTCAGTTCTCAGTAGCAAAAAATGGAGGCAGTTTCTCAGTCCACTATAAAGGACAATACCTATTCTACAGTGGACAACTTATCCATACCGTCTTTGGACCTACTGGTACCGTTTGTATAGTGGCCAAGACATATCTGTATCGTTTTAGACAATTTTTACAGTGAATAAGACCTATTTGCACCATTTGTCGTCTGTTCTCATCGATTTTACAATGTACAAGACCTATCCATACCGCCAAAGAGAAGAGGGCAAGACCAGACCTTACCATTATTCATTTCTCCCATCCGCTCCAAGTAGCTACTGAAGCATATCTTCTGGCTGGACAGCTGTTCCGCTGGACTGGCGACCGGCAGGTGGATTTCAGCGTCAGGCCGCGGGCCCAAGTGAAGAGCCAACTTCTTGGGCGCTTTCTGCTCTGTTTCAAGAAACGGGGAGGACATCACTCTTTATTGCATTATAGTAAAAGAACAGAAATAGGGGGCATGTAAGATATAGATAAAAAGTGTTTATTGCGTAGTCTAAACATGTCTAACACTAGTACAACTTTTAAAAACAGTAATATATGACCAGTGTTTAAACTACTGCTATTCCTGACCACTAGGGAATGTCAAACATTGACATGTATAAAATAAATAAATATTGTAAACAACCCACACAACACTAGCCCCAAACTAAGCAGAGCTTGTACTATGGGAACCAGATAGCTGATATAACACTTAATATACTTTTTTTGTAGACACATACTAAAACCCGTATTCAGAAACAGTACTTGAGTCAGAGTCGAGCCTCAAGCATAGATTTTAGGATTTGTTCAATGGAGAGCTGTCAAAAAATCTATGCTTGAGCTTGCTTGAGTGCTTTAGGCTTGACTCAGACTCAGCACTGTTTCTGAATACGGGTTTTAGTATGTGTCTACAAAAAAAGAATATTAAGTATTATATCAGTATCATCAGGGATCGAACCCACGACCTACGGCCATTGTCACGCCGCTCGAAGATGATATTTACCTTCTACGATGACTCGGTCCAGCTCCAAGTTGAGATGATTCTCGAGGTCATCAGTGTCGTCACACGGCCTCTCTGTGCCTTCTTCTTCTCTGTCTATATCGGCTAGCTTGTGCTTGTAGCTAGGCTATGCGACAGTCAAGGAAATACGTTCTTAATTGGAAATGTTTTAATGAAAAATGTGAGAAGAGTAACAGTAACAGAAACTTTAACAGTAAAAAAGTTTTATTCCATTGAAAAAATGCATATTATCAGTAAGCATGTGTATGTTCATTCATTTTCATTTATTTAATCAAAATCAAATCAAATAGTATTTATTTCAGATACTAATCCATCCATCATAATTCTTAGCATTAATTTTGATGAATATTCAATGGGACCAATCTACCTTCTACATAAAAAAAGTTTTTTACTAATTGGTTCATAAAAGACGAAAATATGCGATAGCAAAATACAGCGAGTGAAAGAAGCGAAAGAGGTATATCAAGATCGTAGCAAGTGGAAATCTTTGATCTCTGCGTAACCCCCATGGGAATGAGGCGTGATTTTATGTATGTATGCATGTAAAATACAACCAAATTGAGAACCTCTTCCTTTTTTATTTGTAGTTAAAGGATACAGCAGTCTTCCACCTCCGCTGCAGCTTATGGAGCACCAAAGCTAACGTAGTCCTTGGCGGGAGGAGCAACTGCACTCTTGGATTGTGCGCGGCGCTTTGCACGCGCGTCCAAGCGTGCGTGTCTCGCGCGCGAAGGACTATGGACGCGAGCGAACACACGCGCGACCCGCATAGACTCTCTGTGGAAGAGAAAATAGATAGATAGAAAGTTCGCCTCCTGATCAGAAGATCTAAGAACAGAAATGTCCAACAGAGCAAAAGGTCTAATGAGCAATACCTAGGTCTAATTAGCAAAATGTCCATGTAGCAAAACGTCCAACTATCAGATGGTCTGTATAGCAGATTTTGCTAATTAGACTTAGTTAGTAAGTTTTTCAGACACAATTGTAAAATTGTTAAGGAAATAAAACTGTACCAATCTTAAAGGCCTGCGCACACCTAGTTCGCTGGCGGTAGCGATCAGTGAAACGCTGTCAAATATCGCTGTCAAATTTGACAGCGTTTCACTAATCGACGACGCCAGCGGCCTAGGTGTGCGCGGGCCTTTATAAACTAATGTTAGTAAGTAAAATGAAAATATATTAGGCACAAAGGCACAAAGTACTTAGTTACCTGTGATCTGGTTAAGCCGCCTCAGCGCCCTACACATAGGCGTCCGCACCCTGAGATTCCGCCCCCGCGTCCGGACCACCATGCTCCCGCCCAGCACCATCTCTCCGAGCCGCCCACACGTCTTCTCATTCACGGAGACCAGCTTCTTGCGCAGCTCGCCGTAGTTTATCAGAGCGTACAACTCCTGGGCAACTTTCTTTACATCTGGAAGAAAATAAATAGATTAATTTCGTCACAAAAACTGTCATCAAGAAAATAATAAAAATAGGTTTTAAAAGCTTGAAAAACAGACTTCATGGACATATTGCGGGACTGATTTTGATAAAATTTGTATGGGACCAATCTGTGGCCCCTGTTTAATAAGGCTGACAATTCGACATAATTATGTCAAAAGGTGACAAAATTGTGGAATTGTCGCGCTTTTTGTATCACTTTTATGCCTATGTGTTTAAACTACTGCTATTCCTGACCACTAGGGAATGTCAAACATTGACATGTATAAAATAAATAAATATTGTAAACAACCCACACAACACTAGCCCCAAACTAAGCAGAGCTTGTACTATGGGAACCAGATAGCTGATATAACACTTAATATACTTTTTTTGTAGACACATACTAAAACCCGTATTCAGAAACAGTACTTGAGTCAGAGTCGAGCCTCAAGCATAGATTTTAGGATTTGTTCAATGGAGAGCTGTCAAAAAATCTATGCTTGAGCTTGCTTGAGTGCTTTAGGCTTGACTCAGACTCAGCACTGTTTCTGAATACGGGTTTTAGTATGTGTCTACAAAAAAAGAATATTAAGTATTATATCAGTATCATCAGGGATCGAACCCACGACCTACGGCCATTGTCACGCCGCTCGAAGATGATATTTACCTTGTTGTTTAATAAGGCTGACAATTCGACATAATTATGTCAAAAGGTGACAAAATTGTGGAATTGTCGCGCTTTTTGTGTCACTTTTATGCCTAAGCGCGACAATTCCACAATTTTGTCGCTTTGTGACATATATGTCGAATTGTCAGCTTTATTAAACAGGGCTCTGGAAGTATTTATTACCTTTCGGATAGTCTTTTTTCAAATCGGCACATAAATGACGAATTTATGCGATAACAGTCGGTTTTTTTTAATTTGAAACGCTTTCCAGATTCATCATCATCAGCCTGGAGAAGTCCACAGCTGGACATAGGCCTCCCTTACACATTTCCAGGACGAACGATTCTGAGCCCTTTCCATCCACCAACTTCCTGCGATCTTAACAATGTCGTCAGTCCATCTGGTGGGTGGACGCCCCACTTTTCGTCTTCCGGTACGTGGTCGCCATTCGAGAACCTTTATTCCCCAGCGGTTGTCAGTTTCAGATTCCAGATTAATCTCATAGAATTTTGGTTAAAATCGGTTCAGCAGTTTGCCCATGAAGTCGATTTCAAACTGCGCTTGTTAAATACAATTTTGTTCTTAAAAACTCTCAAATAATGAACACAAAAATGCGATATTTCTAAGTAAATCTGCCATAAACGTTACATAGTATTGCTCAATCTTAATAATAACACCTTGCCATCAATTTATTATAAACCCACACAAAGCAACATTGACTTTTAAATATTCTAAAACCACATTACAAAGTTGCATTCAAATTACTATTGATGTATTATAAGGAATAACCATAAGGAAGATTAACAGCTTTATCTTGTTGTTTGACTGGCCTCTCAGCTCAGTTGGTGGCTTTGCCATCTACGCCGTGGGTCGTGGGTTCGATCCCCACCATCAAACAATTACACAAATATGTAACGCAGATGTTTGATCTCTGTCTGGGTGTTATATTGTATTCTAAGCATGTATTTACAATAGTACTACATGCATACAATAGTACTGGCACGTGAGGCTGAATATCTGTATGCCTCCAGTTGATGGACGCAGGGCAGTGCATCGTAGGGCGCGTTCCTGACGTGCGTGACCTGCGAGGCATTGCTTTGTTATAGGCAATGGTTACCACTTTACATCAGGTGGGCCATATGCTTGTTCCATCAGCTAGTTACATAAAAAAAAAATCAAAAAAAAAAGTACAAAAATCTCGAAGAACCGACAACCGATGGATAAGACTGGCAACCACGAACCGGAAGCGAAACGTAGGGCGTCCACCCGCCAGATGGACCGACGACATTGTTAAGATCGCGCGAGGTCGGTGGATGGAAAGGGGAATCGGTCTTCCTGGAAATGTGTAGGGGTCTATGTCCAGCAGTCGACTTCTTCAGGCTGGTAATGATGATGATTATATACAAAAAAATAACTCTGTAAATATTAAAAGAAAAACTGTGTTTAAGAATTATTTCAGCTATCTGGTTTCCCATAGTACAAGCTCTGCTTAATTTGGAGCTAGACAGACTTGTGTGGCTTGTCCACAACATTAATTTATTTATTGTACATACATAGTGAAAAACAGTGTGATAAGAGAGGAATGCGGTGTGAAAGAAGACGTAGTGATGAGAGTAGAGAAAGGTAGGTATGCTAAGATGGTTTGGACATGTAGAGAGAATGGATGAAAGGAGATTAACGAAATGGATGACAGTTAGAACGGGAGCAGGTCTGACGGATAGGTTCAACGTCATCACAGGCCTTAAGCAAGGAGACGCGCTGTCACCTATTCTGTTTAACTTGGTGCTCGAATATGTCATCAGGAAAGTCGTATTGTTAGACATCGGAGTAGAGATGAACGGGAAGCATAAGATCATCGGATATGCTGACGACTTAGCCTTGCTGGGAAAGAATGAGAGAGAGGTGAGCATGGTTACCCAAAGGTTGGAAGAAGAAGCCCTGAAGGTCGGTCTGCGAATTAACCAGGACAAAACGGAATACCTTCACATGAAGCGGTACAAAAACACACGGATTCGCAGGCAGAACCTGGTGGTGGGAGGGACCACGTATAAAGGGGTGGGCACTTTCAAATACCTAGGGTGTACTGTCACAGACACCAATCAGCGGGAAGAGGAGATCCAAGTCCGTATCCAAAACACCCTCAGGTGCACAGCAGCTTTGCATCCTGTGTTAGTGTCCAAGCTTATGAGTAGAGCCACGAAACTTCGCATCTACAAAACTATTATCAGGCCCATTATGATGTATGGTTGTGAAACTTGGACACTGACACAGAAAGAAGAACAAAAGTTACTAGTGGCGGAAAGGAAGATCTACCGCAAAATTCTAGGACCTACCCGGAGGGAAGACGGATCGTGGAGGCTTCGAAATAATCAAGAGATTGAAGACCTAGTGGCTGAGCCTAACATCTTAGGAGAAACTAAAGCCGCAAGGCTCCGATGGCTCGGGCACGTACTCCGTATGGGAGAGGATCGTGCGGTCAGGCGCGCGTACACAGGCAGGCCGAACGGACGTAGGCCCGTTGGTCGTCCCAGGTACCGTTGGGGCGACGAAGTCGTAAAGGACCTCCAAGAACTCGGAGCCAGCAACTACGCGGAAGTCTGTATGGACAGAGAAGCCTGGCGGACTCTAGTGTCGGAGGCCAAGATCCACTTTGGGTCGTTGCGCCACAGCAGTAAGTAAGTGAGTGTGAATGGAACTGCTGGAAGGGGAAGACCTAGGCGCATGTATCTCGATCAGATCGCAGACGTTTTAGAGAACGCCAGGTTAGGAGTACCCTAAACCGACGAGCATGTATGAAGAATGTTATGAGAGTGAATGAAGCGAAAGAGGTGTGTCAGGATCGTAGCAAGTGGAAATTCGTGATCTCTGCCTACCCCCATGGGAATAAAGCGTGATTTTGTGTATGTATGTATGTACTACATAGTCAATGAAGTCAGGATTATGTTTAAAAATTATGATACAAATCAAAGGCTATAATACTTTGCATTGCTAGACACGTTTTGATGCATGTGATCTTTTATAGAAGCTAAGATCAAAGTGCAGTATCCAAGTCTGTGGTTTAGTATCAATCTGAATGAGTCGTTAAATTACATGAAATGATGTCTTTTACTTAACGATATTGTAGAACGTGATGGTTAAGGTCAAACTATACTCAAGACCCGCGACTTTAGTTATGGGGGTTAACTAACTTGAATGGTTACTGCTGTCATGTGGAGAGATGAGGGTCATATTACGAGAAAAGTGTTGGATATGGATGTGGATGGTGGTTATAGAAGGGAGGCGATAATGTACATCATGTTATTGTACACACTGCTATTACGATGCCAGTTAAGCAACATGCACACTGGAGCAATTCAAACATGATCATTTACTTTTTTGTTCTGGCACTGGATACTTATACCTTGTCCTTTATACTTTATAGGGCGGATCCGACTTGGATAGGTTAGGTTATGTTATAACATAAAAATTACGCATAAGGCAAGCGAGCAGAGCGAGCGTGCTGCGGTAGCGGCCGCCGCAGTGCCAGACAATGTTTTTTTCCCAATAACCTCAAAGGGGCTGCCTGTTTAGTACAATTCTTCATCGCTAGATAAAAATAATAATAATCGAAATATTAATCTGCAACAGTGTACATGGGCCTTTACAATTTTCCAGTGGAAAAAAGTGGCATCGTTTTAACAGTGCGTACATTAACTGGCCGTACATTAACCGGACTCTTATAGAAGAGGTAGACCAAAGAAAAGATGGATGGACTGCGTCAAGGATGACATGAGCAGAAAAGGAATGAGCACTGAGATGACGAATTTTAGAGGTGAGTGGAAGAAACCTTTTGTGCTGCCCTTATCCCACTCAGCGTGGGATAAGGGCAGGGAGATGATGATAATGGTAAAACTAGAAACTAACTTGAATTTCGGAAATGTCTATACATCAGTAAGCTTATTATGAGTTTGACTCAATCAGTTTGAACAATTCATTTCGCCATGTAATAATACTTTTGTACTTTGAATACAACACCCAGGCAGATAAAAACGTCTATGTTTTTGTCTTTGATATTTGTTTTCAGTGGGAATCGAACCCACGGCTTACGGCGCAGAAGGCAGGGTTACTACCAACTAAGCTGTGACGCCTGTTTGAAGCGTTCTTTCTATTGCTGTGGCTCGAAAAAGTCGAAGAGCTTTATTGTTGACGACAAAAAATACATACGAATATTTGAGTTCAGTCTGTCAAGCAGTATTCTTTATCTAATATTGAGTACATGGAAGCAGCGCAGTGTGGTTGAAGCACAAAGCTAACGTTTAATCTATGGATAAGGTATGATTTACGCCGCGGTCACATTCAAGTAGGTTCACCTTTCATGTTACAAACCATTAATTCAGTCATTTAATACTAACATTGTGTAGGCAATACACACAATGTTGGATAATGATTGCAATTTCAATAACGCTTCCTGTGTGATTATATCAGTGTACCTAACTAGTGATCAGTTTTGATACCGGCTTACCACTACCGGCACTAGAGCACTGGTGGTCTAGTGGTAGCGGCCCCGCCTTCCGATCCGAAGATCGTGGGTTCAAATCAACTCTTGTACCAATGAGTTTTTCTATCGAAAAATTTATGTGCACTATGCCAGTACTCTCAAAACGGTGAAAGAAAACATCGTGAGGAAACCGGCGCGTTGTAGAACCTAAAAAAGTTCGAGCAACACGTGTCAAGGGTCACGCAAAAAGGGCCCGCCAGCGGCCTACTTGCGGAAAAACCTGCCCGCACATCAAATGCGCATGATAAACTTGCCAACTTAGCACTTCCACTAAGAACGTTCCCTACGTACCACGACGCACTTCTCCAGTATCGATGTATCCATCTATATCTTTCTTTTAGTGTCCTATAGTTTATGTGTGCTTATGTAGTAAATATATAAATGTCTATGTCTATGTATGTATACCATACATAAATAAATAATTAAATAAATAAATATTATAGACAATCCACACAACACGATTTAGCACAATTTTTATGAAACAACGGGATATTTACCATGATTAAATTTTGATGAGTTGACTTCCGATATTCAACCGTGATCATGGTGCATGCAACTGTGCCGAAATATCGGAAGTCAACTCATCAAAATTTAATCTTGGTAAATATCCCGTTGTTTCATAAAAATAGTGTTAAAAACCATGATAGTTTCAAAAGTTATAACACGATTTAGCCCCAAACTAAGCAGAGCTTGTACTATAGGAACCAGATAGCTGATATAAAACTTACATACATTTTTTTTGTAAATACATACTTAGAATACGATATAACACCCAGACAGAGAACAAACATCATGGTACTTACTTTCATCAAAGTGCACATGCTTCGATAGCTTATGCCAAGTCCTGTAATAGAAGTGGCTGACTTGGGTCTTCGTCTTCAAATTCGAGTCTGGCATTCCCTTCTTCTTCATCTTGGCGCAAATATACGATGTGATAGCGTCGAAGTCTTTCCCATACTCGTTCAGGGCTTCAAAGAATAGGCTCTTCTCGTCAGTAGACCAGAGAGCTTTCGGCATACGCTGCTTGACGGTCGGGAATTTCAGTTCTTTGTCGTCAATTTTGCTTGGAGTCTCACAGTCTGGTACTTCTGGAATGTTTTAAAAAAACATTACTCAGTTTATCGTCGCATCGCGGTTTTCCCTGTGTCAAGGGTTAGAAGCTACACGTAAAGTAAGTAAACAGGCCTTTGCGTCTATTGTAGATGATTTATATAACGTTAGGGACAACTGGTTACTTACGGGACGCTATAGTGCCTCGGACAGGTTTTAAATGTAAGGCTTGCTTGCCCAGTACACAATGCTAGGCCGAATAAGCTGACAAGATGGTATAAGTATAGGACTTATACCATCTTGTCAGCTTATTCGGCCTTATCCCCAGGAAAGACATGGTCAATACGTGCTGAGCTGAGTAAGGCGCATGTTTCCTCACCATGTTTTCCTTCACCGGTTGAAAGCACTAGCATTGTGTACATACATTTTCAAACAAAAAAATCCATAGGTACTGTATTCGAATTCGCGACCGTAGGATCAGAAGACGGGTTACTACCACTAGTCGACCAAAAAATCCATAGGTATACGACTGGATTCGAGCCCGCGACTGTAGAATCAGAAGGCGGAGTTCCCACCACTAGACCACCAAAGGGCTCATTCTGAGTTTTAAAATCGTCGTCGTCGTTTTGATGACCTTAGCTCTGATTGTGTATACGAATAAACGATGAGCACCCCTGGCGGGACTGCGAGAACTAATGTTATTACGAAGCGTTCGTAAATAATGGCACTTACCATCAGCATCAGACCTCTTCTGCGGCGGCTGCGGTTCCAACCTAAGCTTCTTGATGACCCTCGCGCTGGTCCGCTGCTGTTGCTCCGTGGTCAATGAGCCAAGGAGTTCTGTACGGTCTTCCTCTGGTGGTGCGCTTGAAGACATCTCTTTGGGCTGAATGATCGCTGCCTGAAACAAACATATTGAGATTTAGCGCTTATTTCACAATTTCTGAGTAGGAAACTTGACAGAGATTAGTATTTATTTTGTATACCTAGTCTTTCTTATATAAATAAGTAATAGTGAAAGAATATTTCTGTTTATTACTTATTTTTAAGAAATTCATCTTTTCTATGTGCCTAAGTAAAAGGGCCTTTTCTATCGATTGTAGATGATTTATATAACGTCAGGGCCAAAGCCCCGACTTGCGGGACGCTATAGTGCCTGGGACAGGATATTAGATGGGATGAGCTTGCCCAGCACCTATACCATCCTCACAACTTAGTCGGCCTAATGCACATAAAGCTTCTTCTCAGGCAGATCTACACGTAGTGTACCTACTAATGTATGATAAATAACGCATTTCATTTCGTTTCATAGATTTTCCATATTTATGCCAGATGTGAGCCTATTTTGTGTCATTTGATATCTTCTAACTAACCCGAATTAGATATGCGTAGAGAACAATCAGCTTGTAACCTTCCTTGAAAATTGAATAAACAGAATAATTTGCATGACAACGATAGAAATATTTTACAGATTTGGGTAATTAGCTCATTGGATGTGGTGGCAGATTTTTGTTTTACATATTTTTCTAACGAACGCAATCAGTTCCGCTCCTAGAAGGTTCGCATAACAACGGAAGAGCCAAAACATACGCGTGGCCTTACTTATAAATATTTAAAAAAATATATATTATAGATATAAATCACACAACACTATCTAGGCCCAAACTAAGCAGAGCTTGTACTATGGAAACCAGATAGCTGATATAATACATATATACATTTTTTTTGTAAATACATACTTAGAATACAATATAAAACCCAGACAGAGAACAAACATCTGTGTTCACCACACAAATATTTGTTCTCGGTGGGGATCGAACCCACGACATACAGCTCAGAAGGCAGAGCTACTACCAACTGAGCTAAGAGGCCCGTCAACTAATATAAATCCAACTATAATATTACAAACGCGAAAGTTTGTAAGTATGGATGGATGGATGTTTGTTTGTTACTCTTTCACGTATAAACTAATGAATGGATTTTAATGAAGCTTTACAATAATATAGCTTATAAATCAGATAAGCACATAGGCTACAATTTATAAAGATATTGTAACGGAGAACAGATGGTAAGTCAGTGGTTACGGGAACGGAGCGTAACGGGAACGAGGCGAGCGAAGCCGCGGGCACAATTTGTATCACATTCAAACTTGTTCTATAACGAAATGTCAAAACTCATCGATTTTTAATTTTTTTTGGCCGGATCTTGAACATGCAAGAGTTTTGTAAAAAAAGTGAGGAATGTAATAACTATTCTTGAAAATAGAAGCGTTTTGTTGGAAGCTCCAGTTTAAAACCTGTGCTATATAAAACTGTATCAGTTCGCAATAGCGGTGCGGTATCCACGATTAAGCCTACACAAATTAGACACTAATGATTCATCGATTAAAATACGTACATACTCGTACATTTATTTATTCTAGTTTACTAAAAGCAGCCAAGTGCGAGTCGGACTCGCCCATGAAGGGTTCCGTAGTACGACGAACTACAAGAAACTTTATATTATGTTACTTGATGTAACATAATAAGATTCTTGTAGTTCGTCGAAAGGTAAATTGCGGTTTACGGTTTATGACGTATAAAAAAAAAACTACGCACTAGATCTCGTTCAAACCAAATATCGTTGAAAGTTTACATAGCAATGTACAACATATATTTTTTTTAGTATTATCATTCTCTTACTTTAGAAGTTAGAGGGGGGGGGACCAACTTTTTTCCACTTTGTAAGTGTCTCTCGCGCAAACTATTCAGTTTAGAAAAAAACGATATTAGAAACCTCAACATCATTTTTGAAGACCTATTCATAGATACCCCACACGTATGGGTTCCATGAAAAAAAAATTTTTGAGTTTCAGTTCCAAGTATGGGGGACCCCCGAAATTTATAGTTTTTTTTTATTTTTATGTAAAAATCTTAATGCGGTTCACAGAATACATCTACTCGCCAAGTTTCATCAGTCTAGCTCTTACGGTTTCAGAGAAAAATGGCTGTGACATACGGACGGACAGACAGACAGACAGACAGACAGACAGACATGACGAATCTATAAGGGTTCCGTTTTTGCCATTTGGCTACGGAACCCTAAAAACGAAAGTTGCAAACAAGAAATTATAATAATACATTCCATAAACTTTTTTATATTGTTATAGGCTCGAATGTATATCAAATGTTTTTTTTTATACAACTTGCTGATGGAACAGGCATATGGCCCATCTGATGTTAAGTGGTAACCATCACCTATAACAAAGCATTGCCTCGTAGGTCACGAACGTCAGGAACGTACCCTACGATGCAATGCCCTGCGTCCATCAACTTGAGGCATACAGATGTTCAGTCTTACGTGCCAGTAATTTCACCGGCACTCATACCCTTCAAACCGAAACACAGCAGATAGATAGATAGAAAATTCTTTATTGTACACCTTACAAACTAACAAAAAGAGAATTTAACAACATAAATATTATTCAATAAATGTACAATGGGCGGTCTTATCGCTATAAAGCGATTTCTTCCAGACAACCTTTGGATGGAGAGGAATTAAAAAATATGGAAGATTGGCTGGGTGCACTTGAACATAACTTTAGTAAATTTAACTAAGTACAATAATACCTACTTATCTATAATTAACTAAATACCTACAAACGAATACATAATCATATTAAATAAATACCTGCTTATAATAAATGCTGCTTCACGGCAGAAATAAGCATGTTTGATACGATCCCTCAGATACAGACATGTGGACAGTCGGCTCAAGAAGTCAACGTAGTCTTTGTGCACGATAATAGTATTCAAATAATATGCAACAGCGTAATCGTGCTTGAATGAAGACGTCGCGCCGCCGATCGATGCTCCGTTTAAAACTGCCGGCCGGCCACGCGCTTTTGTTATTCTTCTTACACATTGTGAGTGGACGGATCGAATGCTCCGTAGCGCTTTTACGATACGTGTAGAACATTCCATAGTAAAAATATACAAAACTTTAATTTTGAAAATAACTACAAATCCAAATTTTATGAAAATTTTAGAGACAATTATAATTAATTTATTGAATTTTTGAGATTTAAAAAAAAATATGGGAGTTTTAGCACAGGTCGCTTTGTCAGTTTTGTGCGCGAATATGCTGCTGCAATGCGAGTGTCAATCGCTACGAAAAGAAGCTTATACCTCAGTGGTAAGTGCAATATATTGATAATTTATCGAAGAATTGGTCGCGTGGAACTGGCATTCAGACTCACCCAGCTTTAAGAAGTCTCAAAGGTATCATCACCATTGGATTCACTATTGAAGTATAAAAAATATTTGAATCGGTGAAAATTGCATGAGTGACGAGACCAGTTAGAACATTCATAAAGATAATTTATTTATTTCTCCTAAATTTAAGAGCTCAGTTCTTTCGGGGTTCTGTTGCAGTTTTCTCCAATTTCGTTTTGGGAAACGAATGGAATACCTGCTATTATAAAAAAAGTGTGACAATAATAGTTACGTTAATAAAATAATACTTGCAGATTCGGTCTATATATTTCATCGAAATCGGTTTAGCACAGTCGGATTTTGAAATAGTTTCAAGAAAATTTAGGTATGATTTTTTTCACAAAATAATACAACAAAGAAACTACAGTGAGGGACCGATCGACCTTGTATTTTTAAAGCTTTATCCAGTCTTGTTAACTGGTTGTCACAAAAATAATCAAAATATTTGATGATTTTTGTGACAACCAGTTAACATTTATTGCATTCTAAAAACAGACAGGACGCAGTGTCGGTGAATAATTTAAGTCGATTTTGACATTTAAATTATTAAAAATAATACAAAAGTCACATCACATAGTATAAAACAAATTTGCTTTCCGCTGTCTGTCTGTCCCTATGTAAGCTTTAGATCTTTAAAACCACGTAACGGATTTTAATGCGGGTTTTTAATAGATAGAGTGATTCAAGAGGAAGGTTTATTTATGTATAATGCTTGCATAATATAGTTAATACACTGATTATTTTAGAGATTTCTAATGTAGGTATGCCGTAGGTAAACATATTTTTGCACTAACATTGCAAACGCTAGCTGAACCCCACGAGATAGATCAAAATAATGTACTACAGCTTTGTACACCTTAAAAAGGTTTACAAAAAAGTTGGGGATTGTATTATGTATATCTCTTAAGGCCTGCTCACACCTAGGTCGCTGGCGATGGCGATCAGTGAAACGCACACACACTTGACAGCGTTCCATTGATCGCCATCCCCAGCGACATAGGTGCACAGGCCTTTAGGATAACCTACAATGACCATTTTTTATTCTTAACTTTTTATGAGAAATAATGGCTTATTAATGAAGCGATTCAAGCAATACAGCATTGCACACGTACGAAGCCGGGGCGGGTCGTTAGTTAATAATGTACTAAGTTTTAAAAGCTTGAGTAACCGACTTCATAGCTTCACGGTCAAACCGTTGAATTAGTTAGTAGTAAGTAATGTTTTAGTTAAAATTCCGACCACTAATGTTTTTTGTTATTTTGGAATAAATTAATATGAATAAATTATAGTTAAAAAACTAAAAAAACACGCTTTTATAACTAATTGAACTAAAAAGTTAAAAATATAACTGTAATAATCAATTGAAAAATTTGTACAATAATATAAATTTTTCAATTGATTATTACTTAGTAACTTTTTAGTTCAATTAGTTATAAAAGAGTGTTTTTTTTGTATAATATTTTTTTTGCTTTTTAGTTTTTTTTTTTTTCATATTATTGCATTGTCTTCGTCACCTTTGACAGGTGTGCAAAGTTTGAATCAAATCTGATCGTTCAAAGTAGGACAAAATCGAGCTCAAAAGGGTCGGTTACATACAAACAAGCAAACAAACTTACATACAGCTGAAGCTAATAAAAGCGTTATAAAAATATATCTTAATCGTTTTGTATGAAATTTCTATCGGAAGTCGGTTAAAAACGGCAACACATTCACACCCGACTGCATTCATCGGGCTATTAATATACTTGTTGTACCTCAACAGTATGCCATATCTATTTTAGTAATAAGAGAAAAATTACACTTTAAACTGTAGGTATAATCAACATGTGTTTGAATCTGATATTAGCTTGGCAGTAGGCTGGACATTACACGTATTATTCAAAGTATATTTCCCCGGCTGTTCTTAAAATATCTGCTGTTCTACGCCGTCTTTGTACCTACCATTAGTATTTGTTGACGTGACAACGTCTAATAATTCGATGGACGCACGAATAAACATGACTCATGCGGCGTTACCTCGCTCTGAGGCGTTCCATTTAAGGCTTAAAGTGCAAGCTAGAGCGCGGAACGAGCGACAAAGAGGCACAATCGGCCTCCGCGTTCGGCAGCGTCGACATCTGTCTCTCTTCTACATGAGTGAGCGATGCGTCCGCGTGGACAGCTGCATGATGTTGTCACGTTCAACTATCGTCAGTAAACCGACTTTACAGACAACCGATTTTTGTTTGTTTACCATATTGGCTATTGGTATCCGTCTACGCAGTATGTAAAGTTTTCGTTGGACACCAAATAAAAAAAAGTGAAATTGAAGGGTATGATGTCGGTGAAATGACTGATTGAAGTTGATGGACGCCGGGAACTGCATCGTAGGGCACGTTCCTGTAGTGCGTGACCTACGAGGCAATGTTTTGTTAAAGGCGATGGTTTAATCCAGTCGTGTACCAAAGAGTTTCTGCCCAAAAATTTATGTACACTATGCCAGTGCTCTCAAACGGTGAAGGAAAACATCGTGAGGAAACCGGCATATCGTAGAACCTAAAAAAGTTCGAAAATATGTGTCAAGTGCACGAAAGGAGCCTCTTTGAGGCGCACTTAAAATCCTTTCACCACACTTGGTTCGAAAGAACCAGTGACACGATAAGAATAAGAACCACATAATTTGCTTATTCCATCAACATCCACGAACCGGAAGACGAAGCATTACAACATCCCAACCGTTGCATCGAAAACTCATAATTCTTACTGGAAACGCATACAGGCTTATGGCCAGCAAAAGACTTCTTCAGGCTGATGATGATGTAGTAATCAAGTCGAAGACAACCGTCAATATACTCGTTCACATATTTTGACCTATTCAAAAATATATAATCACTGAACTATTAACTTATTTTTCGAAAACCGTCAGTTATCTTATTTGCTTTTTTAGGATTCCGTAGCCAAATGGCAAAAAACTGAACCCATAAGTCTGTCGGTTCGTCATCATAGCTATTTTTTTCAAAACTATAAAAGCCATTATTATACTGTTGAAACTTGGTAAGAAGATATATTCTGTGAACCGCATTAAGATTTGCAAACAAAAACAGAAGAAAAACAATAAATATTGAGGTTTCCCTATACATAGACCTGAAACTCAAATTTTTTTTTCATCAAACCCATACGCGGGTTTGATGAATGAATGTGGTGGTGTGGGGTTTCTGATATCATGTTTTTCTAAACTGAATAGTTTGCGCGAGATACAATGAGTGATAAAATGCGTGTTCCCCCCTGTAACTTCTAAAATAAAAGAATCATAAAGCAAAAAAAATATGATGCACCATGCAAACTTTCACCGAAAATTGGTTTGAACGAGATCTAATAAGTAGTTTTTTTTAATACGTCATAAATCGTAAACCGCAATTTACCTTTCATTCAATCAACTCAAATATTAAGTTATATTATGTTACTTGCTGCTACGAAACCCTTCATGGGCGAGTCCGTTTCGTACTTGGCCGCTTTTTTTTTGCCTAACTGGTTTTCGTACTTAGGTGAAGGTTAAGCAGGTAGGTTTTAGGACCACAATTATTTTATAGCTAATCTGTGTGCAACAGATTAGCAATAAAATAATTGTGCGAGTTCAATGTTTTTATAACTTTAAAGGTCAAAGTGTACGAGCGAGAAGTTATTTCTCGGTTTACAGCGTTTTTAGGGTTCCGTAGCCAAATGGCAAAAACGGAACCCTTATAGATTCGTCATGTCTGTCTGTCTGTCCGTCCGTATGTCACAGCCATTTTTCTCCGAAACCGTAAGAGCTAGACTGATGAAACTTGGCGAGTAGATGTATTCTGTGAACCACATTAAGATTTTTACACAAAAATAGAAAAAAAACTATAAATTTTGGGGGTCCCCATACTTGAAACTGAAACTCAAAAATTTGTTTTCATCGAATCCATACGTGTGGGGTATCTATGAATAGGTCTTCAAAAATGATGTTGAGGTTTCTTATATAGTTCTTTTCTAAACTGAATAGTTTGCGCGAGAGGCACTTCCAAAGTGGAAAAAAGTTGGTCCCCCCCTCTAACTTCTAAAATAAGAGAATACTACCAAAAAAAAATATATGTTGTACATTACTATGCAAACTTCCAACGATATTTGGTTTGAACGAGATCTAGTCAGTATACGTCATAAATCGTAAACTGCAATTGACCTTTCGACGAGTTCGTCACAAATATGAAGCATAATATAAAGGTTCTTGTAGTTACAAGAACCTTTGTATATTATGTTACTTGATGCTACGGAACCCTTCATGGGCGAGTCCGACTCGCACTTGGCTGCTTTTTTTTCATTATGAATAGAAGTAAGCTCTTTGTGTGTGGTTCGTCCGGGAAGTAGTACCACCATGCCCATTTCTGCCTTGAAGCAGCATTGCTGTGTTTCAGTTTGAAGGGTGCCGGTGTAATTACTGGCACGTGAGGCGAACATCTGCATGTCTCAAGTTGATGGACGCAGGGCACGTTCCTGACGTGCTTGATCTACGAGGCAATGCTTTGTTATAGGCGATGCGCGATGGTTACCACTTAACAAACATCAGGTGGGCCATAATGTTTGTTCCAGCAGGTATGAAAGTACTTGTATAAAAAAAAGCAGCCAAGTGCGAGTCGGACTCGCCCATGAAGGGTTCCGTAGCATCAAATAACATAATATAAAGGTTTTTGTAGTTTGTCGAAAGGTAAATTGCGGTTTACGATTTATGACGTATAAAAAAAAAACTACTGACTAGATCTCGTTCAAACCAAATATCGTTGGAAGTTTACATAGTAATGTACAACATATATTTTTTTTAGTTTTATCATTCTCTTATTTTAGAAGTTAGAGGGGGGGGGGGACCAACTTTTTTCCACTTTGGAAGTGTCTCTCGCGCAAACTATTCAGTTTAGAAAAAAATGATATTAGAAACCTCAACATCATTTTTGAAGACCTATCTATAGATACCCCACACGTATGGGTTTGATGAAAAAAAAAATTTTGAGTTTCAGTTTCAAGTATGGGGACCCCCAAAATTTATAGTTTTAGAAAAAAACGATATTAGAAACCTCAACATCATTTTTGAAGACCTATCCATAGATACCCCACACGTATGGGTTCGATGAAAAAAAAATTTTTGAGTTTCAGTTTCAAGTATGGGGACCCCCTAAATTTATAGTTTTTTTTCTATTTTTGTGTAAAAACCTTAATGCGGTTCACAGAATACATCTACTCACCAAGTTTCATCAGTCTAGCTTTTATGGTTTCGGAGAAAAATGGCTGTGACACGGCCGGACAGACAGACAGACAGACAGACAGACAGACAGACAGACAGACAGACAGACAGACAGACAGACATGACGAATCTATAAGGGTTCCGTTTTTGCCATTTGGCTACGGAACCCTAAAAACCGCTTACAAGGGTTTCGCAAAGAAAATTTGTGTGTAAGCAAATGCCATCTCTTGGTAATGACAAACAGTAATTTTAAGCAATGTATAACACTTATGTAACAACTATAAGTATAGCCATTAGTGCATATTAATGATCTGACCAATCACGCTATTAAAAAGCAGCAAAGAGCGATGCACATAATAAAATAAATTACGTAATTAATGAATAAAATAAAAAATAATGATAGGTAGGGACTGCAATCAAGGACTTCATATTGTTATAGGTTTACAGCTTCCGTGCCTTTGCTTCTGTGGGTACCCAGAGCAGACTTTACAAATAAATCAGTACATATTCAGTCTATTTTTTGCCATAATATGCATGTAAATTTTAACATTGTCAGATCTCAGGACTAGTTTTTTGAATCAATACATCATTTACCCCTTTTTAAATAAATTAAATATGGGGGACGTTTCACACGGCGTTATTTAGATCCACAAAGCAAAGCTTTTATTATGTTCTGTATTAGGGGGACGAGTATATATATATTTTTATAACACATTTGCTCGAAAAGGGTCTCTTATTCCACTAATTTCAGTATCGTTATGTATGTCATTACGTACTAGTGCGGTAATGTAATGTAAAACGCACGGGTTGCTTTCTAATAAGGTAAAACGTACGGTTTATCAAGATGCTAAATTTATGAAATTAAACTGAATGAGACTCAATGAGACCGAGTGAGACTGAGTGAGACTGAGTGAGGCTGAGTGAGACTGAATGAAATTGAATGAAACTGGTTAAAACGAGATGAATTGGAATGAAATAGAATGAAATGAAATTAAATTAAATTAAAAATTTGTTTATTCAGATGTCACAAGATCAAAATTAAAAAGACATTTACATTTCAAATTTTCTAACTGCTTTAACAAGTGATTAAAGATTTATTCGTTTAATTTTTATTTATTTCCTCGCAAATGTGTTATAAAACGTCGTATGACATACGTGCGCTTTGATAATTACAGCCTCTGCTTTCTTGTAGCCCTCGCCTACGGCTCGGGCTTCAATAACGCCTCGGCTGTAATTTTCAACCTACCGCACTTATATCATAATGTACTATTAAAAGGTGCCCCTACACAAATAAGTTAGCATAACCTGTTTCCCATAACAGTAAGGCATGGGATGGAAATCCTTGGTCCTCGGTATACAGGATCTTTTAAAACGCTAGGAGCCAGGACAAAATTTCAGAGTTTTGATTTGACATCATATTAAGATAATGCAGTGCATGGTTGATTAGATTATCATGATGACAATAGGTTCCTCGGCACGAGACAGACACGATAATTACAATATTTACAATCATTGTCAGGATGCACTACGCACGGCGGCCGTTTAGAGTTGCTTCACTGAAATACGAGTATAGGCATTCGCATAAATAATCAAAATACTTATATACCTAAATATTTTTTTTTTATACAATTAGCTGATGGAACATTGCCTCGTAGGTCACGCACGTCAGAAACGTGCCTTACGACGCCCTGCGTCCATCAGCTTGAGGCATACAGATGTTCAGCCTCACGTGCCAGTCAATTGACCTCTATAAGTCTACTATGGTTCCGGATTTCTCCATAATGCAGTGAAAACCCCTGGATATCCATACTAATATTATAAATGCGTTTGTAACTCTGTCTGTCTGTCTGTCTTCCTGTCTGGCTTTCACGCCAAAACTACTGAACCGATTGAAATGAAATTTGGTACACAGATAGTTGAGGGCCTGAGGAAGGACATAGGCTACTTTTTATTGCGAAAAAAGGGGTGTAAGGGGTTGAAAATTGGGGTTGAAAGTTGTATGGAAGTATCGTCATTTTTAGAGCTAGAAACTTGAAACTTATATTTTAGTCTGTTGATTTGATATAAAAAAATATGACATTCAAAGTTTGTGCTGGGGGGGTAGAGGGAGGGGAGTACAGGGGGGAGTGTGGAGGGGAGGTGCGAGGCGTGATGCGGGGAGAGTGTGGAGGGGAGGTGCGGGGGAGTGTGGAGGGGAGTACAGGGGGGAGTGTGGAGGGGAGTACATGGGGAAGTGTGGAGGGGAGTACAGGGGGAGTGTGGAGGGGGGGTGCGGGGGGAGTGTGGAGGGGAGTACAGGGGGAGTGTGGTGGGGAGGTGCGGGGGGAGTGTGGATGGGAGTACAGAGGGGAGTGTGGAGGGGAGTACAGGGGGGAGTGTGGAGGGGAGGTGCAGGGGGAGTGTGGGGGGGAGTACAGGGGGAGTGTGGAGGGGAGGTGCGGGGGGAGTGTGGAAGGGAGTACAGGGGGGAGTGTGGAGGGGAGTACAGGGGGAGTGTGGAGGGGAGGTGCGGGGGGAGTACAGGGAGATTGTGGAGGGGAGTCTGGGGGGAGTGCGGGGGGAATGTGGGCGGGTGTTGAGGAGAGTGGGGGGAATGTTGGGGGAGTTCGGAGAGGAATGCGGGGGGGATGAAAGTGTGGCGTAGTACGTACGACGCCATATGTCTAAGTTTAGTAAGAGGGCAGACGACTGTGTCTTCGTTTTATTGTTTTCTTTTACTGTTTTCTTCCGCTGCAAATTAAAAATGGTACCCTAGACACTATACCACGCGGACGAAGTCGCGGGCACAGCTAGTAAGGAATAAATACCTAGCTATAATAAATAGCTTAACAAAACTGCGTAAGAAGAGCGAATTTTCAAAAATATTTGTTTCGTATGTGAACGAGTACACCTGTCCCAAGAACGCCTGTGTCAAATTTCTGATATCTATAGGTATTGTAGTTTTAACGACTTAATTGAAAATAAACATGTAAATATCCAAACATTATCATGAAGCCCAAGTCTCATTACAAGACTCGCACTTGCCCAGCCTGTAAAGTAGCCAGTTGATATGGGAATGCAACATCACAATCGTGCATTGTAAATACAATAATTACAAACGATGCAGTATAATGAAGTGGACGATTTGTTCCGCCGCGAGCGATATAAGGCTTCCCACAACATACGTGCAATTGAGTAAGTCAAAGTGAATTCATTTGAATCGCAAGGAATACTTCCAAACGTCTTAAAGCTAGGTGAGTCTAGATGCCAGTTCCATGCGACCAAGCCTATTAGAAGAATCGGCAACAAACTACGTCTTGTTTCCTACCGCTTTTTTATATGATCTTTTTACAAATCAAAAATAATAATAATAGCAGTAAAGTTCCAAATTGATCCTTGCGATTCTACTGAATAAAGACACTTCTGATTTTGTGAAATAACATTATAAAGCTTCGGCAAAAATAATCAATATGTTCCAAACTATATTTTCTTACCAAAAAGTTTGTCAAAAGAATTAGAGTGACGGTGACCCTTTTGAGGCAGAGTATTTTTTGTTTGGGTTTTCTGTACTGCGATACCGTCGGACAGAGAGCAAAACTCTAACGTACAAAACTCGTTATCAGAAAACTTAATATGTAATACTATACGTGAAGCCAAAAAAAGATAAGAATAAGATAAAGATATAATTCTTTTTAATTATCCAGATTTTGAAATTCATACCTACTCCAAAAGTATGGACATTAATGAACGGGATAAATTGATGACATCTAAATTATTCTAATTGTAAAAGTAGATTATATATATAATTGAGTTTTAATTGCATATCAAGTTCAAGATTAATATATAAAGACGAATGAATTCTTATTCTAATAAATATAATCTTGTTAAATGTCTTATTCGTCATCTATAATTAAAAACTCATTTATTTTTCGTGCTCAAAGATCAGTTGACTATTTTATTATTTTGATTTTATTATGGATCTTAGATCGTTATAGATGCACTGCAATTAATAACACAATTTATATGCAAACTTCTATTGGCCTGAAGACTGCAGAATCCAAATAGTTAATAATTTTAACAAGATGCTTCTGCCTATATAGGTAATCAATATATATTATTTTAAAAAATCGGTTGTCTGTAAAGTCGGTTTACTGACGATAGTTGAACGTGACAACGTCATACAGCTGCCCACGCGGACGCATCGCTCACTCAAGTGAGAGAGACAGATGTCGAACGCTGCCGCACGCGGCGGCCGGTTGTGCCTCTTTGTCGCTTGTTCCGCGCTCTCGCTTGCACTTCAAGCCTTAAATGGAACGCCTCAGAGCGAGGTAACGCCGCATGACGTTATGTTTTTTCGTGCGTGCAGCCGGCTCCATCGAATTATAAGACGTTGTCACGTCAAAAGCAAGTATGAGTACGTCGTACGTAGTGTACGCAGGGCTATCGCTATCACCGCCACGAACTGAGATCCCCGTTGTGTTGGTAGATACGCCTCGGTCTCTTGCGGCCGCGAGGGAGTTAAGACGGAAGGGGTTGAAGTGGATGGCAAAGGTTTTGAAATTTATGTCTATCCTTTTCTATCACATAAGGATTTTTCTAAAAATTCTACATTTTCCAAAATGTAGGTACTACTGCATTCTTTAATATTCCAGATCTAGAATTTCATTTTATTTAATTTTAATCAAAGATTAATGATTTTCACTAGTCGATCATCATCCAGAGAAGCGCAAAGTAAGCTATCGCTCTCGTAGGTAGGTAAGTAACGGGAAAAAAAAAAGTACCTTACTCCGCCTTAGCTAAACCGTACCTAATACTTGAAGGAAGGAACACACATAATCAAACAGTAGTTTTTTTTATTGCCGGGCCTATAAATCCACACACAGAAGATATAGTTCCAATTCAAATAACGCGCCAGGAAAATACGCCTTTATCGAACACGCGTGACATTAATTCGAATTTCGAATTCGCGCAGCACCCTTCGTATGCGTCTCTGACATAATGAGAATAAACGTGATAGGAATGATACACTTCCATTGTTAATGTTTTTATGCTTATTCCATAGTCATGCAGCCTTGAGCCAGAGACAATATATTGCTTTAGATTCAAAATAGCTTCTTGTAGTCGTGATGCTTACTCATTTACGGTACCGTTGGGACTCGAAGACGAGACACCGTCATGCCAAGTCATTTGAGTCGTCTTTACTACCAGTTACATGTAAAATAAAATAAAAATAAAATAAAAAAAATAAAAAAGCCCATTTATTCCATAGCTACATTAAATTACATTTCATGCATATTATTAAATTAAATTATTAAAATTAAAATTATTATTACATTATTATTATTTACATTCATATCATACACCATTTAATTTTGAATTTTTCTTCATAAGTTTTCATTTTATTTTATTTTTTTTACAGTAGGTATTGCAACTTCGGTTTGAAGATAATGGTGGCACAAAGTGGATCTTCAAATAAAGTTCAAAACTTTAACTTAAAGTGAGCTGGTTTAATAAATATTCGAACTTTACAAACCAGAAATGCTAATCTACTTCTGACGCTGACTGTGCTAGTGGGGCCACCTAGCGCCTCCTAGCTACTCAGGGGTTAAACACACGCACTATCAAATCTTATGTGAAAGAAGTAATTTCAGGGATTGCCTATTGATTCCCTTTAAATCACAATAGGATGAACATTGATTTATGTACTAGCAAACCACGTCGCGTCCAGGATGAAACTTCTAAGGCCCATAAAAACGTTAAAGTTTCGAAGAAGAATTTTGAATTTATATTTTACAGCGAAGAATGCGCAAAGTATGAGAACCATTGTTCGATGCTTTTTCTGCAATTAGTAATAGTGATGATAAGAGCCATCTAAGCGCCTTTCCCATTGTTCTTAGGCGATAAAAAAGTGTATAAGCACGTGGACGATTATCCTGTACTTAATTTATGTGAAGGTTTTTTTAATTAATATTGTGGACAGTCCACCTAGCCCCAAATTAAACAGAGCTTGTACAATGGGAACCAGATGGCTTAAAGATTTTTTGTAAATACATACATTTAATACAATTTAATAACCAGACAGGGAACAAACACCTGAGTTCACCACACAAATATTTGTTCTCGGTGGTGATCAAATCTGAGCTGAGAGGTCAGTCACTAAAGGTTTCGAAACCAGAAAGTATGGCTTGATAGAGTTGTGGTGTTTTCTTATTGGTGACATTGTAATATACTCTAGAAAATCCAACGATGGACATTGCGAAAAAAAATCAGGAGAGTAAAAATATAGGCGGGTGGCAATAAGGAGTAGATATTTTCTAGGATTCACGATTCTAGTATGGTAGTTTCAAGGTCTACAACTTCGACTTACAATTTTAATATCTAAATAGCATTGACCTAAACTGCGTCGACCTAACCTGATACCTAAGATAATGTTGCTAAGATTACTATGATAATTACGCACAAAAATATAACAAACTATTTGCGTGATGTAATGGAAGATCTACAAACCAATTACAACTGCAAGCACGTTGACTAACGCATTGTAAAAATGGTATTTTTATGTAAATTATGTAAAGTAGCGGCTGGCAGATGTCCCGTCTGAGTAACAACCAGGGTTATAGATGTTCTAGCGAGCTATGTATGCACGGAAGCGTTTGAAATCAAATCTAATGTTGTGTTGGGGAATTTATAACCATCCGTGTCAATGCTTCCTAGAACTTGTCTCACCGCCGCGACTACCAAAGTAATGTCGGAGACCTTCCTCATCATGAGGTACCTAGGTATCTAACGAACAAAGCAGTTTGCGCAAAAGCTTTGCTTTAGGGCCAAAGACCGCTGCGAAATGCCTAGAACTATATTTTTTGGACTACGTAGGGCACTGTATTGGAGCTCGTTTCTCTCCTAGAGTATACGAGACTTGAACTGAAACAATGAACAGCATAGCGTTTAGTGCTCATTATGTCGTCACGTCCAAATCAAGATTTGTCTGAAGTCTGGTTGAATTTCATTGCGGATGTTCCTAATCTATTAATTTGTATGATTCTACAAGCACACATCAGTTTTTAGAACGCTAAGTTTTATTTAATAGTTGGTAATAAAAACATTCCAATGCTTATTAGTGGCGTTTTTACTAACTTACTTTAGGTTTTCGGCAAATACCCTTATAATTACATGAATAGGTACATGAAATCACGCTTGGTTTTTTTATATAGGCTATGCAGACTTCACGCGGTTTTCTGGTTAAAACAAAGAAATAAAGAAAATACGTTTTACCCTTTTTCTGCATTCACTCAGAGTAGGTAAGAGTACCTATACTTCGTATAGCGTCAATTCTTTAAATATTTGATTTCCGGATCACGGGTCAGGAAGTCGGTTTTTCAGTATAAGTGGCCATGACTAAATATTCAGCTAAATTATTTAACTACACTCAGTAAAAATTTAGAACTTAATATTCAGTCACGGCCATTTAAACTTCAAAAAACAAATTTAAATTTTTACAAAATTGAGTCACGCCCATTTAAACTAGTAAAACCAACTTGTAATATTAACAAGCCTAGAACATTATAATAATATGCGGTAAACTCGATATCTATCTATCATTCATGAAAACTTCAGTGACGTACCTACTACCTACCTATAACTGCATTGTCGTTTATACCCTTCCTTTTTAAAACTTCTTCAGGCGGACTTGAGCATTATTGAGGTGGGAAAAACCAATGAACTCACGACGTCACACAGTCACGTCACCTGTCACGTAACCGGCACCTCTTCGGCAAAGACCGAAAAACTTCGCCATGGGTCATGGGGGATCAAAAGGAAACCGAGAGAGCATCAAAAACTACACTCTTAATTGTTCAAGTTTTACTTCTGTCGGCATTTTATGAAAACCTACAGCTAAAACCAATCCCATAATTTTACAGCCGAAGCTCATCAAATTAGCGGGCTACCCATCAGAAAAGCATCGGGTGTCCACTGAAGATGGATACTCTCTCCAGATGCACAGGATACCGGCTGGCAGGCGGGCAGCCAGACGGTCAGAGGCCGGTGGCAAGGGGAAGAAAGCAGTGCTGCTAATGCATGGGCTGCTGGGCAGTAGTGGGGACTTCGTTATCATGGGCCCGGAAAGAAGTCTACGTACGTAAAAAAACTGTAGTAGTTAATTTAGTCAGTGGCGAACATCGCGGGCAAGACCTGGATAAGATTGCGACCATCAACAGTGGCACGTACACAGAGAGGCCTATACCCAGCAGTGGGTGAAGTCGGGCTGTGGATGATGAGAATAAACAAATGCCCTACGAGGCATTTGTAATAGGTTTAGTACACTCAGTACCTATTTTATTTCACCATCTCCGAGTAACGCTCTTCTTTCTTTGTTTTTTGCGAGTCTAAAGTGGGGACGGAAATATTGTTTATCAAACGGAGAGTGTTACTCGGCGACAGTGAAATATACCCTGAGTGTACCAAACCTATAGCAATTCCACATAAGGCAAGCCCTCAGCAAACATGCTCTGTGGGGGTAATGCGTTAAGCTGAAGTACTAGCGACATCAGAGTAATAGCTTTTTCTGATTGCAGCATACCTCTTAGCAGACGCCGGATATGACGTGTGGCTCGGCAACCTGAGAGGCAACCTTTACACCTCACACCAGAGCCTTACCAGGCAAGATCCCATGTTCTGGGAGTACAGGTAACTTTAGTCCTTATCTTATCAAATCTTAAAGGCATTTTAAAATATTTAAAGGGTCGCCCGCGATGCCTCTGCTGGTTGCAAGCGTCCATAGGCTACATTAATCGCTTCTCATCAGGTACGCCTTATGCTTTTTTACCAGTATAAAAAACTTGGCATCAGATTTTTAAAACAACTAATCTAATTATTGTAAAAACTGAGCCTCAATTTGCCACTTACGAATAGACCCAGCAGTTACATTTAACATGGTAAAGTCTAAGCTTGCCTAAGTTTACTGCGTTTTCATGCACCATAGTATATAATATCATCCTATTATTATGTAACGTTTACATTATGTAAATGAACCTATTTATTGAAATGTGTATGTGCGTCTCAAACAAAATTTGCCTATTTTTCGAATTGGTCGAAGAACATTGTTATGAGTGCTAACTGCTAAGAAAAGTGGACGATTTTCTAGGAACCGGAAGAAATTGAGTAATAAAGAGACATACATTACTCTGCTATGGGCTAAAACAATGATCTTCTTATCGTGCCATTGGTTTTTTCGAACCAAGTGTGATGAAAGGATTTTAAGTAAGCCTCAAATAGGCTCTTTCGTGCACTTGACTGTGACTTGATGTTATCGAACTTTTTAGGTTCTACGACATGCCGGTTTCCTCACGATGTTTTACTTCACTGTTTGAGAGTAGGTACTGGCATAGTGCACATACATTTTTAGACAGAAAAACTTATTGGTACCAGGCTATATTTTAACCCACGACCTTAGGATCAGAGGGCGGGGCCCACTAGACCACCAGTGCTCACTGAAATAATTATGAGTATTCTATTTTCAGTTTCCACGAGCACGGCAAATACGACATCCCAGCTATGATTGATCGAGTCCTGAACGTCACTGGTCTCCCCAAGGTGATGTACATCGGATACTCCATGGGAACGACCAGCTTCTTCACCATGATGTCAGAACGACCAGAGTACAATGATAAAATCATCTCGTTCATCGCACTCGCGCCGGCCGTATATCTCGAGAATATGAAAACCATAGCGACGATGGTTTTGAAGACTGTCAATTTACCCGTAAGTTAAATTTTTACTTAGTTTAAAACCGGTCTATTCTCAGTTTTCATCAGGGTTCCGTACCCAAGGGGTAAACGGATCCTATTACAAAGAATCCGCCGTCCATCCGTCTGTCGTTCTGCCTGCTTGTCCGTCTGTCACCAGGCTGTATTCTATAAGTACCTACGTGAAAGGTTGTTAGCACAAACCTTTTACTTATAATTCTAAAATTCCCTTTGCAGGAAACCATGCGAGCACAAGGTCTGATATCAGCGGCGATACGGCCGCAGTTCATGGATTTGATAGCCGGTGGTTTATGCGGAGCGAAGAACCCAAGCGAGGATATGTGCTTCTCCTTGATCTACTCTGTAGTGGGCGAGGACTACGAGCAAAACGACTGGGTAAGCTTAGCTCGGCTCACAACCGAACCCGTCTTCCACCTTCCTAACTAAATTATTACACGTCTATGCGGTACTCTAATAATATTACAATCTGGCCAAGTAGGCTAATGAGCAACTTTGCTATGACTTTGTTTATGTGTTTATAAAAATAGCACTATCACTACACAATATAAAATTTATCACTACACCACTCAAAAGCTTTAGTCCTTTTGAGTCTTCTTACTAGGTATGTATTGCCAAGGAATTACTACAGAGATTATGCTTGAAAAAATCAAATCGTCAATGTCTTGGTTCTAAAATTTAGTATTTCTTTGCAGGAACTAATGCAAGTAGTAATTGCTAGGATGCAACCAGCTTCATGGAGACAATTAGAGCATTTTGGAAAAATTGCCATGACAGGTAAAAACTGACTCACATTAATATTTTTTTGTGTAGCTTTTATCATTGTTTAACATAATCAGATCACGGCATGGGCTAGAGATTTATGGACCATTCCTAAAAAAGTAAACAGGCCTTTGCATTTATAAGGGACAACTGGTTTCTGTTCATGCCCCTACATACAGGACGCTATAGGTGGAGTAGGCTTGCCCAGCACCTATACAACTCTGACAGCTTACTCGGCCTAATTTACAGGAGAGACATGGTCAATACGTGTGGAGATGACTAAGCCGCGGATTTCCTCACGATGTTTTCCTCTGCTGTTTGGGAGCATTGGCATTACGTCGATAGGTACACGACCGTATTTCAGCCCACGACATTAGTATCGGAAAGCGGGAATGCTACACTAAACCATTAGTGGTCTTCCCTAGACCCTACCTAAAGTACAATGAATTATCCGTGAGAATGCCTAAGGGTCAGATACATACATAAAATAACGCCTGATTCCCATGGGAGTAGGCAGAGATCACGGATTTCCACCTGCTACGATCCTGACACACCTCTTTCGCTTCATTCACTCGCATAACATTCTTCATGCATGCTCGTCGGTTTAGAATACTCCTAACCTGGCCTTTCTCTAAAACGTCTGCGATCAGGGGGCCAATTCTAGATTTCTAGAGATTTACGCTCGAAATAGAGATTTGAAATGTCGCGAAAGCAGTGTCATATCACCAAATTTGTCGAAGATAATATCGAACCGCGATAAAATGCGTATTCTAGCCACCGTTAGACTTTTACGTTAGACTTTTACATTAGAGATGTCAGAAAGAAGGTTCATTCCTAAAACTTCCACAGACTATCCCGTTGTTGTTCATGTTTATCTACGTTCCGTTTCTATCGATAGAATAGTTCGATAGCACTAACTTTATTATTGTCTTCAAATAAACACATTTCCTATTAAACGGCGTTTATAATGCGTTCTTGTTGTTGTTTATAGTAGATTCATTTTCATTAGATAGTAATCAATGGACTTCTCGCACAAAATGTTAGTTACAATAATTAATTCCGGAAACACACGGAACGTTATTATGTACCATAAAACTGTAAACTTTGTTGTTTGTAATCTATGGTCAGTTGACTATGAAGTGTTGTAGATGTGTCATTGTCAGGATCATTATTAGGATATGTTATTGTCAGGATCATTATACTCAAGAGAAGGACTCCGATGACTTGAATGTTTAATTCAAAGGCAACTAGATGGCCATTCCATGCAAAAAGAATATTTCTCTCGAAGCTTGAACCCCGGATACAAGTATAGACGTTGACTGTCTGATTGACTGCTCTTCTAACTGCGCCATTGAATAATTACTAAGTACGAGCTACATTCAATCACTCCTCACTTATTGTAGGTTTATGAGAAAGCATTATTCGCGTTCTCGCTCCCAACTTGTATACCCTACAAACAAGTAAACATCATTGACTTTTTATCAAAAAGTAAGACTAGGTGGTATGGTCTTGGTACTCTAGTCTGCTCCAAGGACCGAAAGAAAAAAAAAGCCCAAAGTCACCCAAAGTATATTAGAGATGTCAATGTCGACTACTACTCACCACTCGACACATATCTAACGGCCTTCGCTCGATAAATGTCTATAGTGATATTGCTGGAATACGATATCTATTGAAAATGTCATGTCTATTTAAATTTGACAGTTCTTGTGATATATATCTACCGTGACAAAAAAGTCACTGGTCTAGAATTGCCCCCCTGATCGATATACATGCGCCTGGGTATTCCCCTTCCAGCGGTTCCATTCACACTCGCCTGATGCAATTGTTTTGTTAATCTCCTTTCATCCATTCTCTCTACATGTCCAAACCATAGTAGGGTAGTCAGATGAATACATAAACTACTATTTAAGGTATATTTATTGCAGGTGTGTTCACGTCATGGGAGGATGGTCTATGGGGGAAGGTGAAGCCGTATAACCTGACTAATGTCAGAGTCCCTGTCACACTGCTCTATGGCGAGAATGATCAGCTCACTGAGAAATCTGTAAGCCTCCTACTAAATTTAGTAGCATTATAATATGATGCTTTATTGTAATAAGTACTAGGAGTAGTAGAGTTCTTTGTGAAGGGGTAATCCCGGAAGATACTACCACCATGCCTATTTCTGTCTTCAAGTAGCGTTGCTATGTTTCGGTTCGAATGGCTAGGGTGCCGGTGAAATTACTGGCATGTGAGGCTTAAGATCTGTACGCCTCCTGTTGATGGACGCATGGCATTACTGAGGTATGTGGCAAATGATTTGTTACAGGCAATGGTTACCACACATCATCAGGTGGGCCATATGCTAGTTCCATCAGATAGTTGTGTAAATAAAAAGTTTGTATTTATAAAAGTGTAATGATTGTGTTAGTTACAATATTTAAACTTTTATAAATACAAACTTTTTATTTTCCCTAGTCTATAGTTTGACGCTAGATAGTGCTTCGTGAAAATATTCATGTATTTATTTCAAGTTATTTAATAAATGAGTTTGTTTTTTTCAGCAAATAATGAAGTTGGCGGCAGAGCTTTCAAAAACTGGAATGTTAGAAGAAGTCAGGCCGGGATGTTCCTGGCCAAAGTTCAACCATCTAGACTTTGCATTTGCTAAAGATGTAGGAAACCTATTGAATAAACCATTAGTTAAGCATATAGATAGATTGTTTAATAAATATGGGTAATAAGATTGTCTTTTTATTCTTCTTCTTCTTATCGTGTCACTGATTCTTTTGAACCAAGTGTGGTGAAAGGATTTTAAGAGCATTTCGAAGAGGCTTCTTTCGTGCTCTTGACACATATATTCGAACTTTTTAGGTTCTACGATATGCCGGTCTTTTTATAGATTTTTTATCATTCGATTTTTGTCATGGTTTTATCTACAGTGCAATTACAACACAAGTTTCAGATTATAATACACACTAGCGACCCACTCTACGCTTAATTGTTTTCTTTTGCTCTTAGAAAGTTTATTAACCCAAAAGATTAAATCTTTTCAGCTTGTATGATCACCTGGTCATAATGATTATTTAGGCTTACCTTAGGCTTAGATAGATACCTCTTTACAATGACACACTAGGATACAGTTTTTGCCTTAGCTCCATCATAATCATCCAGAACCCAACTTCCCACTGCTGGGTGTAGGCCTCTCTTTTTATGTGCAACTGTCGAGGATTTTGTTTTAATCTCATTGTATGCACATTGTATGCTTATCTTGCTACAGGGGGGCAATTCTAGACCAGTGACTTTTTTGTCACGGTAGATTATATATCACAAGAACTGTCAAATTTAAATAGACATGACATTTTCAATAGATATCGTATTCCAGCAATATCACTATAGACATTTATCGAGCGAAGGCCGTTAGATATGTGTCGAGTGGTGAGTAGTAGTCGACATTGACATCTCTAATATACTTTGGGTGACTTTGGGCTTTTTTATAACGCTTTTATTAGCTTCACCTGTATGTATGTATGTATGTATGTATGTATGTATGTATGTAACCGACCCCTTTGAGCTCGATTTTGTCCTACTTTGAACGATCAGATTTGATTCAAACTTTGCACACCTGTCAAAGGTCGATGACAATGCAATAATATGAAAAAAAATATAAAAAAAAATGAAAAGAAATAATTTTTTTTAAAAAAAAACCTACTTTGAACGATCAGATTTGATTCAAACTTTGCACACCTGTCAAAGGTCGATGACAATGCAATAATATGAAAAAAAAAAAAAAAAAAATGAAAAAAAAAAAAAAATACATTTAAAAAAAAAACCTACTTTGAACGATCAGATTTGATTCAAACTTTGCACATCTGTCAAAGGTCGATGACAATGCAATAATATGAAAAAAATACATGAAAAAAAAAAAACTAAAAAGTATAAAATAAATTATAGTTTAAAAAACTAAAAAAAAACGCTTTTATAACTAATTGAACTAAAAAGTTAAAAATAAAACTGTAATAATCAATTGAAAATTTATATTATTGTACAAAAAGCGTGGGGGGCTTGATTTTGATTGTTGTAAATATTTTATCAATAGTTTATTATATCTGAAGTTATTATAAAAAGCACCCCACGCTTTTGTACAATAATATAAATTTTCAATTGATTATTACAGTTTTATTTTTAACTTTTTAGTTCAATTAGTTATAAAAGCGTTTTTTTTTAGTTTTTTAAACTATAATTTATTTTATACTTTTTAGTTTTTTTTTTTTTCATGTATTTTTTTTTTTATCTTTCGGTCCTTGGAGCAGGCTAGAGTACCAAGACCATACCACCTAGTCTTACTTTTTGATAAAAAGTCAATGATGTTTACTTGTTTGTAGGGGATACAAGTTGGGAGCGAGAACGCGAATAATACTTTCTCATAAACCTACAATAAGTGAGGAGTGATTGAATTTAGCTCGTACTTAGTAATTATTCAATGGCGCAGTTAGAAGAGCAGTCAATCAGACAAGCAACGTCTATACTTGTATCCGGGGTTCAAGCTTCGAGAGAAATATTCTTTTTGCATTGAATGGCCATCTAGTTGATAACCTTTGAATTAAAAATTCAAGTCATCGGAGTCCTTCTCTTGAGTGTAATGATCCTGACAATGACATATCTACAACACTTCATAGACAACTGACCATAGATTACAAACAACAAAGTTTACAGTTTTATGGTACATAACGTTCCGTGTGTTTCCGGAATTAATTATTGTAACTAACATTTTGTGCGAAAAGTCCATTGATTACTATCTAATGAAAATGAATCTATTATAAACAACAACAAGAACGCATTATAAACGCCGTTTAATAGGAAATATGTTTATTTGAAGACAATAATAAAGTTAGTGCTATCGAACTATTCTATCGATAGAAACGGAACGTAGATAAACATGAACAACAACGGGATAGTCTGTGGAAGTTCTAAGAATGAACCTTCTTTCTGACATCTATATATATATAACTCAAAGGTGACTGACTGACTGACTGACTGACTGACTGACATAGTGATCTATCAACGCACAGCCCAAACCACTGGACAGATCGGGCTAAAATTTGGCATGCAGGTAGATGTTATGACGTAGGCATCCGCTAAGAAAGGAAAATGGAAAATTATTTTCCGAAGAGGAGAAAAAGGGGAAAAATGGTTTAAAGAAAAATCAACGCACAGCCTAAACCGTTAGCCCTAGAAGCATGAAACTTAGAAGGTGTATTCCTCTAATAGAGCAAAGGTGTACTAAAAAAGAAAATAGGAAAATTATTTCCCTAAAAGAAGAAAAAACGGAAAATGATTTTAAGATAAATCACAAAAAATAGCTTTACAAAATACGCAAAAAAAACATTAAAAAAAACAGCTACCGCAGCATCTGGCACCGTTCGATTACACACAAAGGTTCACAAACAAACCAACACCAACACGCATACGAAACCCCAAATTAGCCACTAATCTATCTTCTATATATATATAACTCAAAGGTGACTGACTGACTGACTGACTGACTGACTGACATAGTGATCTATCAACGCACAGCCCAAACCACTGGACAGATCGGGCTAAAATTTGGCATGCAGGTAGATGTTATGACGTAGGCATCCGCTAAGAAAGGAAAATGGAAAATTATTTTCCGAAGAGGAGAAAAAGGGGAAAAATGGTTTAAAGAAAAATCAACGCACAGCCTAAACCGTTAGCCCTAGAAGCATGAAACTTAGAAGGTGTATTCCTCTAATAGAGCAAAGGTGTACTAAAAAAGAAAATAGGAAAATTATTTCCCTAAAAGAAGAAAAAACGGAAAATGATTTTAAGAAAAATCACAAAAAACAGCTTTACAAAAAAAACATTAAAAAAAACAGCTACCGCAGCATCTGGCACCAGGTTCGATTACACACAAAGGTTCACAAACAAACCAACACCAACACGCATACGAAACCCCAAATTAGCCACTAATAAAACATAAAACTACAAAAAATAGCTTTACAAAATACGAAAAAAAAACATTAAAAAATTTTCAGCTACCGCAGCATTTGTCACCAGGTTTTTATACAAACAAATGTTTACAAAAAACCGATGATAATCACTAAGACAAAATCGCGGGAAACATCTATCATACTTAAACTAAACACTGCTGAAAAAAATCGGCTCCAACAGCACTCGCCTTCAAATTCAAATACACTATAAAGTACAAGCTCAAATCTATAGTAACCAGCAGTTGGTCATGTCAAATTAAAAAAATCTGATTCGATTATACACAAACACGCATACGAAACCCCAAATTAGCCACTAATATAACATAAAATCACAAAAAATAGCTTTACAAAATACTAAAAAAACATAAAAAAATTTCCGGCTACCGCAGCATTTGTCACCATGTTTTTATACACACAAATGTTTACAAAAAAACCGATGATAACCACTTAGACAAAATCGCGGGAAACATATAACATAAAATCACAAAAAATAGCTTTACAAAATACGAAAAAAAAAACATTAAAAAATTTTCAGCTACCGCAGCATTTGTCACCAGGTTAAATTTTATACACACAAATGTTTACAAAAAAACCGATCTTCTTCTTATCGTGTCACTGATTCTTTCAAACCAAGTGTGGTGAAAGGATTATAAGTGCGCCTCGAAGAGGCTCCTTTCGTGCACTTGACACATATTTCCGAACTTTTTAGGTTCTACGATATGCCGGTTTCCTCACGATGTTTTCCTTCACCGTTTGAGAGCACTGGCATAGTGTACATAAATTTTTGGGCAGAAAAACTCATTGGTACACAACTGGATTCGAACCCACGACCTTAGGATCGGAAGGCGGGGCCGCTACCACTAGGCCACCAGCGCTCTACGCTACGCTAAAAAACCGATGATAACCACTTAGACAAAATCGCAGGAAACATCTATCAGACTTAAACTAAACACTGCTGAAAAAAATCTGCTCCAACAGCACTCACCTTCAAATTCAAATACATTCTAAAGTACAAGCTCAAAACAATGGTAACTAGCAGTTGGTCATATCAAATTAAAAAAATCTGATTCGATTATACACCAACACGCATACGAAACCCCAAATTAGCCACTAATATACCATAAAATCACAAAAAATAGCTTTACAAAATACGAAAAAAAAAACATTAAAAAAATTTCAGCTACCGCAGCATCTGTCACCAGGTTTGAATACACACAAATGTTTACAAAAAAACCGATGATAACCACTTAGACAAAATCGCGGGAAACATCTATCATACTTAAACTAAACACTTCTGAAAAAAATCAGCTCCAACAGCACTCACCTTTAAATTCAAATACATTCTAAAGTAGGTACAAGCTCAAAACAATGGTAACTAGCAGTTGGTCATATCAAACTAAAACAAACGAACTCAAATATCCACGCGGACGAAGTCGCGGGTATCAGCTAGTCTCTATAGTAAAAGTCTAACGTAAAAGTCTAACGGTGGCTAGAATACGCATTTTAGCGCGGTTCGATATTATCTTCGACAAATTTGGTGATATGACACTGCTTTCGCGACATTTCAAATCTCTATTTCGAGCGTTAATCTCTAAAAGTCTAGAATTGGCCCCCTGGACAACCAATGCTTCTATGTCCTTCTATGTGTTTAGCCAAGTGATATCCTAGCTCTGTTTTAGTCCTGTTGTATCTTAGACTAAGAATCTCGATATTGAGAACACGGTCGATAAGCTTGATGCCGAGCATGGCACGGTTTATGCCCCTCAGTGCAACTCTCATTGGGTACACAGCCTCTTGTGTGAGCATCCACATCTCGGCACGAGTCATGGTAGGCAAACACAATTGTAAGGTGGGTCTTCAGAAACTTGAGTATAAACTTACCTTGCTTACAACTATTTTGATAGCTGGTACTTGCTGCTTCATGCATGGAGACAGAGTAGAGCTAGCAGTCACAGCTTTGGGCTCGGCTCCGTGTTTGGCTTCTGAAATAATAATAAAACAGTAGATTAAATACTAATACGAGAAAATATGGATATTGATACATTACAAGAAATGGTATGTCTTTTTCTGGAATATTATTAATAACAACTCTAAATGATCTAAGAATAACAAATAATACACATACATTATACATAAATGATTCAGAACAGAGACTGGTGCAACGGTAACAAGTATGCTATCGGTACTCTGTTTTTAAACATTTGGTTGCTATTATAAAGTCCACAGTACTGTGGCCCGGGTTATAAATTTACATTTTCTCTTCTCTACATGTGCGCTACCTGGGAATATACTTAGATAGGCGACTCACGTGGAAAAAGCATATCTTCACCAAAAGAAAACAACTGGGTATTCAAATAAACAAACTATACTGGTTGATGGCCCATAAGTCAAAGCTCTCCCTAACCAACAAGCTTCTCCTCTACAAATGTATCCTAAAACCCATATGGTCCTACGGTGCCGAGCTCTGGGGAACAGCAGCAATCTCTAACTTGGAAATATTACAACGTTTTCAATCAAAAACGCTACGCATGATTGCAAACGCACCGTGGTACATCACTAACGACCAGCTTCACCGCAACCTTCAGATCCCGACAATCAGAGAAGAAGTCAAAACCAAGCTTAAATCTTACACCAAGCGAATGGACCGCCATCCAAACGAACTAGCCTGTGACCTTATGAACCCTGCCGCCACAACTTTTACAAGGATTAGGAGAAGAGCTCCTCAGGACTTAATATAAAAAAGAAATATTTTAGATGGATGCGCCACTGGGCGCATACCACTGCCCCATGCCTAGCCCCGTGGAACTACACAACTCTCGCTTAATGCCTGATGGGCAGATCGCAAGACAAATACCATTTAAAAAAAAAAAAAAAAATTAATAACAACTCTAAATGATCTAAGAATAACAAATAATACACATACATTATACATAAATTATTCAGAACAGAGACAGGTGCAACGGTAACAAGTATGCTATCGGTACTCTGTTTTTAAACATTTGGTTGCTATTATAAAGTCCACAGTTAAGTGGCCCGGGTTATAAATTTATATTTTCGCTCCTCTACATGAAGGTTAAAATAAATCTACTTTTTCCACTGTGACATTGTTAAGGTTTATGTACAGTGTAGCAGTTCAATATTTCAACTACTACCTTTTTAATCTAGTGATGGATAATTTTCAAGGAATATCGCGTTTGAGGTTGTCTTAAAACCAACATTTTCTCATTTTCTGGCACTGCGGCGGCTGCTGCTGCGGCACGCTCACTTTGCTTCCTCGCCATTCACTTATGTTCTAACATAACTGAACCTATCCAAGTCGGATCTGCCCTTTATGCACCAATGTAGTGCCAGAACAAGAAGGCAAAAATCAATTATTGAATTACTGGCCGTCCGTACATTATCGCCGTACATAATCGCTCTTAAGCGAAGCGAAATCAAGTGCATTTCAGATATATCATTGAAGAGAAAGATGCCATGAGGACATTTTAGAGTAATGAATGAATTCAGTCCTCTAATTGTGGTGATTTCTTACTTGGTAGGTTTTTATACCTTTATTTGATACTGCTGTCGCTGGTAACTTTGCAGACATCTTTGTGTTTGTACGCTAAATAATAATAAATCAACAAAATATATTTACTTCACATAAATTCACACGCATGACGCAAAGTTAAACATTAGGGCAGTGCTGCCAGATGAAAAAATCTAATCAGCGCTGACAGCGGTGCACTAAGCGCTAGATTCGAATATATTCACGAGCCATTAAAGCGCTAAATCGGCTCAAACAGGTCAATAAAGCGCTAAATTCGAACTTTTAATTAAGGCGCTTTTTAGACGATCAGTGTGTTTAAATAAATCTCCCATACTAAACGAAACATGGGCTATAACATAACCATGAGCTCTTATAACAATTCTGATAAAGTTTTGGAAGCGAGACGCAGATTGCGACTTGTATAAACGCATCTCGTTTACGGCTCCGTTGTTATGCTCTATGTGCTTAGTATGGTAGATTGTGTAATCACATTGATCTTCTTGTGATGAACTGAATCACAATGTCTCTGGATATCACATAACTTGGCAAGAAAATCCTTCCTACAATACAAACACATTGCCCTTGTATCATATCCAGACACAGGTTTCAACCATTGTTTAAAGTTGGGCGATTTCTCCCATTCGACTGTATATCTTTGTTTGTACACAGTTTTATTTGATAATGGTACATCCATTTCAAAAGTGTTATTCAACACAACACGATGGAACACTTACAAAAGTAACTGATAAAATCAGTGCTTAAAACGTTATTTCTAAACTTGAACTTCAGTGCGTTCACGTAGACAGAATGAAAATGAAAGAAGCATAGTCAATCAAACATGAAACAAACCGTAATTAATGTTCATGGGATTCCCCGTGCTCTATTGCCATATTAAAACCCAGCTGGCATAGAGCACAAAATTGAAAAAAGTGCTAAATTATCCGTTAGGCGCTAAAATTATCAAGTGCCCGCTGAACATAGCAAAAAAGCGCTAGATCTAGCGCCGAAAGCGCTAAAACGGCAGCACTGCATTAGGGTGATCTTATTTTCACGATAAATAGAAGAAGCAGATTTCTAATTTTCTATGGTCTATGGCCGGCTTAGACAGATAATATAATGGCCGGTACATTTTATCTATGGGCTGGTCTATGGCAGTCTGGGCACTCTGGGCAGCAGGGAAGAGGGATCAAGTGTGGATGGATTGCGATCTTGGAGGAATTAGATTTCTTCCAAGAATTAGATTGTGATAGTAAAGCCTGGTTTCCACTGCGAAAGGGCAATGTGCGGAAAATGGTTCAGCGGAACGGACTCCTTTTTATTGAAATAGGTTTGCGTTTCCACCGGCAAAGAGTTGGCCATGAGAAATGAGCGGACTGAGCTGAACGGAAAATTAGAAATTTTCGCGTACGGCTAGGCCAGTTGGGCGAAAAATAATAATATGTGGTTCATTATCAAAAGTTTATTGGGCTTTTTAACATTCCAAGACACTAAATAATTAAAAGATAAACTTCTCAAGATACCATTATGAAAAAATTAACCGACAAAACTCTCAAACATTCTAAAACTAACATCCCACATATGTCAACTGTCTTGTTCCCAGAACTGTCATGTCATCCGTCAAGCAACCGTATAAGAAGTCTGATTGTGGGGACGGGTCTAGTGCATTTGGCACGTGCTATACCCTCCCCCGCGAGTTCTTGAGAGAGACCTCGCTCAAGAACTCGACCATCTACGGAGTCGGAGTTGTCATCAGAGCTGTGACTGCTTACAATTTTACGAGGACGACCTCTAGCACGTTTAGGATTTACCGGATCTAACGAAACATTACCTCTATCGTGGAAACGGTTCAGTTCTGACACGTGAAACTTTCCCAGAACGTCTTCCGGACATCGCAAACGTGAGATCAGATAAGTTGTTGGACTAGTTTGTTGAGTCACCAGGTACGGTCCATCACGCTTGGGAACGAACTTTGATGAAACGTGTTTAGCAGAGTTGCTTAGCACATGGGACTTCAGCAGAACCTGATCGCCAACCTTAAACTCTTCATGCTTGCGGTCTTTATCGGCACAGTCCTTTCGACTGAGTACTGGTGTTTGAAGTAGGCCAAAAGTCTTTTCGTTAGAAGCTTTATAGCGTTGGCAGGTAATGCACGTTTTGACGTAGTCTGCAATAACACGACGCATGCCTGGAAAAAAGAACCGCTGTGCAACTCTTTGAAAAGTTCTGTCGACACCATGATGACCAGCGATAGGTGAATTATGACATTCTTTCAAAATGTCAAGACGGAGACAAGCAGGAACGACTAACTGTGGCTCCTCGCTATCGACATCAGGGTTGTATCGATATAGCACACCCTGTTGCAAAAAGTACCCTCTCTCCAACCAGCACTTGGCTGCGATGGTAGTACCATCCGAATCACTTTCAAGCGCAATTATGATCTTTTCTAACTCTGGATCATCAATCTGAGAGCGTCGCAATTCAGCCGGACTCTTGGAAGGCAAGTCAACCACTACTGAACAGAGACCACATTGTTCTTTCTCATCCTCGTCACAAGGAGGGCGGCTGAGGGTGTCCGCGACGACAGGGGGGTGATCGTCGGTATCGATCCTGTGCTCAGCAAATGTCGTTGGTTCTCCCCCTAACTGAAAGATCTCACTATTGTCAAGAAGAAGCTGGGAAAGTTTCTCACACTCATGGTCAGGAAGAGAAGTTGCCTCATCGGGTCTCAACGCACTCTCCATTGAAGCACACGACACACTTTCCAATTTGAATGGCTCGCCTTCATACTCAAGATGAAATTTTTCTTTATTGTTTTCTGAAAAATTCCAGATGGACTCTCCAAAGTTGACCGATATATTAAAACTTTGAAGGAAATCGATTCCAAGTAATGTTTCATTATGATTTGCATCCGGAAATATAAGAAATTTTACTAATTTTCTTTTATGTTTAAGTTTAACCGTAACTTCAGCAGTCAAAACTTCCATGACTCTACCAACTCCATCAGCTAATTTTACTTTTTGAGTGCTAGGCAACATTGGATATTGTTTTTCTATCAAAAGAGCATATAGCATGTGACCAGCCACACAACTTTTAGCTGCAGAGTCCACCAACGCTGTACCATTTTCATTCAGAATACTAATATTTAGAATGGGGCGTTGGTGACAATTGTTTTGAGACTCATGTGAAAACTTAGAGATTGATGTGGACTGTTGAATTGATTGACCTAGCACAGGCTTTTTGGAGTTACTTTCTCGCAAGCACAATTTATAAACACTGACATCAGTATCTTGAGTAGACACAGTGTCACAATCACTACCTACTGGTTCGGCCATGTTGTGAAACCAACTTGAATGTTGGTAGTCAATGGGTGGTTCAGCTAATGAAATATGTTTGATACCATTAGTAATACTTGACCGTGGCATAGTGTGGTTGTAACACCCTGTATACTGGTTTGCACATGAACATTTCTTACAGTTACAATTATTGCATATTATATCTGATTGAAATTCTTTTGCAACATATTTATCATATTCTAGCTTACCAGATGCAGTCTCTAGGGAGCAAAAAGCTTGTCCATGGCTTGTACCTGACGGGTTGCACTTATCACACTTGGAACGGGACACATTTGGGGCACCGCACCCATAACACTTTAGAGGCTCACTTTTTCCACTGTTTTTTAACTTATTACAATTGTCACGCAGGTGGCCATAGCTTTTACAATAGACACAAAATGACTTTTTGGCATCACTGATAACTGGAGAAGCTTCAACGTGGTGAGCAGGCTCAACCAAGCGGGCAGCAGGCAGGTTGGAAGTCTTGTGCCTCAACGGTACAGCAGTGGCAGCGGCGGTACTGGAGGTGGCGGAGGTGTTTGAGGATGTCTCAACATAAGTGGAAAGCCCTGACTGGGGTGGCTTTGATGCTGAGGCGCATTCATTTTCCCCAACACATTGCGAGTCTTCCACACCTCTTGCTTTTGTTAGTAGCTCTTCAAATGTATTAAAGTTGTCCCTGTCTAACCGTTTTCTAATGCGACGGTCTAAGAGGCCAAAGACCATGTCAATTTCTACCTTTTCGGATAGATCTCCTTTTGGAATTTTAGATAGGAGGGCTCTTGCCTTAGAAATGAACAGGTCGGTTGACTGATCACCTTGAGACAACGCGAATAGTTCTTGATAAATGCGGAACGGCGGGCGGTGTTCTCCAAATGCCCCTCTTAATTTTCTCAACGCCTCATTCCAAGTATGTGTGCTGGCTTTGACCCCTTGCCACCACACTGCAGCAGAATTTGAGAGAAGTAGGGCCAGCCCACGTAGTGCATTCTCATCTGTTATATTGAGGCAGGCTTTGTAAACCTCCACGGCGTCTATGAAACCATCCAGAGACTCACCAGAGTCACCGCTAAACTTCGTTGAGCATTTTGCGAAATTTGCGGGCGGAGCAGAGCTGCAGATAGATTGACTGGCAGTGATTGGTGATGTTGGAGTTGACGCCCTCACCTCACGCAATATTTCCCTATAGAATGTCTGTTGCGACTGTTGCAGGGAAGTGAGAATTGTAGTCAGATCACTCTGGGACATTGTTATGTTTCCCTGTATATTCTTGGCTTCTCTGCTTTGTGTAGTTTCTTGAAAAGCATCCTCGTCGCTGCTGAGAACAGCGGAACCGGTGCCGGTGGCAGAACCGGCGGCATTTGATCGTGTTTTTGGCATGTCGGATCGGGTTGAACAACGAAAGACAAAGCTACTTTACTTTGGGAATTGCATAACCGCGACCACAAGACACTGCGCCATAGAAAAACCACAAGATCAAAAGAGCACAGTTCACGACGTTGACGAAAAACTTTGAAACACTTAGTTAAAAACCCAAAACCACGTTAGGCGCCATTTTCGCGTACGGCTAGGCCAGTTGGGCGAAAAATAATAATATGTGGTTCATTATCAAAAGTTTATTGGGCTTTTTAACATTCCAAGACACTAAATAATTAAAAGATAAACTTCTCAAGATACCATTATGAAAAAATTAACCGACAAAACTCTCAAACATTCTAAAACTAACATCCCACATATGTCAACTGTCTTGTTCCCAGAACTGTCATGTCATCCGTCAAGCAACCGTATAAGAAGTCTGATTGTGGGGACGGGTCTAGTGCATTTGGCACGTGCTATAAAATGAAAAACGAATAGATAATTTGATTTTCTGTCTACGGATAATTTCCACAAAGAACGAGTTCAGTTGAAGTTTTGAGCTGGTTGCGCGTGGTCGTGTTGTTGCGCTGCGTCTGCGGACAGCTTTGCATATTAGCGTGAGGAATTTCTCAAATTGCAAAGATCAAAAGGGCAAAGTCCCACTTCATTTACAACATTTCGTGAACGAATTTGAAACGAGATTTGAACCCGCAACCTTCCCCTGGGTACGGGGCTGCGCTGACCGCTGCGCCATCGGATCCTAATCACACTCGACGAATAACTCTATGGACTGTTCGGCACTAACGCGACCGTGGTTATTCGTCGAGTGTGATTAGGATCCGATGGCGCAGCGGTCAGCACAGCCCCCTACCAAGGGGAAGGTCACGGGTTCTAATCCCGTTCGGCTCTTAACTTTTGGGACAAAAAAAAATCACTCTATTGTAATTATAACTCCAGTACTTACTCTTTATTTAGTTATTTACACATGAATATAACATTACAGATTGCTTCAATAAGTTATTAACTTTGTTATTGTCCTCTTCCTCTTCGTGTTCGATTATGAACCGAACCGAACCCCTTGCATGACCAAGAGCTAATTATTAAGAGAGTCCGGCTCTGCTCGGCTCGGCTCTCTACTTGAGAGCTTACTAGAGAGTCTCTAGTACATAAGCTTTATTTATGTATTTAAAGATGTGATATGGGGTCACTAGACTGCATTTTGTTTTATAAACTCCGTCACACAAAAGGGCTCACGTACCAGCACTATTTCATATGTTATTATAATATGTATGTATATACGCATATAAAAAGTTGTAGACTCGTATTAGGCAGGCTCTGCTCAACAGACGCTTTTCATTATGATTTGCGAGACGAGCCTTTTTTACAACTTTACACCTTTGTGAATGGGAGAGCGCCATTGTAGTCGTTTAGCTGCGTGCCCGGTTTGTAGAACAATCTCACAGGCTGATAGGTGAGTATGTGACGCGTCAGGACGCTAGCTAGTGCTCAGCTATAATGCTTATGCCTTAAAGTAGTGGTGTGTCCCTCACTCATGAGGTACCTCATTTGAGCTCCTCAAAATGCAAAATGAGTGAGGTCCTCGTTTTTCAACTTTGAACCACCTCATTGAATTCCTCACTCACTGAACTGACGCAGGCCGCGCGCCGCGTGTAATGAGAGCGAGCGGGATGGCTGGTGGTGGCGGCCGGCTGGGCTCACTCGCTCACATGTAAAGAGTGAGTGACCATTTTGTGCGTCATGGATTGAATGAGTGAGGCGAGCGAGTGAGGACTGATACTGAGGGAGGTCTGTGAAGTGAGGTGAGGCTTTGAGGAATGAGGAATTTTATCGAAAGGAAAAAATGAGGTGTTATCTTCATTGATGTGATGAGTGTGTTTGAAAGATTGAAGTGTGAATAAATAAAGGTTTTACACGTGTTAAATTGGCATGTAGTAAATTAAAACGTAATTTTAAGTTATTTAGTACTGTAAATAATGAGTAAGTAAGTAAATAAAATAAATAAATATTGTGGATAAAGAACAGGTACCTAACATTAATTTTTATAGGTAGGTAGTAGTAGGTACTTATTATTAAACAATGAACGATGAGCGGCGCGCATGCTTTATGTCAACCTACCAAACCTCGAACGCTATTTCAATTCTCCTCTCCTAAATTGAGGGGTACTCGTGAGGCGCCTCACGAGGAGAAACGAGGGCCTCCCTCATCCTCGATTAAAATAGACGAGTTACCCATTACTACCTTAAAGTGTAAAATTGGTATCCATGCTCGAACTCTTCCAAAATCGGAATAATGAGAAGGTGCATGTGTGTCGACACACGTAGGTATGTCGTGTGGCCTTACAAGTCCCCTTTTTCCACAACTCCCATGGTTACAATGCAGGGATGTAAGTGTTTGTGGCTTAGGTACATACTCTACCGTAGCCACGCCAAAACGCTGCACAGATATCTGAAAAACCGCTGCCCGTGCCGCTCATTGGCGCGCAATACACTGTGGGGAGTTCGGGTTTTCATGTGGGTATTTTACTGTGATTTGTTTCTATTATACGTTAAAGTATAGGATCCCGCTATAGAAGGACCTTCACCGAGCTGGTTATTTAATGAAACGTATTTTATATTTAATTAAACTTGGCAATAAATATATTATTTATGGGTTGCCTATTAAATTTCAGTCCAGGATATGATTAATTAGATAGGTATAGAATTTGTTTAATAAACAAACCAGTGGAAAGTTTTTTTTTTTTTTAATTATTAATTAATCATAATTATCCTGGACATAAATTTGATAGGCAACCAATATAGAATATATTTATTGGCATGTTTAATTAAATATAAAATACGTTTCATTAAATAACCAGCTCGGTGAAGGTCCTTCTATATCTTAGACTATTATACATAAATCGCAAGTCCGCGATGCATGAACCACAAGCAAGCATTATCAGTACACCCAGTTATAACGAAACCTTTTTTGTTTTTTGGATTCGTTATAACCTGCCGTACAATAACTGGCTGCGAATTAACTGGGTGCACAAGATTGTCACGTGATGTTATTGTACAGCATGTTAATTGAATGCCATTAGGGCCCGTGCACACTGAGGTAATTCAATTATTTCTAATTTTTTGCAGGCAATGAATACTGCTCCTAAAGAGAATAGTCCCTTTGGGGTAAATGTAAAATAACATTTTCTGGCACAGCGGCGGCAGCTGCCACGGCACGCTCGCTTTGCTCGCTCGCCTTGTGCGTTATATACAGGGTGTCCCATAAGTCAACGTCCAGCCGAAATCGGGTGATGCGCCAAGTCATGACAGTTATCAGAAAAATATAAAAAAAAAAATTTGCTAAGTAGCTTTCGAGTTATGAGTATTTAAAAAAAACAGGAAAAACTGACACCCTGTGATGATCTTTTAAGTCCTGTGACTACAAATATTAACTTTTCATTAAACTTTTTTCTGCAACGTAAGCATGCATTACCCTTCTAGAAATTACAATTCAAATTTAAGCCATAACTGCCTCCGTTTTCAATGAAATCGTGGAGTTTTGGCCAACGTTTCATTTCAGATAATTACATCACCCAACTTTAACCGTCTGTACCGCAAAAAAAATTTACTACACTATCATGGCATGTAACTTTAAAAATTGGCGCATTTATCCAGGATTCCAAAATGGTATAATACTTGCTAGAGTACTTCTTAGTTTTGGAAATAAAAAATGTTTTTTCAACTAAACTGGATTTCCAATCAATTTTATTTCAATAGATAAAATGTTTGTACCCTTTAAATGACGGACTTAAAATGCCTACGCTGTGTTTTTAAGTGACTCACAATTCACAGGTACACAGCAAGTAAACAGATAGATCCACCATCTTGTCGAAAGAGTAATAACCATGGGTTTTCAAGTAATTTGTTAGTTTTAGGTAAAAGTTTGAAATAACATTCAATCATAAGATTACTTCAATCGTGATTTTAATCTAAAGTTTGCCTTCGCCCGTCGCCGGTCTTATTACATGGTTTTTGACGTGATAACGTCTTGTAATTCGATGCAGTCGGCTGCTCGTACGAAAAAACATGACTCATGCGGCGTTATCTCGCTCTGAGGCGTTCCATTTAATACTTGAAGTGCAAGTGAGAGCGCGGAACGAGCGACAAAGTGAGCGATGCGTCCGCGTGGACAGCTGTATGACGTTGTCACGTTCAACTGTCGTCAGTTAACTGACTTTACAGACAGCTGATTTTTTTAAGGAAATGTAGAGCTTGCATCACTGCTGAAGGCTAACAGTTTGATCATTTGCTGTAAATCCTTGATGTAGTTAAATTAAAATCACGATTGAAGAAATCCTATGATTGAATTTTATTTCAAACTTTCACCTAAAACTAACAAATTACTTGAACACTCATGGTTATTACTCTTTCGACAAGATGGTGGTTCTATCTGTTTACTTGCATTGTCGAAGTGGTATTTACTTGTACTTGTAACTTGTGAGCAACTTAAAAACGCAGCGTAGGCATTTTAAGTCCATAATTTAAAGGGTACAAACATTTTATCTCATGAAATAAAATTGATTGGAAATCCGGTTTAGTTGAAAAAACATTTTTTATTTCCAAAACTAAGAAGTACTCTAGCAAGTATTATACCATTTTGGAATTCTGGATAAATGCGCCAATTTTTAAAGTTACATGCCATGATAGTGTAGTACATTTTTTTTGCAGTACAGACTGTTAAAGTTGAGTGATGTAATTATCTGAAATGAAACGTTGGCCAAAACTCTACGATTTCATTGAAAACTGAGGCATTTATGGCTTAATTTTGAATTGTAATTTACAGAAGGGTTATTCATGCTTACGTTGCAGAAAAAAGTTGAATGAAAAGTTAATATTTGTAGTCACAGGACTTAAAAGATCATCACAGGGTGTCAGTTTTTCCTGTTTTTTTTAAATACTCATAACTCAAAAGTTACTTAGCAAATATTTTTTTTATATTTTTCTGATAACTGTCATGACTTGGCGCATCACCCGTTTTCGGCTGGACGTTGACTTATGGGACACCCTGTATATGTAACATAACCTAAGCTATCCAAGTCGGATCATCCCTATAAAGTCACAAGGACAAGTACAAGTATCCGCTGCCAGAAGAAAACAGCAAAAATATTGATTTTTGCTGTTTTCTTCTGGCACAGTAATAAGTAAGGTTTTGGAGCGACTTCTCTATCCCGATCTAATAAAGAATTCAAATTGACGATGCTCAATTTGGTTTTTGTACCGGTCTCTCAACGGATTCGGCAATGATGAGCCTTTCTGACTCGCACTTGGCCAGTTTTTTTTTGTATATTTTCTGTTCTATTCTGTGTTGTCTAAGTTTTGTTTTATGTTCTGTGTGTTTTTTCGATCAAATACAGATTTAAGCTGGGAACATACTAGGCGGACGCGTCCGACGGACGCGGCTGACAGCCGCGACTGATAGTATCTAGATAATGAATGTACACTGAAGTGTGCAAACTATCGGATGTAAGCCGCGGACGTAACCTTGTGCTGACCTTGAGCGTTCGGACGTCCGTTAGATATCTGGCTCGCCGGATGTTTTTGTCAGCCGAAAACGTCCGCGGATGGTATGCACGGGGTACGGGACGCGTCAGTGCGTCAGAAGGACGCGGACTATGGGAGAGCTTGCACGTGTGTATCGTAAAAATGGATGAACGAATTATCGAGTGTGTTCGCATCAAGGAATTACTGTATAATCATAAACTAAAGCTAGGAACATATTAGGCGGACGCGTCCGACGGACGCAGCTGACAGCCGTGTGCACACTATCGTCGCGGCTGTCAGCCGCGTCCGTCGGACGCGTCCGCCTAATATGTTCCTAGCTTTATACATTAGACATTGAAATCCAGATATTTTGGTTTGGCACGTGGCAGTGGCAACACTGTTTGCGTGCCGATGCCGATAGAACTTGATTGAAGCCATTTGATAATTTCATTTCTTGCGAGAAAATGAATTAGTTTTGTGTCTGCGTTAGTTTCCGAATACTCTCCAGGAGTCTCTGTATTTGTGTAACAGATAACTATCACACTGGATTCCGCCATGGATCTCCATAAACCAGTGGATCCCAACAAGGTACGAAAACCCAAGGTCTAGGATACACTGCAGCCCTGTAATTTGTTTCCCATTTAATTAGCATTATTTTTTTCTATGTGCAGACCTACGAGGATTTAACCGCAGAGGAAAAACACAGGTATTATAAGTTCTTACTTTGGAGAAAAAATAGCAGTCACGTAAATAGCTTTTATCACATTCGCCGAACTAAAACTTAAACTCTGATTCTAGTCTCAACCTTGTCGCTGATCTAGACGCAAATCCCACTGAAACTATTAGGTATGTCATGTGAAGCTAAGCCGACAGGTTATATTACTATTGAATACCATAACCTCTCACTTCTGATCAGACCTCTGACAGAACATAGTACCGTTGAGACTCCATATAATCTAGAATCACCCTGGTCCTAAAATAACATGGAAGCTTACCATTAGAGTTGTAAATCGCTCTTGAGACATTTTTTTATTACAGAAGTGTATTCCCTTAATACATGTTTCACTTACTGTCATTTAGCATAGCATACTCATAATTAGGGCTATTAGACTACAATGTTTCATCAAATAAAAAATGTCAGTCCTTGTTTTTGTAAAGCCAAAAACTGAGACAGATATATTTTTGTCTGATGTATAAATTTACCTGTTGATTAATGTAATCTTTAGTAGTCCACAACCATAATAGTCATTGTAATGTTCCTAACAGTCTGTATAGTTTGCTACTAAGTTGTAATATAATACTGTATGACAGACGTAAAAGATAACACTCATATTCATAATGTTCTTACAGCAGTCATTTAACTCAGCCAAACGTAAGTCTGTTGACATGAAAGTAATAGTGACCAGAGACTTTAAAGGCCTGTGCACATCTAGGCAATGGCGATCAGCTGAAATGTTGTCAAATATTTCTGTCCTATATGATAGCGTTTCAGCTGGTTGCCATCATGTAGATGTGCGCAGGCTTTTAGGTTCTGTTTATCAGATATAAAATATAATGTATATCTTTGAAAACATTGATCGGACTTCTTGGTTTGTAGCTTGTTGTCACAATTCAGTGTCTGTTCCATGCTAGTTTCTTTAACCTGTAGAGGAGTACAGCAGATGATTTGGTCAATTGATCAAAAATTCTCTACCCTGCATAATGAATGGTTGATAATAAAATCCAGTTTTTATTTACAAAGATTATTTCTTGCAACTTCATGAAGTTATTGCTAACCCAATTCTGGCATGATTCGGAGACTGACACAACGAAGGACATATTGTTGCTCAACAACTGTTGGAAATGATGGAAATGTTGTATCTTGCAAGATAAAACTTCATAAAGTGTATTGATCAATAATGAACTGCGCACATCTAGGCGATGGCAATCAGCGAAAACGCTGGTAAATATTGCTGTCATATTTGACAACGATTCAGCTGATCGCCATCGCCTTGATGTGCGCAGGCCTTAACTTGTTTTATATGTAGATTATTAATTAACCATTTAATTACTTCTAGATATGACCACCAGAAATTACATGAGCTCCACAAAGGCCATGAGTCTATGCACACATCTATGGTGTTGATACTTATCGGCACACTCATTGTAGCACAGATTATTGTTGTGGAATGGAAGAAGCGGCATTACAGATCTTATGCGGTATGTTATTCTATATTTTTTTTCTGTTTTCTAATCTGCAATCAGTCAAGTTGACTCAATTAATTAATTAATCAGTTTGAACAATTTGCATGTGTCTCTCATTTGTATGGAGATCTTATGAGACAATATGTTATGTAGAATTGATCGAAACAAAGGACAGACAACAATGCAGATCTGATTCCCCCGCACCCAAATTTCAATTAGACATCATCATTTATCAAAATCCTTCAAGCAGCTTAGGCTGCACTGACGCAAAAAGGAACCCACATACATAGACTCAATTATAAGTATGTATTTACAATAAAAAAGTAAGTAAGTATTATATCAGCGATCTGGTTCCCATCATACAAGCTCTGCTTAGTTTGGGGCCAGATACTGCTGTGTGGAAAGTCCAAAGTATTTATTTATTAATTTGCGCAGCGCCATCGAACGTTAAACTAACGGCCCAGAACCTGAAAGTAATGAGCCTATTTGTTGCAGTTATTCACAATGGTCGCGATGTGGTCCATTCCGTTGATAATGAGCGCTAAGAACCACTGGTGGCGGTTCATCATCATCTGGAGCGTGTTCACGCTTCTCACAGCCCTCGTCATCCGAAAGTCAAGCCTAAAGCCGATGTCCGTCACCACTCCTAGGTAAGTTGCAAAGTCTAGTAAAAAATCATGTCGATTTGGTATAGAGTTATGATAGATCTCGGCATACCCAATAGAGGCGCTTCCAATTGCAATCCAAGTTGGCAAGTTTTATCATGCGCACTTGATGTGCGGGCAGGTTTTTTCCGCAAGTAGGCCGCTGGTGGGCTCTTTTTGCGTGACCCCCGACACGTGTTGCTCGAACTTTTTTAGGTTCTACAACACGCCGGTTTCCTCACGATGTTTTCCTTCACCGTTTTGAGAGTACTGGCATAGTGCACATAAATTTTTCGTCAGACAAAACTCATTCGTACACGAGTGGATTTGAACCCACGACCTTCGGATCGGAAGGCGGGCCACTACTACTAGACCACCAGTGCTCTCACCTGCAAGTAGGGGCATAAGTAAAACACCAGTTGCCGCTGACGCTCATATAATAATTGCAATACCGATTTAAATAAAAGAAAAACTGACTTAGTATTTAGAACATGGAAATAGTTTTATTAACATATGCTTAGACATACAATACCATTACAACATCCAGCAACGTATGTAATTATATTTTTTTTTTAGGAAAACCTGTAATTGGCTAGTTATTTTCACTTACTTAACTTTAATTTGTTTTATCTTAACTGCTGTTGGTTTTCTAATAAAATAAAATAAATAAAATATTTTCAATACACAAATGTTTGTAGTACCTACAGCCCAGAATTGATCTACTACCAACTGAGCTCTATGTCTGCCATTGTAAACTGGTAAATGTATTAAACCTTTATCTTATCCTCAGATTAGTCTACAAATGGTTCTATCTAATATACAAAGCATCCTGCTTCATCGGAGTCATCGGCTACATCATCATGATGCTTACCTTCTTCGGGTTGAACCTTCTCTTCGGGCACAAACCGCAGCAATGGATGGATGTGGGGCTCATGATGCTTTTCTATGGACTCTACTTCGGAGTCCTGGGGAGAGATGTGGCGGAATACTGTGCGGATAAAATGGCCGCTTCTATAGGAGTAAGTTATTTTAAAGTCCTATTCATCTAAAATCCTGTCCCAGGCCTGCAAATAGGCTAAATTGCAAAAAGATTTATCATCCGCACTTGATGTGCGGGCTGGTTTTTCCGCATGTAGGCCGCTGGCGGGCCCTTTTTGCGTGACCCTTAACACGTGTTGCTCGATATTTTTAGGTTCTACGACACGCCGGTTACCTCACGATGTTTTCCTTCACCGTTTTGAGAGTACTGGCATAGTGCGCATACATTTTTCGATAAAAAAACTCATTGGTACACGACTAGATTTGAACCTTCGGAATGGAAGGCCGGGCCGCTACCACTAGACCACCAGTGTTCTCACCTGCAAGTAGGGGCATGAGTAAAACACCAGTTGCCCCTGACGCTATATAAATCATCTAAAATAGATGCAAAGGCCTGATTACTTTGTGCTGGGGTGAGGTTACACCCCATTGCGGAACGTCAGATCTTATTTCCCTCGTTAAATTAGAATAAAGAGTAAGTTGCTTTCAAAATAGAGTACTAGCGACCACGCGCCCTACTCCAAAATTGCATTTTTACTTATAAAACAAAAACGCTTGCAATAACTATGAAGACTGTCCATTTAACTTGCTAATTCTGAGAATTTGTTAATTGGTTTACACTAATTATTTGTGTTAAAACAGGTTTATGGCTTCAGCGTTTCATATTATGAAAAGTCGAGACGAAGTAATTAGTGGATTGCTAATTTTTTTACCTCTTGATATATTTTTTACCTCTTTATTAGTAGTTTGGCTCGTGCAGGTGCGTACTACCACCATGCCTATTGCTGCTAAGCAATGCTTTTTCGGTTTGAAGGGTGTGAAATTATTGGGTGACGGTGAAATTACAGACACGTGAGGCTAAACATCTGTAAGCCTCAATTTGATGGACGCAGGGCAGTGCATCGTAGGGCACGTTCCTAACGTGCGTGACCTACGAGACAATGCTTTGTTATAGGCGAAGGTTACCACTTAACATCAGGCGAGCTACACACATCAACTTTGTCTAGGGATAATATTCCATTTCAAATAGATTTTCTGATTTTTCGAGATTTCGTTCTTACTTTAATTTTTAATATTAATTAATATCAAGCAGTTGTATTTTATTGTTATTAATAAACAACACAAAATAAAGATTCTTGCCATATTAAGTTTCTAAATAAATTATTTTCAGTTTTTATAAAATCTACAAAATGTTGAATATCCCTATTGACAATGTTGATGAGTGTATATGCTTGTTCAGTTGCAGCTATAGTCGGATTTTTAATTAGACGATACCGACTGACAGTAGCTAATGTCACATTGTAAAATAATGTTGCCATATTTAAAGTAATAGTGCTGCGTTCAGTTCTCGTTCAAACAGATGAATGAACAATGAGTGAATAGTTAATCATTTCAAACTATAAAATAACATTGAAATTTGTATAAAAAAATGTATAAAAGTGCTCTGATATAAGTTACTTGTAGTATGTAACTACAATCAGTTATTTGACGGTTTATTACAAAGCGTGAAGTGGCGACTAGTGCCAACACCGATGAACGCCATGCACGTCGGTCACCATTTTGTTTGTAATTCGGCTTCTAACCTCTGGTCTGATAGCACGAATGTTTTTCTGCGCTCACGCTGTTTAGTTATTGTTTTTGTAAAGTTTTTCGTTACGTTGTGTTTGTGGTAATTGTTGTGTATTTTGTTGCTATATTGTTTCGCGCGAACGATATGGATCCTCAACCAAGCACGTCAAGTCAAGTTCGGCACACTAACTATTCACTAAAAAAACGAGGCAATTTCATTCATTCAGGAGTTTTTTCAATCATTCACTTTGTCACAACACTATTTTTATTTCATCAAAAACTGACAACACAGTAAACGTCAGCTAGCTTCGTCTAATTAAAAATCCGAGTATAGTTGTATAACATTCATAGACCGAACTTTGACTTTACTTTGATGGAAAGTTCAACTTTCAACCAAAATTATATTTCAAGTTTAAGTTTCAAGTGCGGTCTATGAATCTCAACCTAAGGCTGAGATTCATAGACCGCACTTTGCTTTACAGCAAAGCAGTCTTAGCAAAGTAAGTTTGTTTATCGAAGTATCCTATCAATATTTTGAATAAAGAAGAGCTTGACAGAACTATGAAATATAATTTTGGTTGAAAGTTGAACTTTCCATCAAAGTAAAGTCAAAGTTCGGTCTATGAATCTCGGCCTAAGTAAATGTCTAATTACAGTATTACACAAAAGAGGGGATACCTACACGTCAGCTGGAGACCAATGTCTGCGCAGTGTGTGGGAACCAAGTTCTAGTCAATGTTGAAGAGGAAGGAGTTTTGGGTATGTATTTAACAAGAATTACTTTTTTTATTTATTAAATTGTCATCACCGTTATCAGTCTCGTCAAGTCCACTGCTGGACATAGGTCTCCCCTATATATTTCCAGGAAGAACGATTCTGAGCTCTTTCCATCAACCGACTTCCCGTGATCTTAACAATATCGGTGGGCGTCCTATGTTTCGTCTTCCGGATCATGGTCGTCATTTGAGAATCTTTTTGTTGGTTCTAAGAGCTACATAATATGAGCTGCCTATTGCCACTTCAACTAAATACTAAATTAAATTGCATTTACTGATTATAAATAAAAATCTTTGAATGCTGTTTTTGCTATTCTAAACGTAATGTTTCCTAAGATCGGCATTTCTGAAGTGCCACGAGTCTAAGTTTGCTAAGTTTTATTTATTGTCGCTGTCGTGCACAATTCGTATAAATAAATGAAAGAAAGAAAATTTATTTATGTAACACAACATACACAGAACGGCTACATTGGCAAACATAATGCTAAATGCTTATATTTATTTTACTATTAATGTGTTTCAGAGAATACGTATAAGCTGACATGTGGTCACGTGTTCCACGAGTTCTGTATCCGAGGCTGGTGCATAGTGGGCAAGAAGCAGACCTGTCCTTACTGCAAGGAGAAGGTGGACCTCAAACGGATGTTCACAAACCCGTATCCTTTTATAAATGGTCAAATTCAAATTACTGGAACGTCAGGCTGAACATCTGTATGCCTCAAGTTGATGGACGCAGGGCAGTGCATCGTAGGGCACGTTTCTGACGTGCATGACCTACGAGGCAATGCTTTGTTATAGGCGATGGTTACTACTTAACATCAGGTGGGCCATATGCTTGTTCCATCAGCGAGCGAAATGTAAAAAAACACGGATTCGACATGATTTTGGTGTTTTGACGTGCGGGGTCCTTCAAAAGGCGAGATAGACCACCAGTGCATCAGGACCACCTCTGGAGTTGTAGGTGTCTATGGGCGACGGTGACTGCTCTCCATGAGGTGGCCCGTCTGCCGGTTTGTCAGCTATGGCATAAAAAAACTACATTTTAGAGTTTGCATTAAAATCTGTCTATCCATTACATAGATGACAGTTAATATTCATACACACTCTCTCATAAGTTTTCGCATTTGTAATATTAGTCCTTTGTCCAGCAGTGGACTTCTTCATGATGATATTGGTAGGATGTTATACCATGTGAAAAAAAACAAATGTAAGTATTGAATCCTTATCCTGATATCAGTTGGGACCGCTCCAACATAATGTACGGGCAACTGCTCGACTGGATCCGATGGCTGGTAGCCTGGCAGCCAATGGTTCTGTTCATGGCACAGGGCATCAACTGGCTGTTCGGCCTCGAATGATCCGGGGAAACGGCCGCTCACAGCGGTGATAAGACATTACAAAATGTTAAAAATCGTTGGAGAGACTGATGTGGGTTGAATCAAACTGCGTGATATTTGGTTAAAAATAACTAGTGAATTCTAACAATTATTTTCACTGAACGAGATATTTCGAATGATTGTGTGGAACAAACGGGTTTTATCGCGATTACCTTTATTCATTCCCGATGCTACGACCGTGTAACAACAGCTGTGGTCGCGGGTAGACTAGAGTTCATTGGAGTTACCAGATAAAGTCAGCGCAGTGTGTAGATACAGTTAGTGTGGTGTGTCGTAATATGAACGTGGACATTTCTAATTCTAAAGACCAAGTGAGGGTAGTTGCAATTGCGACTGCCTACGCTTCTCGACGGTTACTCCAATGAACTCCAGTCTGCCCGTGACCACGGCTGTTGTAACACGGTCGAAGCGTCGGGAATTAATAAAGGTAATCGCTATAAATACCCGTTTGTTCCATGTAATAAATGTATAGCGATCGCGTTAATTTAAAAAGTGCTATATTTAGCATGATTTGTGATTAAGTTTCCGTGTATCACAACTTTATTTATTTAACTCTATTGCACCAAACAAAGTTTGTACAAAGAGCTTAATGCTTTGCAGCATTTTCTACCAGTCAGTGTGAATAGATGAATGCGAACACAAACCATGGTTAATATCGGTTTTATCATGAGTGATTCTTAAAACAGGATTTTCTTAGGATTAAAAGCTTTATTACGTGTAATATCATTTAAAATCGGTACCGTCTGTTCGGGAACCGTTAATATTTTTAGAATCTGTTTTGGTACATTTCTGCCTTTTGTTGAAATATTGTTTCATGCCTATCAGTTGACGAATTCCAGCGTTTTACCAATTACTTACTCCAATACCTCTATAAAAGTATTGATTCATTTTTAGTACATTATGTACCGATATAACATAATATCGCCGTTTTGTAAATATTTATCCGTATTAGGATATCTTTTCATGAAAATAATATTACAATTTGTATGATTAATTATATTTAAGATCGAATAATAATAGCTTAATTAGTATTTTTTTCTGTTTACCAAATAATATCTGAAATAATGTCCCAAATCACTCAAGCGATCGCGTAATACGATGTGAGTTGTCAATTTTTGTTCGAAAAATTTGAAAAAGGAACACGGTTAGCGATCACTCAATCGAGCCGTTTTGCTGGAATCGACGCACAGCCTGTCGATTCCAGCACAACACATCGAGTTACGCGATCGTTTGAGTGATTTGTGTTGCTAGAATCGACGCCTAGGGCGTCAATTCCAGCATCACGGTTCGATCGAGTGATCGCTGAATCCGCGTTCCATTTTCAAATTTTTCAAACAAAAATTGACAATTCACATCGATTTACGCGATCGCTTGAGTGATTTGTGTTTTCAGAATCGACACCCTGTACTGCCTATGAGGTCTTCTCTTCGGAATTATAAACGAACGTTCGTCTTGATATTTTGATTTACATTGCGTGGCATAGGAATAGTGGCAACTCGACTGCAGAGCGTTTGTTACCTTATCGCGCAGTGTACTTCAAAGTGTTCATACGAAACATCGCCTATGACTTTACCGAGCAGACCTCCAAGATCAGTATAATCTTCATGCCATTCGCTAGTATAGTATCAAACTATTGTATGGAAGTAAGTACAGTGCCACCAACTTACATGTTTATGTGACTGAAGAAGAAATTTGAGCATTATTTTGACATCCTTCTTCGAAATAAATCGAAATTGGCTGTACTGGCCTAAATACATGCGAGCAGCGGCCGGCAAAAGTTGTATAAAAATCCATATCTGTCATGTTAAGCGGCCAGATAAATTACATAGTAAGCTCATATCTGTCGTGTAATTAAAAAATTGAACTGTGAAACATGACAACCAAGGAAGGAGGTAATTTATCAACGGTTTCATTTAAGATTCGAACTGGCTTCTTGTTCTTAGGGTGCCTCTACTACTGAAGGTACTGGAAAGGCCTGCGCACACCTAGGTCGCTGGCGATGGCGATCAATGAAACGCTGTCAAATAGCGCTCTGAGCGAAATTTGACGATTTTAAGTCATCCCTTTAAACTTTTTCAAACTGGCTAGCAAAGCTGGCTATCTCGAGAAAATGTAGTTGTTCTTCGTAATTTTATTTGACAAAATGAGTAGAACTACTTAGTTTTAATTTCCTAGCATTATTTGAGAAAAGTACTAGACAAGCCTTGGCCACAACTATGCCTTGATAAGTTGGTGACACTAGAACGAAATTTCCATACGAACTTCCGCATTTATAGGTTAGGTTATGCAAGTTATTTATGGCCATACTTACAAGCGTTACTTAGGTGTAAGACATTGCCTAAAGTTAGCCATATCGTGAATTTATCGTTGGATTTTTTGACTGAGTGCGGTGTGGTAGCGTCAGGCAAAACCCGCGGTTTTTTTTTGCATATTCTAGACTTGCGTTTTACCGCAATCTCAACTACTGTTAAGTGATGCTGCGGTCAACTGTGTAGCACGCTTACCTAGAAGATACCTTTTCACTCTTAAAAACATCAAAGTACTATAAGAAGAAAGAAAGAAAGAAAGAAAATACTTTTATTTTGGACACACAACACACATAAACACAGCACAAACAGAGTACATAACACAAAAAGAAAGAAAACAGAATAGTAAACAGAACAAAGAGTAAACACAAATATATGTAAGTGGAGCACAAATCCGTCTGTGCGCGTGTCCTTATGCGCGTGTGCCAAAACCGGTCCCATCTCAGCTATATGCCACCCACTACAAGCGTAGTGAGTGACGCTGGTTTTCAGATGAAACCGAAAGTGACCTCACGGCGGCCACCGAGGGCCAACTGAACTATATCAATTTAAATTAAAAAATAAATACTAAATAAATATACCTAGGTACTATTATTTACATAAACATAAATATATATCTGTTGTTAATACATATGAGATGACAGTTGCCTATACACTGGTTATCTTTTAAGAAACGCTTGTAAGTAAGGAGGTTAGTGTTCCTTATTTTGTTAAATGTAATTTAAGTGTATTTCAAATGAATGTTTTAAGTACATAAATCCTTATTCTTGTTAGTAGGCCATATAGCTTATGAAACCAAGCTAGGGAATAAGGTTATCTAATGGCGACAAAGCTTAGACTTTCCGAACTGTTGACGAAAGTCGTTGGATGAAAAGTGCTCAAAGTCATTCTTCAAATGAATCTGTGTATGCAGGGTGGTTTTTTGAAAAAAATAATATGCACTTATTGTTTTCTTATAAATCGAGGGCATGACTCCTTTCACGACTTTTCCCTAACTTTTAGGTTTCGGACTTAGCCATCATCACCCTTCTCAAAAAAACCACCCTGTATATCCATCAGTAGACTTCTTAAACCTGATACTTTCATCAGACTGAAGATATGACTTCATCAATGAATAAATATTTGTAAAAAAATACAATAGAATAATTACAATGTATTAAATGCTAGTTACCCACCAGATGAACCGAAGACATTGTAAAATCGCGGAAAGTCGGTGGATGGAAAGGGCTCAGAATCGTTCTTCTAGGAAATGTGTAGGGGAGTCCAGCAGTTGACTTCTGATGACTGATGATGATGAAATGCTAGTGACCAAAAGAAGGCAAGTAAGCTATACTTTTGAATTATTTACTTTGCGTTTGGTTCTAAAACTAAACCTAATACTTATTTAAAAAGCTGGAAAACTAGGTGATAGTTTTCATCTTTTCCTCTTTTGATTTAGACGAGAATATATTGTTTTTATGCTAGCTTGTTTCTTGTCATCTGAATTTATTATAAAATAATGTATTTATTCAACTGAAACGAATATTATGTATTTAGTAATTTATTAAATATCAAAGTCCTCCATGTCTTTAAATTTTATTTATGATGAGTTGGTTCTAAAAAATTGTGTTAAAAACTGTTTTTGTAAGAAATTAGTGGAAAATGTAATTATTTTGTACAAAGAATAAATTATGTAATAAATGCCACTACATTCAGTTTATTGGTTAGAAGCATTACCAAATGGTATTACAATTTTATGAAATCTTATACCTTTAAACGAGAAAATCTTGTATATAATATACAGGGTGTCCCATAAGTCAACGTCCAGCCGAAAACGGGTGATGCGCCAAGTCATGACAGTTATCAGAAAAATATAAGAAAAAATATTTGCTAAGTAACTTTTGAGTTATGAGTATTTTAAAAAAACAGGAAAAACTGACATTCTGTGATGATCTTTTAAGTCCTGTGACGACAAATATTAACTTTTCATAAAACTTTTTTCTGCAACGTAAGCATGAATAACCCTTCTGTAAATTACAATTCAAAATTAAGCCATAACTGCCTCAGTTTTCAATGAAATCGTGGAGTTTTGGCCAACGTTTCATTTCAGATAATTACATCACCCAACTTTAACCGCCTGTACCGCAAAAAAAATGTACTACACTATCATGGCATGTAACTTTAAAAATTGGCGCATTTATCCAGGATTCCAAAATGGTATAATACTTGCTAGAGTACTCCTTAGTTTAGGAAATAAAAAATGTTTTTTCAACTAAACCGGATTTCCAATCAATTTTATTTCAATAGATAAAATGTTTGTACCCTTTAAATGATGGACTTAAAATGCCTACGCTGTGTTTTTAAGTGACTCACAATTCACAGGTACAAGTAAATACCATTTCAACAATGCAAGTAAACAGATAGATCCACCATCTTGTCGAAAGAGTAATAACCATGGGTTTTCTAGTAATTTGTTAGTTTTAGGTAAAAGTTTGAAATAAAATTCAATCATAGGATGTCTTCAATCGTGATTTTAATTTAACTACATCAAGGATTTACAGCAAATGTTCAAACTGTTAGCCTTCAGCAGTAATGCAAGCTCTACATTTCCTTAAAAAAAATCAGCTGTCTGTAAAGTCAGTTAACTGACGACAGTTGAACGTGACAACGTCATACAGCTGTCCACGCGGTCGCATCGCTCACTCAAGTAGGAGAGAGCCCGATGTCGAACGCTGCCGAACGCGGAGGCCGATTGTGCCTCTTTGTCGCTCGTTCCGAGCTCTCACTTGCACTTCAAGTATTAAATGGAACGCCTCAGAGCGAGGTAACACCGCATGAGTCATGTTTTTTCGTACGAGCAGCCGGCTCCATCGAATTATAAGACGTTGTCACGTCAAAAACCATGTAATAAGACCGGCGAAGGGCGAAGGCAAACTTTAGATTAAAATCACGATTGAAGTAATCCTATGATTGAATTTTATTTCAAACTTTTACCTAAAACTAACAAATTACTTGAAAACCCATGGTTATTACTCTTTCGACAAGATGGTGGATCAATCTGTTTACTTGCATTGTCAAAATGGTATTTACTTGTACCTGTGAATTGTGAGTCACTTAAAAACACAGCGTAGGCATTTTAAGTCCATCATTTAAAGGGTACAAACATTTTATCTATTGAAATAAAATTGATTGGAAATCCGGTTTAGTTGAAAAAACATTTTTTATTTCCAAAACTAAGGAGTACTCTAGCAAGTATTATACCATTTTGGAATCCTGGATAAATGCGCCAATTTTTAAAGTTACATGCCATGATAGTGTAGTACATTTTTTTTTGCGGTACAGGCGGTTAAAGTTGGGTGATGTAATTATCTGAAATGAAACGTTGGCCAAAACTCTACGATTTCATTGAAAACTGAGGCAGTTATGGCTTAATTTTGAATTGTAATTTACAGAAGGGTTATTCATGCTTACGTTGCAGAAAAAAGTTTCATGAAAAGTTAATATTTGTAGTCACAGGACTTAAAAGATCATCACAGGGTGTCAGTTTTTTCTGTTTTTTTTTAAATACTCATAACTCGAAAGTTACATAACAAATATTTTTTTTTATATTTTTCTGTTAACTGTCATGACTTGGCGCATCGCCAGTTTTCGGCTGGACGTTGACTTATGGGACACCCTGTATATATATATATATATTTAGGATCTCGGAAACTGAGCCAACGATTTTCATAAAATTTTGTATACAGGGGTTTTTGGGGACGATAAAACGATCTAGCTAGGATTCATTTTCATAAAATGACGAGAAATGGTTTTTTGCAATAATCTAACATAAACTAAATATATGACTGTTCCTGCCATCTATTGGCGATTGTGAGCAACTAACTGCAAGCTAGGAATAGCTGGAAAGCAGATGGCGTTGTTAAATAAAAATAAGCCACTAAAATTTATGACTCTTCCTGACTTCTTTTGTTCTGGTTTCTTTTGTCTTCGTTTAAATAATACGATTTACAAAAAAAAAAAATCCCGAGCGAAGCTCGGTCATACCGGCTCGTGTATATAATAGCAGTAAAACAGGGCTAAAGTGAGTCATCATCATAATCTCAGCCCGGTATCACCCACTGCTGGGTATAGGCCTGAATCATAATTTAAACTAATATTTGTGAATATTCCACATAATATTTAGCTCCTAACTAAGGATACAGAAAGCATTAAAGAATGCCTGAGTGTTATCTACTTGGTGGTGTTCTAAAGAGGATTCAATTATTATGTTAATACTTCTTCGAAACGGCTCTCTTTACTCTTCTAATTGCTTATAAAAAATAACAAAATTCTTTATTCAATTTACCTGTCATAATTCATTTCTCAATCAAAACGACAAAACAAATCAAGCCGTACGTCACAAAAACAATGTAGGAAATACAAATTACAGTAAAAATCAATATATTTTATTATTCATCATCGAAATTATCGTCTCAATATGTATGTAACCCCACTCCGGTATTGCGGGCATATAAAACACATAAACTGTGTGTCCGCCGTCACTAATTGCAGCAACTTTGGACATTTTCTTTCTGGAATCGGTAAGCTTTTTATCTATTTTTATTACATCTCTTTTCATTGGACCCCGACACGTGCTAGAATCTAAAAAAATAAAAATATGATCAAGTGCAGCCTGAGGCTATTTAAGCTGCTCTTAAAACCCTTTCAGCACATTGGATCTAAAGGCTAGCAGTTTTGTTGATTGCAATCGCAAGGGACTTCCATGTTCGTAGGACATCAACAAAACAATAACATTAATTTCTGTAAAGAGTGTGTCTCTACTACATACGTAATTGAAAACAGGATAAAAGCATGCTTATTTGATTAGATATGTGGAAGGACTAAAAAAAATCCAGGTGTAAGTTCTTAAAAATTCCAGGTCGTCACTACTCCGACAAGGGTAAATGCTGCAAGGAGATCGCGCAGACCAAAGGCAGGGCGGTCGAGCCGTGGCCCAAGAACGACCCCCCTCCCCCCGCGTGGCGGTGCGAGTGCCCGCGCGACCCTCAGCCTGTCAACTACGACCCCTATCGGATCAAAGTGCCCGATCCAGTCGTGCCTCCCCTGCCGCCTAGTAACGCGAAGGTAAGCACTGCCATATTACCCCCTAATCTCGTCTTGGAACCAATATGATTACAGTTTGTTGATTATACATTATAAAAATATGATATAAACGGAATCTTATTGGTGGTTGACTTTCTTTCGATTTAATTTTGTTCATTTGGAATGGTTTTCGGATCCTAGGCTATTTCTTTCGAAAGCTACCGGTTTCCGGGCAGTCGACGCGAGCATTTGAAAGCCATTGGTCAGAATTGTATTTAGATGATAGACTTATTGTCTTTCTTAGGCTTTCTATTTCCCAATGTTCGGAGTTCTGACATAAAACACGTTCCATCAGTCTAGGGCTTTTGTGATTTGCGACATTCAACCGAAAAGTGTTCAAAAGTGCGTTTGACGAAATGAGAGCCACATCGCGTCGTGATAAAAGGACTAATGAAACCCAGCTTGTGCTTTCTTCATCAGTGGTCTGGCGCGGTGTGGAGTAGCGACTACCGCGGCCACCAGCACGGCTACCAACACGGCTACCAGCACCAGCAGCCGCAATCACACTACCAGCAACAACAGAGTGAGCAGGACACTGCAGAAAAAACCGAAGAGCCCAAAGAAAGTTTCATGGGCATGCTGAAAGGCTTCTTCGACAAGATGAGAGGCAAGATGAAGGGAGGCAGCGACGCGATGGTTCTAGACGACAGACAGATCACCGTCTAGTAAGCCCGGCAATTCGTCCAGCGCACTTTGACACGATCGACCTCCCTTCCGTTGTTCTTCCAAAGTTGTTTTTCAACAGGAGCTGCTGAGCGAAGACGCGAGAGAGCTGTTCCGTAGTCCGGAGATCAGCTTCGGGAAAGTGAGCGCTCGCCACGTGCGCGACTTGTTCCACAACTCTCCCATCGTGCATCCCGACTACTGGAGGGGTCGCCCCGAGAGGAGGCTGTCTGATGTCGTGAAGGAGGCTCTGCCTAAGCTGGGCTACCATGGCAGGAACAAGTATAAGTACGCGTTCCATGAGCCCTGGCGGCCGCTGGACCGGATGGCTCTGCTCGAGCAAGCTGAGCGCGAGGACACTGGTAGAATTGATGACAGTGACGTCGCTACGTCTGATAAGCGAGCCTCATGATAATTTCAAATAAAAAAATTGAAAATTTAGTTAAATGTTGCATGTTACGGTACGAATAAACTATTTTTGTATGTATTCTCCTTTTTTATTTTGTAGGTTAGTTCAAGATTCACAGATCTCAGATTCCAGCTTAAAATCTGGTGTTTACTATAAAATTTCACAACACGTTAGCAATATTATGAAGCACGAAATTCTTCTGTACTCACAAAGATGTTATGATGTCTGTATTTCTCTGGCTCTGTTCTTCTATAAAGTAAGCAGGCGTTGCATCTATTGTAAATTATTTATATAGCGTCAGGGGCAACTGGTGTTTACTGCAGCCCTACTTGCGAAGCCCCTTTCATGCCTGGGGGCAGGATTCTCTATAACATACTGGCGGCCTGTCCCGGCTTCGCACGGGTGGACATTTATTTTTCAAACACAAATATGGCCTGTGTTACTCAGGGTGAATGTAGCTTTCCAACGGTGAAAGAATTTTTGAAATCGGCACCGTAGTTTTTCATTACAAACATACACACAAAAATACAAATCTTTCCTCTTTAAATATTAGTGTAGAAAGTTCGTGGATAAAAAAAAGAATTCCTAAAATTCAACTCTCAATTCAAAAGAGTTTTCAAAGAAACGTGACCTAAGTTAGTAGTAAAGCTGTAACTTGCAGCCAGCCTTGGACTGCACGAAGTTGAAAGGCCCCTGTTCGCTGCGGCCAGCACCCGATCCGCCGCCGTGCCCGCCGCCGCCGCCGCCGCCATTCGCCTGGATCTACGTGTGGGCGGCCGGATCCTTCCTATCTATCATGGGCTTGGTGAGTCCACGGTTCACTGGAACTTCACTGCTATTATTGTTTTGTAAAAGGATCATACAAAAAAACGGTAGGAACCAAGCCGTAGTTTGTTGCCTGTTCTTCTAGGATTGGTCGCGTGGAACTGGCACTTAGACTCACCTAGCTTTAAGACGTTTCAATATGATCCTTATGATACTACTGAATAAATACGTACATAGACCGGGCCGTCAATTGAATCACAACCCAATCTTAACAGATCATCCGTCATTCCTGATCTGTTAAAGGAATAATGTACGATTTCTTGTACGTAATTGAATAGTCTATTTAAATGTTGTGGAGTCCCATCAAGTATTTTATATTCTATCATTAAATATATTTCATTGGCCATTAAACCACACAGTGTACGATTAGTTTAAGCATATTGGTTGGTTGATACAAAAATAGCAATACAGCTGTTTATTTACATGTAAAAAATACTAACTTGACTGGAGGAGGATTATAATATTATTTCTATTTCTAGCTTTACAAACTCTACTTGTGGGATGAAGAACGCAGAAGAACCAGTGACAGTAAACCAATTTGTAAGTAAGCCAATTAAAAGATAAAAGACAAAAAATCTCTCTACTTAATTCTGTATGTACAACCTCTAGCGTTTTTAATTTACATCTTTACTATACAAACAAGTGGTTCTAAATTGTGCCTACAAAATTTGAACCAAACAATAACAACAGACAGTTCAAGCTTTATATAACCCTCAAAAGAGGAAGTGATGCACTGGACAGATCAAAATACTGTAATGAGCGCAAAATTGAAACTAAATTGTTTCTTTGCAGGGCGCCCTCGACGCAAGATGAAGCGTCCCTACCACGACAAAGATCTGCCAGCGTGCGTCCAATACTTGATAGTGGGCACTGGTGCCGCTGGGTGGGCTGCTTACAGGGCTATTATGGAGCACGATAAGACTGCTAAGGTAAGCCTTTGCTGCTTAGGTATGCCCAAAACATACTCAGAAGTAAGACACAATAACATGAAAATATGCAAAATTTTGTTTCAAATAAATACATGATTTAGTTCGTTATGTTAATGCTTTCCAAGAGCTGTTATTAAATCCTTATACCTATCTATAAAAATATATTTTGTATAGAAAACACGAAAATTTCTCGGCAAACGGTCCGTACTGCTACAGATTGCGCCATTCGAGAATCCCTATTCCCCAACTGTTGACATTTCATCGAGCTATGTAACTCGCTCACCACTTGAAAGAGCGATTATCGAAACGATTATCGACATAGCTTGTAAAACTAGTAAAGTTCTACGAGCTATGTCGATAATCGTTTCTGATTCTATCTCTTATTATTCTAACTCCAAGCATAGCTCTTTCCATAGCCATTCATCGAGCTATATAACTCGCTCACCACTTGAACGTACTAATTCTACGAGCTATGTCGATAATCGTTTCTGATTCTATCTCTTATTATTCTAACTCCGAGCATAGCTCTTTCTATAGTTCTTTTATTCCAGTTGAGCAACTTTAAGCTATAAATAAAAGTGTTTTCAGGTATTCTTTATAACGAAAGAAGATATCCTGCCGTACATTCGTCCGCCGATGTCAAAGTTCATGTGGTGGAATCCAGAACCGCCCGATCTCAGGAACCTCAACTACGTCGAGAACGGGCGTCGTTTCACGTGAGTGTTGGGTACCTAACTCAGGTGGTAGGTGAAATAAAGAGCGGACTGTAAATTGGTCTGATTCTATTATAACAATTAAAAGAGACGTGTGTACACGTACACGGTTCCGTGGTAGAGCGTAGTGGTTGATGTTCGGTGCCGAACGATGCTGGCTGCAGCCCGCGCCCCGCCGCGGGAACGCAAGACCGGTGTAGGCGCATTGTCTCCGACATAAGTGCTGCTTCTAATATCTTTTAAACTTTAAATAAACAGACGTACCTGTTTATTTTTTGTTACCGCATATCAAATTATATGCGGTAATATTGATTCCATCAAAATCTTAGCATTTTGGTTATGAAGTCGATTTTTCAAGTATTTTAAACATGGCTGCTGTAAGAATGAACACTTATGCTTATCTTTTCCTTATGAATCGGACTAAGTTATCATTCTATCATGTTTGCAAGTTATCATTCCAACAGTGAGCATTGTTTTTATAGGATTAATGAGTTTATTAAATAATTTAAATTGTTAAATAATTAATGTATTATTAATTTTTCCACTTTTACCTTTGACCTGTAACGAATTTGTTATTAAAAATTAACTATGAACCGTATCCCACCGACTGCGCCAAGTTGACCTAGGCTACCTTTCCAGTATGTATCTCGCCGACTGCGCCAAATTCATAGACCCTGTGAAATTTTACCGCAAGAAGACTGGCCCCGCTGTTTCCATCGCGTCTGGCTGGTGCGTGCTGCGGGTGGACGCGGATGAACATGTTGTCTACGTCCGCACCATGTGTGGCGAACAACCTATTTACTACGAACGCTGCTTGTTAGCCCCAGGTAACTTACAACCTCAACCAGAGCTATACTCGCGTTCAAAATCTCTACTGCAAAATTATCTTTTGAGAGGCTTGTAAATAAGGGGGTCTATCTATTTGTGATGTGGTATTAATACAAATATTCTTAACCGACTTCAAATAAAAAATGAGGAGGTTTTTATGTTTGTTATTGCATAATGTCGTAATTTATGAACCGATTTGTAAAAATGTATTCTCTCATAGTAATTTCATCAGTTTCTAAAGTTTTTTAAACCTATTTAAATAGAAAAAAAATCATCTAAAAATATTTATTTTTTCTCCGTTGTTTGGCTTCAGGTTCAAAAGCGAAAAACCTGAGCGTATTCAAGTCCGCTCCCAAAGGCGTCCGCGACAAGGTGACCACCATGCGTACCATCAGAGACTTGGAGATAGCGTATCGGAAGGTGAAGGAAGCCAAGCATGTGCTGATACTCGGAGGTGGAATACTGGGGACGGAACTAGCTTGGCATCTCGGCAGGATGAGTGAGTACCACACACAAAAGTAATAGAGCTCTTTCTCTACCCGCACACAGAGCACTGGTGGTGAAATTACTGGCACGTGAGGCTGAACAGCTGTATGCCTCAAGTGGATGGACGCTGGGCAATGCATCGTAGGGCACGTTACTGACGTGCGTGACCTACGAGGCAATGCTTTGTTTTACGCGATGGTTACCACTTAACATCAGCTAGTTGTATAAAAAAAACTGTCCCACTGCTGGGCAAAAGTCTCTCCCCCAAAATCTTCGTAGTATCACGTTCTTTCTCGACTTCCCACTAATCCTTCTCCAGAACGTATAATTATCTATTTAAAAATCTTTATTATTTACTGAAGTGGAGTAAATACTATAAAAATCAATGAAGATGTAAAAAACTAAATAAATTGAGGGAGGCCTTTGTCCAGCTGTGGGTCAAAGGCCTACCCCAATTAGGCTCATAATAATAATCATAAATAACCTTGTTTCAGATAAAGTGGTAGAGCGTCCCGTGGACTCGGATCCCGTGGAGCTGGCCTTCATGTACAAGGACCGCGGCATCATGGCCAGCGTGCTGCCCGAGTACCTTGGGGAATGGGCCGCGGAGAAGGTCAAGTGCGAAGGGGTCACGCTCATGCCTAAGAGTAAGTGCTGTTTTATCCTTCAAATAATTATTTTTTAAATACTGTTACGACCAAAACTCTTCATTAATTATAGCTACAACTCCGTTTTACTTTATTACACGGCCAACAATACAACCACACGTAACGACGCCATATTCTCCTTCTTCAGCTTCTTCTCCACTAGAGATGTAACTTCTTGCTTCACTTCGCTTCGTTGATCTCCTCCTTTTTTATATGAAGCCGGTTAAAAAGAGGCCGTTTTCTTGTAATCATTAGTATATTTATTTAATAATTTCTTAATTATTCATTTGAAATGACTAAAAACTGATAATATTTTTAGCTCAAGTGTACGACGCGTTTGAAACTCCCGACGGTCGGCTGGAGCTGACGCTGTCCAACGGAAAGTCTCTTGTGACTGACTATGTAAGTTTGTTTGGCTCACCCCGAGAACAAACATTTGTGTGATGAACATAGATGTTTGTTCTGTCTACAAATATTAATTTATTTAAAAAAAAAAAATTTTGGCCTTTTCATGCTGCAGACATGGCCATGTTACTTATAATTTTGAATAATGCACAAATATGGTTTACATTAAGTTATAGTATATTCCATACCAATTTGATATTACTTTTTAAATTACTACTACTACTTACTATTTAACTTATTATTATTTTACTTAGTAAATATCCCGTTGTTTCATAAAAATACAATTCATAATTCTTTATTGCAAACAGAGACATTTACAAATAAGTGATAACACAGGCTATGTACATAAGCGAGCTTAACCCTAAAAGAGTTTTTTTCCAGCAAACCTTTGGGGCTAAGAGAGAGCTAAAAGTAAAATGGTAGTAATGTGTACCAACTTGAAGTTATATACGGAACAAGAGAAACTCATCCATTAATAAATAAACTACTTACACATACATACTACAAAGTACAATTAATACACACAATACCTAAACCTACCCATATACAATTTGATATTGACTTGTAACTAAGGGTTATTAATAAACGATTTGTATTTGCTTTGCTTATGTTTATTAATTTATTTGATGCAGGTTATAGTGGCTGTAGGCACTGAGCCGCGCGAGGAAATAGCGGCACCTTCATTTCTTGAGCTCGACCGCATCAATGGAGGATTTAAAGTCAACACAGAGTTAGAGGCGCGCACGCATCTATACGTCGTAAGTAAGACATAGACATAGACATTTATTTATTTACTACATAAGCACACAAAAACCAGTAAAATACAAGGACACTAACAGAAGAAAGATACAAACAATACATTGATACTGAAGAAGTGCGTCGTGTTTCTGTGTGCTACAGCAGCAAAAGGGCCTTGACTCAGCATAATGCCTAGCTTCTGTAAGGAAGCTATGCGCTGGTATTCTGTCAAGACCGTAAGCCAATAGACCTTGTGACAACATCCACGCACATAACCATTATCGGCGATGGTCACCACTTAACACCAGTTGGGCCATTTGCTTGTTCCATCAGCTAGATGTATAAAACAACAGCCGTCACAGCTCAGTAGCAGCAAATATTGATAATTTTTTGATATTTAATAGTACGTTCACACGCGTTCAACTCGACATTCAACGTGCACATTCACATTCACGCGCGTGTAAACGGTACGCCCGAGCCCGTAAACGCGCATTTAAAAAATACTGCAACGGATTTCAAAAACTCTTCCATTATTAGAAAACTACATTATTTTAGCTATAAGCACTATTGCCCAGGCCCAGCTTCACACTAATGTCATTTAGAAAAAAAGAAGGTAAACTCTATAAAATAATCTTTCTACCATATATTGTTATGAAACATTTTTTAGGTTGTATCGTGTGCTTACAGGCAGGAGATGCGGCTAGCTTCTATTCGCAGTGGAAAGACACTCGGATTCGCTTCGAGCATTACGGGAACGCAGAGGACCAAGGGTAAAATATAATTAAATTTACTAACACACTCTCAGCTAGTTAGTAGCTCTGCCTTCTGCGCCGTTGGCCATTGGTTCGATCCCCACCGAGATCAAACTATTGTGCAGTGAACAAACTATTGTGCAGTGAACATACTATTGTGCAGTGAACATACTATTGTGCAGTGAACATACTATTGTGCAGTGAACATACTATTGTGCAGTGAACAAACTATTGTGCAGTGAACAAACTATTGTGTAGTGAACAAACTATTGTGCAGTGAACAAACTATTGTGCAGTGAACATACTATTGTGCAGTGAACATACTATTGTGCAGTGAACATACTATTGTGCAGTGAACATACTATTGTGCAGTGAACATACTATTGTGCAGTGAACAAACTATTGTGCAGTGAACAAACTATTGTGCAGTGAACATACTATTGTGCAGTGAACAAACTATTGTGCAGTGAACAAACTATTGTGCAGTGAACAAACTATTGTGCAGTGAACATAGATATTTCTCCTCTGACTGTGTCATAAATAAATATTGTGGACAATCAACACTATCTAGCCACAAATTAAGCAGAGCTTATAATGCATATTTTTTGTAAATACATACTTAGAATACAATAGAACACCCAGACAGAGAACAATAGTTATTTGTTATACAAGAGTGCAAAGCTGCTTTTTAACCGCGTGCTCAATTTTGATGACTGAGCAAGCGCAGGATTCTAAAGTTTAACCAAAATCTTTGCACTCGAGTGCAACACGTAACTTTTCATCCCACCTCAGCGAGGAAATGACTAAATGCAAAAAAGAACATGGCGCGACTAAAAGTAACACACCAAGAAGGATCCCAGTATGAGTTATTAACAAATTTAAAAAGGTTGTATGATAAATTCGGCACCATGCAGGTAGAAGTAAATAGGTTTAATGGTGTTTTGAATTCACAAATACACCAAGAGAATACGAGTGCGAGTTTTTATCCAAATAAAAAAGGTTGTATGATAAGTTCGGCACCGTGAAGGTAGAAGTAAATAGGTTGTGTATTCACAAACTTATTGATCATGATATTCTAAATTCAAATTTACTTTATCCTCTAGCGGATAAAAACGGCTTTTCCAGTCAGAAATAAAACAGCAAAAACACACTTTCAGAGCTGGTGGGATGAAAACATCTTTACTCACCACAATATTTATTATCAATGGGGATCGAACCTACGACCTACGGCGCAGAAGGCAGAGCCTACAGACTGAGCTGAGAGGCCAGTCAGATTATGTTCTTTGGTTTGAGATATTGCTGTCTGTAATGTCTACTAATATTAATGTTTATTTTGCTAGGTTCATAGCTGGAGCCAACATGACTGGGTTTTGGACACCGTGCAATATGGAGCCATCCTATCAAGTTAAACTGGGAAACGTGCTCGATATAGAGGTAATATTTATTATTTTAATCAGACTACCACTGAAAGGGCGCTTTAAAGTATGTTCAGCAACGCGCAAGTGATACCTCTGTACCCGAAGTCGGAGTTTTGCTACCACATTTTGTTACCAAATTAATGTTGTTTTCGTTTCGCCTATTTGTCTCTCTCTATTGTATGGTGAAAATATGAGACGGCAAAAATACGTTACATAGTTAGAGTTTTTGTCTCATCTTTTTTCCATACAATGGACAGAGACAAATACAGGCGAAGCGGATACAACATTTGGTAACGAAATGTTGTAAATGCACTGGGACTTCGGGTACTGATGTTGCTAGCGTCCATAGGCTACGGTAACCGCTTTCCATCAGGTGGGCCGTTTGCTAACTTATTTGTCTATCTATCTATTCAGCCTGTATGCACCCACTGCTGGGTATAGGCCTCCCCCCTAATACGCCACTCTCTTCCTGTGCCAGTCTCCGCCATTGCTGCCTAACTACTCCGACAATGTCATCCGACCAACGGGCGGGTGGTCTGCCTCGTGGTCAACACAACAACTTATTCACACAACTTAGTTGTATATAAAAAACAGGGGTTGAAGTATACGTACTTTAACCACCTGATGTTTTTTTGAAGGTGGCGACTCGACGCTGTCTTTACTAACTAAAAATGTATACAATCATCGCTAAAATTAAATAAATAAAATAAATAAATATTGTGGACAATTCACACAACACTACCCAGCCTCAAACTAAGCAGAGCTTGTAATATGGGAACCGGATAGCTGATATAATACTTGAATACATTTTTTTTTTTTTTGTAAATACATACTTCAAATACAATATAACACCCAGACAGAGAACAAATATTTATGTTAACCACACAAATATTTGTTCTCGGTGGGGATCGAACCCACGACCTACAGCGCAGAAGGCAGAGCTACTACCAACTGAGCTAGAGGCCAGAGGAAATTGGAAAAGTAAAAAAAAAATAGCGCGAAAAGTGCGTCGGACTTGCGCACGAAGGGCTCTTTGTCTTGGTCCTATTTCACCCTTTGGATACGGAACCCTAAAACGTAAGACTGACTGAACTAACAAAGACTGAAACAGAGACGGAATTATTTTTATCTGACGAATAGCTTAACTCTAAAATGTTTAAAACTTGCTTAAGTTTGTGAATGCTTTCTCAGGTTGTGGGCGAAGTGGGCGCTTGCATGCCTACTATAGGATTATTCAAGCAGGTATGACGATTTACAAAGATTTAGTTTTTTAATAGTTTGACAACGTGAACTGAAAAATACAATAAATTCAATCAAACATTTTAATTAATAAATCAGGGTTTAATATATAAAATCATTCTTACCATGAGTTTTAAAACGTGTAATGTCGTTACCAGATATATGATAATATCTCAACCTGAGACCTAAAACCTACCTCTCACATTGTGCTTCCACTTATTCCACTTATCTATCTCTTAAATTTAACTATAAATAACATTTATTTACACAAATAAACAAATATTTACAAAATACACAAGAGACGAGTAGAGCTATCTGCAGACTGTTACAAACGATCTAGAGACAGCTCAACTGATCCAAATCAGTGCCAGACAGAAGCGTCCCCAAGGCTGGCGGCGTTGTAACGTGTTAATGTATTTATTTAATTACAGTGCGCGGAAGAAGCTATGGCACTTGAAGCCGCTAATCAACCTCAAAAAAAAGAACTCCCCGGTGGCGGAGAACATCCATGCTATAAGAAGTAAGTTTTATATTAAACCAAACAAACATGAAATTTTCTTCCTCTTCTTAATATACATATAAAACACTTACGTTAATGACTGACTGACAATCAACGCAATTTTAATGGTATGAAGTTTGGAGGGTGTAACGCGGGTTAATTAAGTAGAATAGATTAGCCCGCGCTTTCAATATTTCGCTCTAAACAAAAACTGACAACGCTGGAATTGCTGGACTCGACGCCCTGGGCATCGATTCTGGTAACACAAATCACTCATTGATCGCGTAAATCGATGTGAACTGTCAATTTTTAAAGCTGGCTCTCACTGCTCCCCTTTAGTTGGTAAATGGCCCTTGCTTCCAGATGAAAAAATAATTTTCTAAATCGGTTCATAAATGACGGAGGCATGCAGTTACAAACATTAAAAATTTAAAAAAAAAATGGCAACACCGATTTTGATAAAATTAAAATGGGACCAATCTGGAAGCAGTACTTGTCAGATAAAAAAATATTTTTTCAAATCGGCTCACAATGACAAAATTATGCGGTAACAAACATAAAAAAAAAGGAAATGAGAACCTCCACCACCTTTTTGATTGGAAGTCGGTTAAAAATTGACAACTCACATCGATTTACGCGATCGCTTGAGTGATTTGTGTTGCTGGAATCGACGCCCAGTAGTTGTATCGTCGGCAGGTAGCGGCTATGGGCCAATCCCGTGGACTCACGTAGAGACCCTTAGCCGGACAAGCCAAGCATTTGCAGCTGGCAGTCGGTCAGAGGAAAGCACGCAACGCGAACCTGAGCGTTCTTTCTTCCTTCGCTATCCGCTCCCGCCCTTTTGTATATTGTTCCGTGTTAATTCTTTTGTATTGTGTTAGCTTCACTATTTGTGCCTGTAACTGTTTCTTTTATTATTCAACCTAAACTGTTAACGTGGTGTTTTGTGCGGTTCTTGGAGTCCCTGTCACGGAGTAGAGAGATTATATGGGTTGTTTCTGGTGTAGGGTAAGGGTGCATTTAGAAAGGGATTAGCAAGGGAAATAGCTTAGCACGAACGAAGTCACAAGTTATTATAAGTATAATATAATATGATATTTATAAGTATTATATCAGCTATCTGGTTCTCATAGTACACGCTCTGCTTAATTATATTATATTATATTAACAATATTTATTTATTTTATATCATTTATTTATGGCCATTGCCGTATCTTTACAGAAGTACCCTAATACGAGCCTTCTATTATCAGTATTTAAGTTTTTATAATTAAACAATACAACCAATGCATAAATAGTCATATTTATTTATTTAAAGAAGTAAATAAATGTTGTGGACAATTCACACAGCACTATCTAGACCCAAACTAAGCAGAGCTTGTATGATGGAAACCAAATAGCTGATATAATGCTAGAATACTTTCATTTTTTTTTGTAAATACATACTCAGATTACAATATCACACCCAGACAGCGAATAAACACTGTGTTCACCATCAAATATTTATTCTCGGTGGGAATCGAACCCACGACCTACGGCGCAGAAGGCAGAGCTACTACCAACTGAGCTGAGAGGCTAGTCAATTTATGAATATAGTCCAACTTTAAGACTTTGTGCTTGGTAATTATTGCCTTACATACGTCGAAATCTTTCCCCTTTATAATAAAATGTGATGTATACGTCTTTCCTCTTTTTAATATTATCATAATGTATTATTTGACTGGCCTCTAGCTCAGTTGGTAGTAGCTCTGCCTTCTGCGCCTTAGGTCGTGGGTTCGATCCCCACCGAGAACAAATATTTGTGTGGTGAACATAAATGTTTGTTCTCTGTTTGGGTGTCATATTGTATTCTAAGTATGTATTTACAAAAAAAAATGTATTCAAGTATTATATCAGCTATCTGGTTCCCATAGTACAAGCTCTGCTTAATTTGGGGCTGGGTAGTGTTGTGTGAATTGTCCACAATATTTATTCATTTTTATTTATTATAGGTCTGAAGAGTACAAGAACCGGTACAAGCGTGGAATAATGTTCTATCTGCGCGACGAGACCATTGTAGGCATGATGTTCTGGAACATTCCGGCCGTCGATGACCGCAAAGACGTCGTCACGGAGGTAACTAGCTTAGCTTAGTTTTACTGATTACTGAGAGCACTGGTGGTCTAGTGGTCCCCGCCTTCCGATCCTAAGGTCGTTGGTTCAAATCCAGTCGTGTACCAATGATTTTTTCTGTCGAAAAATGTATGTACACAGTGCTAGTGCTCTCAAACGGTGGAGGGAAACATCGTGAACAAACCGGCATATCGTAGAACCTAAAAAATTCGAAAATATGTGTCAAGTGCACGTTTCACCACACTTGGTTCGAAAAGAATCAGTGACACGATAAGAAGAAGAAGTGATTACTAATCGACCAATCAATTGTTTGATAAATCAGCTGTATATCTGAAAATTCTTCTCACTCAATTTTGTGATAAACAGTAGGCCTACCATAAGCTCTGTCTTTGGTTCTGGTTTAGAGTCTGTGTGAGTGCTCACCAGTGCATTATACTGTGTGTGTGACGTTTTGACGTAGGATTTATTAAGTCAACACTCACACAGACTCAAAACCATAACCAGAGACAGAGCTCATGGTAGGCCTACAGCTGTCAAATATTTGATCGGTAAATTAGTATTTTGTGAAATCAACGTCAGTAAAATTCAAAAAGCATTTATTCAGTTTTCTTTGAAACGTCTAGGATCTAGTAGATCTCTTATTTCAACCAATATTTATTTGTGCGAGTGACTCTTAAAAAGCAAGTATCGTTTTGTCTTCTGACAACTATTTAACTTTTGACATGCTTGTATATTTAACTTTTGACATTATAACTTCATCTTTATGTAGCGTGCAATATTAAGTTGCACGCTTAGTTTTAAGTAGAATACATTGGACATTTATAAAGGGCATTGGGTAAAAGTGGCGTTGTTTTTGAAGACCCGCGACCAGTAAAAAAACTATTGCCATTTATTAGTACTCTCAAAAATAAGCAACTTTTATTATTACAGCAACTGCGTAAAGTATATCGGAAGCGAGATATTAAATTGCAAAAATTCATAAAAGTATCGTCTAAATAGCCAATTAATAAGATTTTCCTAAAGATATAGTAATCGTAGGTGGTAGATATAGTAATAGTATAATAGATGGTGATGTTAAACATAACATCATCATCATCAGCATCAGCCTGAAGAAGTCCACTGCTGGACATAGGCCTCCACTACACATTTCCAGGAAGAACGATTTTGAGCCCTTTCCATCCATCAATTTCCCACGATCTTAACAATATCATCGGTCTATCTGGTAGTTGGGCGCCCTACGTTTAGTCTTCCCTGCCGATTGTCACTTCAACTTACTAATTATACGATTCCTCATTTCTGATTCTATCACGTAGTGAAACACCCAGCATAGCTCTCTCCATAGCTCGTTGCGCTTTGGCTTGTGAACGAGGCCAATAGTTAGCGACCACGTCTCATTTCCATAAGTCATCACTGGTAAACCGCACTGATTAAAGACTTTTGTCTTGGGGCTCTGCGGTATCTGAGACAAGAAAGTGTGGTGCAATTTCTCGAACGCTGTCCATCCGAGTTGGATTCGTCCGGCTGATCTTTTAGTCGAAGTTGACAAACATAACATGAACATAACGTGCTCTTTTGTAAACCTGCCTGGAGCTCAGTGGAGTCATGTGAATTCATAATCGCAAACAATCTGAACAGAAGACGAACCAATTTTCAATCGATTGCAGCTGATGTATCTGTAATGGGTGAATTTCCACAAATACTTGCTGATATATTCGCCCTTGGTACATACCAAATAGCTCAATCAAAAAGCTGTTATGGAGAACATATCAAGCAAGGTATTTATATGATTGAAGTAGACTTGAATCCAAACCAACTCATCCTCAGAACCCTGGTGGCATCAATACATGGCTGTAACGTGGAAGGATACAACCGCGACATATAAACAATCGAACCTATTTGGTTAACATACTAGTCAAACAAGAAGTTCAAGGGTGATACGCCATTATAGGACACCATTGCCTGGGGTGGGGGCGATACCAAACAAATCTGTCTGTCTCCCCGGCACAATTTCTAGACCACAGTTGAAAAATGGAAAAGCCCCAGGGGAAAACCTTCTTCCCCTGGGGCTTTTATAGCAGTGAAGAGCAGGTAGTTCTCCTGTTCTGAAGGAACTCCAACGTGTCTTCAATTCTGTTCTCAACCATGGGAGAACTCCAAAGGCATGGAGCAGGGAGTGTCATGGTATTGTTCTTCAAGAAAGGCAATAAAGCTTTATTGAAGAACTATAGACTGATCTCACTTTTGAGCCATGTCTACAAACTGTTTTCCAGGGTTATTTTGAACCGTCTTGCGCGAAGACTTAACGAGTTTTAAACACCGGAGCAGGCTGGGTTTCGAGGAGGATTTGACACCATAGACCACATTCACACAGTGCGGCAGATTATACAAAAATCTGAAGAGTACATATTATATAATAATCAGCCCTTGTGCTTAGCGTTTGTGAACTATGAGAAGGCCTTTGACTCTGTTGAAACCTGGGCTGTTCTACAGTCCCTGCAACGATGTCAGGTTGACTGGCGATATATCGAAGTGTTGAGATGTTTTTACAATGACGCCACCATGTCTGTTCAGGTCCAGAACCAGCAGTCAAAACCTATCCAGTTGCACCGCGGAGTGAGGCAAGGGGACGTTATATCCCCCAAATTGTTCACAAGCGCACTGGAAGATTTGTTAAAGACGCTGAGTTGGACTGGAATAGGCATTAAAAAACTACTATTATTACCGATTTGCTGATGACATCGTCATTATTGGCAGATTCGATGCAGGACCTCCAACAGATGCTGAACAGCCTAGCTGTTTCCTCACGACGGGTTGGCCTGGGCATGAACTTGGATAAAACTAAGATCATGTTCAATGATCGTATCACCCCAGAGCCGATCACCGTCGCCGGAATGCCTCTCGAAGTTGTGCAGGAGTATGTCTACCTCGGGTAAACCTTGCGGTTAGGTAGACACAACTTTGAGAGTGAGCTAAACCGGAGAATACAGCTGGGCTGGGCTGCGTTTGGGAAACTCCGTCAGGTTCTCTCGTCGCCGATCCTACAATGTATGAAGACGAAAGTCTTCAACCAGTGCGACCTGTAATGGCCTAGGCTTTGCTCGGAGTCTCTCTGAAGGATAAAATCCGGAACGAGGTTATCCGACAGAGAACCTTTGAGCTATGTCGACCAAGGTGGTCAACATAGCTCAAAGGATTAGTAAGCTGAAGTGGCAGTGGGCCAGTTTTGTTTGCCGTAGAACAGACAATCGTTGGAGCAAACGAATACGAGAGTGGAGACCGCGTTTAGGTAAGCGTAGTGTAGGACGCCCTCAGGCAAGGTGGGGCGACGATCTGCGAAATGTAGCTGGCAAGCACTGGAGGAGAAGAGCCGAAGACCGGGCTCAGTGGCACGTCTTGGGAGAGACCTACGTCCAGCAGTGGACTGATATAGGTTGATGATGATGATGATTATTTATGGGATCCAAGTTTTTTATTCCTAACTTACCAATTCTAAAGGTAATAATAGTAGTTTTTTAAATAAAATGCATTTTATCCCATACTTGGACAATGTTATTCTTCTAACTTCAAAGTCGTATATTTTTGCTCCGATATAAGTTACGACGTTTTTTGTTTTTGATATTATGTATACAAGTGTAGTACTTCAATTCAAAACACATTGCATCAGTGGTCGCATTAAAAAAAAACAACGCCACGACTCCATACAAAGTTACCCAATGCCCTTTACCACCTTTTTCAACATGTATTTTATGCAATAAACACTTTGACTTTGACTATACAGATGCTGCGCGCCCGTCCGACCTACAAAGACGTCAGCATGCTGGCCGATTTGCTGGGCTTCCCGGAAACTGAGTGCTCGCCGCCGCTAGCAGACGACCTCAAGGAACCTGGACCTTGCATCAAAAAGTATGTACTACGTAGTCAGCGTTATAAGTAGAATGGCATTTCTGTTTTTTTTAATGACTGCCTTTGACTGCCTTCACAGCTCAGTTGGCCCTGCCTTCAGCTCTGGAGGGCGTGGGTTCGATCCCCACCGAGAACAAATATTTGTGTGGTGAACACAGATGTTTGTTCTCTGTCTGGGTGTTATATTGTATTCTATGTATGTATTTACAAAAAATATATATTATATCAGCTACCTGGTTCCCATAGTACAAGCTCTGCTTAGTTTGGAGCTAGAGTGTTGTCTGGATTGTCCGCATTATTGATTTATTTTGTTTATAATGTTAAGTTCAAATATTTCTTAACATTTTAGATTCAAGTTTTAAGCTTTATTTGTAGAGCCACTTTGCGCTACATCTATTTACCAAAGTTGCGATAACTTTGACAAATCTAGAGAAAGTCTAATTTACTAACTGAAATTTGCCTATCTACTTTTGATGTTGACTGTGCATAAACTAGGGCTGGTGATCATCATTATGTTGCAATCAAATCTATATATATAAAAGAAAGTCGTGTTAGTTACACCACTTATAACTCAAGAACGGCTGAACCGATTTGGCTGAAAATTGGTTGGGAGGTAGCTTAGAACCAGGAGAAGGACATATGATACTTTTTATCCCGAAAAAGTAACGGGAACGGGGTGTTACGGGAACGGGCGAGCGAAGCCGCGGTTGACCGCTAGTACTTGACAAAAGGAACAGCGATCACATATCTTGTTGCCATAATTTTTAAACCACTATATTTGGCCATACTAGTATAATAAAGCAAAGTTCATATTCGCTATCCCATGTTTATTACGTCTTCATTCAGTCTTTTTGCAATCGTTCTTTGTCAAAGATATAACTCAAATAAATGTATAACATTAATGTATAACTAAAATAGATATACAGGGTGGAATTTTGTAATGCCACCTGGAGGGAAAGTACTCTTAATAGTTTTTCTTTCATTTAATTTATCATGTTTATTAGAGAGATTTCATCGTTATAATTGACCCTAACGATCGATGCAATAAAAGTGCAGGGTATTTTTTTTTTCAGATTTTAGCCTGTTCGATTCCCGGATGTGGTAGAAGAGAATTTTCGAAAATCTTTGAATGCAGTTTGCTTTCTATTAAAAAATAAAGGAATGTTTCCTTTGAGTAAAATTTTCTATCTGCAGTATTAAGAGTACTTTCCCTCCAGGTGGCATTACAAAATTCCACCCTGTATACGTGTTATCAGCTATCTGGTTCCCATTGACCAAGCTCTGCTTTATTTGTGTCGATTGTTCACAGGCAGGCGTATTAATATTTATTTTCTAAACTTTCTGTTTTCTTCCAGTTGGAGAGTATTTTGAATGTGACCCTCGCCGAAGAAGGACTTGCTAGCCAAGAGATCAGACATTTTGACATTTGTGCATGTAACCCTAACCAGAGAGAAACCGTTATAAATCAGACAGTTACTTTTATCGTCTTTTGTTTACCCCTACCACACTACACTTACACTTAATTACCCTAGGCTCTTTTTCTCACATGCCCAATGCCCAGGGGCCCGAGATAAGTCCTCCTAGTACTAGCCAGATTCAGTGGTGTACCGAGAGAGGAACGGCGATAAATTACTTGCGGGTACATCTAAGTGCAGGTATAACCTAATTATTATTATTATTCAGCCGTCTTTGTCCCACTGCAGGGCAAAGGCCTCCCTTCCCTCTTTCCACTCTTCGCGACTTAACGCAGTGACAGGCCACGATCTAAGGTGGGAGTCAAGTTCGTCCCGCCATCTCATTCTTGGTCTTCCACGTCGCCGCATTGCATTTTGTGGGATCTATTCTGTGGTCCTCTTAGCCCACGAGGTGTCAGGCATGCGGCGGCAGACGTGTCCAGCCCAGTTCCATTTAAGGGTGGCGGCTTTCTGACCAACGTCAACGATGTGTGTTTTTGAGCGCAGTATACTGTTCCGCACGCGGTCTGACAGATCTAATTAGACGATGTAAAAAAAGGTTCGCTTCGCTCTCTGTTGGTTGGTTTTCTTAGTATGAAAAGTTGCTAGTTTTGCACCCTCCTATGACTAATTGCTACTTCGACGATTGTATACGCCTTAAATAATATGATATAACAAATTTCAAACAAAGCCTACATCACTTTACAGAATCGTATTACCAGAATTTGCATAGATGATGAGGATTTTTTATGGACCATCCCTGCTCAGGTCATCACCGTTAAGATTCTTTTTTATCAGCGGTATCACATCACTAGTAAAGGATGGTTGGGATTTCTTGACCCTTGACCTTAAACGTTTAAATTTTGGTCTTGCATATAGAGGAGTGGTTGGGTTCCTTGGAGGAGTATAACTGCCTTTGAATTCGCAGTCCTTCGTTTTTAACGTAGTGCCTTTGAAATAGCAGTCCTTCGTTTATAACTTACTGTCTTTAAAATAGCAGTCTTTCGTGAAAAACTTTCTGCCTTTAAAAAGCAGTCCTTCGTTTATAACTTGCTGCCTTAGTATGTGCAGTATTTTTGTATAGGCATAGCTAACTGCTTTTGAATTTGCAGTCCTTCTTTTATAGCTCACTGCCTTTGATTAAGTAGTCCTTCTTTATAGCTTACTGTCTTTAAAATAGCAGTTCTTCGTGTATAACTTTCTGCCTCTGAAATAGCAGTCCTTCGTTTATAACTTACTGTCTTTGAAATAGCAGTCCTTCGTTTGTAACCTACTGCCTTTATAATAGCAGTCCTTCGCTTATAACTTACTGCCTTTAAAATAGCAGTCCTTCGTTTTTAACGTACTGCCTTTGAAATAGCAGTCCTTCGTTTATAAATCACTGCCTTTGATTTAGCAGTCCTTTTTTTATAACTTACTGTCTTTAAAATAGCAGTCCTTCGTGTACAACTTTCTGCCTTTGAAATAGCAGTCCAAAAGCAGTCCTTCGTTTATAACTTACAACCTGTAAAATAGCAGTCATTCGTATTAACTTACTGCCTTTATAATATCAGTCCTTCGTTTATAACGCATAAACCTCAGAGCATAGCCAGAACCACCTAAAAAAATCGGTTGTCTGTAAAGTCGGTTAACTGACTATAGTTGAACGTGACAACGTCATACAGCTGTCCACGCGGACGCATCGCTCACTCAAGTATGAGAGAGACTGATGTTGAAGACGGAGGCCGATTGTGCCTCTTTGTCACTCGTTCCACGCTCTCGCTTGCACTTCAAGCCTTAAATAGAACGCCTCAGAGCGAGGTAACGCCGCATGAGTTATAATTTTTCGTTATAATCGAATTATAAGAATTATAAGACGTGACACGTCAATAAATAAATATTAGCATGAAATATAATCATGTATACTCATCTAAACATGATATCAAAATAATAAATATAAACACACCTAATAATTAAGCTGAGTCCTTGCGTTAGACATGGTTGTTTATTGGGTGTGTTGAAGATAAAATTAAGTTTTACGATTTTCTTATTTAGAGGACTCTTAGTTTCAAAACCCGCTAAAACACTTATCACTAAATTATGGCAAATCAAAAATTGTGCTTAAGACTTAATATGAGGCAACACACAAACTTTTCATAACGATATCCATTGATTGAATATGGCAATACCTTAAAAACAGTTTCATTTGAAAAAAAGTAAAGGATATGTTATAACTTCTTTGGTTTTTAAGGTTTTTTCAATTTAGGCAAACACGTGGTCTGGTGGGATAAATGAATGTCCCACTATGGGATATATTATCTCAATTTTTTTTTAGGTGTCTTGGTGCTTCACTACATTGCCATTTGCCTAACATAGCAACCATACTAGTGTTATTCTTATTCTGGCCGGAACAACCATTGCAGATCATACGAAGAATTCCAATAGTAGGAATGAACGTTTTCTTTGGTCAGTTTAGCCTTAGAATTCCCATCTACTATTGCAATGAATAAAGGTAAATCGGCGACTAAAGTACGCCGATTGGTCTGGAAGCTTAGGTAGAGGTTGATTTTTAGGGTTCCGTAGCCAAATGGCAAAAACGGAACCTTTATAGATTCGTCATGTCTGTCTGTCTGTCTGTCCGTCCGTATGTCACAGCCATTTTTCTCCGAAACCGTAAGAGCTAGACTGATGAAACTTGGCGAGTAGATGTATTCTGTAAACCGCATTAAGATTTTAATATAAAAATAAAAAAAAAACTATAAATTTTGGGGGTCCCCATACTTGAAACTGAAACTCAAAAAATTTTTTTTCATCGAACCCATACGTGTGGGGTATCTATGAATAGGTCTTCAAAAATGATGTTGAGGTTTCTAATATCGTTTTTTTCTAAACTGAATAGTTTGCGCGAGAGACACTTCCAAAGTGGAAAAAAGTTGGTCCCCCCCCCTCTAACTTCTAAAGTAAGAGAATGATAATACTAAAAAAAATATATGTTGTACATTACTATGTAAACTTCCAACGATTTTTGGTTTGAACGAGATCTAGTCAGTAGTTTTTTTTTTATACGTCATAAACCGTAAACCGCAATTTAGCTTTCGACGAACTACAAGAACCTTATTATGTTACATCAAGTAACATAATATACAGGTTCTTGTAGTTCGTCGTGCTACGGAACCCTTCATGGGCGAGTCCGACTCGCACTTGGCTGCTTTTTTTTTGACAATCGAACGTTATAGTTTTGATGTTTTCAGCCTCTTCTTGAAGCATCTGATAAAATACTTTGTACTTTAGCCTATGAATTCTTTTGTTCGTCATAAGCTCAAGTCTTTTTGTGGGATCGGTCTGGACTTTCATTTGTTTTTGAAGGGAGGTGCATGTATAGCAAACATCTGTTCTCGGCGAACCAAATCCGATATTGTCTAGTGTATTAAATATATTCCGAAAAAAACTTTGTTTAACTTTGAGGTCATTTTCACGTTCTGCAATATACATTCGCCATAATTTTCTGATGTTAAGCTCAGCTGGGAGGTACAATCTTTGCGTTTTAGAGCGGCATTAGTGACTTTCTTGACATTAGAATTTTTCAATGAATTGTTGCACTGATCCCTTTCTTGCCTCATATTTTAGGGTTCGTCTATCACCTCCTCTTTTTTCTTCTGGATGACTCCCTCCACTTTGATAAAACCTGTTCATAATACCTTTCACCCTGTCTTTTTTTATTAAAAATGCGTCTAAAAAAGTTTTCTGACAAACTGTAATCATGTTACGGTTGTCACCAATAATATGATATTTCGTTGCAATCTTCCTTTTAGAGTTTGTTTTTTTTTGTTTCAGCTGTAATATTTCAGTATGAAATTATCTTGTAAAATCTTTGTTTCACATTTATAAAAATGCCTGTGGAATTTTCTGATATTCTGGCATGTAACTTGTGCGCATCTAAATACCTTTTAGTTGTGGTTGCACTGTGGGAATTTCGGGTGGGTTCCCAACGAGTCACACCAGATCCAGTCACACTGTGACTCGTTGGGAATTTTTTTCCCATCGAGTCACACTGTTACACAAGTGTAACTCGTTGGGAACTTTTATATAAAAAAAAGTTGCAACGAGTAACAGTGTGACTCGATGGGAAAAAAAATCCCAACGAGTCATTCATACTAATTTATTTTCACATACAAATAATATTAAACTAGGTTTATTTTTATAATACGGTTATAAATATATTGAAACGGTGGAAAGAAAAAAGTGCATCAATCAATTCAATTATACAGGGTTATTTCGGCAAACCTTTACTTTCATATCTGAAACAATAAATTTTACAAAATAAGCACAATGTAAACCACTTCAAATGTCAAAAGTTAATTGTTATCAGTTAAAAACTTATAAGTAATGTGGGTAGTAATTTTATTCAATAATTAATTAATTTTAATATATAACCGCGATTCGACCCGTTTGGAATGCTAATATAATTTTGTTACCAAGCTAAAGTAAGGTTCAACAAAATTTTATAGATAAGTATTGGAATATCATTTAAGTGCGAAGATAGAATATTTACGACACATTATGAATATCAAGATGTCGTACAATATTATGATTATTGATTGATGTACTGCAGTGTTGCATAGCACCTTCCCCCGTACTTAGCAAAGTGATTCCATGAGAAACTTCGCTTACCTTTTCCTTTGCTCCACTGTACGTTTCCACGTTGTTCTATCACTTTTTCTTTTCCTGGAATGCTTTGGATCACATTTTGTAACGAATTGTGTTAAATCCTCCATTATTTCTTATGAAAAAACTTAAAAAACCGGCACAATGTTTTTATGTTGTTGACAAAATCGCCATACTATTTGTAATGACGCGTGATAGGAATGCCGTGCTGTGATTGGCTGATTTGGTTTTGGCGGAGTTTGCAGAGCATCGAGACTGTTTTAGAGGCGTTTGCAACAAACTACTACTTTCGTGAACTGATTTGCTAGGGTTATATAGCGGGTTTTGTTGAGGTTTGTCTCCAAAATATTATCATAGTAAAGGAGTGCCTTCATATGAAATCGAAACAATGTGTTGGCTCGAAAACCATTTTAGCGGGTTTTGAAACTGAGTTATTCATTCTCAAATCACAACTTTTTATTTATGTACTTCTGACCCCACTGTGACAAAAAATACTCTACCGAAAAGTGACCCTGTATTACAAGTTTTGGCGCATTTAATAGGGATTCTGAAAAGGTATTACACATGACCATGACAAAACAAAGATTGTGAAATAATTGCTTTATCCCTTTATAGGGCAGAAGGCCCTGGCTTGTATTTTAAAAATAACACGTTCAGCTTTATATACTACGTATACTGGGGCTAATTCGCCAGCTGCGTTTCCGCAGAGCATAATCGACGTTGCTGCCTTAGAAGAGTTTTTAATGGTCTCGGGATACTTCGTCCCTCTTCTAGTCAGAACTTTTACTGAGCCTGGGTCATCAACTAAGTATGTTTCGTCATAATTCTAAATGTTAGTGTCAGTGACATTTCTTTTTCGTATATATTATCAGGGTTTACGTCGAGTCATTTCCGTGGACAAATTGGCAAAATATTTCTTCAGCTCTTCTTCACCGACAGCAGTTTTGCTGCAAAACCTCTGGGAAAGGTCCTTCTTGTACCGTTTTAAAAAAATCTTCATCCAGTGTCTTCCCGGGTAGTTATTGGAGAATTGCTTAATCTCACGACCACTGCCATCCACATAAGTTTTAACTATAAATTGTAGGTCACGATCAGTGACTGGGAACCCGAAGTCGCATAGTTGTATGACATGATCAACGAACGCTCTTTCCTCCTCATCAGTAAATACGCATTTACGGCCTGGTTTTGTGTTAGGATTACCAGCAGTTAGCATCTTTCGTCTTAGTATAATGGAGCTCCGTGGGATATTAAACTTCTTCGCAGCTTCTCTTTGGGTGAGGACCTTATCATCAATGGCTCGGAGGCAGTTCTTCATTTTATCTTCAGAGTACCATTTGTAGGGTCGCCCCCCTACCTTTTTACGCGGTTGACTCATTATTTTTTGAGTTTCAGTTGACATCATTAAACTTCATGTAAATCATGAACCTAACTATGGTCCAAAAAAACCGTTGGACTATAGTTAGGCACGAAGTATCATTTTGTAATATTTTTCACTTCATAAATAAAACAATTGAAAAGTTTGATTGATTCTAAATTATTTTATTAGAGAGATAACTTACCTTCAAAACTAAATCACTTGACAGTACATAACTAGATTGCAATGTGAGGGTAAGTACGAAAGTTTGCAGCTCTTCTGCGTGTGTTAAAACTTTGTCGCAACTCCTAATAACCTGTTTCGTTAAATGGTACGTCATACGAAAATGGCGAATGTATTTGTTACTCGACACTGGCAAAATTGATCCAAAAAGGACAGATGCTATTCATTAAGAAAAAGAAAGTATTTCTGCTAGCAACGCGGTTACGCGATTTGCCGCTAGATGTCACCGTTTAGCCGATAATATTGATCATATTGATTTAGTCATGCAATGTCGTTGGACCATAGTTGCCCCTTTGGATTATAGTTGGGTGCTTTTACGGTAACACCATTCAATGTCAGTAGAGAAAATTCACTTAGTAAGTGTCAGGACCACCACAGACAATTCTATCCATGAATCCCTGCTTTAACCCTTAATCAAATGAAATACTTTTTCCCCCGAATACTGTGTGTTTCAGTATTCGGGGGTTAGTGAGATAAATAAAAACTGAGAACGGTTCTTAGGTGAGTTTTGCGAGTAGATTTCAAATTTTATAATAAAAACTTGGAAAAGTGGGGGGAAAGGGGGGTTTTGCGGTGGGAATTTTTTCAAGTCGCTGTTCTATCACGTAATCGTCGGGTTGATTCAAATAGGTATCGGGAATAGAATTAACACTATTTGCATAGCAAGTATCGTCTTCAGAATCAGATCCAGATAAATCGGATATATCAGCTAAGTTATCGACAGTTCCTTCGAAATTCTTCTTGGTAAGTACGTTTGGCTTCTTTTTGGCATTCATTTTTCAAAGTTGCTAGGGATAAAAAATAATATAAATCAAAAAGGAACTAAAATAGTAAACATATTCTGTTCAATGAACTGACGCACATTTTTTATATACTTAGCTTAAGTTTTTTTTGAAGACAGGGACAGACAACGGGAATTTTTCTACTAAACTTAAACTTTAAACTTTTTCAACTAAACGTTCGGAAAATAAGTCTAGTTTAGTTTATTATAACGTGTACTCACTTAACAGATTTTTTTTTCAAAAAGCTTTCTAAAATTCGTAACACAGCAAGTATTTTCGCGGAAAAATCACAAAATGTAAGTTTGGCTTTTTAAGTTGTACGTTGTTTCAGTAACAGGTTTATCTTTAAGTTCCAAACCTGAGTAATCAAATAAAACAAGCGATTGTTCAATGCGCTGAGACTGAATAATTTAGAGTTATCAATGTAGTGCAATAACATGTTACAAATATCGTAATGACACACTCCTTCGAATAAATCATGCATTATATCAACAGTAATATTTTCAGTAACATGGTATGAAGGAATAGTATTAAAAATGCTATCTTCTCCGTACACACCAGTTTTAGTTAAGCCATTTAAAAGCAAATCAGCAGTATAGTTGTCTTTATCCCTAAAAATGTCATCGGCTTTCTGCAGTTTGTTTACACAACAGTGACTTGTGGTTTTTACAAAATCTAAGTATAATAAAAGTTACGAAAACGATTGACTAAACCCCAACAGATAATTTAAGCCTAAATTATCACCTGTAATTAATCCCAAAACAAAATACACTATGTTTTTCATTTTCAACAACAATTTCGACGTCATTTATTTCTAAATCTATAAGTTTACTGACAAGTGAGTAAAATAATGAATCTTTACCAAACTCTTTCATTGAAGTATTGAATAATGCAGCAACAAATATATTTTCTAATAAAGGCGTATATTCAGATGGAACTGTTGGAAAACTAACGTATGTGGCTGCAATAGACTGCTTACCAGCGTGGCTACCTAAAGCATTACCCGTCTCAAAATCATCAAAGTACTAAAAGAATGGAATAAATATTCCATTTTTTCTAGCGATTTTCGATTTCCATAGAGTCCCATTAATTTGTAATGATATATGTATCGGAATACTCCTGGGAATGATATCGCTAACGGAGACAAGCCTGATAGTCGTCCAGTCCCAACGAACATGATGGTCTAAGATGTGCGTCAGGTGGGACACTTGAATGGTGATTTGCGTGGGTATGTTGTTGCTTCCCTCCATTAATGGAAACTCAGCACTCGTGAGTGATAGATGTGAAAAATCCATATCAATGGTTGCTTTCATATGCCACCTTTTAATGATAGCTTCCTGAGACACTAATGGTCGATAGCCAGACGATGGTTTGCACATCCACGATGCAGCTTGACCGGGTAAAGTGCACAACTCGACAGGTATCTCAAAGACCCTATGAGATCCACCACAAAGAGAACTTGACTTTGCTAGGAAGAATATTACCAAGCTACTTTCACCCATATGGTGAGCTATTTTCAAGTTAAAAGATAAAGATAAGATAAAAAGCTTTATTTCCCTTATTCTAACTAGTTTACATTCTTATATTATTTTCAAGTTACGAGTGAACAAACCCATGCGAGCCAACATACTACGATGTTCAGCCATTATGTTGTGAAAGCGTTTGGTCCAATATATAGTGAACAACATGATAAAGGAAGCAAGCACAAGATCAAAGTGGAATATAGCCGACTTTAAGTGATCAAAATAGTCGGATGATAGAATGAGAGCCGGGAAGGTAGCATTGACAGGTGAACTCGTAATATTCGGGAGAATTGTTGTTACAAAGTTGACCTCAGTTACATGAGTAACATTTTCAGGGATTGTCAATGCAAAACCTTTTAAGGGCATAGCAGCTGCTGAGAATACTACTGGGGCACAGCAACATCTCATGCAGATTTTATAACCAATGAACACGGTCAAGCAGAGTAATGTCACACCGAATATCCATGACACAACTTCTTTCCATCCTGAGAACAAGCTTAATAATGACCAACCTTCAGATGCTTCATCACTGATTTTCTTTGTGAAAGTGTCATTATTTGCCCGGCCAACATTTCCATCTCCGAGTGGTACTGATATTGGGCTGTGTTAGCATTACTTACCAAATCAGCTAGCTTGGCCACACTACCAGCAACTTGGGGAGCTGACATGTTGGTAATTTCATAAGCTCGACGTAAGCGGGTCTCATTGTAGGCAGGGATGGCAACACTGAACGTATCAATCACAATTTCTGGCAAAGGACCGAAAATATACTTATCTCCAACGAGAGACTCACTCTGCACCGCGTCCAAAATTTCTTGAGTTGGCTCAATTATAGATCCATCAATCTTTGCTCGGCAGTTAGCTGGTAATTTCAATCTAGTCTGGCTCTTCAGTATCCGGATTGATTGGTCTGTCTTAGTTCCATTTCTACATATTATCGTCAAATCCATGTACTGAGTATTATGGGTAATTAACCATGTATCATATCCTATGGGTGCAATGAAGACTTGGTCTATCTTTTCATCGTGGATTGCGTCCATAAGACAAACTTCACGAATCCTATCACCTCTGAGAACTGCATGAGCCCCACAATCACGTCCAACATTTGTGCTCCATACATGACTCATTTCACAAGTACCATAAGGTGCCCGAGAGCATAACTGGTAATCTTCTAATTAAATTGGTAAGTAATCCTTCAGTTTGAGATTCAAGAGTCTGCATTCAAAGACGCCCGGAATTTCAAAGAATGATAGCTCTTAAAGACATACTTGTACCTGTAGCTGTTTTAGTTTGCATTGCGTTCAAAGAATAGTGTACGCTTGGTCTCACAGAAGAATTTATAACATATTGCTTAGGTTTAATATAGTACTTAGTCGACGCAAAATGTCTTAACAATTTCTTTTCTGTATTTACATTGCTAAAAGACGATGAACATGCATTTATTACAGATTTAATAGCAGAGCTATCATGTGGAGTATTTGAAATACACAGTCTTAAAGTGCTTTCAATGACTCTGATAACATTATCTGTAACATCCAATAAAATATCTGCCGCCGTAGCTCTGTTTAAGTTCGGATTACTATAGAGGGATAAAGCAAAACCTATTGCTGAATTTTGCAAAACTTTCAAACAAATATATTCTATTTCCGAAGAATTATTAATAATTGTATTTGCTGGCAAGACTTTTGAAAACCGAGAAATACCACGTTGTTCTAAGGATATATTTTGTATAGTACTATGAATATTTTCATGTTGAATGTCGAATTTGTTTGATTGAATCTGATCTACACAGTTTGTATTTGTTGTTGGGATTCGCTGTGCTCTTGAAATACGTCTTCAAATTCGCCAAAATCACAATAGAGAATGAGATAAAACAATACTGTTTACAATGACTCATTGTTCTTGATGACATATGGAATGAGTAAGTAGGTGGCGTTTAAAGCTTTTTAAAATACTGAAATCGTCTATGACATTCTAACTGTGCACACTCATATACTGCTAGACTGTTATGTTTAAATCGAAAGTGGAGGACCAAACTTTTAATGGATTGTAAGTCTGTATTACAAACATAACAGCGATAAGTAATTACCATTTTTAATACAGGAACAAACTTGAACACAACTACTAGTTGATTTACCTACGTACAGTCAGATCAGTCTGCAAACTGAATTATATAAGGTCCCCAATTATAGACGACACGCTTGGGAATTTTACGTCTTGTGGTGTTTTGATCTTGTAAAAGTAATGTATGAACATCCACTGTTGAAGACATTCTGCCGGGTATTTGACGTCAAATACCTGAAATATCTTGAAACATATCTACAGCCTGCAAAAGCCTTTCGACTTGGTAAGTGATGTCGTCAAAGTTGACGTAGAAAGATTCAAAGCTTTCAATATTTGGTCCTACGCAAACCACGATAGGCTGGAACGTTAAGTGCTTTTCTCGGTGGACATCTCGACGTGTTGCCAAGCTATTGGTGATTTCTGTTTGGGTCTGAAAACAAGAAAAAACTGCTAAAAAGCTGCACAGTAAAAACAAAAGTAATATTTATGGTCTATAGACATACAATAATATATAATCGATTGGAAACTTGACCCCCCGACTAAATTGCTTATTTACCTTGACATGCAATAACAAGCTGTCCCGCGCTTCTAGTATCGTGGGTTTTGCATACTTTTTGGATGAGATGCCACAAAAGCTGTCCAAGAAAAAAGGCGGGAATTTTAAAATATCAAGAGCATGCAACACTTGCTATGCACTGCTTAAACGGAGTTGATACTATTTATTATTCAAGACAACATCATGTAAAAAAAACCCTGTCCGATCCCTCAGGGTGTTGTTAGCTATCGTACTTAGAGTCATGTGGCCTTTAAGCCCCTTTCGGATCGGACGGGTTTTTTTTACACATTGTAGAAAAAGTTGAATGAAAGAAAAATTTATTACTATAAGTTTATTTAATGAAACAGATACCACTGATGTGATGACACAATTAAATAAACACAAAACATAGGGGTTATAAGTCATAGTCGAAATCGGATTCCAAGAACTCTACACCTGATAATATTGTATCATCTTCATTGCTTTCTTCGCTGCTACTGCTACTGTCCCCAACATGTATTACGAACCGTTCAAGTTCATTTTCAACAACACGGTCCCTTAATTTGTACTGATGTTGAACATTTAGTAGGTATATGATCAGTGTACTTCTTCCAATCATCAGCAGTTATGGAAAGAAAACATTCTTTTATTAAATTTTGCATTTCAGCTCCTGGTATTCCTAAATTTTTGCTTCCTACTTTTCTCTTTGCCTGACTCCATACAAGCTCGATTGCATTGAGGTTGCAATGATACGGTGGCAGCAACAAAATTTCGTGATTGTGGGTATGACTGTAATTTTTTAGAAGCTCTTCTGCTTCGTAAACAGTTTCAGGTTTATTATCTTTGATCAAACACATTAATTCAGCTTTGGTATGATATTCTTCAAAATGAATATTATTCTCTTGAAGCCATTTTCGGAGATTAGCTTTAGAATCAGACATAGCAGGAGGTTTGTTCAGTTGTTTCACATGATAACTTGCATTGTCCATCACAATTACACTAGGTTTAGTGAGATTTGGTATCAACATTTCCTCAAACCATTTCATAAAGTTGGTAGCATTCATATCATCATGGTAGTCAGCTGATTTGGATTTTGTGCTGAATACCAATAACGCACCTGGCATAAACCCTTCCTCCGATCCTGCATACACAATGATATGTCTTTTTCCTGACGATATATTAGTAGTGACACCACTTGTTGAAGGTCCTTAAAAAGTCACTGCACGCTCTGAGATGTTGGAACATTTTAGTATAAGTCTAGCTTGGCACTGTGTGCACTTTGCGTGAAATGTGACTTTGAGTTTAGATTCGTTTTTGCTCAGTTTTTACCAAAATACTAACGTACATTCTATTTGATAAGCTCAAGGAAGACCCAAATAAGTTTTTCAATTATTTTCGGATGTCAACAAAATCGTTTTATTACATACTTTCTCATCTGAGTAATGATTTAAAAGCTCGCCGAACACACGTATCGCTACCTCCTGAAGAAGCACTAGCCGTCACAGTGAGGTAAGTAATATGAAAATATTTTTTACTAGTTGATAAAAAAATTAAAAATATTTAAATAATATTGTAACGGTGGAAAACTGGGTGCAGACAGGCAGACCGACTATTTCGGTTGCGTTGGCCCTGACTAGCTCAGTTGGGGTTCGATATTCCTACCGCACAAAAGATTTTTATTCTAAAATAAAATAAATGTTAGAAATCAGTTACAGAGTTTTATTTAAACAACACATACCTCATACATGACATGTTCATTAGCTTAGGAATGAAAAATTGAGACTGCACCGCTATGCTATCTTATATACTATATAATCCTAAAGTGATCCTTCATTACATAACCTTATAGTGAGCTCAAATAGCTACTTAACTACAAATTTATGTGCTCAGCTATAAAGAAATTTAAAGGGTCACCTTATACATATGAGAGGTTTAATGACCTCACGGGATAACAATATATTCCTTTACATAAAATGTAAGCAATGGCTATCATGGATACATGAGAGGTTCAATGACCTCGTGGAATCGTTCCTATTCTTACATAAAAATCAATAATGCTTATATTATTTACACGGGATGTTTAGTGACCATATGTTCAAACTTTATCCAAACCATCGCTCTCAAGCGAGCACAAAATTATTCAGGGAGAGGTTACTGCTTAGTGTGTCGGAGGTGTGAATATTTGAATTTACCAATCACTAGTCCCCGGATGACCCAATTAAATAAAACCCACAGAAAACTACCTTGTGAGTCACCCCGGAGCGTTCCCTAACACCTACACCCCTAGCGTCCGCCTCTAAAATAACCCTAGCAACAGTACACTGACATACGGGGTGGTAAGATAGAAAAACGCACGACAAAGACAATAGCAATGACCACGATAACGAAATCCTACCTATTGACAACAAACATAGCACTCTCTACGGCAACAAACAACCGTGTCTACGGCAACAAATAATTATTGACAACAAACAACAGACCAGGACTCCACGGAGAACCGTCCTGATGCGCCTACTCCTTCCGCATTAAAATAAATTGGCACTGGCCCACCTCAGAATCGCCGACGGGCGCTTATCGTCCACGTGCGATGTCACCCACGTGCCCTGCCGCCACGTGCCCTGCCGTGCAGTCGCCGACTGCCCCCGCCGCGTGTCTCGCGCCCCCGCACAGGCGAACAGAAAAGGAGGCGCCACGCAGACGGTGTCAGCAAACTGGAAAATACAAGACCACAGGTTAATCTCGGCAACGTGTCGACACGGCTCGCATGGAGCTGCGTCCATAAAAATACAACTGCTCCTCCCCTGTATGCCCCATGCTGTGTGATGCTTCTCAAAACCCCTACGTACCAGAAATGGGCTCTCGCCCAGCTTGCAGTCGGTTCGTATCGGCAGCGAGAATGCTGGCTTCGTGTGCTGGGGCTCGTCTCTGGGCACGCGGTGATGGTATTGGTTGGCGCAGCTTCGTCTGTAATACCCAAATCTGGTTAGCGAGGACTCCTCCACAAACCCAACGGTGCAAGCGTGCAGCTTTCGTACGTACCGGCGATTACTTCTAGGCTCGGCGTCTTTTCCGTGGAATGCCCCCGGCGGCCCCGCACGCGCCTTTTATCACCTCTGCTACCATATACCCCGCACCTCGAGCCACAAACTTCCGCCCAGAATATTCCAGAACACTTGCTCCAATAATCCACGGCATATTCGTCTCTCCAGCCAACATTTTTACTGTCTGTAATCGCGAGCTCGCTTCACACATCGACCCAACAACATTATTTCTATTCACCCGCCAAAATCGTTTATTTCTCAGTTAGTTACACTACTCGCCAATGGAGGCCCTCGCGTCTTACTGATGGTGAAAACGTTGTCCTTTTCCAACTCAAGCTAAACCCTATTTCTCTCCTTCTCCGACCCTACCGACATGCGACTACTTCGTAACAGATGTCACTAGTAGGCACCGTTCGATACGAACATCGCTACCCACAAAAGTGATGACATCTGTCAAATCCTGTATTTTGCGGCTACTACTTAACAGATGGCGCTCTTCGCCAGCCATCTGCCTAGCCACTTTTAGTGTTTCTATTCGTTGCCAGAGGTCGCCCTTACAACGTTTCAACAAATCCCTCACCAACTTTCGTCTTGGCGCGTAAATTTAAATAGCTCTCCATTAGCTTTCGACTGATACGAAAAACTATTCTGCCAAAATAAATGAAATGCTACAATATTAATAGTTAAAATATTTTTTAGTAGATGATTGAACTAACCGGAAGATTTTGTCCTAAAAGTCAATTTTATTGTAATTTTAAAACTTAGACAACGTGATAAAAAACACGTGAAAAGAGCTTCCTGCCAGTTCCATCAATAGACAACAATTACCTAGAAAAGGGCATAGTCAGGTCAAAAATACCTTAATTTAAAAAAAAATACCTTATTTAATTATTGTAATCAGTGTTTTATAATTCACTTATGAACTTAGTACTTACTAATAATCATACATCATCGTAAGTTATTTTATTAAAAAATGTTTGAAACACATTTGGATCCACTCGTTCCGTTTGTATATCATCTTCCTTTGCTGAGCCATGTATGTGTTGTGTTGAATGTCGTGTATAATTATGTTTGGTGATTCTTGGATTGAACGTGGATTTAGTGATGTAAAATTATATTTATACGGTGCTTCATCTTCGCTGTCGTTTGGTGGACGATGAATTTGAGCATCGTGATAAATCAAGTTTGTGATGGATTGTGAAGATTATTGAGTCAGGAACGTCGGGTCGTTTCGAGGCACTGTAGACTGGAATGTAGATGGCTGTGGGTTTTTTATCATAACAGGCTTTTGCTAAGGTTGTTTTTGGTTATTCTTTGTTGTTGGATCTTGTGTGGTTCCCTTATAATATGTCCTTTCATCGTTAGCTTTAGATTTAGATAGTGTATAAGTATCAGGGGTACTCCTTGCTTGACCGCGATTTTGTTTAATTTTTTTTATAGAATTCAATATATCCATTTGTAAATCAATTTTCTCGCTCTCAGACATATCGCTTAAATATGGAACAAAGGATACAAAGAATTTATCGTCAGGAGATGTGTGTCTTTCTGGCTTTTTCAATTCTTCAATTACAAATATATCACAACAGTAACACAACAGATTTTGTGTTACCGTTACACAAATGTAACCCAAAAGTAACACATCTTTTGGGTAAAGGTGGTTTCATAATTGTTAAATAAATAACCTAAAATAATACAAGATATTTTTTTAAGATTGGACGTGCAGTGCTATAGGAGTAATGAAATACGATTTCTTAATAAATGAAAATTGAAAAAAATACAATAAAAACATAACACAATACTCAATACTCAATAGATTTATTGTAAACACATGGTAAGTGAGGTGTTAATTTTACAAACAGTGGTAAGTAGCACATGTGAGCCCCTTTAGGACACTACAAAACACAAATCACATAATTATCAAAGCACGAGTTAACAAAATAAAAAGTCTCCCGAGTTCTTTTATTATTGGAAAAATTGTTTCTAAAGATCTACCAATCTTATGAAATTTTGTCAATAATTGTGAGACAATTCGAGTAAGAAAAAAATCAAAACGAAATAGGTATTGCATCTATTCTATGGCATTAACGAAAACCCCCTAAATCTAAGAGTTATACTTATACCAAATTAACTTGTTTTTAGTCGTTATTGTAATTACAAAGACAAATAAAAAAAACACTAAATATAACCTTAAAGGGCCACTACTAAACTTACTAAAGCCTCATGGTTATAAATTGCTATACCATAAAATGTGTTTCACATTTGTTTTCTCAACTATCTATACGTTAGAACGAGTAGTTTTATAATCCTTAAAAAATAATGGCAATCCAAAATGGGATAAATATACCTAAACGCGTTAACAGGCGTTAACGAAAGTCTTGGCCTTAACAAAAAATAGTCTCAAAATATCCTAGGAAATGTTATCAAAAGATTAGCAAAATAAACATCAAAACAAGTAGTTCTCATTAAGACTTACAAATTAAAGACTCAAAATATCTTAAGAAATGTTATCAAAAGACTAGCAAAATAAACAAACAAGTAGACTCTTAAAGGCAAATCAGTTAGAAATAAATCGCGTGTGCTGGGTCATGTAATTTATACTCTTCTAGCTTATCTGATATTCTATCAATTTCAATTATCTCTACCATCAATGTTTTTGGTACCGTATCTCTGTCTATTTTTTTAGGCTTTTTAAATTTTATCTCGCCTTTATTACGTGTCATAGCATAAAATGAGACGTCAAAAGTTTGGTCAGCATTAACAGCCGTAATTACTCCATTGTAGTATTTCCATGTCTTATTCATGGCATAGTAACGCTCTAAAACTTTACTATCCACAGAATAATCGTAAGCTGTCTGTTCACTTTCATTGTTTGATGGACTTGGTATTTTATCTGACAGCACAGCATCATTCTTGTTCGTAATTTTGATCATTGAGTGTTCGAACATTAGTGGACGTGACCCCTGTGAATCCGAATTTTTTACAAGTTGGCAGTAACAGGGAGAAGTGAAACTGGTCTTGATTTTTTGTTTCATGTGTCGAGCTTCGGGAATTCGTCTTGTGTCGAGACCTTAATTTGATCTTGGGAGAAATCGGGTTCATATTGGTTTTGCATTTTAGAATCACATACGATATTACGAAATGGAACAACATAGACCATGTTGTTCCATTTCGTAATATCGTATGACATCTGGTCGTTTAAGTCATCTGGGACACTGATATAATTACATGCACTTAGTGGTCTTGCCTGTTCAAAACACCAAAGTGGAGAGTTTTCAATGTCGTTTTCCAATTCAATGTCCATTATATTAGAGTCAGTGTGCTCGCTCATGTTGTCCGAAATACTTGTAGTTGAGCTAGAACACCGTGAGGGCTTCTTCGTTCTGTATTTTTCTTTTTTTTTCTTATGAATTTTAAAAAAATGGGTGTTCCAGGGCCGCTGCCTGTCTATTAATGGCGTCTGCCTGCCTGTTCATCGCTTCAGTTTATTTTTTCATTTCTTCCACTTTTATCTTATTGATGTCATTTTTTATTTGTAATGATTGGTTTACTGCTACTGCTGTATCTAAGCTCTTTTGTAATCTGCTTGCTGCAGACGTTTTCTTTCTTCTAAGGGTGGCTGGTGGAGCTTGGGGACTTTCTGAAAAAAAAAAAACAATTTATTCTTACACACCTCCTATAATATCTGTATTTTTAAGATTATAGGCATTAGAGATAAATTATATTAAAGACTTAAAATTTCCATCATCTACGGTCTGTTGTGACACTGCTTGTCTGATACTGGTCAGTGGTTCTTGTGGCCTTTCTGGAATATAAATTATATTAAAAACAATTTACATACACAAATAATGTTCTATCTTCTGAATTTTTTATTTATGTTTAATAAAAACTTTAATTACCATCCTCCACTATATTGGATACTGGTGGAGGGGCCTCATATGATGTGCTGGCGACGACTGGTGGGGCTTCTAATATTTCAACATCCCAATCTAAAATAATAAACCAAATAATCAGTTTTAACATAGGCAGTCATTCAGTTTTAACATAGGCTTTCGATTTCATATCTTGCCATGTCTGAAAGGTAAATAAAATTAGATGTAGGTAGGAGTTTAATTCAAATTGATGTGTTCTGGTTTGAAGAGTATAGGCCGGGCCGGGCCTGATAAGCCGTTCACACATTTGCTGCGACACCGCGCTGGGACGGCCGCTTCAAATATGAGTACCTTACCGGCCTTACAGGCAAAACAAAATTAGATAGGTCAACTTACTCTGCGCCATTCCTTCCAATTTTTGTTAGCACCGGGGATAGAGTTCAACTCCTCCCCGATGCTATTCCAACGCGCGTAGGCCACCTTTTTTGTGAATTTCGCTGAAAATTTTCCTCGCCGCAATTCGTCGTCTGCCTCCAAAAGGCTTATTAAACTGTCTTTCTGGGGTGCTGTTAGGTAGAATCTCCGCCTTTTCACTACCACTTCGTCATTTATCCTTAAGTTTTCTTTATTCATTATTTTATTCATTCATTTGTTGTCAGTCGGGGTAAGTGCGTTATACTTTTATCAAAGTTGCATTTAACTACAAATATTTAGGTTTCTATAGTAGTTGGCTGTCAAATTATCTATATCTATAAAAAATTCTTGCCCTAATTTGGAACGCGATAAACTCCGAAACTACTGAACGGATTTTGATCAAATTTTGTAAGCGTCTATAATATGGTCCAACTTAAAAGATAGGATAGTTTATTTTCAATTATTTAGGTGTTATTAATTTATAAGGGGCAAAAGTTTCGAAATCTATGTCTATCCCTTTCTATCACGTTGGGACTTATATATGTCCATCCCTTTCTATCGCTTAAAGATTTTTCAGAAAATTCTCGACTTTGACGAGGGAAGAACGCTCTAGAATGTCTTTGAGGTTCTGGAATGATCAAATTTAAAGTCGGTTAGCATCCGGAATGCTCCCACCCAAACGTTAGTAATCCAGAATTATCTAGAATACTCAAATATACCCATGCAAACGGTTCTGAATTCTAGATTTGGACAAAATGTTCTAGAAAATAGTGCTCCTAAACGTTATAGACTGTTCTTTCATCATCATCATCAATTGATATCAGTCCACTGCTGGACGTAGGTTCACCTTGAGTAAAATAGGCTATATTTATGTGTTTAAAAAATAAATGTCCACCCGTGCGAAGCCGGGACAGGCAGCTAGTAGTATCATATAATAATTTGTTTCCTACGCAACGAATATAATATGTATTGCTTGTGGAATTTAGACCAACTTTTGTAAGATAAACGCTTGTTTAAAGTAAGTGACTTCACTAGACGCACTTACCCAACCAAATGAGGTAAGTGCGTAAGTTGGATAAAATACTTCTAGAATGTTCATTTTAACATTTTGAACAAATTGTTGCAACAGGCGAATTTAAGTTCTACAAGATTATGCATTCTGATCTTTATTGCTATCAATATTGGGTCCAGTAGAACTTAAAAAATAAATAAGGGGCAAGTGCGCCATACTTTTTCTTGTCAGGGGTAAAAACCTTTTTTCGATCAGTGTATGTACCTACTTAATTTATTTTCTAAGGATAGGTGGGAGAACAAGAAATAAGAAGCAACAGGTACCCAAAATACTAGTTTAGAATCAATTATACAAGTTTTTTTTCTTATACGGGATTTAAAAACAAAAATTGTATGAGTAGTAAAATTTATTAATTTTTCTTTGGAATTAATTATTAGGAACTTGAAATCTTAAACTAAACAACTTTTTTTTTTTTTACATTAAATAGAACATCCTTTGGCTACAATCTCACCTGATAGTAAGCGACGATGTAGCCGACGATGAAGCAGGATGGTCTAGAAGACACCTATTCACTCTTGCCTTGAAGAGGCCCAGATTGTAGTTGTCAGGAAAAACAGCCGTCGGCAATGAGTTCCATTCCCTGGAGGTTCGCATAATGAAGGTGGAGCTAAAACGCTTAGTGCGAATGGGTGGTATGCTAACCAGGTATGGATGGTACTGAGCCGTGCGTCTGCTAGTCCTATAGTGGAAGGGAGACTAAACTAGTTACAAACAATGAGTTAGGTAATGTCGCAATTTTGAAATACAAAAACTATAACTCTTAAAAATTATCGTAAAAGTACGTTGTACGCCCAACTCTGTTTTGAACAACACACTTATTGCACATTGTAGCTCTCAAAACGAATTTTAAACTCAAGTTGGCCCCGCCTTGTTATTTTTGGGTCAGGAAGGACTGTTACAATGTCATCAATATGTTTGAGATCATAATTATATGTCATCAACGTTAGGATAAGCAAATACTGATTCTCTTTGGGTATTATGGACTTTCCTTACAAATTTGATGGTGGGACAGTCATTTTCAATTGATACAATTTTACCAATATAGTGTTTAACACATTTTTTTGTGCAAAACTTTACAAGCACCCAGTCGTTTTCTTTTAACTTATTACAGGAATCACTTTCATCAAAATTAAAATCTGTTAGATTTATCATTCTTTGGATCGACATTTTCTTGATCATCATCATTATCTGGTAATAAATACTTAAAAAGGTATTCCTCTAAGTTTTCGGGCTCTGACATATCTGAATCGCGAGTGCTGAAGTTACCGTCTTCTGAAGATGAGTATTCAAAGTTTTTAATTTAACTCAGAAGTTGAATTTGTTCTTGAATGTAACTTTTGATAATCTTTGCATGACAGTTTTATTCTATATGACTCTTTTTGTACGTATTGATCGTCTATAATGGTAATTTGTTTTTTAGGATCTATGGTCGGCATTGCCGCCAACTTTGGCTGTTGGAAATCAGAACTTGAACAGGCCTGTAATGCATCTAAATTATTGCAGTAACTGGAAACACTTCCTTTTTTTCCCAACATTTTTTTACCATTACTTTTATTTTTTTCAATTTTATTTATACTATTGGTTTTGTTTGATTTACACCTAGATTTTTTGTTTTGCTTTTCCTCTTCTTTTTCTTTAAGTTTCTCTATCACATCTTCATGAGTAAGTACTTCTGCGCCTCCCGAAACCCTGACTTTCTTTCTTTTAACTACTTCATTTTCATTTGGTTTCATTGTCTTTAAAAGTAAAGCTTCAAATGAAGTAGCCTCAGCGACATGTAGATGACTGGATGATAATGGCTTTATGTCAGAGGATTTGCTAAGTTGCAACTTGCAACTTAGATCATCCACCAAACCTTGAAGCGAATTTATTTTTTGGAGGCATAATGAAATCAGCGTCGATGGATACTTTTCATCAACCATTTTTTCATAATTTTGGTTCGAAGATGCGTTTTCTTTATTAATTTTCCATCTTCTTAACGCATCAGGATCGTATTCTTTTTCCGGTACAACATGCCTCCCTTTTTAAATCCATTTTTGAGAATTTGGCAATCTAAGCTTTGCCATACTTCTCCAACAAGGACTGAAAACTCTTTTTTTGGTAAGTGCTGGCCCACATGTGTTCGTTGCCACTTCACTATATATTTATCCCACTTATCTTTGAAGGGTTTAAAAACGGCCAAATCTAAAGTGGCTCGAGTGGGGCGGTAGTTTTATTATTGTTATATTATGTTCTTTGGCCTTTTCTATAATTGGCAGTTGAACATGTGTGCTGTGCCCATCGTAAATTAACAGTGTTGGCTCGTCTTTGTTTTTGACCAAAGGAATGAAGGTTTTTGTCATAAACTGTTCGAAGGCTTCTGCCTCAATCCAACCGTTCTTCGTAGCAGTATATGAAGTACCAGGAAAGCTTTCCTGCGATGTCCACTCACTCCACAAGTAAATATAATAAAGGGCGGTCCCTTTTCTCCTGCAGCACTGCTCGCAAAAAGTACGGTGGTGTTATTTTTTCCAGATGATGATGTTGTCCTTGTGGATGCATGTCCTTTTAATTGGTTTACTTTCGTTTTATGTGGGTCGTTGGAAAAGGATGTCTCATCTATATTCTATATCCTGTCTGGCCTATCTTCCAGGCCCAAGTCTTTGATGGTTTTTTCAAGAATATTAAAATATTCTTGAATAATAAATGGGTCACAGGCTTTTTTCCTGGCGTATTCGACAGCCTGAGGTTTTTTTATTGATAAACCATTTCGCGAAGCAAAATTGGCAAACCAGTCACTTCCGGGTATTCCATCTTTAAAAGGCGTTTCTATTTTATTCGTCTTAATGTAATCGGCGACCAGTTCAATTACTTCTTGACGGGAGATACCAAATCCCCACTTCTCCATTACATGTAGATTGTCCGAAAGTTTTTTTTCAATTTCAGCAGATAATATTGGTGGTCTCCCAAATGTAGATGATTACTGACCTCTGCGACCAGTAACATGGTCCATTATAGTAGTACGCGGAATCTTAAAAGTTTTTGGGGCTTCATAACCTGATAATTTTTGTTTTTTAACATTTTCAACTGCTTTAGAGAGATCTTCTTGAGTCCAACTGGGTTTTTCTTTTTTTTTTTTATAGTTTCGGACCATCTTTGGGCACGAATCTGAAATACAAAAATGATAAATTCAGAAAAAAAGGTATTCTTACTGGTCGCTATATTCAAAGATTGATACAATCTGCACTGCACTAACAAGCCTGGCACTAAAAAAATATAGTACCCCTGTAGTAAGTATTATAAAGAGAAAACAAAAAAAAACCGGCCAAGTGCGAGTGGGACTCGCGCACGAAGGGTTTTGTACCATTATCTGTAACCTAATCTTAAACCTTAAAGCGTTTACCTGCCACCGTTATTGGTATCGAGCTAGAACCGGTAAAAAAATTAAGTTTGTTGTATGGGAGCCCCCCTTAAATATTTATTTTATTTTATTTTTAGTATTTGTTGTTATAGCGGCAATAGAAATACATGATCTGTGAAAATTTCAACTGTCTAGCTATCACTGTTCTTGAGATACAGCCTGGTGACAGACGGACGGACGGACAGCGAAGTCTCAGTAATAGGGTCCCGTTTTTACCCATTGGGTACGGCACCCCAAAAAAAAAGTCGTTTTTGAACCACTCCTGTATTATAAGGAAAAACGAAACAAAAATAAATTATACAAATCAGTCAAGCCGTTAGCGCTTAGTCGCGCTAAAACAGCTATGTATTTTTATACTTATAAGATGAACGAATATATGAACTGTACCAAAAAATGTTTACAATTTCTGATTTGAGGTAAGTGCGACATAGTGACGCGCTTGCCCCATCAAGGTATGACGCACTTCCCTCTTTGTATAATTTATAGGTTATAGTTATAGTTTTCAAATAGCTAAAACTCGAGTATTTCGCAAAATATTCAAATAATAATTACATAAATATGAATAATAACATTTATTACATAACCTTAAGGCCAGGATATTCGAGCGCAGTAGGCATTTAGCGCTACCTCAATCGCCGCGAGCCAGTCGCGCGAAAACGCAGTTCAAATGAACTCGGTGACCCCGCTGTGCAAAAATTTTGCGTCACAGTATAAAATTGTAACAGTAAGTACAATTAACTTTGCTTTACGGAATTCATGTTAATGTTTCGGGTGTTTATTTTTAGGGAAATATAAGTAAGCAACACAATTTATTTTATTACCTACCTACAATTGTTTTTTTTTAATGTCACTAACACTGTCTCCTTTTCTTTCATGACTGTTACAGCGCTTCCGCACTACGCTTACCGATGCGGTTTTTGTAATTTTTGTTTGATTAGAAAACTACTGGAGGGATTTGGATGAGAATTTCGGTATTCTGTAGCTTTAGTTTTCACCTATCACATAGGCTATGTTTTATAACTAGGTAATAGTCCCCGCGCGTACGAAGTCGCGGGGCTAGTTATTTATTATTACTTATATAGGGTGCCTGGTAATTAGTGTTACCTTGTTTAGTTAAAAAAAAATCAGCTGTTCCATACATTTTGACGAGTTTTGCGAACATGTAGGGAATAGCTGATTTTTTTTTCGCGATTTCACATTTGGTCTCATTGTAAAAGTTGTTCATAATGATGAGTAAAGTTACGTGTTTAAGTTTCGGTCACTAATTACCAGTCACCTTATATACTTTGGACTAAATAAATTCCAATAAAACTCATTACAATATAATACACAGGATAGTAAATTCTTTATTAGAAATAAGAAATACTAAAATATATAAAAAAACGATATAATCATTTACTCACGGCAATTAAAAGCAATTGAACATAAACAATCAAAAATCACAAATATTAATCACGCGCGTGCTTGGACCTGGTTGCTGCAAATCTGGTTGAGGTAGAGAATGTGCACTGGATGCGCACTTATCAGGCTGCTCATTTTCTTTGTCGTGTTATGCATGGTTTCTTATTGGCATGCCACGTGCATTTCTACTGTCTACGATTTCTGGCAGTAAGCATTTGAGGTAAAACTGTACCAGCTTTGGCTCCATACTTGCTACCCAGAAATTGTCATCTCTTTCTATGCGTTCTATGTACAAAGGCTCATTCTCACCTGCCCAGATTCCAAGAAGACATACATGCCGTCCTGTGACATGTAGTTGGCCCTGAATTTGGTAGTACCAATTGCTCTTTTTATTTATGGAACAGGTATTCGTATTTTTGTTATATTTTAATATTTGAATTTTATTTTCTTCAATTGCTTTTGCCATTCCTTTTTTGGAAGCTGTGATAGGACACTTTATTTCAACTATCATGTCATCATCTATCAACCCGTCAGGAGTGGCCTCAATAAATGGGTGTATGGAGTCGATAAATAATCCGCAGGGCGAGATCTCGACATTCTCCTGTCTCTGCAATTGCAGCAGCGCCTGTTTTTCATTCTCTATTCCATGAGCAATGGAAGTCACATGGGCCAAATTTTTCTTATATAATATATTTTTTACCAAATTAGCTGTACTTGATGATGATTTTCGTTTGCATATTGCACCAAAATTCGATGCTGTAATTAATTTTTGTCTTATCTCCAACCACTCACTACTTTCCCTTTGCAATATAGTTGCTCGTTCTATTGACTTTTTGTCTGCGGTAAGCGATTCTAGGTTTTTTATGAATTCTTCTTGCGCCATTTGTAGTTCTTCTTGTGACATGTCTGGTGCAGAACTGGCAGGGCCATAATCGTGGTGTTGTTTTTTGTTTGTCTCTTTCAAAGCTCTTTTTTTCTTGACTGGGTGCTCTACAAAATACTTCTGTTTAAGTGCTCTCTTTTTTTCCATCTCTTCAATATTACCGCCGGGATCTTTGCCTGCGAATACTTTTTGGATGGACGAAATAGCAGATTTCGTGTTAAACGAGACTACTGCTGCTGAGCACATTTTGACCGAGTCCACGTTTAAGTCCAACCCAGGTCCATAAGTACTAGGTTGGACTTAAATATGGATCTGATATAAAATAAAAAGTCTTTTGCGTTATAACATTTAATTTTTATATTATAATATAAAAAACAACTTATTTCTTAAGTTTAAATTAATTACTAAAGATCGAAAAACACGGTGCAATTTATCAATATTATGGATAAGACCATTTTTTTTTATATAACCCTTTTACAAAACAAAATTAAACATAGCAGTGAAGTTCCAGTGTGGTGCCACTCTAACTTAATACTCAATACAATAAAGTATTGAGTATTGAGTATTAAGCCGATGTATTGTAGGGCAATGTTGACGAATCATCCCGAACAGATTATCCAAGCTATCTTGGTTGAGCTGCCGAAGATTTAGGTACTTGTACCCTTTTGATTGAACATACTGCCAAATGTCTTCTTATAATAATAATAATAATAATTTAAATTCTTTATTAAGACAATTATGGAGTGGAATAATGATGACAGTGATGTTATATACCCCTGCACGCATCTGACGTTTTTTAGCCTCAAAAAGCTATCAGTTTTGAGGAAATGCATGGTACTCATTTTTTCTTTAAATTGTCTCCACAACTGGATGTGATTCGTTTTGCTGGAAACATTTTGCCGTTTCTGTTTTATGATATCTTTACTGAACGCAGGGCCGTTTGTACAGTCAAGAAGTTGATCAAGGTCTTCTATTATATGAGCCGTTTGTAATATTTCTTGCCCTTTTATATCGTCTCCATACTTCTCAGCCATAAGTTTTAAGATAGCAGCAACGGTATTGCTAAGCACCTAAGCTGCTAGCTTCACTTTCATTTCCGATCTGTATGTAGGATTCACGTGTAGAGCTATTAATTTTTGGAAGTGTAGAGTACCTACTATTATTCTTCTCCGCCACGTCTAGTATATGGGACCATTTTCCTTTTTTTCCATCTAATAAAATTTCTCCGCCATTATGAAAATTGTTTCTTAGCGATTTGAAGAGATGGGGTATGTCAAATATTATATATTTTTATACTATCCATTATAAAATAGTTAGACGCAGTCGGGACGGCGCACCACTCTTTAAGCAAATTTAAACTTCCTATGTTGGTGGGCCTTTTTGGTCACAGACAGTGTAACCAACACATGTTTTCCATCTTCCATGCAACGACTTTCTTGCGAAAATATACTTTTAACGGTTTAAAAACGGAAATATCCATAGGTTGAAGTATATGGGTGGAGTTTGGATACAGTGCAATCACTTCAATTCCATTTTCAGAACAAAACTTTGAAAGTTGCAGTGTAAGGTGAGATTTATGACAGTCTACAAAGAACAGAATTGGTTTTGGAATCTGTTCGTTTATAAGCCACGGATTGAAAATAGGAGTGGGTTGGAACAGGTAAAATAAGAAACCTGTTCCGCCTGTTCCAGTTCCAGTAAAACAACAGTTCCAAAAACCTGTTCCAAAATAACAGCTGGTTGTGTTGCATGCAACATAGTATTTTCCGAACGCAACACCTGTTCTCTGCTTGTAACAGGCTATCTCGTTCTAACAAAGGTAAGATGCGTAAGCTAGAATAGAGAAGAGCATGTTCCGTGCGTGGCGTCTCCTTCTAACGAAAGTAATCTCCATAAGCTAGAATATAGAGACGCATGTTTCGGCAGATTCGGGCTGTTGTGGAATGGAACTGGAACTGGAACAGGCAGGGAACAGGCTCTCATTGGTTGGTTTAGACAACAGTTCCAAGCTGTTATTTTAAAACACCTGTTATTTTGTTATCTGTTCCGATATATATGCCTCACATGTTCCGTGCGTGGCGTCTCCTTCTAACAAAAGTAATCTCCATAAGCTAGAATAAAGAGACGCATGTTTCGGCAGATTCGGGCTGTTGTGGAATGGAACTGGAACAGGTTCTCAGTGGTTTAGACAACAGTTCCAAGCTGTTGTTTTAAAATACCTGTTATTTTTACCTGTTCCGATATACAGTGTGTTAGGTTAAACGAGGGACATATTGAAGGAGGGTATTCAGTATTCGATTCTCGTCCCAAATATGTAAAAAACCTATAACCTTAATTTGTGACGTAATTGTCCACTAAAATACATTATTCATGAACACTGAGCGCGCAAGAAGTGAACTTGTAAACAGTAAAATAATCACGCGGCAAAACACGTGCCGATCCTGCCGAAAAGGAAGCTTGTGCGCAAACCCCGCCCCTTCCCTTTGTGTTGCACCGACAGGAGGACACACTCCCGCGCTGACCGCAGTCAGTCTATGCGAGTGCGCTGCTATTTCCGCATGCCTAATATTGCGCTTCCGCGTATCGCAAAAACAACCCCGCTTACTTCGGGATAAGTGTGTCCTGTAAACGTGTTCTTTTAATAACCAAAAATGACGTCTTATCGATATTCTAATGAAGAATATTGGGATATGGTTCGTGCCTACGTGTTATCTAATGATAGTGTGCGAGGAGCCATTATTTTGTACCGAGAGATGTTTCCCAACCGCCAGATTCCGTCGTACAATCATAGGCTAGGTGTTAACCAACGATTGCGAACATTCGGTCAGTTCACCGTACCGACGCATGCCCAAGGACGAGGAAGGGAGCCATACCCAGGTAAGCCAGGTTTAAAGTATGAAGGGAAAATGGATTATACCTAAAGATCATTGACCCGCGCACATGTTCTGCGATAATATTAAATCGCTAGCGCAAGGGTGTACACACGTTGCGAGACTTTTGCGAAATTTTTGTTATGGTTCTGTCTGTTATTTATCAGTGTTTTTTTTTTGTTCATATTTTTATTAGTATCATATAATCATGCACTATCGTGGGTTTCAATACGTCCCTCGTTTAAACTAACATACTGTATATGCCTCACTCCTAATTGAAAATAGTGGTCATATATTCATAGAATGTCTCACTGCACATCCAGCCGCTTTCAGACTTTCCAATTCCCCAATCTTCCGGTACACTACTGGCAATATTTGCTGGGATTCTTACATATGCGTAAACGATCATCGGTGGGGCAAATTTTCCCGCAGCATTTGCAGTTATTAAAACCGTTAAGTTTTCTTGTTCATCGCCACTTGCGGCATAAATGTGTTTTTCCCCTCGCTTACCAAGCACATGACCAGGTTTCGGTGACAGGAAAAATTACAAAGAAAACAACATAGGTAATCAATTTCATGTTCTATAAATATTTTTTTTATATTTACGTTACTCATAGAATAATGAATAAGATGAGGAATAAAAACATACACTTGTCCAGACAAATATAGTTTTTTTTACTAAACTAACTTGTATACAAAAGAAAAACCAGGAAATCTTAAATTAACTTAATTATTTACAAAAAATGAAAAAAATCCTGGTTTTCCTTTCATTTAATTTATCATGTTTGTTAGAGAGATTTCATCCTTATAATTTACGCTAACGATCGATGCAATAAAAGTACAGGGATATTTTTTTCAGATTTTAGCCGGTTTTATTCCCGGGTGTGGGAGAAGAGAATTTTCGAAAATCTTTGAATGCAGTTTGCTTTCTATTCAAAAATAAAGGAATGTTACCTTTGAGTAAAATTATCTATCTGCAGTATTAAGAGTACTTTCCCTCCAGGTGGCATTACAAAATTCCACCCTGTATATACAGGGTGTCCGGTGGCAGAATTAGGATTTAAAAATTAAATACTAAAAAAACTACAAGTCACACATGTTTATTTTATACACAATTACAAAGAACAATAGTGCGGATTTTATTGTTTGAAAATTATTTCATCTAAATGTTGACCATCACGTCGGACACACTCTTCAAATCTCGCCTCTGTATTCCTTGCTACACGCTGGAGTAATGATGTAGGGATGGCGTTAACTTCGCGAACAATATTTTCTTTTAGGGCCGAGATGGTTGCTGGGTTGGTTTCGTATACCTTACTTTTTAGGTATCCCCACAGGAAAAAGTCTATGGGAGTAATATCCGGTGATCGGGGTGGCCAGGGGATGTCTCCGAAACGGCTTATCAATTTATTCGGGAAGAAATCCCGAAGAATCGCCATGCTCTCTCTGGAAGTGTGCGGGGTGGCGCCATCTTGTTGAAACCATGTGTGTGAACTGTGGGCAGGATGGCCTCTCATTATTGGTAGAAAATACTCGTTCAACATACGTCGATAACCCACACCGTCTACAGAAATGGTTTGCCCGCGACCGTTTTCGAAAAAATATGGTCCAATTATTGCGCTGCTTGACAATGCACACCAAACCGTCACTTTGGGGCTGTGAAGTGGTTGTTGGTGTTTCAACCGAGGGTTCTGTCCTTTAGGTGACCAGTAACGGCAATTTTGTTTGTTTACACTTCCATTTAAATGAAAATGGGCTTCATCACTCCAAAAGATAGTGTTAACCGTACGAAATCGCTCCAACATTTTCTCGCAAAAAAATTTACGCAAATTGTGATCGTTAGGTTTAAGTGCTTGCACAACTTGAATCTTGAAAGGGTGAAATTTGAGATCCTTCTTCAATATTTCATGCACAACAGTTTTTGGAAGCCCTAAAACGGACGCTCTCTTGCGCACGGACTGACGCGGATCGTCTTGTGAACTGTTCGCTACGAGTTCAATGTTGTTAGTTGTTCTAGACGTCCTGCTAGGCCCTGGCCGAGGGTTATTTCCTGCCGAACTTGTTGCCTGGAATCTTTGCACCCATAATCGAATTAAATTTTCACTTGGAGCATCACTTAAACGTCAAATATTGTAACGCGAACAAAATCTACGACGAGCCGTTACACAGGAATCATTAGCCTTGAAATACGCTTCATTTACGAACGCACGTTGTTCATCCGACCACCGCGGCATCGTGACTAAAAAACCCGCACGATTGACAAACTCAACGCCGCCCGCTCCCCACTCCTACGCTTAGCCGTTACGGAGAAATTTAGATTTTAAAAACAAATTCTGCCACCGGACACCCTGTACATCCCACACGGGGGGCTTTGTAGGGGTTGGATTTGTTAAAGCTATTGATTTCTAGATTCGTTTTACAAAAGGGTGACTTCCAAGCCGCTCCGATAGTTCAGGCTCACAAAGCGTTGCGGCCACAGACTTATGAACAAGAATTGTGTTATAGGACAGTTTCTCTTTGTAAAACAGATCTGATAAAAAACGTGCTAAATCTGAACCTAAAGGTCTACTACTAGTTACATTATTTTTCTCTGCCCACTTAATTCAAGCGATCAAGCGAGGACCTCAAATAATGAAACTTATTGATAGCCGGAATGCTTTCATTATTGATTCAAAAGTGTCCTTAAACTCTAACCAGAGTAAGTAGTTGCCATCAAATGTAGGTAATTGAATGGTAGGCAATTTAATTGAGTTTTTTACTGATTGGGAATGGCAACTGCTAAAATCCTCCACAGGATTTCCATCCTGTCTTTTATCCGGGCGATTATCCAAAAGTTCTTGACAAATAGAAATTAAAGCCAAAAACTGATTTTCTATCACATCCCGTTCTTTAATCTGTTCACTAGAGTCAGAATGCAATAAATCTATTTTATCTTGCAGTGCATCATAATCATTTAATAATATTTGACACTTATTTAATTTTAATACAATTTAATTTGGTTCATATTTTTTTATTCTAAACAACTTTGTTACACTTTATAAAAAATACATAAAACATATCGGTTGTCGAGAAGATTTCGATTTCCTCCAAACACCAGTTTTTCAGAAGTGTTTGAAAGTTTAGTAAAATTTTTTTTTCCCACTAATATTAGAAAGAGAAAAGAGTTATATTTTTGTATGTTTGATACAAATAAACACAAATTTTCAAAAATATTTCACCGTTGGAAAGGTTACACGTTGTATGATCATCACAACGACCATACAGCATATAAACGCCTAAATAGTAAATACACGATCTAACGCACGAAAACTATTCTGCCAACTTGCTGAGGTACGAGGGGGACGGGGTACTGCGTTCTGATTGGCTAACTCAAAGTCTGTGCATGTTTACGGCTCATAGGAGTGGTCGAAACTAAAACGAACTTGGTGACTATTGGTGAGTGACGACGGTAATAAGACTTTTACGCCTAATGTGTTGACAGACATCGGTCGTCTGTTATTAGGAGTCTAGGTATATATGGTCGTTGGATCATCAGTTGTCGAATCTATCCCTTATTGGCAGTTTGCGTGGGAAACGTGGGTCAATAATTTCTGGCAGAACGCATTTGAAATAGAACTGCGTTAGTTTTAACATTTTATCATCGGACCAAAAGGTTGGTTCTTTGATAATCTTTTCATATAATAATCCCTTTGGCGTCCAAAGAACAAAGTAACAAAAATTCTTCTTTGCAATTTTCATTTGGGCTTGGACTTGGTAAAAGTAATTGTGATTTTTTTTCAATTTTATACCACCTCCATCTTCTGTACAGAAGACAACTTTTTTACTTTTTATTGCTTCTAGAGGCGTCAACGCAGAAGCCAAAGATGGACATTTTATTTCAACAGTTCCGTCGTCTCCAATTAAACCATCTGGACTTGCACCAAGGAAGCAATGGTCTTCATCAACAAATAACCCACAAGGAGTGATGGCCATGTTTAGCTCGTTTGCAATTTCTTTGAGGGCTGTTATTTCATTTGACTTTCCGTATCTGGTGGAATCATTTCCAGTAAATGTCGAATAAAGCATTTTGTTGACGTAAGTACACATTTTTCAAACACAAGTTGTTTGAAAAAGGTGTACAAACGTCCCACAAACATACAAGACGATGCAATAATAATAATAATTTATTTTTATACAGACGGAAGATAATTACTCACAAAATCAGTGTCCGGTATGAAAAAACAAAATCGTTGTAGTAGGTAAAACAGAATTCACTAAAAGTAAAACGCAATGTAGCACACACGTACGCGCAGTCAACAAATTCAATGAGGCCCGAGAGCCGAGCTGCCGTGCGCCATTCAACTCCCGCGTCTCACCCCGCCCGACCCCGCTCGACTCGTCCCCCGCGTACCTCTTTCCGCCACATGGCTAACAAGCAAGTGAGAACGCGATAACATTGAAAGAAAAATTGTGTGCGGAAATTTCATAAAACCTGTTCCAAGAAATACGTGTTTTTTCGTAAGCCTTACAAGATTATGAAAAAAAAGTTTTACATTTAGAAACTCCATTACATTTGCAAGGTTTCTATGCAAATATTTCTTTCCGGTTACAATTAATGAGTACATTATAAACGCCCAAACTTCGTATAAAATTTGTGCAAAAAAGCTGATTTTTGGAGGCTTGTACTGAATTTGTTTCTTAAAAATTTGATTTTACGTTTCAATAGAAACCTAGATATAGTGCACAAGATACCTATTAGTTCAAAAGTTTCAAAGAAATATCTGTTACAACGCCATAATCACGTACGAGCGTTTGTATGAAAAGATAGACGGATTGGCCGCTCTTAACAACATCGTTAACCCACGTAATGGCTGTTTTATACGAGGTAAGTAACTGACGCCAGTGCCGAGACAGCGCTGGCGCCAAAAACTGTCGCCCACCGTTTACACGAGGCCAGTCGTCGAGGATATTTTGTTTGGTGCACACACGTTCGTAAAATGAATAATCGAAAACTACAAAAAACGAAAGTGAATAATTGTTTAAGAAAAATAACCTTTGTGATGATGCAAGAACTAATTGACATGTTAGAAGAAGATTTATCTAAACAGAAACGAATTTGGGTAAGGAAATGGATAGATGACAGAGATAAAACTGGAGGTTCTGCTCTGTTGTTAACCCAGTTGAGACTTGAAGATCCTCGGGAATACAAACTGGCCTTGAGAATGACGCCAAAAAACTTTGATGATTTGCTTATGTTATTATCAAGCTCCATTCAGCGTCAAGACACATTTATGAGAGACGCCTTGCCAGCCAAAGTAAAACTGGAAATTACGCTGACATATTTGGCTTCTGGAATGTCGTTTCGGAGTCTCAGTCACTTTTATCGTGTATCGATACCATCTATTTCTAATTTAATACCAGAAGTGTGTTGGGCAATATATGAATCATTAAAAACAGAGATTAAGGTAAGAAAGTTATTTATTTAGAAAATACTTAAAGTAGGCTATCAAAAAATTAACAATCACAAGTTATAATAATCTAGACAACAGTAGGTATTTAAGTATTGTTTGACTGGCCTCTTGCTCAGTTGGTAGTAGCTCTGCCTTCTGCGCCGTAGGTCGTGGGTTCGATCCCCACCGAGAACAAATATTTGTGTGGGTAACATAAATGTTTGTTCTCTGTCTGGGTGTTATATTGTATTCTAAGTATGTATTTACAAAAAAAAAATGTATTCAAGTATTATATCAGCTATCCGGTTCCCATATTACAAGCTCTGCTTAGTTTGGGGCTGGGTAGTGTTGTGTGAATTGTCCACAATATTTATTTATTTATTATTTATAAGTAGGCTATCAAAAAATGACGATCACAAACCAAATCATAAAAATCTTGACAAAAGTTGGTATTAAGCTGTATCAAAAGCATACTTGATAACATCAGTTACACTGTCGCTTTCACACTCCACATTATCATTAAGCTGAGTTATAGGGGCATTAGTGACGATCACCTGCCTGGGATCTACATATCTTGGACTTTGAGTTTGTGATGAAAGGTAATATCCCAGAGAACTGCTACTGGGGACAGCTATCTGTGTAGACTGGTTGGGATAAAATCCCAAAGAACTATTACTTGAGGTCGGCATCTGAGGTACATCGGGGGGGTAGAATCCTAAGGAACTACTGCTGCCGCTGTAGGTCGTAGAAGCTGGACTAGGAGTATAACGATTCTGGTGTTGCTGTGAACGAATAGTAGATGCCATAGAAAAGTGTGTATTTTGGTAAAAATTCATGTTTCTTCTTCTATTTTCTATATCTGCCAGTCTACATTTAGCTAATATCTTTTGTATTTCCGCTTGTGCAATTATACATTGTTCCTCAGAGAGCTTTTTCAACTGAGAAGCCACATGCTTTCCGTAAATATCACAATCACTTTCTTCTTCGGGTGGCATATTGATACTATGTGCAACATTTTTTATATCTTTTATCATTTCCGACATCTGAGACAGTTTGCTACGTTTTGACCTCGGTCTTGGTGTGGTCAGCCCGGATTCTGAAGCTGGTGAATTCGCAGTGTTATTAGTTTCAGCGTCGAATCTTGTCTCATCTTCATCATCATCACCAGAAACAGGAATATTGTTCGGTGTGTCAGAATTATCCTGAAAAAAAGTTTAATTAGTAATAATAACGAACAGCTAAATCGAATACAGGTTGTATATATAGCCATTTCAACATAATATCTACCTACATACACAGTAAACAAATAATAAATATGTAATACATACAGGAAAAAATCAAATGATTGTTTTAATCATTATTATTATTTTTCCTTTGCAGATTCCAGATGGAGAGGATGAATGGAAAATTATAGAAGAAGGATTTAACATCAGATGGAATTTCCCCTCGTGTTATGGAGCAATTGATGGAAAACATGTCGCTATCAAAGCTCCCCTAAATAGTGGAAGTGATTTTTTCAACTATAAAAAAACAAATAGTATTGTTTTGATGGCTATTGCAGACCATAACTATTGTTTTTCATATATCGATGTTGGTGCGAATGGCAGGGCTTCTGATGGGGGAGTCTTTAAAAATTGTTCGATTTATCGCCGTTTAGAAGATGGATTACTGCCAGCGGATGGAATCATTGTTGGCGATGCAGCTTTTCCGTTAAAGACTTATGTATCCAGGTTCGCAACTGTCTACTAGTGAAAAAATCTTCAATTACAGACTATCACGGGCGAGACGTATAGTGGAAAATGCTTTTGGAATTCTAGTTTCTAGATTCCGTGTCTTCGAAAAAGCAATTCCCACTAATTTGAACACAACTGATGCAATCGTCTGTGCCTCCTGTGCCCTTCATAATTGGTTGCGAAAAAAATCTTCTAACTACATAACACCTACTTGTGTAGACAGAGAGGACTCTGAAGGACAAATAATACCAGGTGCTTGGAGATCGGAAATAACTCCCTTAGAAAGTATAACTGATCAACTCAGAGGTAACCATGCCGCAAATGCGAAAGAGAGAAGAGATTTGTTGAAAAATTACTTTATGACGAACGGAAGTGTACCGTGGCAGTTTAACAGAATTTCTTAAAATTTATGTTTCAATTTAATACTAAAAACAAAGTTTACTACTATTTTTTTCATAATACTAATTTTAAAAACTATATTAAAAAAATTATAATAAAAATGTGGGTACTTACTGTTGTTTTTCTTTGTATAGATACATTTCTTATAAAAGCATCCATTTCTTCGAACCATCTCACTTTTGGAATATAGACATTTCCACCAGCGCCTGATCTTGAGGACTTTTTTATTTTTTCCAGTTCTAAGTTGTAAGTTGCCCTCAAACTTTTAATTTTATTTTTTACCTCGGAAGGGCCAATCTCTTCTATACTCAATTCTTGTGCAATACTCTGCAATGCGGTTGCACGCATATCCTTATTTCTATAATGTATAGATTTGTTATCCCACAGGCACTCATGTTCCCTGTATAGTTTACGAGCTTTATGTTTTCGGCTTCGTTCAGTTTTTTCGTCATCGTATCGCGGAGCGATGCAGCGTAGTCACCATACAACACACCGACAGTGACTGACTTCGGCGTTTACACGAGAACAGTGGCGCTGGCGCGGGTCGCGGGGGGAGCGGACTTGCGCCGAAAAATATGAAGCGGGAATATTGAAGACAGCGCTGTCCGACAGTACTGCGCTGTCTTCAAAATCGATTTACACGATGGCAGTGGTAGGTCAGCGCTGACTTGTCTCGATTTCGGCGCCAGTTACTTACCTCGTATAAAATAGCCTTAAGGCGTTGTGGTCGTCGACTCTGACACACTCTTTATAAGTTTTGACGGCGTCGATAAAAGCTTCCACATTGCTCGATTTTTCCCCGTCGAAACGCGCCGTACATTTGGCAAAATTGCCAGAACAAGTAGGTACAGGTGTACTTACAGGATCGCTGCGACTTAGCCTGTTAATCAGCAGGAAGGAGTTGGTCCGTCGTCATCACGACCGGAGCAGCAGCGGCTGCAACCTCTGGCTGTAGGTAAGTGCTGGCCGAATGCGCGGCGTCAGCGCTGCGCGGAGCCGAGTCCGGCGCGAGCGCGGACGGCGGAGCCGCCGCGTCAAAGGACGAGCCGCCGGCAGAAGCCGGGCTCGCGGCACGCGATCTCGTAAGCACCATTTTGACTATTGTTTAATACTTCCCAGTCACTGTTCACAAAACCGACACAAAATACCTATCTAGCACACACTAGGTATTCAGTTTTATGCACTAAACAAGACTGTACACGAAGTAGGACCAAAAATAGTCAAAATAAAAAATAGTCACACGTTATCCACTAAATGAAATAATGTTTGAGTCACAGAAGTACACAGAATAATAATAACACCCCTTCGCTTTATAGTTCACAGTTATTCACAAAACACAGTTCACAAAGTTTATAAATTTTTATGCAGAGAAAAATTTATCAATGTCGTCTTCGTCTTCCGGCTTCTGTTTTTCTTCTAATAAATATTTTAGTAGTTGACCCGAAGCAGAACTAGTGTCATCTTTTCTCTGTCTTTTATTTGTTTTTAATAATGTTCGAAAAGAACTTAGGATTTGACGCTTGTGGTCTGATTATGTTATTTAGCCATTTTAGTATTTTAGCCACAGTAATCTTCTTAGATTTTGCTCCATCCTGTGTAGAAATACTTTTAATATTGTTTATGAAATCATCAACATGAGGCTGAGCAGTTTTCTGTGGATGAATTACAACATTTGACGATGTACTACTGGCCACTGAATTTTGTGACGAAATTGAGGATACATCTTTAACAGCACTGGAGCTAGTCGAAGCATTGACATTGACATCGCTGTATGACGTTGTTGAAAGTTCAATATTATCTTGATTGGTACTACTGGCACTACTGGCAGCGGCAAGAGCAGGTGTTGCATCATGATCTACGGACATAAAATCAGTTATGGTTCTTTTCTTTTTGCAAGGAACATCAAAAAATTCCAGTTGCTGCGAATGCACATTCTCTAAATGCCCATGCAGATTAGTTGTATTGCCTGAAGTTTTTAGGCTCTTGTTGCATAAATTGCAAATAGCTTCTTTGTCACCAGTTCTTTTAAAATAGTTCCAAATCTTACTTTTTAATTTATTAGGTGGCATAGTTAGCTGCAAATAAATTATAGTTTAAAAAACTAAAAAAAAACGCTTTTATAACTAACTAGCTGACACCCGCGACTTCGTCCGCGTGGTTAGTAGTGTTGCCCAAATGCAAGAACAAGACGAGACTTAGCCAGTCTTGGTCTTGGTCTTGCGCCAATACACCTGGTCTTGGTCTTGGTCTTGGTCTTGCGCTCCCAGTCTTGGTCTTGGTCTTGGTCTTGCAGCAAGAGTCTTGCAAGTCTTGCAATTACCTATTAGTCTATTACTATTTATTAAAGTTTACTTTAAATCTTAGAAAAACGTATTAGAATTGGAACATTGTGAGCTTGAATTAACATAGCCATAGTAAAGATCAAGCAGATTAATAAATAACTGAAGATTTGATAAGAAATTCGAAAAATCAACTGACCTATATGTCGTATATACTTACTAGAATGAATTAATATGACATCTACTACCTATCCTTACCATTTTATCCTAATCATAATACTACTTGCGTGATCAGTATAATGTATTCATTTTCATTCTAAGCACTCTGAAACTTATTTATTCTTTGGAACACCTGTAGGTACTCTTAAAGAAATTATTTTGCATGAGTATACCTACGCCCTATGGCGGCAATCAAATAGTGTCACAAATGTTATGATTTCGGCGTAGCGGCAACGATTGTTTTAGATTTCAAAAGAAGCCGCCGGCGCGTGTATCATAACCATGTACTTCCGAAAAGCGGCAAATTTCTTTGAGAAGTAAGTACAAAACCTTTGATGCCGCATTATCAAAGTGCCGATGGTTAAAACATAACTATGCATGCACTCAGTTTGATTTTAATAGATATTTTTTTATTCGCTATGTTTATGGTATTAGTCGTAATGCGCATAGGTCCAGTTTTTCATATTCTTTGATACAGTTTTTTGCGTCTCATAGAATTCCTAAGCGTACCTACCTATACACCGAACTGTTACACCTAACTACTCAGTGAAATAGCGCTAAGTCCTAGCTGCAAGACGCAAGAGTCTTGCAGGCTATGTCTTGTTCTTGCTCAAGTCTTGCACGGTCAGTCTTGGTCTTGGTCTTGCTAAAAATACGCGGTCTTGTTCTTGGTCTTGGTCTTGCAAAAACGCAAGAACAAGACCAAGACTGCAAGACCAAGACTGAATTTGGGCAACACTAGTGGTTAGTATAAAGTCATAGTTTGAGTTCGTTTAAAAGAAACTATTTTATGGTGGAAAGCGGACAACTATTGATATGTTTTCACTGTTTTTTGCTTATATTTTGAGAGTTATTTTTCGTGAATTTGCCTTAGTGGCTAAGTTGGGTTATGTATGCGTTGGTTTTACATGACCAAGTTTTGGTTACCTTAGTTTCGAGTTTGCATTCAAAACTATATAAAGTGTGTTCGAAAGATGGTAACTGCTGTTGTAGCCAATTTTTTCAGCTGTGTTTAGTTTTGGTATGATAGGTGCTTCCCGCGATTTTGTCTTGGTGGTTATCATCGGTTTTTTTGTAAACATTTGTGTGTATTAAAACCTGGTGACAAATGCTGCGGTAGCTGAATTTTTTTAAATGTTTTTTTGCGTATTTTGTAAAGCTCTTTTTCGTGATTTTGTTTTAGTGGCTAATTTGGGCTATCGTATTCGTTGGTGTATAATTGAATCTTGTTTTTTTAGTTTGACATGATCAAATGCAAGTTACCATCGTTTTGAGCTTGTACTTTAGAGTGTATTTGAATTTGAAGGTGAGTGCTGTTGTAGCCGTTTTTTTTCAGCGGTGTTTAGTTTAAGTATGATAGATGATTCCCGCGATTTTGTCTTGGTGGTTATCATCGGTTTTTTTGTAAACATTTGTGTGTATTAAAACCTGGTTACAAATGCTGCGGTAGCTGAAAATTTTTTAATGTTTTTTTTGCGTATTTTGTAAAGCTATTTTTTGTGATTTTATGTTATATTAGTGGCTTATTTGGGGTTTCGTATGCATGTTGGTGTATAATCGAATCTGAATTTTTAATTTGACATGACCAACTGCTGGTTACCATAGTTTTGAGCATGTACTTTAGAGTGTCTTTGAATTTGAAGGCGAGTGCTGTTGTAGCCGATTTCTTTCAGAGGTGTTTAGTTTAAGTATGACAGATAATTCCCGCAATTTTGTCTAAGTGGTTATCTTTGGTTTTATTGTAAACCTTTGTGTGTATTCAAACCTGGTGACAGATGCTGCGGTAGCTGAAATTTTTTAATGTTTTTTTTTGCGTATTTTGTAAAGCTCGTTTTCGTGATTTGTTTTAGTGGCTAATTTGGGCTATCGTAATCGTTGGTGTATGATCGAATTTGGTTTTTTTAGTTTGACATGATCAAATGCAAGTTACCATAGTTTTGAGCTTGTACTTTAGAGTGTATTTGAATTTGAAGGCGAGTTCTGTTGTAGCTGTTTTTTTTCAGCGGTGTTTAGTTTAAGTATGATAGATGATTCCCGCAATTTTGTCTTGGTGGTTATCATCGTTTTTTTTGTAAACATTTGTGTGTATTAAAACCTGGTGACAAATGCTGCGGTAGCAGAAATTTTTTTAACGTTTTTTTTTGCGTATTTTGTAAATCTATTTTTTGTAATTTTATGTTATATTAGTGGCTAATTTTGGGTTTCGTATGCGTGTTGGTGTATAACCGAATCAATTTTTTTAATTTGACTTGACCAACTGCTGGTTACCATAGTTTTGAGCATGTACTTTAGAGTTTATTTGAATTTGAAGGCTAGTGCTGTTGTAGCCGATTTTTTTCAGCGGTGTTTAGCTTAAGTATGATAGATGATTCCCGCAATTTTGTCTAAGTGATTATCATTGTTTTTTTTGTAAACCTTTGTGTGTATTCAAACCTGGTGACAGATGCTGCGGTAGCTGAAAATTTTTTAATGGTTTTTTTGCGTATTTTGTAAAGCAATTTTTTGTGATTTTATGTTGTATTAATGGCTAATTTAGGGTTTCGTATGCGTGTTGGTGTATAATCGAATCAGATTTTTTTAATTTGACATGACCAGCTGGTTACCATAGTTTGGAGCATGTTCTTTAGCCATTTTTTGAAGCGGTGCGGTGTTTAGTTTTTGTTTGACAGGTGTTTTCCGCGATTTTGTCTTAGTGGTTACGGTGGGGTGTATGTAAACTTTTGTGTGTATTCAAATTTGGTGACAGAAGCTGCGGTAGCAGATTTTTTTTACTGATTTTTTGCGTATTTTGTAAAGCAATTTTTTGTGATTTTTCTTTAAACTATTTTTCCCTTTTTTCTTCTTTTAGGGAAATAATTTTCCTATTTTCTTTCTTAGTGCACCTTTGCCCTATAAGAGGAACACATCTTCCAAGTTTCATGCTTCTAGGACTAATGGTTTAGGCTGTGTGTTGATTTTTCTTTAAACCTTTTTTCCCCTTTTTCTCCTCTTCGGGAAAGAATTTTCCAATTTCCTTTCTTAGTACACCTCTACGCTATAAGAGGAACATACCCTCCAAGTTTCATGCTTCTAGGACTAACGGTTTAGGCTGTGCGTTGATTGTCAGTCAGTCAGTGAGTCAGTCAGTCAGTAACGAAAGAGTTTTATATATTTAGATAACACGTATCTTTGAAGAGCATTGATGAGCAGTAATTCGCTTGGTTGTTGGAAGTAAGTCGGTTGACATTCACTGGACTCATTAGATAATGTTATATATGTATCAGGTGGCTCTGAAAACGATGAGTGTGGTCTAGGAGATAATGTTGTAGCATTATAATGAACTGCATTATTCGCAGATAAAGGACGCTTTCTAGAAGATAGTGATGTAGTTAACGCATTATAATATGGCGTAGACTTGGGTGTAGAAGTACGAAACGATTCACCTGATGGAGATCTTTCATAACGTGATTTCCGAAATAGAGCATGTATATCGAACATTATATCGTCCCTTTCATGTTCAGGTAACCTCTTCAGTTTTTTGGCAATTAGTTTGCCGAATACGTCGCACTCGTCCTCAACTGCGCTGCTATCCTTTGAAGGATTATTTATCACTTTAAGTTATTGAAGGCTTCTGTCATCTGCTTACTGGCAACTTGCAATTCCGGTGGGTTGTCACGCCGTCGGATGGTGTGTCTATTTTTTGGGGGCTCTGGTTCTTTTGGAGTTGGAGAAGCAATTGGTACATCCTCTGAAGCGTTGGTTGGTTCTTCCTGAATCGAATCAGTTCCATGATAAATAAACACAACGAATGTAGGGTCATTTCGCCTGTTCGTTACCACATTAACTACATACTTTTTATATTGAAACTAATGCAGAGACATTATTATTTTCTCCCTAAAGCAAGCCACTGCACTAAATGGATGCAAACTGGCGAATCGACCTTACTGTAATCTGTACTTTAGTAATAATAAAACAAATTATTGATAATAAAAAACTTACCGTGGTTATTGTTTGTTTACATTTATACACGGACCCCATAAAGCTGTTCATGAAATCAAAGGCGAACCAAACTGGACGATAAACATCATCTGCGCCGGCACCACATTTTAAGGAAGCTTCTATTTTTCTGTAGTAGCCCCTGTATGTCGCAAAAAGTGAATCCTTTTTTTTCTTCAATTCTTCTACTGGTATTTCCAAAACGTCCCGAATACGCACCCAAGCATAATTTACTTTTTTCTTGTCCTTATGACCTTTCCCACTGGGGTCCCAAATAAAAGGCTCTGCTTGAAGTGTTTCAAGGAACAACATAGTTTGCTCCTGTGACCACTGTATGCCGCTCATAATAGAGTCTCGCACATCAACGATAAAATCTATTTCACGGCCTCCAGACTCCCGCGAGATTCACGGCGTGAAGTCGCGCCGTGAATCGTGCGCGAAATCTCGCGCGTACGACGTCGGCTACACATTCACGCTAGGTTCACAGTATAGTTCGCGCACTCGACCACGATGGACCCCGAAATTGCTGCTGCGGGACTTCTTTGCGCATTAGCGATTTATAACTAGGTACGCTTCTGTCAAGCACAAGCTAGTTAAAAAGAAGCGCAGAATAGGATGATGACGATGTCCCAGGTCTTAGTTCCATAAATGTAGACGAAGGTTCTGATTGAATGTATGGATTGAAATCATGATGTAATTCGCTTCGATTGTAATTTTTTTTTTTTTTTTTTTCAAGGAAAACAAACAGCTTAACTAGAAACATAATGGTAGGTACTATAGAACAATAAAAGCTAACCAGTTTTCGCTGATAGAACACTTATATATAGATAATACAATGTAAAAAATATAATACAGCGTCTTGGGGACGCTTCCGTCTGGCACTGATTTAAATCAGTTGAGCTATCTCTAGATCGTTTGTAACGATCTGCAGATAGCTCAACTGTTTCTTGTGTATTTTGTACATTTTGTAATAATGTAAGATAACCATTATTTTGTAATGATAATAGATATCTTACACTACCGCTCTCGACACTCGACGACGCACGACTGAGCAGCCTGCGAATATGTAGCCAAGACAAGTTCGCGGCCCGCGAGCCCTTTGTCGCGGGACAAAATACCGACAATTTTCGGGGCACAAGCCGCGAAGCCGCGAAGAATATGCGAATCGGATCCACACTCATGCTTCGCGGAAGTTTCGCGCCTTCGCGCGCGATCCGCGCGTGAGTGTGGATAGGGCTTTTAACACAAGTGCGTTCACAACGGCGTCTTGACGCGTAGGTACTGAAGTCGGCTCGGCCGAGTAGTGTAGAGAGGTACTTCGAGAATGCACTTCGGGTAACTTCGTGCCCTTTGACTCGGGCGCAAAAACCGACAACAAACGGAAGTCGGACGAGGGGAGGTAAAGTTGGACGAAGTAAGCCGAACTGCCTCTCTACATTATTCTATTCGTCTAACCTGGTTCAACTTCGTGAGTAGTGTAGAGGAGGTATAAGACACTATTCCACGCGGACGAAGTCGCGGGCACAGCTAGAAAAAAATATTTTGATTTCGTATGGCACATAGAACTTTTTTATTCAGCAACGAGAATATTATACAATTTCGTAAACTTTGTGCATCTGGTACCTACTAAAATTCATAAAATTGTAGCTGCCTAGGTTTGCATGGACCAAATTAACCACGAGGTTGGATTGGACTTTGAATTATATCCAATTGTTTACTTGGACCTGGCTGCATAGGTACGTCATTATTTTCGTCATTTTCTTTAAAATTATATCACGTATTGGCATACCGCGAATTTGTCGCGGGTCTACAATCTCTGGCAAAAGGCATTTCATGTAAAACTCAATAACTTTTTTTCTATTTCCACCTTCGAAATTTCGTCATCTCTAGGAATGTATTCGGTTTTGAGTGGATGACTTTCGCCGGACCAAATTCCAAAAATGCATTGGTTTTTTTCTCGGTAACATGGAGTTGACCCTGCACTTAGCACTGCACCAGTTGCTCCTTTTATTAATGATTCGCGTACTGTTTTTTTTGTCATATTTATATATTTGTATTTTGTTTTCTTTTATAGCAGTTTCTATTCCGGTCTTAAATGCCGTTATTGGAAAATTTACTTCTAAAATTTTATCGTGGTCAACTAAACCGTCGGGTGTAGCTCCAATAAATGGGTATCGTTTATCTATGAAAAGTCCACATGGTTCGATGACAATGTTTTCTTGTCTCTCCATTTGTTGTAGCGCTTGCTTTTCATTTTCTACACCATGAGCTACAGACAGACATTACGTGGCCTTTAATTTTTTTATACAGTAAATTTTTTACTGTATTCGCTGTGCTTTTGGACAAGGCGTATTTAAAAAATGGAATCAGCATATTTACAATCATTTAAATTATTTACATCACACACACATCATCAGCCTGAAGAAGTCCACTGCTGGACATAGGCCTCCCCTACACCTTTCCAAGAAGAACGATTCTGAGCTCTTTCTATCCACTGACTTCCCGCGATCTACATACAATTATAATAAATAATAATAAGTTTATTTATTTACATAGTTTATTTTCATACCTGCATAATATTTTACAAATCACTTCTGAGAGTCAAGTCTCGTGGATGGCGATGATTATCACGCACGTAACGTTCAAAATAATCACCGTCACATCCCACATAAATACCGCACCTAAACATCAGCTGTTCATTCACACGCGACAGCACGTGAGAGTTTTGCTTTATTTGGTCGAATGCCGAACTAATTTTTGCTACGAGTGTCTCTCGGCTTGTCACTCCACCGCCACTGTACACCAAGGTCTTCACGTGACCCCACAAATAAAAGTCAATAATAATATCTGGCGATCTAGGAGACCAAGCCACTGGCCCGCTACGTCCAATCGATCGACCAGGATATTCACTGTTTAAGTGTTCCCGTACTTGGCGAGCGTAGTGTGCCGGCGCTCCATCTTGCTGGTAGTACATACCACGCAAAGATGCGAGTGGTACATCCTCTAATAGCACTGGTAAAGTGTCAGTTAAAGTACACGAAAGGAGCCTCTTCGAGGCGCACTTAAAATCCTTTCACCACACTTGGTTCGAAAGAATCAGTGACACGATAAGAAGAAGAAGTGTCAGTTAAAAAGTTTAGGTATGTATCACCGTTTAGTCGGTCCAGAAACATAGGTCCTAACAACACATTATTAATAATTCTCGCCCACACATTAACCGAAAATCGGTGTTGAAAGTTATGTGGCCTCGGCTCGTGAGGATTATCAAAAGACCACAAATGTTCATTTCTAGTATTGAACAGACCGACTCGGCCGAACGTCGCCTCATCGGTCCACAATATCGGAGGACGTTCAGCAAGTAGCCAGTTACAAAAGGCTACTCGTGCACTTTTGTCGGCCTCGGTCAGCTCCTGAACTCGGTGTAAGTGAAATAGGTGTTTCCCTCGTTGTGAACGACGCTCCATGCGAACCACTGGGTCACATTGAAGCGCCGGGCTGCGTCGTTCGTGCTGGCTGCAGGATGCACTTCAAAAAAGTCATATCTTCCTCCTGTTGCACGGTATGCCGCGGTGGACGACCACTGTCGGCGGATCTCGGTCGGAATTGGCCGTGGTCACGTAATCTTTGAGTGGCAGCGAGCATTGTCACGCGGTTTGGTGTCGGCACGTCTGGAAATATCCTGGCGTATTCGCGACAGGCTTCAGACACATTATCGTTGCACCTCGCGTGCACTCGTACCACTTCGTTATACCGTAAAACGTGCCTGCTTTGCTCCAAAATTGGCTCCAAATTTAAAGAAAGTGTGATTAGGTACTTAAAAACCTTCTACATTAAAGCTTGTTTTTTAATGTCAATCTTTTCTAAATCAACAACGACAAATTATTGCTTGTTAAAAAATGAATTTACAAATTGAAATAAGTATAAATCGTATTATAAACTTTTAGGAAACATAATAATGACAGCTTTACTTATTAGTTAAAATACCCGCCTACATAAAAAAATCGTACAGTACCACATCACTTAGGTATTATTGAGATCTTAAATTCTGTAAATCTAATCAGTCAGTTACTTGAGTTTAGGAACTAAAAAAATCACATAGGTATCTTATAAACCTTAAACAACTAAATTAAAGATTTTTATAATATCCCAAAAGTTAAGAGCCGAGCGGGATTTGAACCCGCGACCTTCCCCTAGGTACGGGGCTGCGCTGACCACTGCGCCATCGGATCCTAATCACACTCGACGAATAACTTTATTAACCGAGGTTAATTGACTATAACGTCAAAACTGTAGATGGAGCCACGGTCGCGTTAGTGCCGAACAGTCCCTAAGAGTTATTCGTCGAGTGTGATTAGGATCCGATGGCGCAGTGGTCAGCGTAGCCCCGTACCTAGGGGAAGGTCGCGGGTTCAAATCCCGCTCGGCTCTTAACTTTTGGGACATTATAAAAATCTTTGTGATTTCCTTAAGTGTAGTAAACACTATAAAATCAATAAACAACTAAATTAAAGTTTATTTAGAAGACATTTTATTATCTGTGTCAGGTGTGTGCTGTTTGGACGAAGGTACACAAACTTTATGTTATTTTCTCTGCAAGCTTTCAGAACATCCTCCGAAATATGTTGGAGTTGGGCTGGCTGGGGTAAAGTTTAGTAGGGGGACAATGCACAATACACCCCATCGCGGGACGTCAGTGCAGAACTTATTCCCCCAACACAATTAAAATTATAATTCCCCTAACAATATTCGATCTCCGCATTGTGATAAAATCATATCTTGACAAAATTGGGAGAAAATTTATCAAATTTAAAGAAAACACTCCAGGAAAGGAATGGGTTCATAGTTTTTTGAAAAGGAATCCAGCTTTGACACAAAGATTCGCTGCTAATATAAAGCGCAGTAGAGCTGCTATTGATAAGGACACTCTCAAAGAATACATACAAAACTTAGAAGAGACTGTCAAAGATGTACCGCCAGAAAATATCTGGAACTATGATGAAACAAATTTAGCCGATGATCCTGGTGTAAAAAAGATTCTGACAAAGAGACACGTGCAAAGGTTCCACGTCTCTCATGTTTGCTGGAAATGCGGTAGGAGAACTACTACGTCGTTTATAAATCAAAACGGTTGTTTAGGGTTCTCGACTAACGAGGACAACGAGAAGAATTACTTTAATAATTTACTAGGTTTAGGTATTTGCTTTGTCTACTGAGTATATTTTTTAAGCTAGGTATTTAAGTTTTATTTGTAACCAGCCTACTTAAAGGTGTATTTTTGACTAGCCCCTTTACAGCTAAAATTATTTTTATCCTAAATTTTGTAAATGACGAGATACTAACGCCACTCAGCAATACTATTTATTATTAATGTTTGTGTTTGCTTTAGTTATCAATAAATAAATTTCATTTCATCCTTAGGCTCGACCCGCAGACCTCCGTGTGGCCTGGGCATCTTTGTGTAGATTCAACAAACATCCCGTACACAAACATCCCATGAAGGACCCCAATTTTAAAATACCACTGAAAGTAGCTGTTGACTCAGATTCTGATGAAGACCTAGGTTCCAGAATGCCACCTGCTCAACCACATTTATCTCCACAACCTGGAACTTCCAACGTCACTACTGATAAGTTAATGGAACCAAACAGGACGAAATTAAAAGCTAAAAAGAATTATAATAGCACACAGCAACGGACGAATTTTATCCAATCAACTAGCGCGCATGAACTGCCAAAAAGCTCCAGGGGGCCAATTCTAGACTTTTAGAGATTTACGCTAAAAATAGAGATTTGAAATGTCGCAAAAGCAGTGTCATATGTCATATCACCAAATTTGTATAATGGAGGCCATACACGTAAGGCCGGGTTCCCACTATGCCGGACCGGCAGATCTGCCGGAAACCGGACACCGGACAGAGTGTTCACATTACACCGGATCCCACAAGAAAATCGGACAAGCACCTCAGTTGAATTTGGACCTGTGCCCACAATGGACGACGAAATTGTTGTGTTGTGGTGGTGGTAGTACAGAAGGCAAAATAAAACAAGAAAGTATTGGGTACATCCTATTTTACGGGAAAGATTTTCACTTGGGACATTTGAAATATTGATCGGTGAACTTAGAAGTGACGGATCAAAGTCGTGCTGGATGCTACACGTTTACTTTACTCAGAAAATGCGAGCCGAATGAAGTGCGGGGAGCACGGGCGGGGCGGGGAACACGGACCGGAACTGGTTCACATTACTCCGGTCCGGTGATTTTGCCGGCATTTTGTAGTGACAAAACGCTCGGTAAAAATGCCGGGCTCGGTTAAAATACCGGACCCGGGATAATGTGAATAGCTTCATATAAATTGTACAGCCACTAGCCCTTCCGGCAGATTTACCGGCGCGGTAGATCTGCCGGTCCGGCGTAGTGGGAACCCTGCCTTAGGGTTTGCATGCTGGTTTTAGCCTTGCATGCATAACCGACAGGCATAACCGAGTTTCATATAACACATACACGTTTGGGTTTGCATGCACAGTTTTGCCATTAACTCTCAGTTGAGCTACGTGACGGTGTGTGTACGACGCCTGTACTGTGTACGGTATATACCAACCAAACTACAATGGACGACGACGATGTGATAGCTGTACTTGGCTTAGCACTTGTTTTGCAGAACAGAAAAAGAAAAAGAGATCGCACTGAATGGTCTAAACGCTGGTTATTGAAAAGAAAGCAGTTCTCCCACGTAAATTTGATAAATGAATTGAGATTTTCACCTACAGATTACGAAAACTATTTACGAATGGATGAAAAACTGTATTTGAAACTATCATCATTGATTACTCCTTTAATACAAAGACAAGATACTGTTATGAGGAAAGCAATATCAGCACATGAGAGACTAGCAGTAACACTGAGATTTCTTGCAACAGGAAGAACATATGAGTGTCTTAAATATTCTGCTATTATATCACCTCAGGCTTTGGGCCGAATAATACCAGAAACATGTGATGCTATTTATGAAGTTCTGAAAGAGGACTATCTACAGGTGAGTAAACAATTAAAACCAAATTCGAATTTAACACAAGTGGGTTACAAGTGGGTTTACACAAGTTTAATAGGTAGGTACAATTACATATTAAGTCAAATTATTCTGAATTAAAATTTGAATAAAATGTTGCTGTATTCAGTTGTGTGTCAAATTCTTGTTGTTGTACTGGTGAGGGCTGAGATTGTGGTGCAGGAGAAGTAGTTTGTCGTTGAGTGTTATATTGTTGAATCGGAGATGCGCAGGGCTGACTTTGCGGTGCAGGATAAATCGTGTACTTTTGTTGTTGGGTGTTGTACTGTTGTATCGGTGATACGCACAGAATTTGGTAACTGATGGTTGGTCCCTTTGTTGGTATTTTCGCTTGATGTAAATCCAGCCGTCGTCAATGTGGGCTTCAGGAATCAATGCAAGTGAAGTAGACAGCTGGATTAATTTGAAATTTGACATCTTCAAGGACTTCGCTTTCTTTTTTACTGCTTGATAGAAATGGAAATAGCACCCCGTGACTGTTATCTCCGGAAAGTGTTTGCGTAAAGCGCTCAAAGTTCCACTCTCGAAATCAATTGCTATGGCACTCCTCTTAAAATGTGCCACTGGTTTTTGATCTTTTGTTACAGTGCTGGCAATGTTGTCAACATTGATAGCAGTTTGCACAATAAGATTCAATTTGTGTGCATACTGCATAGCATCCATAATGAGGCCAGCCAAGTATTCTAGCCGCAAACAGCATGTTTGATGCATTATCGGAAACTACAAAATTCACTTTATTAAACATCTCCCAAGTATTGCTCACCTGACGGAGTTCTGCTGCAATTCTCTGTCCTGTGTGTTGGCCATCGAATGCTGCACATTGAATCAAAATACTACAGAACTCAAAGGTCCTCATCATTGTTTCAGTGTATTGTAATAAAATAGGTAAGTATCTCTTGTTTCTTATTTTCTCTGTTTTTATAAAAAAATTGTACCTATTATTGATATACTATGTCAGTTGAGTTTCGGGGTTCTCTTTCGGCAGAAGACAAGCGAGTCCAGAAGACCTAGCAAGAGCAGGATAGCCGACATAATCTGCTTTCGTCTCTATAGCCTCTTTGGTGATAGCACCGGGGATATCTGGTATCTCCATATAGATGGCTGCCACCACTTCGGGAAAGCAGATCATCACTCTAGAAGAGAGAGTGGTGTTCTTGGTTTTCCCTGATGCCTTAGATTTCAGATGGACTTTGGCCTTGATCTCTTTCAGTTTGGTCACAGCTTCAACTGAGCTCGTTGACTCTAGAATCCTGTCGATGTTGTTCCCCCTCATCATACCGAATATACAGGCCACTAAGACGTCTCCAAGCTCCAAATGATCTCCTAGCATCTTACGATGCTCAATGACGTTGAAACCGGCATACCCGAAGACTTCGATAACCCAGTTCTCCTTGCTGGGCACTTCTTTCAGTGCCTTCCTCACCTCCTCGAAGATCTCCCTAGGTCTCTTTCCTGAATCGAATGCGAGTGCAGAAACTCTCTCCAGGAGATCACTCTAAACCTCGCTGAGGTTGATCGACATTTTGTTAGAGAACGTTCCTCAAGCTAGTGGAGATAAGAAGGATGTGAGACCCAAGGCCCACTTCTCGTTGAACCACAGTAGTGATATAAATTCTCCTCGACCCTGAGTCTGGTGTTCTTAATCTGCAAGAGGCGTGCTTCAGAGAGTGCTGACTTTTGGTAGACAGTAATTAGAAGTCCGCTACTTCTCCTGGTGAACGATTGACCACGATTCTCGTAGGATTCAGTAACCTCTGTATAGAGAGACTCTAGTAAGCTTTCAGTCTTGAGAGTTAGCTTCTGTAGGATAAATTCAGCCACAGCTTTCTTCCCCCCGATACTATGAGGCATCGATGATGAAGACAGCTGATCCGGTCCTGCTTTCCAGCACTGTGGTTACTCTTGCTTTGCACTCTATAGAGACTTGGTTTATGAAGTCTCTGAAAATGGAGTATGACTTGCCGTCTCCAGTTGCAACCTTTAGCTCAAGCACCCCCTCGCTGTAGTTAGTGAAAATCAAGCTGTCACAGAACAGAGTGAGAGAGCCTGCTGCTAAGGTTTCAATCTTATAGATGAGTTCTTTATTCATTGATTAGTTCAAATAGCTATATTATCCTCTGACTTTGTGTAGATTCGTACACAAACATCCCATGAAGGACCCCAATTTTAAAATACCACTGAAAGTAGCTGTTGACTCAGATTCTGATGAAGACCTAGGTTCCAGAATTCAACGAACTCAACGCCGCCCGCTCCCCACTCCTACGCTTAGCCGTTACGGATAAATTTAGATTTTAAAAACAAATTCTGCCACCGGACACCCTGTACCTTACCTTTCTATTTAATTTTCTGGTTACTTTAAGATTTCTTTCTTTTCCACTCAGTTCCTTTTTGTTAGGTTCAGTCTGAAAATAAATTAAATTATGTGGAGAAAGTTTTTATAAATAGGTAATAAGAGACTAGTAAGACTAGTTTATACCAAATCAATTTGAATGGTTGATGTACTTGGCACTGTTGCTGTATTCATCTGTGTTTGTAGAATGTAGAAATAATAATATTAATATTTATGACCTGCAGGAGAAAAAAATTGAGTTATTAATCCTTGAAACTAGATTAGGCAGGTATATGGTTAATGTAATAATCTGTGATAAAATACCTTGCCAATTTGTCACACATTTGTCTAAAGATTGAATACGATCTGTCATAGCCCCTTCCCACTGGCGCGTGATATCGCACACCAGCCCGCACCAGCACGCACGACACACCATGGGAACGGTCTCGTGCGCCGAGGTGCGCGGTAGCACAGGAGCATTTTCTGTGTGCCTTGCCGTGCGTCGTCGTGCGCGGTGCGGGCTGGTGCGTGATATCACGCACCGTAGGAAGGCGGCATCATGTGGCTGGGAAAGACTAGGATAATATTTCCATTTAGCATATAGACTGGACCGGGATTGGCCTGACGTATGCATAATCGCATTACATTTCCGATGGTATGTATGTTCACAGCATCGGTTGTGCCTTCGGGTAATTCAGAGACGTAAGCAAGACCCAAACCAGTGGTCGTCTCTGGGTCGATCATTTGATAAGAGCAATGATTCAAATCAATATCTAAACGGGGCGCAATATCATTTTCAATCGTATTGGTCATTCTGGTAAATGCAGTCATATTGGTTAATCCCACTCACCGCCAAATATTGGCGCGCGGTTTCGGGATATCAAGATACTGTTTAAATAGGCGCAGTAGAGGATTTTAAGACCCTCTGGTGCGATTGAATTCATCAATGTGTTGATTTTGATCCTTTCAGTTATAAAGCTTAGATAATCGCGATCACAGGTAATGAATCGCCCCTCACGTCGATACGAGGTGTAGCTCGCAGCGAGAAGTGACGATATCTTGCGTTGGTACGGTAGTCCATCATAGAAATTTCAACGGATAGTTGAAGATGCAATTAAATAATGTTCGCTTTAATTCAATCTTCAACTATCTTGCTCCGTATAAAGTTCCCGGATATGCCTTGTCAGACACCCATCTGGCATGTACAGCGGTTCCTTTAAAAATAATACATGGGGGCAAAAATTTATCATCTGCTGATACACACGCCAACACACTCGTGGGTTCTCGGCCAGAGCCACCTGTGACACGGGAGAGAGCCATCCCTTTCTCACCAATGGCTCTGAGTTTCGACGGATCGTGATTAAACCCGCTCTCATCCGCATTAAAGATATATTTGGGCTTGTCCGCCAGGTTGTTATTAGTGACTTCAGAGAAAGTTCGCGCTTTCTGTAATTGTTCTGGCTTTTTTAATGAAAGGTTTGGATGTCTCTTCATGAAGTTTTGGTACCAGCAATCTCCTGGTATATTGTTTTTAAAAGGAGTTTTGATTTTAAGCTTTGTTACGTATTCTCAATACATTGTACATTACCTATTATAATTTATCATCTTTTCGACATGTATTTCAAGCAATAAATATAATCTGAATCTGAATCTCCAACCAAAAGCTTTAGCTCTTCTTTGTGGCAAGGATGGCCTATTTTTGCCCTTGTCTTTAGGCAATTCACAAGATGGTGCTAGACACGTTCAGTTAATGCTTTTGAAATTCTACCACCCATTTTGTCCAAGGGTACTTTTCTACTTTTTATTTGGTGGAATATTACAGCAGTGGGATTGGGAACCCCATAATACTCGCTGGCTTCTCGAAATGTTATTTTTTTTATGAGTCACATTATCTACGGCTCGGACGGCTCGCCTAACATCTTTTAGGCCCTAGAGGCGTAAGAAGGAACCACCCAGCTACTCCCTAGATTCTAGGGAGTAGCTGGGTAGTTCCTTCTTACGTCCTCGGCATTTTATGTAGATTTGAATTATGACGACAGCACTGAAATAATTTTTTTTACAATCACCCACCATCACCAACAAATAAATTATGAAGCCAAATTATATTGTTTCCAATTCCCTCACACATGTACATTTGCCTCATATCGCGTTTTTCATTTCACCCCGCCCACTAAATGTTGAGGTAATTGTAAACACGCGCTCAAAAAATGGCGGACACCATTTAGGCCTCCCGCGCACCAGGCAGCCTGGCTGCGCAGCCAGGCTGCAGCAGCTAGAATATTTGCGCAGCCAGTTATAACAGCCAATCAACGACTAGTCTAGATCCTTCCGTCGTGGAAGAACTTGTAACTAGTAGTTCGCCCCAAACTGAGATCTCGTGATGCGATCCAAATGCTCATTATTGTGGACACAACACTACCCAGCCCTAAACTAAGCAGAGCTTGTAATATGGGAACCAGATAGCTGAAAAAATATGTTACCGTTCTTAGTTTGCTTATTTTACCGGCCAAATTTCCCTTGAAGTATTTATCTGCAATAATTTCCCATTTATTAAAGTCAGTATATTTATGAACCTCTACTTCATAGGGTTTCGGTGACTTCCTAGCCAAGGTGAAAACTGTACTCCACTGTGAAGGTGCCCAAATTATAACGCTACTTAGGCTTTTTTCAATGACGGAATGAACCGAATCTACGGGCATATATGTATGCCCAGGAAGCAAGTAGTTTATTTGTAACGATAAAAGATTGTTACAATTTTGGAGAGTTACATTTATGCTAGCTAAAACTGTTTTATTTTTATTTTGTCCTGGGCATGAATCACAGTAAAGTAATAAATGTTTTATTGAACCCCTTTGATCCACCTCGTTGATGTATTTCTGTAATATTGAAGATACTTCATTGGCTCCTCTTTTCCCGTCAATTTCAGACCATGTGTAACAAAACCCATTTCTTGTGCCTGATTCATAAAAAGTTAAATTGTACACTGCTAATTTGCGGCTGTAATAAAGCATCATATTTTCGCCGTGAGGCGTGTTCAAGACCTTTTGTAAGTCAAAAGTTATACATAAAATAGTATCATCCTTGTTATGAATATCTTGCGTGCAAAATACACGTCCTTTCACTAAAGCTCTGTCGAGTTAACTGGCTTAAACGCCTGCGTGGGCGCGTTCATGTACAATTTTGTACGATCAAGTCGATACTTATTCGACAATAATAATAATTTTGTGATTAATAATGTTACTTAAGAGATGGTAGTAGATACTTAGACAGAAAGGATGAAATACTTTTGTGGCTTTTGCAGAAATTTTACGGCAAAGCAAAGTTGCTGATATCCCGCAAACTGCTCTTTAACAGTCAGGCTAAATTACTGAAACGCCGTTCACTCGACAAAAATAATAAGGCATTTTTTCTTATACGCCGTGCCTCATTTTACGTAAATCATAATTACTTAAACCAATTTATTATTAAATTCCAAGAAGAGCACAACTACTCATACAACATTATTTTATAGACAACAGAAAGTAAAATTTACTTTAATTGAAATTTGTATATTTCTACAGTAAGTAAATATGACTTATGTGACACTCGCATGAAAAACATCGAAAAGAGTGTCGCTTCCGTAATCGAAAAAAAAATTACCCGTCTTTTTACGGGTTACTGAAGCGCCACTAAAGTGCTTTGATTGCAATGCTTCCTACATAGATAGATGCAGAAAAAATCACTGATTCCGAATATGTATGTAACTCAATATGCCCAATTTGGCGGTTAAGTAATTTTGCCTTTCCAGTGACGATATGGAGTGTGTAACTGTGTAGTAAACACCATAAAAACAATAAAAAAAGGAATTAGTGGTAAGTAAACTCTAAATGCTGCTTCAACTCTTAGCCCATAGGTGAGCAATTTGAACACGCAAGCAGAGTACCGGTGTAACATATATACAAGGTGTATCTAAATAAGTGTACTATGCGAAGGTGGGGGGTTTCAGACCACAATGGTGATCAGTTGTGGGGGGGAGATAATTAAAAATTCCTATTTTCAGTTTCCCATACAAAAATATTTAATTTCATAATGCCTAAATAAATTGACAACCCTATCCTTGTAACCCCTTGACCCCTTGACCTACTACCTCTGTAGGTCTACTACTACTACCTACTACCTCTGTAGCTGAGTTTAGGGTTGTCACTTTGTATAAAGTCAGCTGTTCATGTTGAAACTTCGTTGCAGTTTTTTTCAGAGATACCAATCGAAGTTCGAAAAGTCGTTGAACAAAAGTTGTTCCCCGGGGGGTGGAAATTCACCCCCCTTCAGGATAGTACACATATTTTGATACACGTTGTATATTTTTTATAACTGGGTGATGCACTACAAACCAATCAAATCAGCCCAAATAACAAATGCATGTGTATATAGTACTGCAAAACCTCATCAACGACGCGCGCATCTCCGTGGACGAGGAGATGAGAAGCGACAGTGCACAACAAACCCCAACACTTCGTCTCTCTGAAGGTGTACAGCGGCGGGAACTTGATGGAGGACCGTCGTCGACAGATTGTGAAGGAGTCATGTAGTGGAACACGAGTAAACTTGAAAAAATCTATCAATTTTATTATTTCAAAAACCTATGCTACCTACCTAAAATTAACAGTCAGCAGCAATTAGATAATTATGTAAGCATCTGTGATAGTCAAAATCTGGTAGCCAAAAAATCTAATTTATATTGGATCGTATTTATTTTTTTATTTGTATTTTATTTTACTAGGATCATTTTGAACCAAGCCGTCTTAAAGCTAGATGAGTCTTGGTGCCAGCCATTGCCATTGCCTCCAGTGACTGCCATATTCACTCTTATTTAGCAAGGTGTCGCTCCTCAATACTTAACGCCCACTGAGGCACTACTTTACTACCGGTCAGGTAGTAAAGTAGTTCGGAGCCCTAATAAAACAGTAGGTAACTCATCTACCCATGACGTAGATACCAATCGAGCACGGAGCGCTACCTTTAGGCTTCGGTGCCATCTTTCAATGGCGCCATTGCTTTGTGGATGTTATGGCGAACTTCTAATTCTGTGTATACACATACATTTCATAAGCTGTGAGAAAAGATAACTTTGCATTGATGTTGCTGAACTGGCGACCTTGGTCTGAGGTCAAATACTGACAACTACCAAACCTAGTAGTCCAACCGTCATAAATAACTTACGCCACAGTTTCAGCTGTAATGTCTTTTATAGGGAACGCTTCAGGCCAATGTGTTGTGTATATCGATCAATGATAGTAAGTAAATACCTATATCCATCTGCGGTAGTCGGCAAGGGACCTACGATGTCCGTGTGGGTTTGTTCAAAAAGTCCAGCTGCGGGAAATTGTCTTAAATGAGATACCGAATGACGTTGAACCTTCGAACATTAACATTGAATACAAGTTTTTGTCCACTGATTAAGATCTTTATTCATCCCTGGCCAGAAAAAACGCTGGCACACGAGTTTAAGTGTTGAATTTATTCCGGAATTACTCAAATTATGTACCAAATTAAACGCTAACTTCCTGAATTTAGGTAAATAGGGTCTAATATTACTAGTTGATGTTTCACAATAAATTTGCGTAGCACAATCTGGCAACGTTATATTTCTAATAATAACGCTGCTATTTGATACCACGTTTCCGTTTGCTAAATACGCATCGTTGTCTGGGCGGTCGCTAATTCTGCAAAATGCAACGTACTGGCTGGGACACGTGATTGTTTCGAAAATGATGTCCACAGCATGTGGCTGATTAAATCCTATACCTACCAAAGAAAGCTTTGATGACTGCAATCTGGTCTTACAATTGACATAAGTTGATGGATGATCACCTGTCAATGAGTACATGTTAACTGCTACAGTACTTATGATAGGTACCAACTTTCCCTTTGGTTTGATGACTATCTTGACCACCTTTCCCGGCAAATTGACTTTTTGCTGACCTACTCCGTATATGCTATTATCGTAAGACTGTTGGTGTAATTTCAAATGATTGACTAGTGATAACTTGATGGCAGTCACACTGGCCCCAGTGTCTAATAATGCCCTACATGTCACATAGTGACCATCCCTTGATTTGATGTCCACTAACGCTGTTGGATATATAGTGATAAGCAGTGACTCCTTTATAGCACCAACAGTCGACCTGTCTCATTCCAGGTCTGGACTCACCCGCGAGCCATATCTGAGTTCATTGAATCTGACCTGAGCCAGAGAGGCTCTCTCACCAACCTGTGGTCGGGACTGTTGATAGGTAATGGGTTGATTCTCATGACCACTTGAGTTTACCCCCCGAGGTGGAGATGACCGACCTCCTTGATTTGGTTGACACCCTTCTGATGCTGCGACAGCCTGATTATCGGTTCGGTCCCTTCCTGATCCCTTGGGCTCAAGACAGATAAGAGAGTTGTGCTCTTTTGACCCACAACGAAGACACCAATTTGGGTGTTGACATTCATTTGCATAGTGCTTCCGCAAGCACTTGAAACAATGACCTGACTTCCTTGCCCAGGACTTCCGTTGACTAGGAGACAGGTGTCTGAATGAGTCACACAATCACACTGCGCCGTGCCGTTGGTCGTCTCAACGACTCGCTGACGATGCGACGATTGATAAAAACGTTTCTCCACGCGTCCGCCACACGTAGAATCCGTTGTAGTTCCCTCATGGGCCACCCCATGTTGACGTACTTGCAAGGCTAGCGGGTTCAGATGGTTCGGCCGGTTGTACTCCAACGGTAGCAATTGAGTTTGATAGTGATTGGTTCCAATTGAAATGACACTGATCCACTTGACACGTTTATTCTTGTACTTTTGTCAACACACACTACAATCGGCTTCCTGCCGCTATGTTACTTAAATTCACATGAATTTCCTCCTTTTATTGGCCATCGCAATATTGAAAAATGTATTGATCTTCGTTGTAGTCGGCCACAGTGTTCGTTTGTATGGACGAGAAATCTTCTTCGCTGCTAGAACTAAAGTTCAAGGTTTTGGTAACATTTCTAGTTCTTGTTTTTGGAACCGGTGGAGGAGCCGATTTTGCTTTAGGCTGTTTGCAGTCCGCGTCAAACGGCCGTCCGGGCGAGACTGGTGTTGTGACAGGTTGCTGCCTGTAACCCCTCGTTTTGCTGCCTATAACCCCTCGTTTTCACCAAGGTATAAATACATGTATTTTACAAATTTTATGCAATGTTTTCGTTTCTCATAAACATGTTTATAAAATGTTGTAAACAAAACTTGTATGAAACTATATATAATAAAACTTGTTGTAAGTATACAAAACTTGTATGAAACTTGAAGGTTGAAAACTTCTAGTTGCCTACATGTTTATGATCTCATGTTTTTGTTGTCACTAAACTTGTCGAATTCGTGACAAATACAGTCCGTAGTTTTATAATTTCAACTAATAAAAAAAACTGTTGTGACAATGAAAAGAGAAGATGCTGAAGAACTTTACTTCATGTGTGCAGTATACTGGTACATGCAAAGTGAAGCAAATTCGAGGAAAAGACACAAGTACTGGTCGCGATCATTTTTGAGGAAAAGAGACCAAGAAGGGGCCTACCGTTCTATATTAAATGATTTAAGAATAGAAGACCGAAGTGGATTTAGAAATGTTGTTAGGATGACTCCAGTAAATTTCGAGTATTTGCTTCAAAGAGTTGCACCATATATTCGTAAACAGAATACAAATTTTCGAGATGCCATCACTCTAGCAGAGCAATTAGCTGTTTGTCTGAGATTTCTAGCTACTGGTGATTCGTATTCTTCTTTAATGTACTTGCATCGGATATCGAAGACAAAGATTAGCCAATGCATTCCTGAAGTTTGCGAGGCGATTATAAAAGTATTGAAAGTATATCTAAAGGTAAACCAAAAGATAAACAGTGCCTTTAACTAGTTTTTTCTATTTAAAAAAATTTAAAATTTATTCCCCATAGTGGCCCTGAAAAAAAACTCATTCTGTATAGAAACTATTTATTAAATGAAACCTAAAATATTGCCAGAATCATCTCGTATCTCATATGTATCACTTATTGCTTCAGTCTCTGAATTCAGTACTAAATTTGCGGCAACTTCCATGTCTTGGTTTCTTTCAGTCGAAACTCTAAGCTCACTCAGTTGCTACTGGCTCGCTGGCGGCCGTAAAGAAACGTTAGAGTCACATTTAATTTCATTCAGTTTAGTGAAATAAATTTAATCTTGTATTTGTTTCTTCAACTCCAAAATATTCCTTTTGCCGGTAACACCTCGTAGCTCAGAAGCGACATATTCGCCGTAAACATCAAACTCATGTTTGGCTGGGCGTTTAATGATATTGTCACGAGCCTCCTTCAATATAGACAGCGCTTCTTTCTGCTTATCACCTGATGGCTTGACTCTTTTCAAACCCTTCCTCTCACTGATAGTCGACACATCGGATGCTCCCGATACACTATCATGATCTTCTATGGGAAGTGAATTCAAAAAGTTTGACTCTTCGTCCTCATTATGTTCCTGAAAATAGTTATTCTAATATAAATTTGCTTTATTATATGAATATATTATTTTATATACAATCAGATATATTTTTGTTCCAAATGAGCCTCCAAATAATAATTTGTAGGTACCTACTCATTATTTCGGTAACTGCTGCTACGTCCTTCAGATTCGCTGTAAAAGAACAACGCGCAACGCGCCTACATGGTTTTATTCATTCTTTAGCGGAATAATCTCAAAATCAACTCTACAACAAAACAAAAACAATTAATTTATTTAATCATCCTAAATTTGGGTAATAGTAATGATGGCACACTCCGATTCTTGTTTTCCCTAATCTTTTGTAAAAAAGTTAAAAAGTACCAACCATAGACGACGACTATTATGACTGAAACGAAAAAGTAAGTCAGATTCATGGGAAATCGTAAACCATGGTTTCTGCCTCTCTGGGAAACCGGTATTTTGTCTATTTTTGATTCAGAATGACAAAATCTATAAAATTGTTCAAAATTATTAATTTGCCGTTCATAAAAGTGGGTTTCAAACCGTTCGTCGTTATTATTGTTATTTATAGTTCGCGCAATCATTATTTTATACCACCCTGAATTTACCCAGCTGTCGAGCATAGAGTTCGTAGGTGACACATTAGTATTGCCATGTAAAAGGTTACGAAAAAATGGTCACAGTTGACATATTGACACGTGACAGTGACAGTTTAGCTGCCGACTTTAAAAAACATGTTTCGATGTTTTTTCCTGTTCGATAAATCGAGCTGTACATCGATCTATTTTCTTTATTCTTTCGATGTATCGAATGACAGATTATGAAATGAAATGATGTTATGTTATGATATGTGTAGGTATTTCTGTTGCCGCTTTAACAACAAACACCAATAAATAGAATTTACAGGTCACAAAACAGATATTCTACTTCAACTCAGCTTTCATGCAAAATAAGACTCATTCCAACATTTTTCATTGAGATTTCATGAGAAAAATCTTTAATGTAATTTACTTAGAACAAAAAAAACATCCACATGAGCTGAATCTTGAGATCATTAATAAAAATTATAGGGCTCTCATTTAGTCTGCCTACTGGGCTACGTAAGTAAATAAATAGTTTATCTGAAATATAATGGTCAGATTTCACCGTTTTCCAACTCATGAGTTACGATCTTTCCACAGAGAAAAAGAATTTAACTGGTCAAAGTTGAGGTTTTATGAAATTAACTGTTTACAATCGATTCGATATTTTTCTATTTAAAACCGAAAAAGCATCAATACATCGAGTATATCGAAAGCATTTCAAAACATCGGGTCGGTTCGATGTATCGCATTGTAAAGCTGGGAACAAATTAGCGGACGCGGCTTACAGCCGCGACTGATAGTGTGCACAGTCGAACGGGACCTGGCTTGCCAGATTTCTGTCAGACGTCCGAACGCTCAAGGTTTCGTCCGCGGCTTACATCTGATAGTTTGCACACTTCAGTGTACATTCATTATCTAGATATCTATCAGTCGCGGCTGTCAGCCGCGTCCGCCTGTAATGTTCCCAGCTTAAATATCGATCTTTTCAATCCATCGACGCTTATGACTATCTGCCACTGGCAACACTGGTCGGCAATCAGTCAGTCATAAGGACTTGGCGAAAAGACTTTGGCATCCCCGCCAGCACAAAAAAAAAGTCAGTCAGTCACTTACACAAACAGAAATTTCTCGATCGAAAGCCGTCGCAATTGTACAAAAAAGTGTAATTTTCATGAAAAATGGTGTTTTCAATAAGTGTTTTGCAATATTAAGTTGCATAAATGTCCTTTCTAATGATTTTTTACCGATTACCTTACAAACAGAACGCAGTCCGTACAAATTGGTGACTACTTGAGTGATGAAGAAACTATCAAATTTGGAGTTCCCCAAGGCAGTATCCTTGGGCCAACACTTTTCCTCATTTACATCAATGAGCTGTGCAACCTCAACCTCCCAAATGCTCACATTGTCTCCTATGCAGACGACACAGTCCTTTTGTTTAGTGGTAATAGTTGGCCCGAGACGAATTTAAATGCAAATGCGGGCTTCAAAATAGTCACTGACTGGCTTGACTGGAATCTTCTTACTTTAAACCTTTCAAAAACGAAGTACATCGCTTTTAGCATAAGAAGTAATAGTCAACCGCCCCCATCTACATTAAGGATAATCTCACACCATTGTCAGCAATCGCTAGGTTGCACTTGTTTAGAGATACTACCAACCACTGAAATAAAATATCTAGGAGTTCTTATAGACAATCATCTCAATTGGAAAAGTCATATTAAATCTTTATCAGGTAGGGTACGTAAACTCATATACGTCTTTAAAACTTTGAGACACGTATGTGACACAAGGCAGATAACATCAGTCTACTACGCGCTTTCTCAATCCATCATTACTTATTGCATCAGTTCATGGGGGGGTTGCCCGAAATCGACACTAATTACACTAGAAAGGGCTCAAAGAGCTCTTTTAAAAGTAATGCTGTTTAAACCTTACCGCTACGCAACCACTGAACTTTATAAAGAAATATCTATCTTGTCCGTTAGGCAGTGTTTTATAAAAGCTATTCTCCTCGAACAGCACAAAATCCCAGGATCATATTGTGGTCGAAATTTGCGAAGACAGGACTTTGTTTACTCTAAAATTCCATGCAATACCACATTTGCACAAAACTTTGCAGAATTTCTCGGACCCTTTTTATATAATAAAATTAGTAAATATTGTGAAATACGCTCGAGTACAACCTATACATGCAAGAAAATTATTACGCAATACCTAAAAACTATGAATTATGCTGATACAGAAACCTTCATCAAACACATAAAATAGATAATATACCTACGTGTGGTCATTCTGACCTAATCCTATTAGCATAGTAGATAAATAAATAGTAAACAATAAATAAAAATAAATAAATAAAAACAAAAAATTGAATATATTCATTATAACTATTATAATATCGCTTACTCTGTACACTGCAATACCCATTTTATATAAACTCACACACACACCTTACACACCAATTTATACATAACACACCCACACTCAATTCACAATCAATCTGTATTCATCTTTTACTTTTTCAATCTTACACTCAACATCAATACATTATGGTGATTTTGATTTATAAAATAAGAACATTAACAAATATCAAAAATTAAAATAATATATAGGTAATTTAGGAACCCTAGTACCTATTTACCTATTATTTTACACCTAAGTACCTCTACTATTTAAGTTACCCATTAAGATCCACCAAAATAGGTTTTCTTTGCTCAATTATGTACAGGAGTACCTACATAATATACATACTATGAGTAGATAATTTAGACAGTTGTCTGTCCGATTACGTTAGGTATTCGGATTGATATTATGTGCTAACTAATATGTATGAAACCCAGTTCTTTTGGTTTTATCTGTAATTTTTGCTTATACTGTGCAACATAATTAGAATCAAGGTCAAGCTACGGCAACTGGCTGCGTGCGAGGAAGACGCGTACTACCCTCCGAGATACAGTTTTTTAAACTAGTTCGGAGTGTATTGCAAATCGGAATCTAACACATACCACCACTTTTGCTTAATGTATCTTTAGATTTATTTTAGATGCTAGTATACCTACTCTCATAATAATATTAAACATTCACCTAAAAAATCTAAAATTGTTAGCTATTGTTATTAGTAAATAACAGTTATTAGAGTAAGTATTTTTAAGTTTTTGTTAAGTTTCAAAGTGGTACTGGAATAAATAAATTGAAATTGAAAAAAAAAAAAAAAAAAAATTTAACCTATCTGTGTACCAAATTTCATTGCAATTGGTGATTGGTGATCGTCGGAGTGTTTTGGTGTCAGAGTGAGACAGAAACATCAATGTGATGCTCTTTATAACGTTTTAAAAGGTTTGTAAACCTTTTTTCACAATAAAAAGTAGCCTATGTCCTTCCTCAGACCCTGAACTATCTGTGTACCAAATTTCATTTCAATAGGTTTAGTAGTTTTGGCGTGAAAGCCAGACAGGAAGACAGACAGACAGCCAGAGTTACGAACGCATTTATAATATTAGTATGGATAACACTGACTTTTTTCAGATACCAGAAACTACACAAGAATGGTTAAAAATAAGTAAAGAGTTTGAAACGAAGTGGAACTATCCTCATTGCATTGGATCTTTAGATGGCAAACATGTCCAGATATTAAAACCAGAACAAAGTGGCAGTGAATATTTTAATTATTAAAAGACGTACAGCATAGTACTAATGGCGTTAGTGGATGCAAATAACAATTTTACATATGTCAATGTTGGTGTTCAAGGAAGGGTATCAGATGGAGGAGTTTTCAAAAACTGTTCGTTTTATAAAGTAAAGCTCTCAAAGATTAAATATTCCAGAACCAAGACCATTGCCTGGCAGGACAGTAAACTCGCCTTTCGTAATAGTAGCTGATGATGCATTTGCACTTCATAATATGTTAATGAAACCATATCCTGGTACACATATACGTGGTTCATCAGAGAGAATATATAATTACTGCCTAAGCAGAGCGCGGGTAACAGTCGAAAATGCATTTGGTATTCTATCAGCAGTGTTCAGAGTTTTGCTTAAACCTATCCACTTATGTTCTAAAAAGGCAGAAAGCGTTGTTTTGGCGTGTGTTCATTTACATATTTATCTGCGAGTCAATGGCGAACAGACATATTCACCACAAGGTTCTTTTGATGAAGAAAATGTTAATTGTGGTGTTGTCAATCCTGGCTCTTGGAGATTTAATTCATTACATCTAACCCCTCTTCAACGAGTTGCAAGAAGAGCAAGTATTTCTAGTCGACAAGTGAGGGATGAATTTGCTGCATATTTTTTAACAGATTCAGGAAAAGTGTCTTGGCAAAATCAATATGCTTAATAAAACATTACGATTACCTACAAATACGATACTTTATTTCAGACTAGCTGTACGTTGCAATGCAGCTTTTTCTGTTGCCTTATATCTGGGACCTTTAAATGGTGCGTCGCGAACTCTGTTGCCGGCCCCTTAAGGGCGAACCGAGGGGATCTGCGGTCGATGAACTCGTCGAGCGCTCGACGTTGCTCACGGCTGAGCTTGCACCCCTCGTCATCTCGCAAGCAAAGGCTCGCGGATTCAGCACGCATAAACTCCGCGGAAAGCGCGAACACGGGATCATCGCGCACAAAATCATATAGTCGCTCAGGTTCATCGGTGGATGTCTATCTACCGTGAGCGACATCTACAACCATGCCAGCACGGGACAAGAGTTCAACACCTAAGAGCATCCTTGTTCCGTCACCTCGCGCCCTTCTAAAGACACAAGTACTTCGGCTTCAAACACCCTTCTTTCTACTCAAGATCCATCAGCAAGCCGAATACGACACTCTATTTCGTGGAACTTTATACCGGAATCTACTAAAATCTTGTGTAACTTCGGGTAGCGATACAATGCGTAGCGCTTGTATCGATAATCGCTACACCGCTACGCCCTATTACGCTTATATTCACTTTTCTAGCACTTTTGTATTCGACTGCACTACACGCATGGGCAATCGAAGTTTCGATACTGTATTTCTTTTTCGATTCGACATCCGATCTTCGGTGATCGGGCCTACATTCGATGTCGGACGTGCTGTCGGCATCGTTGGACACCACTTCGATTTCGGACTTAACCTTGAAATTATATTAGTTATTTTATCTAATTTTCTTATTAGAATGGAAATTAGCAACATGTCCCATGTATTGATGGGCTGTCCCAGATTTTTAATGCATGCAGCTGTTGCTGCACGTCAGACACAAAAGACCTTATTGAGGCTGCAGTGCCTTTTTGCATTGTAGGTAAATCTAATAGACCGCTAATATAAATTCCTATTAATCGCGCTTTGTTATAAAAACGTTTCTCCAACAAGCCTAGTGCTTCCCTGTAAGACTGATTTACCAACGGCGAATTGACAATGACTGCTAAAGCATCATCTGTTACATACTTTCTTAAATAAAATAGCTTCTGCACATCAGATATTGATCTGTTATTATCGATAACAGCCATAAATAAATCATAGAATGGCTTGAATTTTGCGAAGTTCTTCCCATCAAAAGGGGGTATATCAATGGTTGGTAATTTACATGTAGAAACATTATGACATTCTGAGACAGATTTTTTACCAAGCTGTTTTAGAGAGGCATTAATTTTAGCAAGCACAGAATAATATTGTTCTTCTAAAGGACCAACCAGTTCGCAGTCGTTTTCGCCAATACTTAGTATGTCCAATTTTACCGCTTCATAGCTCTTGAGCGCCGTGATGAGTTTCTCCTTGCGCGCCTCGAGGATATCCACGGTAGCAGACTCAAAACTTACGGGGTCGTTCACAAACGTCTCAATGCGCGTCATTGTAGCTTTGCAATTTGCATTGGCCACGAAGAAGCCGATGTTTACGCAAAGTTTCCTTGGACTCCGCCATGGTGGAACGTATATAGGACGTAACGCTTCATTTATTCTACGACTTACGACCACTCCGCGCACTTTTATATAATAAGCCGCACTTTGTGGAATAAGAACTTTGTTTTATATTATACTGATTATAATATTATATGTCATACTCTTTTGTCGAAATTTTTAATTGTTTTAGAAAGTACATCTTAATTCGTATGCATTTTTGTCTAGTTGTTGTACCTAGTGGCAGAGTCCGTGACATCGCCGAACCGGCTCTGTCGGAAGACCAGCGTTGGTTGCTAGCCAACCAACATATGCTGAGCCAGAGTCCGTTTTGCGAAGCACAAAGCTCACCTCTGTAGTTTGATAAGTTGTTAGTTTATATTGTTAGTGTGAGTTTTCTTTGCTTTGCAAATAAATATTTTTTCTTTCTTTTCTTTCTTGCTTTCTTGTTGAAAAGAAGCCGGTACGATGATGCTTGTTTGCAAAACAAACCGATGATTCTGACAGCTGAGTGAATGACAGTAGACTCCGGCGCAATGGCCGCCGGGCGGATATAGACCGCGCTAACTTCACTATTCAACGCTGCCAACACCGACGGGACTGACGTCACGTCTCGCACTTCGCACGAACTTCACCTCGCACAAAAATGAATTGCGGGTGATTGTAAAAAGCCAAATTTGATGTCGTATTTCTTACGATTACTCGGTAATATGATGCTGTATCTGAAGGAATCGTATCGCACGCATGTACGAAATGAAATGCGTGGAAACTTGTAAACTTTACGGGTCTTATTAATAATCCTGGCGTAGCGTTGGACTAGTTGATCCGTGTTTTGTCCCTTGCATTGACATGCAATTGTCAACTCGAACAAATGTGACAAAACACGATTTAACTACTCCAGCGTTGCGCCAGGATTAATAATAATGTTGAGTATCGTACTAGCAATAAGAATGTAGTATCCGAACGCATCTGCGGAGCGATCGCAGCGCCCTCACACGACGGCGTGCCTAGACTAAGTTTGTAACTTCCTTCCTGTTGTGTACGAATAAAGAAATGGAAACGAGATTTACAACTGCGTTTCATTATAATAGAAGACACAAGAGGCCCTAACATACGCTTCCACAGCGCAATATCAAGAAAAGATGAACGAGAAAGAAGCCCTACCGAGATTAACCGAGAAGACCAACTTTAGTAATTGGAAATTCAGAATCGGATTGATATTAGAAGAAAAAGGCGTGAACTACACACTAAATGAAGCTACAAAGGGAGCAACAAAAAATGCCCTCAAATTTGCGAAAGATGATGTAAAAGCGCGATCTATAATAGCTGAATGTCTGTGTGACAAACACCTGGAAATCATAAAAAAGTGTTCATGTGCCAAAGATATGATGGGACAGTTAAAGGAAACTTTCGAAAGAAAAAGCATTTTCAACAAGCTTCATTTAAAAAAGTTATTGATTACCATAAAATGTGGAGAAACGGAAAGTTTGCAAGATTTTTACTACAGATTCGATGCCGCGGTGAGCGACGTAAAAGCGATGGGATGCGACATTTCAGAAGAAGATCAAGTTTGCCAATTGATATCCGCCATGCCGGTCGCATACGAACATGTCATAACCTCAATCGAAACTCTTTCTACCGAAAAATCATTGACACTGGAATTTACAAAAGCAAGACTCCTAGATGCAGGCTCAAGAGGACAGTGAGATGTCATGCACTGCATCAAGTGCGTTTAATTTTACCTCGGACTTGGACAAGTGTGACATTCGTTTTGTGATAGACTCTGGATCAACCGATCATCTAATAAGTGGAGAACATTTGAGTGATGCAACCGAAGTGGTCAATTTGAATAGCTATATAAAAATATATGTAGCGAACGGACAATATCTAATCGCTAAACAAAGGGGAAATTTAAAAGTGCGATACAGTAATATAACTATCAATATAAATTGTTTAATTGTAGAGGGTTTATCTCATAATTTATTATCAGTGCAAAAATTAATTGAAAATGGGCTAAATGTAAATTTTTCTGGAAATGCAGTCAGTATCTGCGATGAAAATCATGAGCTTTGTGGTCAAGTTTTAGAAAACTTTATGTTATTGACTTTAAATTAAATTCACAGCAATGTATGTCTAGCAGCACATCTGAAGACTTGTGGCACTGACGACTGGGACATGCGAACAGAAAGCACCTAGCCATATTGAAGCTGCCATACTCAAACACTCCATGTGGACCATGTATGGAAGGTAAAGCAACGCGTTTACCATTCCAACCTGTAAAGAAATCATCATCCAGATACTATTAACTATGCACTATGAACTAGCATGATTTGCAAATATTTAAATTTTTTTTAAATAAGGCCGGCAAAATGAATATAAAACTGATTGGCGAAATTCAGACGCTGTTACTAGAAGGCCATAAAATCTCTTTCGACGATCCATCCGTAATAGAAGATACATTAGTCTGAATTTCCACTCCCAGCACTGGCCAGAACTTTCTATGTATATTATATATGCATAGAAAGTAATAAGAAAGTAAGCATGTATATCAACGAGTTCCGATAACGACCCATCATCAGCAAGTATGAACCTTTCTTTGTGTTCCCACGTAGCCAGTTTATATTCTGAGTATGAGATACCTCCAGATATTGTAGATACTAAATGATTAAATAATGTCTTTGTTTCGTTAGTATTTGTCTCTATGCTTAATTTCCCCAGAGGGCTCTCTACTTCTTCTGGAATTTTTACTTCCCGAGTCTAGTTAAATTTGATATTTGATGGATGGATGGCACTTTATCTTTTCACATGCGTCACAGCAGTTGGCAAGGCCGTAAAACCCATAACATAACATAGAATGTGCTCGTTTCCTTTGGCTTGATATCTAGGTGGTTTGGGCATAGTGCTCTGTTGTGATGTTTGCCACAGCGAGCGCTGTCTATTTTTGTTCTGCACTTCTCAGCACTATGTTCTAATTTAAAACATAATCGGTTTGTTAGTTTGGATCTTTTAGCTTCAAGTGTTTTAACCATGTGGCACTGGCCGTTATAATAAGCCTCTCCACAAAATATGCACGAACTTCTTTTTTGGCGTCTGCATTTTCTATATGGATTGAACTTGGTTTAAATTTCCGTTTGAATCATTTGTTTTCTTTATTAAACAAAGTCGGTTTTGAAGCTTTAAATTTGTTTACTAACATTGATGACCCCGGACACAAAATTGAAAGTCTGTGGAGATAAACTTAAAAAAAGCAGCCAAGTGCGAGTCGGACTCGCCCATGAAGGGTTCCGTACAAGAACCTTTATATTATGTTACTTGATGTAACATAATAAGGTTCTTGTAGTTCGTCGAAAGGTAAATTGCGGTTTACGGTTTATGACGTATAAAAAAAAAACTACTGACTAGATCTCGTTCAAACCAAAAATCGTTAAAAGTTTACATAGTAATGTACAACATATATTTTTTTTAGTATTATCATTCTCTTACTTTAGAAGTTAGAGGGGGGGGGACCAACTTTTTTCCACTTTGGAAGTGTCTCTCGCGCAAACTATTCAGTTTAGAAAAAAACTATATTAGAAACCTCAACATCATTTTTGAAGACCTATTCATAGATACCCCACACGTATAGGTTCGATGAAAAAAAAATTTTTGAGTTTCAGTTTCAAGTATGGGGACCCCCGAAATTTATAGTTTTATTTTTATTTTTATGTTAAAATCTTAATGCGGTTCACAGAATACATCTACTCGCCAAGTTTCATCAGTCTAGCTCTTACGGTTTCGGAGAAAAATGGCTGTGACATACGGACGGACAGACAGACAGACAGACAGACAGACAGACAGACAGACAGACAGACATGACGAATCTATAAGGGTTCCGTTTTCGCCATTTGGCTACGGAACCCTAAAAAGGTGTTGTCCGTTCAAAAAATATATGGGTCATTAATCTTTATAATACGAAGTTGTACAAGTTAAATTCTTGTCTATTCTGGTACATTTCAGTAGTTCAGAACATACAAAATATTTACGAGTTTATTTTTACATTCCAGAGCATTTTACCCTGTGCGCCAATCAGGTGACGCCCTCTGGTCAGTCCTTGACCTATTGAAATTGGGGAGCATAGGCAATACAGCACTGGAATTCATAAGTTACGTATACCATCTATTGTTACGTTCTATTCTTTGTAATTATGGATGTTTGATAAACCTAATGGGCTGCACGGTAAATTGATATTATCCATAACACATCTTGTGATCATTCTCATACATCAGAGAAATGAGTAGCAACTTAAAAACCTTATAAACAAACTTAAAGACATTGAGGTATCAAGTTGATCTGAACATGTTGGTGCAAAGATTAGAACTGTTCAAAGACCTATCAACTAATTTTCAAGAGATTCAATCAGAGATTGAAGTCATAGATCTCACCAACATGTCCAGAGAACTAGATATTAGAGAGGAAATAGAAGCAGACTTTGCTCGCTGCATTGCAAAGGCTCAGATAATTATAGATAAAAACAGTCGTAAAAATACAGAGTATCAGTCAATCAACTCTGCTGCATCAGGTGGATCTTGTGGTCATTTTCAATACAGCAATAAGCCCATGGGCTTTAAATTTCCTGTTTTACTGTTTTTTTGATAAATTTGACGGATCACCATCTAAATGGTTCGAGTTCAGGGATACATTTACAGCGCTGATTCATGTCAAAGTTTATGCAATTCACAAATTCCATTACTTGAATTCGTATCTACAGGGTGAAGCATCATTGTTAGTAAGTAACATTCAAATCAGTGCTGCCACCTATGAGGAGGCATGGCGCCTTCTCTGCGAGCGATACAACAGTGAAAGACAACTCGTAACAAACCACTTGAACTCCTTATGTACTATTCAATCCGTGCCTCGCGACTCAGCGAAGAGCCTAAGATCGCTTGTTGACAATGTTTCCAAAAACTTAAAAGCTCTTAAAACACAAGGTGAACCAACAAAGTCTTGGGACACTTTAATTGTTCATCTGGTCTCTGCAAAACTCGACAGCAGCACCAGCTTTAAATGGGAAGAATTTAAAAGTAACTTAGATAAATCCCCTTCTCTAAAGAAATTCTTTAGCTTCCTCAACAGTAGAGCTAATATTCTGGAATCCGTTCAATGCAATAAAATTAAAAGACAAGCAAATAGCAAACCCATCAGCCATTTATGAAAATGAAAAATCTAACTTAAAGACATTTGCAGTTTCAGCTGAACGATCACCTGTGTGCCCCCTAATGTTACAAGCACAGTAGGAGGCGATACATTTTGCGTTAAATTAAAAGAGACGGTGACTTAGCTAGTGATATGGTATCAGATGGAACCCACAATTTTATATATTATGGAAGATCACTTTCTAGTCAATCACCGTTGTTAAACGCCATCTATCGTTTAACATTAAAACTACCGATTAAGCATCGCTAATTTATCAGTTTCCGTACATATCCGCGTGCGACACCAGCGCACATGGCATAAAAAGGTTTTTCCAGTGGGGTGGGCCCCCGCCTCTTTTGCGCGGCACCACCGAACGACACACATTGTCACTCATTACCTATTTAACCTCTGAATACTACTTCCAGATCGCATCATTTTACATTTGGTGACCCCGACGTGTTGGTGAAGGACGACCATTTTTCATCGTGTCGTGACCATCAGAGACGAGTAGCATCAATCTAAACCGAAAAGAAACTCATCAAGCGAAGTTTCAATAACATATGCCCATTACCTATAAACACCTAAATGTATACCTAGTATAAAAAATATTTAGTTACCTATTATAACTTAGCTAAATTAACCTAAACAGCTAATAAATTAATCACTAGACAGGTAGTACCTACATATATAACCCAGAATCTGGGACGTTCCTATACTATATAATACCTAGTTAAATATAACCAAGATTGTAAAGGGTGGCTCCTGGACAACCCTTAACCTTTTTCGCTGGCAGCATGTTAAACGCCATCTATCGTCTAACATTAAAACTACCGATTAGCACCATTCATTTATTAGTTTCCGTACATATCCGCGTGCGACACCAGCGCACGCGGCATAAAAAGGTTTTTCCAGTGGGGTGGGCCCCCGCCTCTTTCGCTCGGCACCACCGAACGACACACATTGTCACTCATTACCTATTTACCTAATAAACCTCTGAATACTACTTCCAGATCGCATCATTTTACAACCGTTATAGGGGGGGTGCTTGATAGATTCAAAGGAATGTTGACCAGGATATCAAATTGCAAACGCAGACAGTTCAAAAGCAGTCAACGGGAGAAATCAGCAGATAATTGCCGAAATTCGTACCACGACTGGCAGTGAGAAGAAGTCTGAATCAATAACTGCAATCTCACAGACTTCTCCATCTTCACACTCTTCTGTTTCATCTATTTCGTTTTCTGCTCGTAGCATAACGTGTTTGTAGAAGTCTAAATCATTCCTAGTTTTCCAATTCTGGCCAAAGTGTTTTTTAGTAGAGCGTCAACATATTTTATTTTATCTTTTTTTATTAAAACTGTCTTTTACTATTAAACCCGGCTCAAAAAATGATTTTCCTCTCTTTAAAACTGACTTGTAACTTCCGATATCAGCGCTGTAGTTAGGCTCCCCTCTTACCTAAATATCATTGCTTCTGTTTCGTCTTTAAGAAAAATCTCTTGCATTGGTTAAACTGGAAATGCCAGTTTCCCGGTGGACGAATTATATTTCCGAGAGCAGTTTTCCAATCTTTTACATTGTTCAATAACACAACAGTCCCATATTTTTTAAAGACTTCTATGTGAGTCATATAGAATTAATGGTGGACATCTTACTTTTAAAGATTTTTAGTAAATGGAAAAAAACTGTCAAAATTACAAAACTATTTCAATGTACTCATTGAGATATGCTAATAATTGCAGTTAATTTTAAAGAGTTGATTAATAAAACTTAAATTTAATCAAAACTTAATATAGAGATATAATCAGGCCGGCAAAATTAGGGGAACACAGGCAAAATGTAGTTTTTTTTTTAAACCGTTTATTTTATTCAGACTTTTTATATTTATTCTTATGTATTATTGATAACAGATTAAAAATAACAAAGTTTACTGATTTATTTACTTTTATTTATAAAGAAATAAAATAAAAACAAAAATTACGATTTTCTTATTAAACTTGAAAAATAATGTTATGCAGTTTTTTTTTAAAGAATAGGTCAATGAAAAAAATTAATAGCGCGTGTGGCCACCACGGGCTCTAATGAGAGCTTGTATTCTGTTTTTCATGCTCCCAATTAGGTTATCAATAATTTCTTGTGGCAAATTCTCCCACTCTTCAATTAACGCTAATTTAAGCTCTTCAATATTCCTAGGAGCTGGATTTTTTTGGTGAACCCTTCTTCCAATGAGGTCCCAGACATGTTCTATCGGGTTCATATCAGGAGAACGTGCTGGCCAATCCATATGCGTTATGGACACGTCATTCAGGTAGTCGCGCACCACTCGCGCTGTGTGGGGTCGGGCGTTATCTTGCATCAGGACAAATTCATCGCCTATAAATGGGGCAAAAGGCATCACGTGGGGCTCCAGGATATCAGATATGTACCTGAGTGCAGTCAGAGATCCATTTTCGATGATCACTAGCTCTGTGCGAGCTCCCAAACATATGCCACCCCAAACCATAACGGAGCCTCCACCATAAGACACCGTTTCGCTAAAGTTAGCCTGATTATAGCGTTCTCCTCGAAACCTCCACATCCTCTCTCTTCCATCTATGGAATTTATGCAGAAACGGCTTTCATCGGTGAATAAAACTCGTGCCCACTCGTCTGTCCAATCTCGGTGCCGACGAGCAAACGCTAATCGACATACTCGATGGCTCACCTCGAGTTTCGGCGCTTTGGCTGGCACGTATGACTTCAGACCAGCTTCGTTTAGTCGTCGTCTCACTGTGCGTTCACTAACGCGCACGTTGCGAACTTCTTCTAAGGCATTTCGGGTCTGAACAGCAGTTTGACGACGGTTTCTCAAGGTTTGCACCCTTATAAAACGGTCATCTATCGCGCTGGTTGCCCGATTTCTGCCTTGTCCTCGCCTCCGCACGTAAGATCCTGTCTGTCTGTATCGTTGCACATTGCGATAAATCACAGATACCGACACACCCAATGCACTACTCACTGAACGGTAGGTGTGACCTTCCTCAATCATTGTAACAGCTCTAGCAACTTCAGTTGCAGGTAAATCACTCATTTTGTATTCAAAACAAAGCGTCTTTCTCAAAAGTTAACAGTAGAATGGCCAAAACAAACATTAAACCATTTAAACAATATTCCCATTGAAAACACTTATGACGGTAAAAATGACAACGAACACTTCAGAGGGTGTAATTTATGCTCTAAGCATTGGAGAACGGTTTTTTTATCTTGGGTTTGTTTCTGTAGAGGGTGGCAGTCTAAAAAACTTAAACCACTTGTGAAATTACGCGAGGTAATAAAAAAATATCATTTTTCAGGCTTGTTCCTCTAATTTTGCCGGTGTGTGTATTATTATTATTTGTTATCAGATTTTGTGACCAAGGTATTCGAGTCTCTGCCTCTCAATGTCTACACCTTAGTTTATGTTACAAGTACTATGTATTTAGCCTTAATTTTACTTGTATGTTATTTGTTTACAAATAAATAAATATTTTTGACGTGATAACGTCTTATAAATCGATGGAGCCGGCTGCACGCACGAAAAAACATGACTCATGCGTCGTTACGTCGTTTTGTCGTTCCATTTACCTGAGCCCGAGCCCGGGTCGGGTAATGGGTAAGGGTAAATGAGGGTAAGGGTAAATGAGGGTAAGGGTAAGGGTTCGGCCGGGTTCCAGGTCCGGGTCCGAGAGTTCGAGTCCGAGTCCGAGTCCGCGACCGCGAGTATTTTCTTATGACGTTATCACGTTCAACTATCGGCAGTAAACCGACTTTACAGACAACCGATTTTTTTTTTTTTTTTTTAATACCAACAAATTCAAATTGCCATTTTTGATCCCAAGATTGGTCAAGATGGCCGTTTCTGTCACAAAGCAAAGACAAGATTGCCGCTTTTGCTCCTAATCGATTCTACGAAAAATTAAGGTTGTGCTAAGCATGTTGAAATAAAAACCCAGTAAAATTTTAGCTTTCTTATATTAAAGTTATTAAACATTTATTTTTAACATTAAATTAAACTTAAACGCGTAAATCGTTTCCTTCCTCAAGTGGTTCTTGGCAGTAATCTACACCTTCAGGGGGAGGAGTAAACTGTAGAGACTCCTGTAGGCCTAAGATGACCGACGTGACATATGTCTTCGCGAGAAGACAAAATTTTGTCGACATCGATTCGTTTGTCGATTATGGTAAGATGAGCATCACGAGAGAGACAGCTGTCGTCGACGACTCGGCTATGTCGTGAAGACAAACCAGTGATCATTTCTTCCATATTCTACCATAATCTACCATTGTATTTTTATTTTTTAATGGTTTCGTTCATTCAATTTGGTACCTGTGACTGAAAAAAAAACCCCGCCAAAACTAAAATAAAATAATAAGGAAGCAAACGGAATGAAAATGTAAGTAAATACCTATGGTACCTCTATTTATTGTTAAAAACCGATAGGACTAGCAAAATAGATTCATTGTATTCTCAAAATCGGTCAAACTTATGCTGCTAGCTATACTTGTGTGTCTTATTATTTCAGGGTAAGAAGTAACAGAATCCAAATAGTTTCTTTGCCGGTATAATATGTCCGAACACTATGAATTTGCGGCAGGTGAATATAGCTCACTGCAAAGTGTCCAACAAATAACAGCGGGGTGGAACCGCCTCAAGACCGACGAGTTGAGCCTAGGTAGGACGGTGACCAGTGGAAAATTGTACGTTTTGATAGCAACCATACCTGTTTTGACCTTTTGCTATTTATCAATGAGGATTTTTAAAGTAGGTAAAAAAAATTATATATCGAGGGTGCAGTGTTAAAACCCTCGATATTTAAGTATTAGTTACTTTAATATACTCCGTAGTACATAACTACCAAGTTTTGTTTTCAGTGTCCATTGAGCCGTACCTAACTAAACTAACTCATAGAACTACATATGTATTTATGTGCGTAGACTAAGCAGTTTGCACTAAAGGAATGATTGCAGGATGCAGGATAGAGAATACAGAAATAGTACCTTTATGAGCATGTCCGTATATTAATGTATTTTTTCTTTTCAGATTCCACGGGCCATCCATAAACCAAACATTCCACCTTACATAGGTATTAGCATATCTTGTAAATAATATACCTATTTTAATTTATGACAATTAAATTTATTTACACACAGAAAATTGTCTTTTTAACTAAATAATGTTGAACTAATGAAGAGGGCTTTCTTTGTAGGTGCTTATATGGTTGATAAGGTTATTAAAAAATCAAGCTACCAATAGAGATAAATATTTTTAAGGCTTTTGTAATATTCTATTCATTAACATAACGTAAAAGTTCTGCGCGTCTTTGGCCTTGCCGAAGCAGACCCGCAGGTGATGGGTCCTCTGCAGCCAAATCTCCGTTGATAACTTCTTCGTTTTCGACTCGTACATCTTCGTCCAATGTCACCCTGTTATTAAAATATTTTTACTAAAGTATTAGATAGGTAGGTAACTATACTCAGTTTTTACTTTGCATAAATTCGTAGTGTAGTAGGTAGTTCGTAGTTGGTAAACTGAGATCCAATGACACGTCTTCACTATTGAAACATTGAGTGAATTGGGTAAATGTATGAGAAGTGTTGACTCACACTAACCTAATTTGTTATTATTAATTTTAGACCTTTACAATAACATTATAAGCAGGATAGCACATAGAAATCTATCAGTAGTTAACTTCAAATGAACTAGGTACTCACCTTCGAATTCGAACAACGTCAAAAAGATCACATACCACATACGTCTCTGATTATTTTCCGTTGAATCTTTCTGTTTTGCTTATCGGCGTACATCGCATTAAGATGATTATAGTAAGGTATCGCCACCCTTTGAAAAGTTAGCTAAACAAAATCTAAAAGACAAGCGGAAGACTTATCTCGTTTTCAAAAACTGTCGACGAGAAAATTTACCGCGCAGACACGTCAAAAGACGAGAAAATATGGCAGTCATCTTACCATTTGACGACAAAATTCAAAAATCAAAATTCGAATTCCGAGTAAGTCTTCATTTGACAGATGATGACGACATATTTAGGCGGTCATCTTAGCTCGTGTAGAGATATAGACATATCTCTACTTTTGACGAGATAAATCGACTCTCGTGGCGGTCATCTTAGGCCTACATAGTTGATAATAAATCTTTGTAAAATTTTCGAGATGGCCAATCGTTTCCAAAATGTTTGGTTATAAGATTTTTTATATCCTTTACTTTATTTTTATTCAATGCAACGGTTTTCTGAAGTTGTTTTGGATGTAACAAATCAATTGTTTTCTGCCGTTTGCGTTAGAGGCAGTTCCTATGTCACTTTTGTAAAAAGTTTCGCCTCTCACAAGGACATTACCCGGTTTTTTAGAACGCACCAAAATGAATCTCTTGCATTCTTTAAATCTGACTGACGTTCCAGGAAGTCGTTGGTGCTAGAATCTTCTGAGCTGTTTCTCTCCAATCACTGACTGGACAGTCATCTCCAAATCGCACAATTGTTGAAGTTTGAGATATAATCTCTTTTATCTTATCAGGGTGCACGATGACTTCTTGTCTCTTCAGTTTTTTTTCTATTACACCAAACGCTCGATCCGGAGGCATATACGAGTGACCTGTGACCGGGAAGACCACTTCAATGTTTTTGATGGTTGGGTTTGACAGCAACCATTAACAACATGTTGCAATGACTACGGAATATTTATTCTGACCCACACAACCGTCAGCTACCAGGCGTATTCTGTTTATTCCAGTTTTATCAGTTTCAGTAAGTCTATGGTAGATAGCGGATGAAATCAAATTCGAATCCTTGTGAAACTCATGTTCGGTGCAGCAGTACGCAAACACAATTTCCTTGGTCATGGGTTGTGTAGAAGCCTCTTCTACCGTTGTCAAGTTGTAGAGGTAGTAGCATATCTGGTCAGGTAATTTTGGTAGTGGGAGGTTTTTTTGGCAGTCAAATGAAATAATTTTTAACCCATCTGATTGCTCGCGTAATTTGTCAAAGAAGGCTTTTGCTCTCAGTTTATGCACTCTCTTTTGAATTATTAGTAAACTTTTCTTTGATGTGTCCAATTCCGTTTTAATTTTCTCCTCTAGCTCGAGACATGTTTAGCACACATCAGTGCGCGGTGAACAAAACCCGAGGTTGTAGAAATTATTAAAAATATACCTGAAGTACGACAGTTTTACTTCAGGTTTGACCCACTCACATGTTTTGTACATATTGTACAATTTAGTGATATTTAACTCAGCAGCTAAATATTTTCTTTCGGCGAATTTAGATTTGCGGCAGAACCAAATTTATGTAACGGAACCAGACTCCAAGTTAGATTTCTTCGCAACAATGTGATCGTGGCTATAGTTTTGACTGGTCCAGCAGTTGGTCGATCGGTGCTTATACCTCGCATTCCAATGATTCCCAATGATTTTCCTTTTTCCTTCAAACGAATACAATTTCCCATTAAGGTGTCGTTTGCCGTAACAATTAATAAAGCACAGGGGCAAACATTTAAGCACGTAGGAATCGATTTACGTCAAGTCTGTTTTTCACACGGACAACTGTATGTTGCGTTATCAAGATCAGGTTGTGGAGAAAACCAGTATGTTCTTCTGCCGCCAGAAAATAAAAATTTCGTGTTAAAAATTTCGTTGTTTAAAACTAAGAATATCGTGTACGCAGAAGTACTTTGAAATAATTATTATAAAAATAAACAATTAATCATATAGATACCGTGCATATTATTACTTACCCACGTTTAATAAAACCCGAGTTTTTTTTTTTCTCCTGCGTTCCTTATTATTCCTGGCATCGTGTCATTTTTTATTAGAGTTCCACTCTTAAGCATAGCGTGATGTATACCTTAAATAGCTTCTTATAGTAATGTACTAAGATCAGTTGAGCTATCTCTAGATCGTTTGTAACGATCTGCAGATAGCTCAACTGTTTCTTGTGTATTTTGTACATTTTGTAAATATTTGTTTAATTGTAAGTTTCTTTGAGGACTAACATATGTACTAAGTAATGCTCATAAAGTAATAGAATACCTACATTTTTCGAGAAATTAACGCGGGTGAAACCGCGGGGCACAGCTAGTAGATTATAAATTGGATATTATATTAGATTATACCACTAGACCACAAGTGCTATAAATATCTATACTTAGTGAGCATAGTCCTAATTTGAAATAAATGAAACAACATTGTAGTAGTAGTCATTTGCCTCTGTAACTCCAACCTTGCGATTTAAATTCAAAATAGCGTACCTACGTACATTAACCTTCTTAATTGTTCATAGAAATTATTGAATTACAGATACAGTTTGGTTTAAATTTTCAACCATAAATAGATAAACCCTTAAATTAAAGCGTGGTGGATGACATGACAGTTCTGGGAACAAGACAGTTGACATGTGTGAGAAGTTAGTTTTAGAATGTTTTTGAGTTCGTAAGATCTTGTAAAAGTTTAACACATAAATTATTTGTCTTTTGTAATGTAAAAAGCCCAATAAACTTTTGATAACGAACCACATATTATTATTTTTCGCCCAACTAGCCTAGCCGTACGCGAAAATGGCGCCCAACGTGGTTTTGGGTTTTTAACTAAGTGTTTCAAAGTTTTTCGTCAACGTCGTGAACTGTGCTCTCTTGATCTTGTCGTTTTTCTATGATGCAGTGTCTTGTGGTCGCGGTTATGCAATTCCCAAAGTAAAGTAGCTTTGTCTTTCGTTGTTCAACCCGATCCACATATTATTATTTTTAGCCCAACTGGCCTAGCCGTACGCGAAAGTACCTATATTCAACCAGTATTCAGTATTCAGTATATTTAACCAACATAGGTACTTCTTCACTTACTACAGACTACAGATGATGATGATGATAAGAATAAAATTGTGTCAACCCTAGCCCGTTATTTTACCTGTTTTTCTTAGCGACATTCTTCTTCCATTTTTCCGGATCCCTCTTGCGTTTTCTAGTGAAACTATTGTTTGTCACTGCCGGGCGATCATCCATGATTGGGTTTTCAATAAACTTTGCTTCGTAAAGTCACAAATACTGCAATAATGTAAGTAAAATTCCAGCCGTCAATCGTTAGATAAACCTGTTTCTCGCCATCTTGACTTAGTACCCAATGCTCGGCTGTGATTGGTCGAGGGCGAACTATGGCCGTCATTGGTTCCGACTGTTCACAAAATAGCCGTATTTGACTCTAGGCACCGTTTTTTGATGTCATTTGCAAGACACATAGCCATACAACTTTTTTCCACTTTGGAAGTGTCTCTCGCGCAAACTATTCAGTTTAGAAAAAAACGATATTAGAAACCTCAACATCATTTTTGAAGACCTATCCATAGATACACACTCCACACGTATGGGTTCGATGAAAAAAAAATTTCAAGTTTCAGTTTCAAGTATGGGGACCCCCAAAATTTATAGTTTTTTTTCTATTTTTGTGTAAAAACCTTAATGCGGTTCACAGAATACATCTACTGACCAAGTTTCATCAGTCTAGCTCTTATGGTTTCGGAGAAAAATGGCTGTGACACGGCCGGACAGACAGACAGACAGACAGACATGACGAATCCATAAGGGTTCCGTTTTTGCCATTTGGCTACGGAACCCTAAAAATGGGGTTGATTTAACATTTTAAATTTTTCTACCTAACTAACTCAGATGTGATAAAAAGTGTGATTGTCGTCTTTGATTCTATATGACTCATGTATACGTTTTATCACCTTCTCAATAAGACCGAAAACCAGATCAGGTGGAATAAATGAATGGCCGGGAATGGGAAAAACTAGCTCGACTGTTTTAGGTCCAATTTCACCGTTGAAATTGAACGCGTTCCACTGACGTTTAAACTCGCTTAGGCACTAACTGAGTTCAATAATTGGTACATTTTACATTTCACCAGCATAAACAAAACGCAGTTATCGCGAAACTCGTTTACACATCCTGAACATTTGGAGGATTCTGACAATAGTTTTGTGCACATCAACAATGGAAAGAGCATTAGCACTAGCCTTCGAAGATAGTAGTGATGATGAGGATCAATTTGTTCGTCGTCCAAGGATACGTGTCAGAGAAGAATGTTTTGATACCCTTGGTGACAAAGACTTTGTTACAAGGTTTCATCTCACAAAACCAACTGTTCTGTCGGTATTGGAGGCTATTGAAGATAAAATCGAGTTTCCTTCAAACATGTAAGCATCAACACCTATGTTTACTCATGTAACAATGCGTTCTGTATGTACTTACGTAAGTAAGTTTCCTCTATAGGTTACTAATGGTAAGTTTTTGTTAATTCGATTTCAGAAACAATAGCGTGTCTCCTGTTAATCAGTTGCTTTGAGCTCTACGTTTCTACGCAACTGGGTGTTATCAAATGACTGCTGCTGATTTATGTGAATTTATTCTTCTACAGCACATAGAATTGTGCATAGAGTCAGTGCTGCCATTGCTTCACTTCGACCGCAGCACATTTACTTTCCCGAATTACCAAACGAGATCCAACAGACACACGTTGAATTTTATAAGAGAGCTCGATTTCCTTATGTTATAGGAGCAATAGACTGCACTCATGTTAAGTTTATCAAATCACCAGGTTAGTTTAAGATTATTTACCTATTTGTTGGTACATTAACATGTAGGTATTATTACGTCAAACCCCAATAAGATTTTGCTAACATGTATTACTTACTATACTTCTATTACAGGAGGGGAAAGCCCAGAAATCTTTCGTAACAGAAAACACTATTTTTCACTCAACATTCAGGCAATGAATTCCAATTTGGCATTGCAGGCCAAATTGGAATTCACTGACATAGTTGCTCGATGGCCAGGAAGTACACACGACTCATACATTTTCAACAATTGTTATAGAAGAGCCATGCTTGAACAGGGCCAATATGGAAATGCAGTCCTTGTAGGAGATGCAGGGTATGCATGTAATAGGTACATGATGACCCCTTTGGAACAATGCAATTGTTTGCGCCTTTGAATTGAATTTGGCGGCATTTCGCGAATCGTCTATGACTGGTGGACGGAACCGGACTTACGTCACCAGTCTAGCGACGGTGGCGCCATCCCGCGACTGCGGGGCAGTAGACGTAAAAGAAATATGGCGGATTCGGTGTGTGCGATGAGCTTGACGGGCGCTTTCTAACAAACTTTAATATAAATACTAAAATATATTGTCAACGGCTAGTAGAAGTAAGTGTGTGTGTGGCGGAATTAAAAACAATTATTTTGGACAACAAATTTGGAAGACTGGCTGGCTACGGGACGCGGAAGTTCGCCGTCAAGTCGGTGAGTGATTTGCCGTTAAAATTCGGATCAAGGCACAAGCAACAGATTTCCAGGGTCTTCTCTAGGTCTCCCATGTTCTCCCGAACAGCAATAATGACCCTGAAAACTTATACAATGAATCTCAAATAAGAACAAGGAATTAATAAATAAATAAATAAATAAATATTGTGGACAATTCACACAGCACTACCCAGCCCCAAACTAAGCAGAGCTTGTAATTGCATAGAAAGATTGTTTGGTGTCTGGAAAAAAGATTCCCAGCAATGGCTGTTGGTTTGGGGGTTACAGTAGAGCATTCTTTTCCAATAATCATCGCCACAGCAATCCTGCACAATATTGCAAGAAGAAGTGGGGAAAGTATGCCTCCTAATGATAACCAAATAATAAATTCAGCTTCATGGGATGCTCTATTAGCCTTGGGTAATATTAATAATGGAAATGTGGATATACAACGAGCACAAAGAATAAATACAAATTATAGAAGGCGCAGTGAGATAGTGACCAACTATTTTGCTAGGTAAGTTTACTCAAACTACCTACCTCCCTGATTGATTATTCTTACACCCTCCTAGATTCCAACCCCATATTTAATCCCATTGTGTCAAAATGGAATACTATGTACCAAAGTTCAAAGTTCAAAGTTCATTTATTCATAACACGGTTACACGTCAAATACAGTAAGTAATTCATTGAACTATATGCTATACAGTAGGTATGTATGCTCATTCTGTAAATAAAAATATACAAAAATATAAAATTACTCTACACTATTATGGTAGGTAGTGGCAAATATTAACGTCATATAAAAAATAATCAGAGAATCAATCAGTCAATAGGTACACAATGTCAAATGTAAAATAAAAATAATAATAATAAAAATAATGTTCAGTTTAAGTCAGGTACAAGTTCACTAAATAAAAATAAAACAATTCAATTCACGTATATAATTTTAGGGCAATAAATTCATCGATGTGATAAAACGACTGATCGATGAGCCACTGTTTCAGCTTGAACTTAAAGGACTGCGCCGACGGCGCCTCGGTGATTGTGGACGGTATGCGATTGTAGACCAGGGGCCCCATCATGTGGATTAGCTTTCCTGATTTTGCAAGTCTATGAGGAATGGCTCTCAATCGCTCATCGTGTCTGAAATTATATCTATGACCATCCCCACATCTTGCGTACTCTTCCAAGTGGTTTCGGGCATAGATCGCAGTCTGGTAGATCACGATAGCGGGAACCGTCATAATTTTCAGAGAAACGAAATATGGTCTGGCAGATGTATACTGCGAGACTCTGACAATAGCGCGCACCACCCTCTTTTGGAGCCTAAAAGCACGCTCCCAGTCTGCAGCACGCCCCCATAGCTCCACCCCGTATTGCAAATGCGAGTGTACTGAGGCAAAATAGAAATTCCGCACCATCTCCCTCTCTAATGTTGCCGAGAGGCGCCAGAGGGCGAAGCAAGCCCTGCCTATCTTTTTGCACAAAGTGTCGATGTGGTGCTCCCACGTGAGTGCCCTATCTAGTGTAAACCCCAGGAACACAGTCTCGTTGACTTGGCTGACCTCTCTGCCATTTATAGCCACGGACAAAGATCTGTACGCACGCCCCGACAGGTTAAAATGCATGAAGTTTGTCTTAGTGACATTTAGAATAAGACCATTACAGCTGAACCACTGTTGCAATTCACCTGCGATGGTGTTTAGTCTAACTTCCAGGGCGTCGATCGTTCGAGCCTCCACTACAGCTGCCACATCGTCTGCATACATTAGGATGCGCCCATCCTTGATGCATCCTGGCAGGTCGTTTAGAAGTAGGGAGAAAACGATATTAGAAAGAGATGACCCTTGAGCAACTCCAATGTTATTAGATAACGGCTGTGATCTGACCTTGCCTCCCCTGCCAGTCACTACCTGAGATCTATCAGTCATGAAACTGGTCATCAGTTGTAGAGGTGGGCCGCATATACCGTAGTGCGCAAGCTTTGCGACAAGAACGTCATGATCCGCGACGTCAAAAGCCTTCGACAAATCGCAAAACATGACCGCTACTTGCATCCCGCGCTCGCGAGCCTCTAGCACGTGACGCACCACCTCCCTTGTAGCATCCGTCGTCGACCTCCCTGTTCGATAGGCATACTGCCTATCAGACAGCGAGGCCGTGCTCGACAGATACTCTGAGAGCCGCGTACTAAGGCCGTGCTCGAGTATTTTGGCGATACCCGGTATTATGCTCACTGGTCGGTAGCTGTTAATATCCTCCCTTTGTCCTTTGCCTTTGTATAAAGGTGAGACTCTCACGTTCTTAAGCGTCTGAGGATAAACACCTTCATTCAGGCACCTGTTAAATAAAGTGGACAGAATAACCGATATTGGAGCAGCGGCTTTATGAAGAAGTGAGATAGAGATATCATAGATGTCCTTAGTGTTTTTATGAGCTACACCTACCATTAATATTTTATAAATTTCAAAAGGCGTAAAAGGCCTATATCTAAGCGAGCGGTCAGAGGGCACGCAAGATGACAAAAGTGCGCGCATCGCGGACGGCACGCAAGCGGCGGGCGCACCGCACGTTACCGAAGCATTTACGAAATGCACATTTACTGCATCCACAGTGTCTTCCTTGTTTGAAAATTCGGACCCGTCTGGTCTTCGTAAAGAATCGATAAAGTCGAGGGATTTTTGTTTTCGACCAGTTTCGATTTTTACTATGTCCCACATGGTCTTAGCTGTATTTCCCGATTTTGTGATTAGTCCACAGTAAAAATTGCTGCGTTCTGATCGCATCACCCTATCAAAACGGCACTGGAAATCATCAATCCGGGCCAATAGGGCCACGTCATCAGGAAAGGTGCTCAACAACCTTTTCATTTCGCGTAGCAAGTGGTCCAATGTTATTAGCTCACTTGATACCCAAGTCTTTTTATTTGTGTTTAAAGTGACTTTTTTTAGTGGAAGACACGCGTCTAATTTATTATTAAAAACATTGATTATCGCGTGTGCTAGCTCATTTGATGAAGAGGTTCTGTATTTTTGAGTAATTAATACCCAGTCAATACTCTCCATTGCCGCTGCAAAATTACAAATATTAGTATCCGAATACGACCTGGCGCTATACGTAGCCGAGACATTAGCGCGTGACTCACATTGTATCACGGCGCGCACTGCGTAGTGATCACTTATATCCGTGCGTACGGGGGTCGCGAGTACGGTGCCCGACCTTGCCCAGTCATTCTTTACATATACGTGATCTAGACACGTACTAGTTGCGTCAGTTACCCTGGTCGGAAAGTCAACAATATTACAAAAGTTTCGTGTATAAATCAAGTCAATTAATTTTTTTAAGTCAGTGTTTAATGGGCAAATGCTATCTACATTGAAATCACCCACCACGACGCAGTCCTTATCAGTCTCACTAAGTCTATCGAGTAAAACCTCGAATATTGAGAAAAAATCTGATGTTTTTGTTAGGTTCGATCGATACACACATGCAATAATAATTTCAGAGTCAATTAATTCTACAGCAGCAATTTCACACTTTTGCTCAACAGAGATACTGTTAAAGTCAAGTTCTTTATATTTAACCTTATCATTCAAGAATATGCACGCTCCTCCATGCTTAATTGTATTTCTACAGTAATAGCTGCCAAGTGTATAATTATTAATATGAATACAGTTTAATTCGAAGTCCTTCAGCCAGTGCTCGGTAATACACAAAACGTCACACTGTAGAATTGTCTCCAACAAAACTTCTAACCGCCTTGTTTTTTCTTTAAGTGATCTAATGTTTTGATGACAAACAACAAGATTAGTAGTAGGTAGTAGGGCATGTAAACCGATTAACCGATTAATCGAAAAACCGGTTAACCGACCGATTTTAGGTCGGTTTTTAATCGGGTTTTTCCATCAAAAATAACCGGTTTTCGGTTATTTTTTTAATGAGTAATATATGCCAATTTATTTAAAACTACACCTTGCAAACTTTATTTAGAACGGCTATAATACTTAATAAGTCCTCTTAATTACATAATTAGTAAATTTAACAGTTTGTCCCCAAACATCACAGTTGTAGATAAGTGTATACTTCGACTCCTTGGTTCACCAATACTTGATGAGTCTTTTTTAGCATTTGAAGATGAAAAAATTCAATATTGTAACTGAACTTCGGACTGATTACTCCAAATTAATAGCCATATTATTATGGGTTTTACAATTATTCGTTTTGTTTTTTTTGTGCCTATATTTACATGGATACTAGATGTCGTCAACTGTGGCTGTTGTCAAGACTTAGACAACATTCAAAAGACTACTTTATCATCGGTTTTGAATATTTCGTTAAGAAAATTCTATTTCGGTCTCTTTCGGCTCCATCTGGTATTGCTCTCCAAATTTCGTATCTAGCCGAATCTTGAAATGCTTAGCATAGTGCATGCCCCAATACTGCTCCCCTCAAATCTCTTTCGTCCTAACAGCAAAGAGACGGGCCTCTGTGTGAGCTAGCATGAAATTGTCTGTTACGTGTTCTAGGTTTCCAGCTCCGCAAATAGTGCCCGTCTTCCAACTTTTTCTAAATTGGAGTCAGGGTATATTTTATTGGTTACAAGCGCTTCCTTCATATAACACTGGTACTTAAATGGATCCTGTAACGTTCTGTATTGCAACTGGCCTACTGTTGGGTGCACCTCATCAGTGCCAGTGCGTAACTCGTCACGGTTTATCGGTCGGATATCTCGTCATGCCAGCTTTAACGACATCATCAGGTGGGCCTTTACCACCATCAACGTACCAGCCGTTCTCGAACCGAATGGTTCGTTGCGTGACGATGGTATGACACTTGCTCTTTGGGAGTTGGAGAGGCCCATTGAGTGGGACGCTACGTGTTTCGACACACTTGGGCCTTCTCATTTGGCAAGGATATTCGTTGTGGCTGGTGCGGCGGTAGATCTGGCCGAGGATCTCTAGAAGCGTAAATATGCAGGTCACGACAGAGCCTACTTATTTGCTCCTCTTGGGATTAAGACTCTGGGTCCGTGGGGAACCAAGGCCTTGCGGGTCTTCAAAATTTTGCCTAGGTGTCTGATTGAAGCGATGCGTGCGTGACCCAAGGGCTGGTGGGTATTTGGTGCAGCGCGTTAGAATAACTATTCAGCGTGGCAATGCCACTGGCGTCTTTTAGATTCTTCCGTCTGGCACTGATTTGGACCTTCTTGAGCTGTTTCTTGTGTATTTTGCAAGTTTATTTGCGTTAATAAAAACTTAGTAGCTATTAGGACTAATTTATCATGTTGTTGAATTTTACAACTTTATTTAGCATGATGAGTGAGTTCTGTAAATTAAAATGTTTTAAAATTGAACAAGCTAATTTAATTGGTGCTTGCTTATTAAAATAATAAGTTCATTTTTATAAAAAAATATGGTTTTATTTTGTCCTACGACACCCATATGAAAAACTGGAAAAATAACCGATTAACCGATTAATCGGTTATTTTAAATTAAAAACCGAGATAACTGGTTTTTTAAAACAACCCGGTTTTTACATGCCCTAGTAGGTAGCGTTGAACACTTCTCGCTGGCCGCAGGACGCCGATGTCGTCGGCGGTCTCGCTCGCCGAGTGAGTCATCATGCGCTCGCGTTGCCGCCGGTTTCGGCGCGCTCGGGCCCCCACCCATGGCGGGGACGCGGCCGAAAGGGGATCCACGGGACAAAGCGTACCCGGGGTGGCCACGCAGTTGGGCTCGTTACCTCTTCGTAAACATTCTCCGGCATTCCGATGAGAAAAGATGCATGTAATTCTGATTTTATGTCGCGTTTCTTCACGATGTAGTTGGATTTCTTGATATCGTTTAAAAAGCTTGTAACCTTTTCTACGGTCGTGTCTGGTCTAAAAGACCACGCCTGAATATACTTCACTAGCTCGATAGCCTGAATGTCGTCATTTTCCTTACCCACTCCGATAGTGATGGGGCGTTGTTGATTTTTCTTTCGATGCAGTCGGCTGACAACCTGCCATTGATCACGCTCACCCGCGGTATCAACTTGGCCCACTTCACTCTTCGTTGTTGGCCGGACCGGATCGCTTACACCAATCGGCTCACCTCGGGTCTTCGTCGGTGGCATCGGCGCCGGCGACGACGGGCCGGGATTCGGTTCAATTCGGCTTACTTCGGAGGCTTTTGGAGTCAATGATGCGCGTTGCAATTTAGCGGCTGGTTTCTTTCCTGCAGCGCTTAGCGGTCCACTTACTTTGTTTTCAGCGGCTTTGATTCGCGCTTGCCGTAGCGGGCGCTGCAGCGCTGTAGCGGCTGACTGGGGTTGATCTTCCACGGATATTGTTGGAAGTGGCCCGTCTGTCTTCTGACTCACCGACTGCTGCTTACTTTCCGCCATTGTTTTTAGTGTTGAAAGCACTTCATTTTGGTGTGCAATAATTCGAGTTTGGTCGTCAATTTTCACCTCCAATCGGTCGATTTTATCACAGAGTGCTCCCATTACTTTTTGCATGTCGCGCACTACAATTTCTAGCGCCTTTTGCGCCATTCTCGTATTTAGAAAATTAAAAATCTACGGAGCTCACTTGTACCGTGTGAGGAGTACCAAAGCAATAACTCTTATATAATAATGAGGAAATCATATCCTATTGGGCATGGCTATACGTCAGATTATAATAATGACTACCTTTCTCAGATTGTTCACCAAAACTTCATTAACTTTCATAATTAAAAAGCTGATTTAATAAAATTTCAGATTATCAAGATGAAGTTTTTTCGAACGAAATGTTCCAATTGTAAACACTTACCTGTAGTAGCTCTGAAGGAATTTATTCATAATTTGAAGTAATAAGGCTTTTCCAGTCGTAAAACTTTGTGATACATTGGCCTAACCTATAAACACATCCAGAAAACAAGTTTTACTGCACATTCTGACGAGTTTTTATCCGAAAACTGAACTCAAACATCTGGAGAGAAATAAAATAACGAACACCACCAGTGAGTCACCAATTCAAAACTCAAAAATCTGTAAAAACTGTGAGTACCATTGTTTTGTTTTGGAAATATAAATAACATGCGAATAAAGCCGAAAATGGAATGAACCACAACACAGCTGATGTCTTGACATGTGTATGACAGCTGACAAGTGAGAGCTACGGTTTTCGTTCGGAAACAGTTTATTTGCCACTGGATCACTACGCTATTCATAAACAAGTATTACCAGTGTAGAAAATAATACCACAAATAGTAGTTTTTTTAAAAAAATGATGACTAGAAAGCAACGAACACATACACAGCAATTAAGTAATGATTCTGAAACACAAACTGCACAGTCTGTAAATACGACTAAAACTACTCGCCAAAATGATCGACTTTTAAAAGGAAATAGATCAAATTCGATGAATGACTTAAGCAGCTCATCTAACTCCTCCTGCATATTCAACACCACGATGCTCAGACTTCCAAATGACTCATTAGAAGAACGAGAAATACTTAATAATTTAAAATTAGAGTTATCAACGTTAAAAGAAGAGTTACAATCGGCGTCGAAGAAAATTATAAATTTAGAAGCTGAAAATCAGCGGCTAAAAAATGAGCTATATAGTCCAAAATGCTCAACACCTGCGACAGTAAATAAAAGAAAAGGTAAACGACAAAAAATGTATGATGCCGAGAGAAAGTGCGAAGTAGGGGCACAAGAGGTCGAGAACGAAAATGAAAATATATTCAGTACACCAATGAGCTCCATAGCAAATACTATAGAAACTCCAGAGCCAACGGAACAAGAATACTTGGATATGGAGGATCTTCTTGACCAACAAAGAATAGCTGTGACCAATCTACCGTCTACACACACAAGTAACCTTGAAGTTAACCTTGATATAAACGGATATGTATCTCAAGGAAACGTCATCAGCGAAAATAGTAGCGGTGATAATAAAACCTCTTCGAAAATTATCAAGAGACAAATAAGAGTTATTGCCGACAACCAGGGCCGGGGTATCCAGCGATGTCTGCAAAAGCTGGTTGGAGAAGAGTTCTCTGTCTTCTGCTGTTCTAAGCCAGGAGCGTCTCTTCAACATGTATTAGCATCAGAAAAGGAAGAAATAAGTAAATTAAATAAAAATGACTTTGTTATCATACTGGGTGGAACAAATGATAGATATCCCGATGAATTCCAGTACTGGATCAGACATTTTCTTCTTCATGTAGATAACACAAATATTATTATCTCTGAAATACCCCATAATGTTTATTTGAATGAAAGAAAACTTAACTATGAGCTGAAACGCATATGTGCTAAATTTGTAAACGCAGATTTTATCAATATAAACCTGCCCTCGTATGAGTCTGGGTATGTCTCAATGGTATCGCATAGATGTCGTATACTGCTTCAACAGATTTTACGTGTGGACTACAGGATAAAGTATGCAAAGTATGTAAACGATATGATTAAAGCTAGGAAACAAAAAAGCAGGCCACCTACTGCAGAGCGGGCCACCCAAACGACATTAGGTGAAGCTCGTAAGCTTTTGATTGATGCGAGTACACAGACAGACATAGTACCAACAGTCGGTGGTGCTTCAAATCCGTCACAGCAGCTTTTTCGTGTGTAAACAAATAAACATTCTTCACCAAAACATAGACGGTCTAATCTCAAAGTCAGACTTACTAACAGTTGCGCTCGACAGCCTCCAAAAAGAAAACCATTTAAGTGTCGATGTCTTATGTATTACGGAGCATAACATGTTAGCTAGCGATTCTAGCTCATTACATTTAAATAATTTTAATCTGGGATCAATCTTTTCTCGCAAAACTCGTCACGGTGGCGCCTGTGTTCTCGTTCGAAACACGCTTAGATTTAGAGAAATTGAGGAAATTGTTAAGATGAGCATTCCGAATATTATTGAATGTGCTGGAGTGGAACTACTTGAACATAACATACTAGTCATTGGTATCTATAGACCTCCAAAGACAAATTTAGATGTTGTAACTAAGTTTTTCACAACATTCCACTTTCTATTGAGTAAATATTGTTATGGCAAGAAAAAAATTGTAGTATGTGGTGATCTTAACATCAATACACTCCATTCATCGAAGGAGTCTCAAGAATTTATAGAATTGGTGTCAGCATTTAATCTAAAATTTGCAATTAAGGAACCAACTCGACTAAGAAGTGGTAAATGTATTGACCACCTTATACACAACGTTAGGGGAGGTAATGGCAAGGTATATGAATTGGCTCTTTCTGATCATACTGCCCAACTCTTAAAATGTCCGGTAAAGCCCCGTTATGCTATAAAGTACTGGCATATCGAAAGACGCGACTACTGTCAAGAAAACATACAAAAATTCATAGAATGTATTAACTCTCTGACATTTAGCGAAGTATTTGACTGCGATAATCCTAATGATGCTTTTGACATTTTCCATGATCTTTTTTCGTTGTTTTATTGTTTGTGTTTTCCATTAGTCCTTATCAAGATATCAGCTCAAAAAAGACCGAAATGGATAACCAATGGTATTAAGAAATGCTGTAAACGTAAACGTGAACTACTGTGGCAATACAGAAAAAATCGCTGCGTCAATAATAAAAATAAATTTAAAACTCTATCCTCTAGACTAAATCGTATAATTAAATTAACCCAAAAAGCCCAAAATAATAACTATATAAATAATGCAAATAATAAGTGCAAAGCTACATGGAACATAATTAATCAACAAAAATCAAATATAGTAAAGGAAGAGATTCTTGAAATTAAACTCGATAATATAACTTTAAATAGTCCACAAGATATAGCGGATTCTTTCAACAACTTTTTTATTGACCAAATTAAATATAATCCTTCAGCACAGCCAAGCTCGATCCCTAAAAAACTTTCCACTTTGTTTATGAAACCTATCATGCCGGTTGACATAGAAAAAAATATAATGACCTTAAAAAACACAGACAGTACCGGATATGACCATATTTCTACTAAAATATTAAAACTTGTGGCACATAAGATTTCTGAACCCCTTAGCCATGTTCTAAATAACTGCATTACTGATGGGGTCTATCCAGAAAAACTTAAGCGTACAATTGTCAAACCACTTTTCAAAAAAGGTGACAGATGTGACGTGAACAATTACCGCCCTATTGCACTTGTACCTGTGCTCTCAAAAGTTTTTGAAAGATTTATTTACGACAGCATTTACCAATTTTTTGAAAAACATAATTTGTTAGCGGAAGAACAAGTAGGATTTCGAAAAAATAGATCAATAAATATGGCGATTTTTCATTTTTTAAATAACATAATGGATAATCTTGATCGAAATATTACGGCGTGTGCGCTTTTTATGGACCTCACAAAAGCTTTCGACCACGTTGATCATAGGATACTTCTGCATAAGTTAGATGCATATGGAGTCCGAGGTAATGTACTAAGCCTAATCGAATCTTATCTCACCAACAGAATGCAGGCAACAGAGATAACAAGGATATGCCCCACTGAAAAAAGACAGCTCAAATATACATCTCCATATAAAGTTGTAAAATACGGCGTCCCACAAGGGAGTGTACTAGGACCTTTATTATTTATAATTTACATTAATGACATTCCTACAATTACAAATCATCATATGACACTTTTTGCTGATGACAGCACTATCTTATTTAATGGAACCAACAGGATTACTCTTGAACGAGACATTAATGATGCATTGGGAAAAGTCATAAATTGGCTGACATTAAATAATTTAAGAATTAATCTGACGAAAACGAATTTTATTATATTTAGGAATAGAGCAATAAAAATAAATAACATTGACATTAACTACAATGGCCAGAAAATCGAACAGACCGATATAACTAAATTCTTAGGATTAAATATCGACTGTACCTTAAATTGGAAGTCCCATGTGGAGAACCTATGTTCAAGAGTAGCACGATTCTCTTACGCTTTATACGTTCTGTCGAGGACTGCTGGTGAGTCTACTTTGCTGACTGCTTATCACGGATATGTTGCATCCCTTCTTAGGTATGGTGTTTTGTTCTGGGGGAACTCTACTGACAAGGAGGTCCTATTTAGGGCACAGAAAAGATGCGTGCGGGCCATATGCAAATTACAGCAAACTGACAGTTGCAAGGAATATTTCTGCAAATTAAAAATTTTGACTTTACCCTGTATTTATATACTAGAAGCTGTATTATTCGCAAGAAAAAATATGCATCTATTTGAAACTTTTAAAAGCACTCGCCATAAGCATAAACTTTGTTTTCCTAAAAATAAGACCTCCAAACTTAACAATAGCATCTTTTGTATGATATCTAGAATTTATAATAATCTGCCTAATGCTGCGTTGGCCTCACCTTCTGACAATATTTTTAAAAACAATGTGAAAAAATTGCTATACGAAAAGGCATACTACAGTGTTAAAGATTACCTCTGTGACAATTTGGAATAACCCTCAATATTATTATTTTTTGTTATTTGTATTCTTAATTTTTATTTTTACTAGGACCTTTTAATTTTTTGTGGACATTCTGTATTATTTTATTTGTTTTTAGACTTGTGACTTTTAATTTGTATTTTATTTGACATTCCTTGTTATTTTTGCTGTACCTACCCTTTAGTCTTTATTCTGAGATTGTACCTATCTTTAAGTATTGCATGCTATAACTAGTTGAATATGGAAGATCTAACACTAAACCCTGACACCTGTATCTACACCTATGTTCGCAATAAAGCTATTATGATTATGATTATGATTATGATTATGAAGTCTACTAACATGGATTATGGAGTACTTATTAAATGATAATTATATATTATCATCACATCAATTATCAGAAACTTGATAATTTCGATGTTATCAATAAATGGACTAATGTATGGGGTACGGGGAACACTGTACGCTTCTATAATAAACTTCCGGAAAATGCAACTAAGCTTCCTATTCGGAAGTTTAAAGCCTATGTTAAGAATAATTTAATGAAGAAAGCGTACTATACTCTAGATAGCTATATGAATGATAAAACTGCGTGGCCCGATGTCCTGGTCACTCTACCCATAGGAAGCTAACATGTCAATTTGCAATGTCTGTATCTACTATTTCGTATCTTGATTTTATATAAGCTGTGTAGATACTATAGTATAACTTTGAAGCGTAGCGTGTGCTGTCTTTGAAACTTTTGCTTTTGTATTATTGCATTGCATACGTCTGACTAAGTGAAGTGGCACCACACTGGAACTTCACTGCTATTATTTCAGACTATTTTTGATTTGTAAAAGGATCATATAAAAAAACGGTAGGAACCGAGACGTAGTTTATTGCCTGTTCTTCTACGCTTGGTCGCGTGGAACTGGCACCTAGACTCACCTAGCTTTAAGACGTTTCAAAGTGATTCTTGTAATTGAAATGAATAAAGACTATTTTGATTTGATTTGATAATTATTACCAAAAATACATACAAAATATAATCTGGACTAACCTGTACCGATACAATTTTGGTTTCGTTGGGTTAACTCTTGCTTTGCCCTTTTCTTCAAGTTTTCCCAACAATTCCTTAGAACAGTAGCCTCTCGCGGATGGATGCTGGATGTGGCGTTGAATGTGTCGGCAAGTTTTTGCCACTCCTCCGCCTTCTGCCGCATGCTGACAGCATCAGTTTTTTTTTACTCCACCACGTCGAAATGCCTTTCCACCAGGGAAATCAAGGTCAGTTTTTCGCTTTCGCCAAAAGTTGGGTCTCGTTTTCTTTTTGTCATGTTCTTTTTGTCGCCAATGTTCGGCAAAACTTCGCCCATCCTTTTCGACATAGTTAGATCCAGTCCAGTAAACAAAGCAAAGGTCAATAAATCGCGCAAGAAATCGGTGTCCAGTATACAAAGCCAAGTAAAACAGTATGATAAGAATTCGGAGTCCAGGAAACACGCAAAAATAACTTAAAAAACCCACCAGCACATTCACAAAACTCGACGAGGAGGAACGGAATAATTAAACTGTCATAAATCATAATAGCGGGAGTGTTGCACTCTGTGGTTTTATTGTCTATGATTTTGTGTAAATCTGTGGTAAATGTTCGTTTACGTAAACACGATCAAAATTTAGCTCCAAAAAGCCGGTGAAATCGGTTTGACTTTAAACGAGATTAAACTCGATTTATGAACGCGTTTACATAGAAACGAGTTTAGTTAAACGCGTTTTATGATACTAACGGTGAAATCCAGCCTTAATATGGTGCGGTGACTGTGTCAACCATTTAGCACACATGCCGATCATAATGCTGTTTTTGTTTTGGGCACCGCATCCATCCGCCACCAGTCCAACAGTTTTGATATTTTCATCGTGCACTGTATTATTTTGAAGCGTGTTATAAACGGCCGACGCAATTTCATATGCGCCTTTTCGGTATTGATCTACAGTCCAAGCATATAGCGTTACGTTGTCCCTGTTCAATGTATTTTCTGCACCGACTTTACGACTCTAAAATTATATTATATAATTGGCGACTATAATATGCCGCGTGATCAGATATTTTAGGCAACACCTGATTTATCTGGCAATCCGTCGATTGCGCCTCCAGAGAACCTAATTCCGTGTTTACTTTAAGCGCACTGAACACGGGCGATGCCAACGAGCTCTTCTCAGCTTCTTTATATCTGATTCTAAACCATGCTTGATTGCCAAATCAATGACAAGCCACTCCTTCTTCTTCGATTTGAGGATCAGGCTCCGGAATTAATGGTTTTGTCTCCTTTACCGTAGGTCGAAACTCAAATTTATCCTGCATGTCGGCGTATCTAGTTTTCACAGGTGACAGATCCAAATCAATGTCTAATCTAGGGGGTTTCTATGACGACCCTGGTACTACTGTCTCTGATGTAGGCAAATCGTGCCAATCGCAGACTAGTTTAGGCGGCTGCCATGATCCTGGAGGGTCTCCCATGGGTGATGAGGCCCTGGAGGGGGTATACTCACTCCCCCTATCTGAATCCCACTCAGAGGAAGTCTCGCCAGCGCTTGCCCACTTCCGTGCCATCGGTGGCTATTTCGGCTCTAGTAGCTCTAGCTTCTGCTCTAATAGATCTAACTTAGAAACCTTCTCTCGAACTGGAACTTTTCCCTTTCCCCCACCAAAGTGCCGCTTTCGACTATGACCTCCTTCTGAGTCCGAGCTGACGAATGATAACGCTCTACCTGCCTCCTTTTGAGAAAGCAATTACAGCCTTACTTATAAAAACTCCTTAAATAGCAGTGTAAGCGTTGCTTAGTTAAGTAGTGAATAGCGCTCTAAGTACTGCTTAAATGTTTCTTACTATAAAACATATTTAAGCATAGCTTAGCTAAGTATTGCTTGAGCTCTCTTTGTATAAGGAAATTGACAGTTTTTGATCATTTTCGTGTAAAAAGGGCTGAATTTTGTAAAAAAAAGTAAAATAATTGACCTGACTGACGTTTCATGATGACATTTGTCATGTTACCTGGTTTGCCACTTTTTCAAATTCTGCTGTGAGAAGAAAACTAGAAAATTTAGATATGGACATTATGGACATATCTAAAATAGCGCGAAAGAAGCGAAGCCGGACAAGTAACTGGGACGAACAGGAGAATCAATGTTCTTTTAAGTTCAATTGATTATGGACAAAAAGTGTATAAAATCACGAAACTTGCCAAAGAGATGGAGATGAAAAGAGCTGACGTGCTGCACGTAATACAAATGCAGAAACTAGCTCTCGAAGTTAAATATTGGGAGCTAAAAATAGTTAAACTAAAAAATTAAAATTAGTAAGATTTATTTAAATAAAAATGGAAATAAGGTAATAAGGTATGTACGTGTTTTATTTGTACCTACGAGTATTATTGTTATTTTAAAACCACTATGCTACTACATACTATATAGTACTGGTGAAACAAAAGGAATCCAAATACAATCCTTACATTACATCTTAATTCATCTTACATAAAGTGATTTTGTATAAAAACAACTCGTAGTCACATTTTGTAAAGGGTTATTTGCAACGAAATTAATTTCATTTTCTTCAGTTTCCAATAACTGCTCTGCCTCAACACTGTTGTCCTTGAACTCCACAGCTTGTGAAGCACAGCACATGCAACTATAGTTATTTTAATTGTACTATAATTGTCTCTCATTACTTCGCCAAGTACTCTAAATCGGTTTTTGAGTACCTCAAAGCACCGTTCCACACAATTTCTTGTTTTGACATGGCTTTGATTGTAGTTTTCTTCAGCAACACTGGTTGCCCTAAGGACAGGAGTCAACAAATATGGTGTGCTGGGATAACCACTGTCTCCTACAAGCTTTCCAACAAACTCATTTTCTTCAAAGCGGCGCTTGATCGAGGACTCTCTGAAAATCCTAGCATCATGTGTACTCCCCCTCCAGTGACACACCATTTCTAGGATTTCCAAATCAGCAGAGCAAACTACTTGTACATTTATTGAGTAATGTCCTTTTCTATTCACATGGTATTGTCCTGCATCTCCACCAACTTTTCGAATTTTAATGTGGGTGCCGATGATTTGCGGAAATCCGCTAAAAGACCGAAATCGCTCCATAGCTTGGGTCTGCTCTCGCATTGTGGATGGCATTTTAATATACAGGGTGTGGCGTAAAGAGTAGATAATCCTTTACCTACGGGTCGGGGGCATCACAACTGTTCAGAAAATAAAAACATGTACCCAGTAAAAGTCATTTTTTCAAATTACAAGTAAGATTTTACATAGCAATCGAATTTACTAAAAACAGAAAATAAAACAAATTAGATATTTAAAATACATTTATTTCATTAAAATTTCTTACAACAAGTGCTCAAAATGGCTCAAAATGCTCAAAATGCGCGCAAGATAAAGCGTTCTTTTATTAGAAGATGCAGGGCTTGCATAAGAGCAAGTGGAAGCCATTTTGAGCACTTGTTGTAAGAAATTTTAAAGTAATAAATGTATTTTAAATATCTAATTTGTTTTATTTTCTGTTTTTAGTAAATTCGATTGCTATGTAAAATCTTACTTGTAATTTGAAAAAATGACCCTTACCCTTTTTTAACACAAATATTCTTTGCATTGAAAGTTGGAACTAGCAAGTGCTATACCATTTCGGAATCTCAATGAAGTAGGCAAGTTATTTATTAGTTGGTCACTCAGGGTGACCATACATTTTTTTTAAACCACAGGAGGTCAAACTTTTGGAAAAAATTGGCAAATCACATTTTTATTTCAAAAAAAAATTCTTTGACATACCAATGGCAGTTATCATTTGATAGAACAGTTATCTAAGAATGCTATAAAAAAAACAGATGGAGAAAATTCCTTGATTTGTGATCTTGGCATCGAAAAGTATGGACAGAAGTACAAAATAATGAAAATTTCGAAAATGTTTAATAACTCGAAAACCGTGGGACTTTTATTGGGTACATGTTTTTATTTTCTGAACAGTTGTGATGCCCCCGACCCGTAGGTAAAGGATTATCCACTCTTTACGCCACACCCTGTATAGAGAGCATTTCGATGCCAGAGCAATTGCCACTCTAACGCACAGGCGTGATATTGTTTGCTGGCTCATGCCGTGGATGTCTGCGCAGACTTGTTGTATTCCATGTCTTCCCCAGCATCGTACAACTGCCATGACTTGCAACTCGACGGGTATGCCTCCTCCACGGGTGTCTTGGGACAAATCATGGCGAAGAATTTCTATAATTCTCCTCATATTAACTTTTGAAAATCGGTACCTCCCTCGGAAGTCTTTTTCTTGAGTTGTTGGGCCATCTGAGAAAAAATGTATGACATTTACATTTGGATGCTCATTTTTGATGTATTTTAAAATTGGATCGAGATGGGCCCATATTGCTTCTGGATTATGTTGATTTTCCGGTGAGATAGAACAAAAATAAATTGGTTTCTCTCTATTTAAATATAGTACACCTGTATGTACCTAATGTTACTTGCACTTTCGCCGCACCAAAGTGCATTGCCTGGATTTCTTTGTTATGTTTACAAACAAAATTTTCCGAAAAGTCAAAGTGCATTAACGCTTCATTATATTTTAGAGTATCAGCACACATCCTATACTGCATATACTGATAATAAAAGTTGAAGACGTGAATTTTGAACTTTTTCATATCCGCCCTGGATAAGGTCGCATTAAATGTGTTTTGAGAGGAAATGCTTCATCTCCCACAATCACGTGTGGTGTTTCTATTGATGTTCCTGGCAACGGAGAATTTCCAGGTATACCTAAAGTTCCTTGCTGTAGTCTTTTTCCTAGGTTGGAATTTGCAAAAATGCCACCATAACTGTTTTTGCCATAAGACCCAACATCAACGGCAATAAAGTTATAGTTCGCGTCCACAAGATAGATAGATAGATAGATAATTCTTTATTGATTACTATGACACATATAGGAATACAGTATTTTGCTTAAAAATAAAAATTCACAGTAAAACAATGGGCGGCCTTATCGCTAACAGCGATCTCTACCAGGCAACCTTGGGATGGACAGAATCGAACATAAACAAGAGAGGGGGGGAGTTTGATTTGATGAGATTAAATAAATATTATGAGTATTTTCAAAAATATTACCTACATAAACGTACTTACAATATCTAAATATCACAAGGGCCATCAAAACAATTGAAAATGTTTTCTTGTAATTAAAATATAGAGATCCACTGTTCGAGGGAGCCTGAATTGTTATGTGCTTACCATCCAGTGCTCCGACACAGTTAGGGAAATTCCACAACAATTTAAAGTCATTGGCAATCCTTTTCCATTTATCTTCTGTACTGTAGGCAAAGGTAGCATTTCACTCATCAGAGTTTCTTTTATTATCTTGCATATGTTTCCATAACTATGGAATATGCTGTGCTGTGGCCCAAGCGGTAACTAAATGAAATTGTCTTCAGAGAATCCCCTGTTATTAGATACCTGGAACAAATAAATCTATGTATAATATTATTTTTATTGCAGGTTCAACATGCAAAACACGGTGGAATAACATAAGAGACAACTATCGAAAATCGTTGAAGAGAACGGAAACTAAAAGTGGACAAAAGAAGACCAATGTTAAATTATACAAGTACTATGAACAATTTCATTTTTTGAAAAAATATTTCAATGAACTACCGACAGTACAAAGTATAGAACCAGAAAAAGAAAATTCTGACTCCGAAACCAACGAGCCTCGAAATACCGTATCCATTTCACCTGATATACCCATTGTCGCTAGTCACGAAGCATCGATTCCATCACCAAGCTACGTATCCACTCCATCACCACAGTGCGTCCGCACTCCCACACCATCACCAAGCCATGTGTCTACTGCATCACCACTGTACGTCCGCACACCCACACCATCACCAAGCCATGTATCCACTCCATCACCACCATCACTGTCGACTCCATCTTCTACATCTACTTTAAGAAAGAGAAAAGGTTCGACAAAATGCACACCATTTGACACAGATAATTTTTATTGCAAAAGCGAGCGATAAGGTTTATACTACAAATAAATAAATTAGAATCATGTAGGCATATGTTTAAGGAATTGAATATAATGACATTTACAGGTGAATATTTTTTCCAAAATTTAATTTATGCTTAATTACACACTGACGATAATAAATTAAAAAGCGACATGCACAATTATAATACACGCAACAAAAACAATGTTGTCATCCCAAAACGACGACTGGCCAAAGTCGGTAAAAGCTTCCTATGTAAAAGCATTACTTTCTTTAATAAGCTGACCGTAGATACACGAAATCTAGATTTTAGACAGTTTAGCGCTAATGGAATTTTCTATTATTAAAATCATATTATACTATTGACGAAGCCTTGGCTGATGATTTTAGTATGTAATAGTTCTTAGCCTATGTACGTTAAGTACCTACCAACTTTATTTTTATTTTTATTTGAAATTTGTATGTGAATTTCTTTGTTTATTTTTATTTGAAAGTTCTCTGAATTTGATATGAATTTGTATGTATGTATGTAATGTGACTTTTCCGAGTGTACAAAATGTATCAAAATGGAATAAATGCTTTTGAACTTGAACTGAACCAAAACCATCCTCAGCATCTTCATTAATGGAATATGTTCTTCAAAAAAATCAAGAAAAAGCTGAACGCGTCGAGCACCCAGTCGATGCTTTTTTAAATAGAATTGCACCCACACTGAAGAATTTGAATCAATATTACTTAAATTTGGCTAAGACTGAAATATTTACTACTGTGCAAAAATATGAGATGAAGATGATGACAGAGCAAAATGTACCATTATATCCAAGAGATATTGCAACTGAACCAACAAATACAAATCTCACACCGCAATCTATTCTTGACTCTACTGGATTGGCTAATATAGTAGATCCCACACAATCATACCTTCAACATAGTGATGTGCAGAAATTTGTTATGAACTATACAGTTAACGAATGATAATGCTCTCTAGAACTTAACAAAGAGTTAAAAGTATTATGTGTTTATGTGCCACATACGAAGTAATAAAACTGATTTAAATACATATTTTCAGAATTTTAATGACGGCGTTTTACCTACCAATAAAACGCCTATTAAGCGAAGTAACTTATTTGAAGAATAATTTATAATTTGAGAGATGGCAACCCTGTTTTCCCCATCGCGTAGTGCATTTCTGGCCTCTGATTGGTCAAATTTCCCACTCCTTTATTTCTCCTTCCTAACACCAGAGGGCGCGCGTGTCAACCTAGCGCGCTCCGCAGATTATACTCTCATTGGATCTCAAATGAAAGTACCGATGATACGATGATGCCACTCACATTTTTTTAATTCTATCAGACTAATTTAATAGTCCGATAGAGTAAAACATAAAATAAATCGTTTCATACAGGATTTCTACAATGTAGGCTAGACTTTATATCACGCCTTTGCCGCGGTGGAATGCTAGTTTTTCTATTAGCCTGCTAGTTTATATAAACTTTTAGTCTATGGTATGGAACGGGTGAATTATACTTTGTCCACGAAGGTTTTGATGGTAAAATGTGAGTGAGTCACCGGCATTCGTTGTTTGTTGTCTGTGGAGTGAATGAATGAAAATTCACAAAAACAAACAAAACATCGATCATCTTCGTTTATGTCAACCGTATGTCAACATTATAATAAAATAAAAATGGAATGTTTATTGTATTATCACCAGGCAGAAATAAAATGTATTCTTCAAATAAGTTACTTCGCTTAATAGGCGTTTTATTGGTAGGTAAAACGCCGTCATTAAGCTTCTTAGCCTTATTTGAAGAATAATTTATAATTTGAGATTTTTTTGTTATCGCCTGGTGGTAGGAAGGAAGAGGCGCCAGTGTGATTTGATTCTTTCTAAGGCCTTATAAGGTATCTAAATGAAAGATACTTATTAATAAGATTTCTAACATGAGGCAATGTATATGAAAGCTACCTATTTTATTTGCTTTGTAACCTATGTTCTATACCTATCAGGTAAGTTTTGCAGGTTATTTCAGTAAAAAGTTTTTTGAGGAAAAGGTATTTTATTCAAATAAACCCATAATTAGTTAATCAGCGGTGGCTAGCTATATAGACTACACATTACACATTTTTACTAATGGACTTAATCCAAGAAATCAACAAATTAAATTTCTAGCAATTATTAGAAACAGATACACTTAATTAAAATTGATATTAATTATATCTAAAACTATCTAAGTAGGTAAGCAAGATAAAGCTACATATTACATTTAACTAAACAGTTAATCAATTGGGACAAAACAGCTACTTGTCTTTGAGAGAGGATCTGTAGGCTTGATGACCCGACAGTAGTATTTTCTGAAAGTCTCCAGTGATCTCCAATTTCCTCGAGCTAGGATTTCTTCGAGAGGGCAATCCTGGATCCAGTTTTTAGACGCTACGGCTGGGCGAACACTTCCAGGGCTGGCTTTGATCCCTGCTTCCATCAGAACTTTCTTCACCCAGTTTGCAATGATAGTCGGAGTGGCTGCCTTGGGTGGTCCGCAAGCTGTCAAGAATAAATTGTTTGATTTACACACCTTGCGTCTTTCAGCTGATAAAGATATCACCTTTTTAAGCCATAAAGTAGGATCCAATGCTTTACTATCCTTATTTGTAAAAAGTTTCCAGCCGGACTGGCGATGAGTACAGGAATCTGTTTTAGATCCGAATTTAGGCCAAAAGGTTATTGAGTTTTCAGAGACAATACAACTATTGGGATCAACTGATAGTAGAGACAAATCATGAACACGTCGACCTGAGCACAGTAAAAGCAGTATTGCAGCTCTTTTTGAACATTCAAAAAGGCTATTTTCATTAACCGGGGTGTTTTGTAACCACCCTTTTAAACAATCAGTATTCCATATGGGAGCTTTATCTACGCTAGGGTTCTTATTTCTGATAGCTTTTAGTGCATGCTTGACAAGGACATGGGAGCTTAACCTGTGGTCTGAATTAGGGTCACAAAGTGTAGAAATTGCTGATTTGTACACTGATATAGTAGAATAAGAAAGATTTTGATTTTGAAATAAAAATATTAAAAATCTAGCTAAATCAGCACCTGATGGTTTAAAGGTATTGACAGTGTTACCTCTGGACCATGCAGTCCACTTCTCCCACGCTGGTTTATATGTTTTTAGGGATGATTTTCTCCAGCTGGAGAAAAGAAAATCTCTCTGTTCTTGGGACCAGCGTTCTAAGCTCTCCGACCACCCCCACATTTCCATATTTCCAGCGTTAGCTCCTGTACTTGTGGCGGAGGCCTGCCTGCCATTGTGTCTATTAGAACTTCCGCAAGATTGTGGATTGTGAACGGAGCTGCCAATGCGCGATTCCGTAGGTCGGGCCTCCAAAACACTTTCGGCCACCGCGGGACTACCAGCATGTAAATTCCTGTAGCTGTATTGAGATGTGTCAGTACCCGTGGTACAAGATATGGCCGATGCAAAAAGATCGATCTGTGGTGTTCCCCACTTGTGGAATACAATCTTTGTTGCCTGAGGTAGTAGGTGCCATTCCGGTAGAGGAGATAATCGAGACAAATGGTCTGCTTCTGGGTTGAATCGTCCTGGGAGATAGTGAGTCTCTATATGAATATTGTGAAGATCCAATATTTGAAAAATCTTGTAGCATATGTTCAACAGCGGAAGCGATCTCGTGCCTCCTTCGTTTCTCAAGAAGGCTACTACAGTCTTGTTGTCGCTCTGAATCAGGAGTGACGAATTTGTCAGGAAGGGACAGCGATCTTTTAGGGCGTACAACACTGCCAACAATTCTCGCTGATTTGAGTGAAGAGCAGATTGATTTTGGTGCCACCGTCCCCAAACTCTCGTATTGTCCAGTTGCGCCCCCCATGCTAATTCTGATGCATCTGTTACTAGATAATGAGACACGGGCGGGTAGTGTATTAGAGACTTGTTTGTAATGTTTACCCGCCACCAACTTAGCTCCTCTAGTGCCCCTTGGGGAATTGGAAACTGTAGATTTGGATGATAATGGAGGAGGCTCTGACAGTGTCGTTGAAGGGCTCGATGATTGAGTCGACCCCGCGTTACGGGAAAACTGGCAAAATTTAGGGAACCCACTATGCTTTGAATTTGTTTTAAATTTGCTCTTTTTCTCAATAATAACTTTTTTATTTTCTGTTTTACATTTTTGCACTTTTCGATCGGTAAAAATTTTCTGTTGGCATGTGGGTCCCAACCTATTCCCAGAAACTCGATTGCTTTTTGTGGTATCAGAATCGATTTTTCTAAATTCACTTGCCAACCTAATTTCTGTAGGAGTTGACCGGCTTCTTGACTTTGATTTTGTAAAAGGTACGGGTCCTGATTGACTATGCAAAAGTCGTCCAAATAGACTATAACACGGAAACCTCTGTCCCTCATTACTTGCGCAACCCAGTTGGTGAGAGAGGCAAATACTTTTGGGGCACACGCAATTCCGAAAGGTAGGCAGGACATTTGAAGGACTTGATCCTTGAAAATCAAACGCAGAAATCGCCTGTGCGTTTTTGCGATTGGCACATGAAATTGGCATTTGACAGGTCTATTTTTATTAGCCAATCGCGTGGTTGCAGAAACGCTGGAATTTTTTGTATATTTATCAGCCGAAATTTAAAAACTAGTAGGTATTTGTTTAGTCGTTTTAAGTTGAAAATAGGCCGAGTTGTGCCGTTTTTCTTTGGGGTCAGAAATATTGGGGACGTAAACCCGGGACCCGGACCCGCGGGTTCCAAAACATTCAGTTCTATCAGGGATTGAATGGCTATTTCCATGTCTTTTGAAAAGGGGGTTTGAAAATTCAGATTCGGGACTCCGAGCGGAGGTTTTTTGTAAAATGGTATTCGTAATCCTTGAATTATTTTTAAAATAGTAGGAGGGGCGTGCAACGCTCGCCATTGGGTCACAAACTTTGCCAGACAGCCCGCTTGAAAACCCATGCAGTCATGATTTTCTTTTTTGATTTTGATGATAGTCCCTGCGCGGGTAGTTTTGGCCAGAGGCTTTGTTCTGACTTCGTGCATTATTTTGGCGGGAGCCATCTGGAAATTGAGCACGTGTTCCTCTCTGACGAGGGGGATAGGCTTGAAAATGTGCCTGTCTTGCTTGAGGCCGATGCATATTGTCACGCCACCTCATAGGATTAAAATACGGTTGGTTGCCTTGCGCAGGCAAACCTATCCTAGGCATATTTTGATGAAAATTCATGGGCTCAAAAATACCTTGCGCAGGTATTTTATAATTATTCTGGCTTGACCCTGCTTGCGCAGCAGGTTTGTTTTGGGTTGGTTGGCGTACAGGCCAAAAAGTTTTGGAACTACCTCCATTTTTTTCGACTGCAGAGGAAAAAACTTCCTTTTGAAAAAGACTTTCTGAACTCGGAGGGATCTTACGGAGAGTCGCCTTAAAATACTTGTCTTTTACAGAGCGAAGTATGCTATCTCTGCGTTGCTGAATAAGATCAGCGCGGTGCCCGCAAGCCAGCTGTAGAGCATCATTCGAAATTTTTTGAAAATCTCCATCAACAAATAGTTCCTTAATTTTATCGACTAGTGATTGAGAGGAAAGCTCTGCTGATGACTCAGACCACGTGGTTAATAAATCGAAAGCATTTTGTGCAGCCTCTTGCTGCTTAATCAGAGCCTGTGTAATTGCTGCGAACCCACGTTCTGTGAGGCTTAAATTAGTAAATCTATCATAGGGTTTTATCTCCTCGTTAGTTTCGAGTTCCACAAACCCTGGACGAGAGCAGTAATTCTTTTGGACATCTGCATACCTCAAATTAGACCAATCTTCGGAATCGAAATGCTGAATAGACTGAATGGTATCGACATGAGCCTTCGTAGATTTAGGAATAGAGGGTTCTTTCAAAACTGTGTTGAGCGATAGTTTAAGGGCACTAGGTGGCTCTGTTAGAACTGCAGGTTCTTGATCCCCATCTGAATACATTTCTCGACTCACATCAGCATTTAAATCGTCCCCATTCACGCTAGAGCTGCATATGGGCTGGCAGAAATTGCCGAGAAAATTGGTTATCTCACTGACCTTATCCGTAAGTTGCTGCAGTGCAACGCTAGTTCGCTGCCGCTTTTGGCTAGGTTCACGAGTAGGCTTACCAGCCCTTCGCTTCGCAGGCTTGGGGGGTGGCTGCGGCGGCGGCGATGGCGGAGTGGGAAGACTACCCTCATCAGCGTCGGAGGATGAGCGTGAGCTCGAGTCCTCCATTATCTAGAAACAAAAAACTATTAGTTTCAAAAATAAATTAATACGAACGGAACACTCCGTTAAAGATAAAATAAAAAATATTTAAACCAGATTATAAAGTGTGCACTGAAGATTTTCTATGATCTTCCTGCACATGCAAACGCGACGAAAAACAAAACGCCAATGAGAGTATAATCTGCGGAGCGCGCTAGGTTGACACGCGCGCCCTCTGGTGTTAGGAAGGAGAAATAAAGGAGTGGGAAATTTGACCAATCAGAGGCCAGAAATGCACTACGCGATGGGGAAAACAGGGTTGCCATCTCTCAAATTATAAATTATGCTAAGAAGCTTAATTAAAAAGTTATCATACCTTCTTACGGGTGATGCTAATACATGGTTTGGGTGGACTGCCAATGATAAAACTGTCTTGAAACTTTGTGTAGTTTTAATGATAAAAGGTGAATTTACAATACGTGTGCACTCGCGGCCATTATGAATGAGAAGATCGATTAGTGACGTGCTGTGTCTAGAGATGTGCTGCGTCTAGTGATGCGCCGTGTTCTGAAGTTAGTAGATTAGTCGATGTCGTCGCTGCGACATGCTGCCGCCGTTGAAGTTCGATCTTCAACTGTGTCCGAAGACAGGATGCAAATTTTTGTGAAATCTCGTTTTATGTAGCCGGTAGCAGTCTGAATCTCGGCCACTCTACGACGATTGTCGACACTCGACGATAACTACTAACTCCTATCGTCGTCTTTAAGGCCTTCCACACTGCCTTGCTGCCTCGCCACCGAAGGTGGATTGCCAAATGGCCGAGGCAGACTTCGTGCACTATGCGGGGAGCTACTGCTAGACTTGAGTATCAAACACCCAAGCCCCCCCTCACCAGGTTTAGCCCACGAGTCGACGTGGTTACCGGGGTGTGGCCGCTGCATGCAGGACAGCTACTTGGAGCCACTGGTGAGAGTTTGTGGGCTGTCAACGGTTTTAGAAGTCATTCCACCGCCTGTTACAACTGACTGGTAGGCCCGTATTCTGAAACAGTGCTTAGGTCTGAGTCGAGCCTCAAGCACAGATTTTTGACACTTTTCAATGGAGAACTGTCATAAAATCTATGCTTGAGGCTCGACTCAGACTCAAGCGCTGTTTCGGAATACGGACACGTTGACACCCCACTACACCCCGTCAATCCAATCTTCTACTGTGCCTTCTTTTTTAATTTTCATCATCCTTTTGGTTTTTTTCTTTTTATCTCCTCCATATTCATCCTACGCAAACCAGCTCGTTTTTTTGGTAAAATCTAAATCACCGCCATTTATTTTTTTAGTGGCACAGTCTTCACAATCACCGTACGTACAATTTTTTGACATTGAATACAGACCAGAGATAAAAATTAGATCATTTACGCCATCGTGTTTAAGGAAGCCAATGGATCCTAATGCATCAACCAAAAATTGCATGTTGGAATGTTTTAGACATGCAAAGCTTTCACAGTCTTTGATTTTCGGGGGTAAAACGTAAAAAGGGCGATATTTTTTATAGGTACTGAAGCTAATTTTGCATTCATCTGAAACGAACTTCTTGTGAAGATTTCTCAATTTGTCAAGTAATGAAATGAAATGAAATGAAAAATAATTAAATGAAATGAAAAAAGTTTATTAAATGAACACAAATACAAAGAACAAACTAGAACTTAAATACAAACAATACAAAGTATTTATAAGTAGTATCTACTTTGTATTTGAATACAAAGTAGATACCTTTTCAAGCGTTTAACTTTTTTAAAGGTCCTGTATTCTTTTTTTCCGGCGGTGGCACGACTGACATCATCATATTAAAAAATACTGCAATTTTCTTTTTTAAAGGCGATGTTTTAGTATTTCTGTATTGCTTTATGTTACTCTTAAGACCCAATAAACCAGTCATTTCTGTTTTTTGTTTATATATTTTACTATATCATTTGTTACTCAATCAGTTTATTTAAATACTTTTTTCAGCATTCGAAGACTTTTCAAACTGTGATTTTATTGATTCGTTCAATAAATCATGTTGCAATATTTTTTTCTTGACAAGATCTTTTTTGGTGTTACAACATTTTTCATTGTTTCATTTATAAATTCTGCAGTCCTCTTTAAAAGTGTATCAACAGTAATAACACTGTGTTGTAGGTCGTTCAACTTTTTAATAATTTTGTGGGGGCTAGGACTACTGTGTAATCTGTGGCGATCGACGACTGTAGGTTTGCAAAGGTTTGCACTTTAGAGTAGCGTCGATCACAAGTCCGAGCCTGGCCCACTCAGTCGTCGCCGCACCCGTGTAACGATCGGTTCATACAATAAACGTGGAAAACATTAATATCGGATTTTCTCTTGGCACGTGGCACACCTGCCATACCCAGATAGAGACCCCCAATCCGACAAGTGCTTCTCCCCAAAAGTATATCTCAACAGTGGTGACCCCGGTGAAAGTGAATAAACAGTATAACAAAGCGGTGTAAAAAAAGTGGCGGCGATTCCCTCTCGACACACGTCCGGTCTCGAGAGGTAGTATAAAAGGATAAGTTTCAAGGTCAGAAGTGACTAAAGGGTGTAAAAGTGCGCAGAAATGTTCGCGCAAACAGCAGTTCCCCTACCAGCAGTGAGCGGAGAAAATAAGAAAAGTGAAGAGAAAGACATGGCGAGTACGTCCGAGCTGGCGGCCATAACCGTGTCGGCGAGAATTCCAGACTTCTGGAACGACATGCCTCGTTTATGGTTCGCGCAAATGGAGAGCGTCGTGGCATCGCAAAAACAAGGAGACACCGTGAAATTCAACCTTGTAGTATCGAAATTGGGACGAGATGCTCTACAACAGGTCAGTGATATTGTATTCGCTCCACCAGAGAATTATAAATATAAGACATTGAAAGACAGACTTTTACAAGTATATGAAGAGAGTGCCGAAAGGCAGTTCCAAAAATTAGTGGGAGAGATGGAACTAGGCTCCCAGAAACCATCGCAATTATTAAGACGAATGAGAGATTTGGGTAGAAAAGCGCAAATATCTGAAAATACACTGCACAACCTGTGGATAAGTAGATTACCATCATCAATAAGAGCAGTACTCACAGTAAGTCAAGATCAGGATTTGGAAAATTTAGCAAAAATCGCAGATAAGATTAATGAGAATTTGCGATCAGGAGAGATTGCGGAAGTGAGTACATCCAACGACAAACTACCAATGGGCGAAATAGTAACACAGATACATAAAATGAACTTGGAAATAGCAGCACTACGAGAAGAAGTCAGAGGACAGCAAGAACATCGGCGAAGCGCGTTTAGAGGGCGTAACAGCAATGGTTACAGAGGCAGGTCGCAGCAGAGATCGCAAAGTAGACCGACTAGAACGCCGCAAGACCCGAATTAACTCTGCCGATTCCATTTTAGATATAAGAATAGAGCATGGTCTTGTGAAAAGCCCTGTGCGTGGAAGGTGACTACAGCGCCGTCGGGGAGTCGTCCTGCTACGCCGGAAAACTAGATGCGGTACAGTCGGCGGCGGGAGCCTCGACCAGTTAGTAATAGTAGGAAAATATTTGTTCATGAAGATTTAAAAGATTGTTCGCACGTTTTTGTTAGAAATGACATGCTTAAAAAGTCTCTTCATCCTACGTACGATGGCCCATACCGCGTGTTATCTAGGAAAAATAAGGTATTTGAGATTCAATATCCAAATAGGAAATCATACGAGTCTATTGATAGATTAAAACCAGCATATATTTTGTTAGATGCTGATAAGTTAATAAAAAGTACGGAAAAAGTTATAGAAGAAAGTGTAAAAAATCACGAGAGTGTGGGAATCGAACCCGCACCTCGAGCAGAAGCAACGCACCGCCAAACCAGCAGCGGTCGTTTGGTGAAGCTACCTGTTAGGTCTAGAGTTTAGGTTACGCGTCCATAGTGAGCTGAGCGATGCGATAGCGATACGCTCATAGTACTTTAGTAGAGCTTTCAAGCAAATAGGAATATAGCGCGGTATCGCAACGCATCGCGCTGCTAGCTGTGGGTCAATAGGTTTAGAATAATTTTTGCAACTCATAATTTAGAATGTTCATTTATTTTATTTTGCTTTGAAAACATTTTACTGTACTAATTATATAATTTTGCCAATAATGTAGTTTTGTGACCCAGTAAAAAGTAATAATGCAGCTTAATGATAGAATTTTAGAATAAAAATTGCACAAAGAAGTCAGACTTTCACGAGAAAGTACGTTAATGTTGCTTGATTTCATTATTTGTGAGTCTGTACCTAAAATGGGAAAGACATACAGTAAACAGGAGGAAATAATTATTGCTCAGAATGGAGCAAACGGTGCCGATTATTCGGCCATGGAAAACCACATTCAGCTTTACGCCATTGGAACGGTGATAATAGTGATCATAATCAGTTTAATTTTGATATATAAATGTTGCGGGAAGTGTCGTTCCCATGTGAGTTCTTGGTTGCGTAATGAGATGAGAGATACCATACAGCAAGTACAGGCGCAAGCGCAAAGTGTGTAAAAGAATTAAGACATTATAAAAGAAACCAGTGTTTTTTGTAAAAGATAGATATAATTAAAAAATTGTGTATGTAACAGTACAGTATATTGTATAACTATGTGACATTTTCTTAGTAAAATCAACATATATAAAACAAAATTTGTAAAAGTATTAAATTTAGAGTATGAACATGAACCTCTGTCTATTTCGTCAGTTAGGTATCTACATAGCGATGTATTACGCTGAGGCAATAGGTCAAAGTCCGTATTGTTGTAACAGCGAAGTCAAAACATAGTGTAAGCATTTTTGTTCGTTATGAGTTGCACTATTTAGCTATATTATATGAATATTTAATTTTTAGGGTTCATTAGTTTTAAATGTTTAATTTTTTTTTTGTGTAAAAAAAAAAATTTTTTTTAGAAGGGGATGACTGTGGGGGCTAGGACTACTGTGTAATCTGTGGCGATCGACGACTGTAGGTTTGCAAAGGTTTGCACTTTAGAGTAGCGTCGATCACAAGTCCGAGCCTGGCCCACTCAGTCGTCGCCGCACCCGTGTAACGATCGGTTCATACAATAAACGTGGAAAACATTAATATCGGATTTTCTCTTGGCACGTGGCACACCTGCCATACCCAGATAGAGACCCCCAATCCGACAAGTGCTTCTCCCCAAAAGTATATCTCAACAATTTCATTATAACTCTCACTGATATCTTCAATTTTTTTCACATTCACATAGATAATTGTTTTCTATTCAAGATGAAAAACTTTGCAAAAATGTCTTTATGCTCTCATGTAGTACCTATGATCTATTCTATTCACATTAGAGATAGATCTGTTGGGAGGCAATAATGTACGACCCATTATTGCACAGCAGGATAATGTACAGCAGGTTAATGTACACACCGTTATTACGATGCCAGGGTTTGGATTAACGGGGCGTACAATAAAAGGTCGCGAAATAACATGCTGTACAATGTCGTCACGTGTTGTTATTGTACGCCCCGTTATTACGATGCCAGTTAAGCCTCGTGCACACTGAAGCAATTCAATATTGATTTTTGCTGTTTTGTTCTGGCAGCGGATACTTGTACTTGTTCTTGAGACTTTATAGGGCGGATCCGACTTGGATAGGTTAGGTTATGTTAGAACATATAAACAACGCACAAGGCGAGCGAGCAAAGCGAGCTTGCCGCGGCAGCGGCCACCGCAGTGCCAGAAAATGTTTGTTTACATTTACCCCAAAGGATTATTCTCATATGGCGCAGTATCCATTACCTACAAAAAATAAGAAATAATTGAATTGCCTTTAAAAGTGTGCACGGGCCCTAATGGCATCCAATTAACATGCTGTACAATAACATCACGTGACAATTTTGTGCACCCAGTTAATTCGCAGCCAGTTATTGTACGGCAGGTTAAAACTAAAAAAGGTTTCGTTTTAACATGGTGGACAATAACATGCCGTACAATAACTGGACGTACATTAACCGGACCCGATCTGTTCACAAAAAAAAAAAAAGATAAAAGATATTTATTGTCTATGAACCTACACAAGGAAACTGTTGTTTAATAATTATCTTATTTGTTTTCATCTATTTACATAGACAATGTTTTCTGAATTAGTAATAATCTATTCACAAGAACATTGTTTAAATTTGTTATTTTATTTAATCTTTTACATAGGTTTCTACGATTTTTTTTCTTAACTATTCACATGAATAGTTGTAGTTTCATTAAATTGTTTTCATCAGTTCCCAAAAAGGTTCGTTTACTTTCATTCATATTTTATTTAGTTTATTCACCTTTATCTTATTTTCAGGTCTCAATTCAATGCTGATGTCTTATTCCCCTCGGAGGAGGAAGACGACCTGATCATCCCCGAGAATAAGCCTAAGGACGGCAAATGGAAGCCGGCGAGTGGCGAGCCCCAGCCCAGTACATCAAAGCGATCCAAAGTGGTGATAAGACCAGTAGCCACCACTTCTAAGACTACATCATACGACTTTTTTGATACAGACAGCGAGGACGAGCCCGAAACAGTAGAGCCGACTTCTTCTGGTAAAAAAACGCCTCAATTAATCTCATACTTAACCAGACGATTGGCAAATGGAATATCCAGACAGTCGGACCCGAAAACGGGCTCGCACTTTATAGAACTTAAGATTTACAAAAAAAACGAAATCGAAAACGTTTCGCCAATGAATCGTTGGCGTCATTCAATAGTAACTATTAAAAATCAAACAGACGAGGGAACCGAAGCTTGGCGCCACCTGGCGAAGTTTATTCAGTGCACTCGGAAAGAGTTTAAAGACTGTCCCCCGACATTTATTTCAAATTATCATAACTCATTAGAATAACTTCGACTTCGCGTCGCCGAAGCAGCCAGAATTATATCATCAAAAAATTATAAAAACAGATTACAAAGATCTTTTATAAAAAGGTGTAGAGCTTGCATAAGGGCAGGGGGAGCCCAATTTGAACATTTACTATGATTATTTTTATAATAAATACTTTTTTGGTCATTACTTGTTTTATTTTTTTCTGTTGCAATTTTGTAATGAAACGCCTACTTTTACACATTAGTAGGTATGGATCAGTAATTTTACCATTAAAGTAGATGCTTATGCTACTGTTTTAGAATCCTTATGATGTAGGTAAATTTTTAATGTGGTTGGCTATAAAACTCCAATACATTTTTTTTACAACACAGGTGCTCAAACTTAGCAGTAAAAGAAATTTCAGAAATAAAAATAATGTTTAGGGACTACTAGTTAACTACTATCCTATGTAGTTGAGTTTTTTTAAAGGTAATTTAGGAATAGCATTATAAGGGAATACTTTAATAGAAAAACGTCCGAACTAGGCCTCATGTAGCGGATGTGATGCCCACAAATGTGAGGAAAACTGGGAAATTTCTAAATTTTCCAAAAAAATTCGTAGACCGCGGACGGGAATAGTTTTTTTTTTTTTTTGGGGTGTGTTCCCCCCCCCCCCTCGCACACGCACGTGCAGGATTATCCACCATTTCTGGGAAACCCTGTATATATAATATATCATTATCATATTATACCACAATGATACATTACACTGAATAAATCATACAAATCCTTCTATCATTTAGGAATATAATAATGTATTTAAATGGTAGCCTTATGTAGTAAAATGTAACTGCACTTTCAGAAAAGCAGAAGAGCCTCGCCTACGCAACAAGAAGAAGAAAAGACTACCTCTCCTTTGACTCGATCAACTACGTCATGCGTCACCGAAAAACTTGACGATGATTTTGTGAACAAACTAAACAGAAACGATTCGCTGTACACGGTTATTGAAGCCAATAAATCGTTAAGACATTTACTGTCTGCTAAAACACTGTCGAAATTTGAACGCAGTAAGCTGGATGGAGTAGTCATCCCGCACCTCGTCAATGAAACTCCAGGGGCTATATTGACGCCTGTTCAAATAAAAAAGTGGGCAGAATACGCAATTGAAATTTTCCCAGAAGACGAAATTTCCTTGTATTTCTACACTGTTTCACCGACTGACACTGACAAATGTTCTACAAATCAAGCGTGCGGTACGAGACAGCTCCCTTCAAAGTCCAGACGATATTACGGCTATTTTTGGGACCGATGGAACAACTATCGAAAAGTGTTAAGACAAACCAATTCTATTAACTGCAACCGAAGAAAACAATCTACGAGTGCTTCATCGGAAATTTGTTCAGAATTGGTGAATTCTGAAGAACTAAATTCTGGTATGTTTGTTAATTTAACACCTTCATTTGACACCTGCTTTGTTTGTGCTAAAGTCAAACTTTTTTTCAGATCCTGTGCCAGAACCACAGAAGCATAATGATATCTTGAAAATTGTTGAAGGTTTCCAAGGGTCTGATATAACTGAGTATTTGATGGATGCCTGGCTTAAAAGCAGAAACGAACGTTTTGTTTTTTTTCCAAGGGCAATACGGCTGCATATATAAAAAAATCCCCGTTTTGAAATATCAAAACATAGCTCTGAAGTTGGTAAGTACCTACCTACATACTATTACCCACCTTTTGTCTTAGAAACGAATGTTTTGTTTTTTTTCCAAGGGCAATACGGCTGAATATATAAAAAAAAATCCCCGTTTTGAAATATCAAAACATAGCTCTGAAGTTGTTAAGTACCTACCTACATACTATTACGCACCTTTTGTCTTATAAACGAATGTTTTGTTTTTTTTTCCAAGGGCAATACGGCTGAATATATAAAAAAATCCCCGTTTTGAAATATCAAAACATAGCTCTGAAGTTGGTAAGTACCTACCTACATACTATTACCCACCTTTTGTCTTAGAAACGAATGTTTTGTTTTTTTTCCAAGGGCAATACGGCTGAATATATAAAAAAAAATCCCCGTTTTGAAATATCAAAACATAGCTCTGAAGTTGTTAAGTACCTACCTTACGCACCTTTTGTCTTGATTGTTATCTTCTACCTACTGCATAACATCTTTTCAATTGAAACTTAAGGTCATCACTTGATCTTTTATTTATGTTATGTAGAATTATTTTGATTGTATTTTTTTCAGATCGACGCTAACTATAGTTGTTGTACACGCCACCGGAGGCTGACTCAACAGTCTTTCTGGCGCATGAGCTATTAAAATATAAAGAAAATATTATCAAATCTGCCAGAGAGAAAGCTGCCAAATTTCGAGATCAATTGCAAAAAAATAGCGTAGATCAAATTTTTGGACACTTAGATTCAGGTACCTACTTATAACATTTACTATGTAACTCTAAGACTTAAAAAGAGGTCTATATAAAAATTCGTGTCCGGCTGAACTCCTCCGAAATGGCTGAACCTGAATTTTCATAAAATTTTGTGTGCTTATCGGGTAGGTCTGAGAATCGGCCAACATTTATTTTTCATACCCCTAAATGTTAACCTGGGTGGTCCAGCCCAAATTTTCAATATTTTTTATTGCAACTTCTTATTATAATATTAGAATGATAATATTATTGCTGTTTTTGTACCTACCTACTTACTTTATTGCTTACATAATGTAAATTCGAATTGGTTAATGTATAAAATACATCGAATAGCTTAAGATAAACAATATTGTAACTGTGAGTCTAAGATTAAATAAATAAACATAAACATTATGTTATCGACGACGTCGCCTAGTTTTAAGCATTTTATAAATATGTGTTTTAGTTATAAGGTATACAGGGTGCGGATCTATTGGCGACATTTAAAAAAAGCACGTACTCGGAGTCGTATTTTCAGATTTTAGAAGTAGCTTTTACATCAAAAGCTTGAAGATTTATCGAGTAATCGATACGTATTCAAAAAATAAATTTAAAACAACCTGTACATGAAATCGCAAGAGAAGAAGTCAATTGCAGGGGTCACAAAGTCATATAACTTATCAATGAAATTAAAACGAAAGGGAAGATAAGTGTTTACGCATATTAGAAAGTAACAGAGAATTTATAAAATTCGACGCGTGCGACAAAATAACACGACACGCCACCGCCCCGCTAATAAAGAGGTGAGTGTGACAGAGAAAGCTAGCGTTATCACGCGTTCTGCTGACCGCGGAGCGCGGTGCGGGCGGCAGCGGGGCGGTGCTGATAATTATAATAACTTGTAATAATAATAATAACCAGTCATCGTTTTGCACTGCGGCCTTGACATACATTGCATTTACTAAGAGTTAAATTTAAACTCTTTAGCTACCTAGCTTAGAACCGCGAAAAAGACGCTTTCTGTTTTGTGTTAGTGTGATGAACTGATGAGTGTAGTACTAGGTTTACCTTATTGACATATCCGCGAAAAAGACGCTATTTCGTTTGATTTGTGTTTGCAGGTACATAGTGTTTAGTTATTTGAATTATTTAAGTAGGTACTGCGAAAATGACGCTTGTTTAGTGAGGTGTTTGTGTGGTGTGTGTGAGCAATGTCTAACATGTTTCGACATAATTATTCGGCGACCGAGTACGCCGACATGATCCTCATTTACGGAGAATGCAATCAAAATGCAGCTCTAGCAATACGGACCTATTGGGAAAGGTATGGCGGAACAAGACAATGCCCTACGAACCCCCGAACAATAATAGGAGCTCTTCAGCGCATTCGAGAAAATAGGGCGGTGGATCCTCGGACTGAAGCGTTTCGACCAGAACGGAATGTGCCAGTTGGGCCCCACAGAATCCTCACGTGTGGCGGGAATCGGCCCACCAATACAGGTTTTCTGTCATGTTCATGTTTGGGCTGGTATCCACGGCGACAATATTATCGGGCCAATTTTTATTGACGGCACTTTAAATTGCACAAAAATTGTGGAGCTTTTAAAGGACACTGTAGCTACATACATGGAAAATCTTTCCATCCGCCGGTACCAACGAATATGGTACCAGTTAGACGGTGCACCAGCTCATTCGGTGCTGCCAGCAAGGCAGGTGCTTAACTCAATGTTTGGTGAGCAGTGGATCGGCCGTTATGGGCCCCATAGGTGGCCAGCTCGATCACCAGATCTCACTCCCCAGGACTTTTTTTTGTGGGGCTATATTAAAGATGAGGTATAAGCACAAGATGCGGAAACGATCGTTGAACTGCGCAGTAGAATTGTGGCCACTTTCGATAAACTAAAGGCTTTGGTGTTAAACGACGGGCTGCTCAGCAAAGTGAGAGCAAATCTTCACCGTCGTTTAAATTTGTGCGTGTGTAAATGAAGGCGGACACAATTGTGAAATTAATAATATTGTCTTGAAGCATGGTGTTCAATTGGCGGGATGAGCACATGACTACATTTTTAGATCATTTTAAGTGCCATGAATCTTTGTGGAACCACAAGTTGTCTATTTATAAAAATCGTAACATACGTGCAAAAGCAATTATTTCGATGAAAAATAATCCGTACAAAATACTGTGCCGAGGCCACAAAAGTAAAAAGATCAACGAAAAGTGGCTGTTCTGCCGAGGATATATATATCCCAAAAATATTTTGGTTTCGTCAAGCCGACGAGTTTTTAGGTGGGATATGCAATTATCGACTTAGAACTTCAAATCCATGTGGTTTTAGGGTCTCGTACCACTATTCATGTCACATCACATCAATAGTCAATTTATACCACTGCTGGAAAGCTGTATTTTTATAAATTGTTACAGATACATCCCATGCTGCAGATGTGCCTCAGTGGGCAAGAGAAATTGAGGAGCGGCATCTAGCGAACGAGGAGAGGATCTCCCGTTCGCTAGAGGCAATGGCTGCTACCTTGGCAGCGATACAGCGATCAGCGAACAAACATTGTTCAATTCGCGCTAGGCTAGAGTAGCCTTATAAGAATTTTAGGCCGGCCCTGTGCGAGTCATGCATTTGGCGCCCTTTTTAACCGACTGCGAAAAAAGATGAGATGTGTGTAAACGGGTTATAGGTGAAAAAACCCTAAAGGAGAGTTTTGGGACGGAAAGCCAAATAATCGATGCACACTACTCTGCACTATATAAAATAAGGATGGCAGATAAAACCCCCGAGGATGCCAGAAGGACACTAAATGAAGTGGAAAGGCATCTTAGAGTGTTGAATTCTCTAGGCGAAGATGTTAAGCATAATTATTTGCGTTTTCTTATAACTGAGAAATTTCCAGAAGATATTATAGTGTATGAAATGAAAATGTTGACCAAATCTGAATCCATCGAGGAAATGAGAAAGATTCTGGAAACCATAATATCCGCGAAGGAAGATGCCAGTAGAGCTCAGGAGAATAATAAAGTAGAAGCATACACTACTGAAAACTTACACATTAAGGATGTCTCACAACCTCAGAAATACAAAGGATTGCAGGATAATTTTAATAAAACTACAAAGTACAATAAATATTCAGAAGAAAGAAACAAAATTCAAATGAAAAGATCACATAAAAGGGCAGGGAATGGAAATGGACCAGAAAAGAAAAAATTAAGCAGAAACTGTGTATTTTGCGATGGAGCTCATTACAATGACATGTGCCAAATGGTAAAAACACTAACTGAGAGGAAGGCTTAACTGAAGGGACGGTGCTATGGTTGTCTTTCTACGAGTCATGCGGTACGGGAATGTAAGGCTAAAGTATACTGCATACATTGTCAACAAGAAGGTTCGCATAATAGAGCTCTGTGTCCGAAGACCTATCCTACTAAAAGAGACTCAACAAATTCATTTCATGTGAAATCCAAAACTTCTACTGTGCTTCAGACCGCTGTAGTGAGAGCAAAAACGCAGGAAACTCCGAAATGCAGATGTGTCTGTGGATCTGGATCCTGCAACGCTCAATAAGTTAAGGTTCTGTTTACCTGCAACTGATATAGCTAGGGCGTTTGATCCTTCTGCATCTTCCTGCATCTTCATTAAAAGATAAAGCCTATATGATATGAAAATCAAGAAGCTTTCGTGGCCTTTCTGCCTTGCCTTGGTTTTGGGTCCTCCTTCTCTCGCCTTGCGGATTACGGGGTCAGGCTTACACTGTGAGCTTGTGGCACAGGCTACTAGTGGTATTAAGCACTTGCTAGTTACTAGGAAAGAAGTTTCTCAGGCTTTGGGTCAGGCATAAGATACGGAGACGGATGGATCAAGCAAGCATGGAACCCTCCAGAATTTTCTACACCAAGCATAAAGAAGTCTATATATATATATATTATTATACATATATATATAATTGACTTCTCTCCAAAGACAAAGGAAGCTGATCCAATCATTTCTCTACCAGGCCCCACGGTGGTAAGAGAGTTCAAAATCCTCAAACGAGCATCCAGTTCCTAGATACCTGAAACAAATTATGTTTTTAAAAAAAATAATTAAATAAATTTAAATTATATTTTTTTGTTGTTACAGTAACTAAATTACAGAGGAAGTGGAAGAGTCTTCGTGACAGTTTTAATAGAGAAAATGCAAAAAACAAGAACGTTGCGAGTGGTTCGGCAGCAACAAGCAGTAAACAGTACATTTATTTCAATCATCTATCGTTCTTGAATTCCTTAAAAGAAGTGAGACCGCCTACCGATGTTACTAATGCAACTAATGATGCGGAAACATCTCGCCCGAAAATAAACAGAAACATTAATATAAAAAGGGCCGAAAAATCAGAAAATGAAATTCTCAGAACACTTTCGGAAAATTTAAAACGTAAACATGATCAAATAAGCGACCAAAATGACCCCGATAAGCAATTTCTGATGTCGCTGCTTCCACGTGTAAAAAAAATTTACGAAAATTGTAAACTTTATTTTCAATCAGAATACAGTTAATTAGAAAGTACACGCATAATCAAAATTATGAAACCTATTCGGCACAATATTATGGTTATTCTTCAGGAAATGCCAACATACACTCGACACAAAAAGCTTTTACATCTGATCAGCCTTCTCCACTTCATTCTCATTATTCCGACAAGTCTACGCTTGACATGTCATACTCTACACAAAACGCTTCTACATCTATCCCGTCTTCACCTATAATTCAGCCTTCTCCAACTCATTCATATTATTCTGACCAGTCTATGGACAACACTTCTGTTATCGAAGACATGTTCCGTGATGATGACGAGTGATACCAAATTATAATAAAGACATAATAACTAAATACAAATACCTACGTGTTTTATTTGTTAACTAGCTATTCTCTAGTAGAAAAAACAATGCATATTGATTATAAATAAAGTACCTATAGATTATATTATTTTATCATAGTGTTCTGTGGAGTTTTATGCTAGTGATTATTTCCACTTACCTTAATGTAATAGCTAGTCTTTCCGCAGGTGCGATGCTTTTCCGCATGTTGGTATCGTGGTAGAGCGTGTAGTTCCCAAAACGTACCTATGCTTAAACGAAAATGTTTGAAAAACTTTTTAGGATGGTTTAGAAGATAATCGAAATGTTCGTTGCATTTGTGTACATTCGTTAAAATTGGATCTGGTCTTCTACGACGACGTCTTTTTATCAAAAGTAGCGCAATTAAACCTTCTTCGTCAGAGTCCATTATGATACTGCACGCAAGGGTTAAAAAAAGTAGCAGCCACCGACCGCAAGTGTCGACCACCGGCCACAAGTGGCTGTCGCGCGCTTCAGCTACCTTTGTAGCCGCTTCTAGCTTCTCGTGGCGGCGTTTGTGGCTGTGGCGAGTGGCTCGTGTACGGCGACACTTAGTATCATCCACTTCGGTCATCGGACTTTCGTCTAGGCTGTCATCCTTCACTGAAGACTTGCATTCCACCGGTATGCTAACTGTGATTTCACCTGGAGTCTCCATGACCACTATGTCTCTGCTGGTAGTCACAGACTTATTATCTGGGTTGTACACTCTATAGCCCTTCACAGTCTCCGAGTAGCCTACGAGGATCAGCTTCTTTGCCTTCTTGTCCCACTTCAAACGTCGCTCCTTTAGAACATGCACCATAACTGTACTACCAAAGATACGCAGATGACTCAAATATGGCTTCTCGCCTGTCCATACTTCAAATGGAGTCTTATTATTCAGTCCTGTAACAACAGATCTGTTTCTCGAGTACACAGCAGTATTGACTGCTTCTGCCCATTTATTTTCCAAACTAGCATCGAATATTAAACATCTGGCCTTTAACTACTGACCTGTTCATTCTTTCGCATAAACTATTTAGTTCCGGCGTGTCTTCTGATAAACCTGACCCAGCATTTTGAGATACTCTTCAAATTCTCGACTACAGAACTAGCCTCCGTTATACAGATAACGGACCAGAAAGACCGAAAATCACAATTGTAAGGACAGCCTTAGAATTGTGATTTTTCTGTCTTTCTGTTTTTCAACCATGGGCTGGAATTCTTTATAATTCTTGAATACTTCACTCTTTGCCTTCATGAAATAAACAAATGCCATTTTACTGTAGCCATCTACAAACAAAACATAATATCTTGCTCCTCCAATAGAAAGGTTCTCCATTGGGCCACACTCGTCAGCAAGAATAACCTCCAACACATCTTCTGTTTTAGATGAACTCTGTTGAAAAGGTAGTCTGGCTTGCTTGCCTTCACAACAAACAGTGCATTATGACTTCTGTATGTTTGCTTTTTCTGGGTATGAAACTCCTACAACATTGAAATGAAGTCAAAAACTTGGGCCTACACATCACCAGTAACTTATCCTGGGACCGTCACATCGCACAGGTCAGTGGGAGAATGTATGGAAGCATGCATTCTCTTAAGCTGATGAAGAACTTTTTGCCCCAGTCAACCAGGATGGCGTTAGTGAATGCGTTGCTGTTTCCAATACTTGACTATGCTGATGTGTGCTATCCTGATGCTACAGAAGATCAGTTGAACAAGCTCGAAGGATTGCAAAATCTCTGCATCCGTTTCATTTATGGTCTACGAAAGTACGACCATGTATCCGCCTATCGCTTGCAACTGAATTGGCTTGAGATAAGAGAGCGTCGGGATGTTCATATGTTGTGTCTTTTGTACAATATCTTAAATAATCCTCTATCTCCCAACTACCTTAAGGAACGCTTCACTCCTTTGCGTGTGATAGATCGCCCTGTTCGGCCTATACGTAACCTGATGTTGTCGACTCCTCAGCATAGTTCATCCCGCTACTCAGATTCTTTTACTAGCACGGCTATCCGGCTCTGGAATGGTATCCCACATCAATGTCGCGAGGCCTCCTCTATTGAAGTCTTCAAATCCAAAATCTTTGCCCACTATCTATCCCTCATGACCGAATCATAAAAACATAAAAATAAATAATTTATTCATGGTGTATGTAAATGAGTTTATGCTAGGTTAGTTTATAAGTATTGCGTATTTTTTTTTTTTTTTTGTTTTAATTTGCTATGCAGGAATTTCCTGATTTTATGTATTGGTGATGATAGTTGTCGCTTAACTGTGTGTTTATTTTTAGTTTAGTATTTACGTAAGCCCTCATCTTATATGTGCACTACCCAACCTATCTCCCTATTACCCAAAGGTTAGCTGGTAGATAATGCTATCTAGCATTAAGTTCGCCTGTGTAAAGTAATTTTTAATTTTTGTGCAATAAAGAATTTTCTATCTATCTACAACAACTCCATTTTTCATAATATTTAGACTAGTACTAATGATGTGTCCCAAGCGTCGATGCCATATCTCACTTGACGCTATTGCTGTTGCTGCTATTAACTGTTCTGTTTTCAATGTGTGTAATCTGTAATTCTGCACGCCTAACCAGTTTATTCTGTCTATTGTAAATGAAACAAAAGTAAATAAAGTATTTTCATTTCATTTCATTTTCATTTTCATTTCATTTCAAACAAGCGTTTTCTTTGAAGTTCACTCTGTTACCATTTTCAATCAACTGACTAACGGAGAGCATGCACAAAACATCTGTGACTTTGATGTCGTGCTCTTTATTGTTTAAGACTGTGAAAATTTTCACTTTTCCAGAACACAGCACTGGGACGCTTGTATCGTTTGCGATTATTATTTCTTTATTTTGATGTTGATGTGACGGATTTATGATTAAATCTTCTTTCGCCGTCATGTGTTTACTCGCCCCACTGTCGATATACCAATTATTTTTATTAAATTTTCCACTTAGAAAAATAGCGCTTAAAGCATTTGATTGCTTTCTCTTGCTTGATTCGGGGATTCACTAGATGCTTGTCTCAAATGCTTGTCCCAAATGCTTTTGAAAGATTTAAAGACCGCCAGATCCAAGGGCTGCAACAAGCGGGACGTATGTTCTGGTAGTTTGAGAATAGTAACCTCATTTTCTGCGGCTAATGCTACGACTTTTTCATCGACGTAAGTGCTGTGACCATCGTAAATTAAAAGCACGGGTCTTTCTTCTCCCAAGCTAGGAATCAATACTTTTAAAAAGTAGTTGTAAAATATGTCCGGTCTTCATTCAACCCCGTTTACTTGAGGCGTAAGGAACTTCAAAATCGTAGTCGGTATTTTCGTTTTTTGCCATCCATTTGTCATATACGTATGCTCCCTTAAGGTACTCCCACACTGCTGTTATAGAATGTTAAGTAACGTTAGTAAACATTTGTTAGCTAACATTTAATCACCAAAGTCTAAAAATGTTTTCATGTTAGTAAATGTTAATTAACATTTTTGAACAAAATTTTGTTTGTACATTTTATACAGGTGACGGCGGGGTATGCGGTGAGTCGGGGGTGCGGGTGGGGTCAGTCACCACGTGCCGTGTCGGTCAGTCCCACAAACTATAGGATGCTAACGCATCAGACGGACATCTCCCGAACAAATAAACTCGCCGTAGAAATTGAACGATGCAACCATAGAAAATGAATTAATTTAGTTGTTTACTACAGATTATCACACCAAGCACTATTATTCTCGAGGATGGATACAGGTGTTTTTGCCAAAATGGAAGCAGGCTCGCTTTTGGCTTCTTTCTCTACCATTCCCTATTAGGAAATTATATGGGTTTTTATTTTAGCTATCTATAATAAAAGATCTAGAATCAAAGAAATCATTTATTTATTGATTCTCTTATTCTTTAACTTCGTTTTATATTTATTGTATGCCTTTAGTTGCATTGCAGGCAAATTGATATTATTGGACAATCGATAAACATCTGTACCTTTTAAAATTTTATTAATAATGCTGCACCAATTAAATATTACTAATCTTAAAGTGTACTCCAGAAAGCATTCAGTTACCAAATCTTTATGACTATCGCAAGTCAGGAAATAAAACATAGACCTCTTCGACTTGATATCACTTTTGATGTTTTTTATCAAGTCTTTTTGCTGAGGATGTGTTTCTAGGATGATATTTGCTTCCTCAGTGATATCTCTAAAAAGTCTCATGGCATACTCCGAAGGGTAGGTCAATTTTTTTTCTTTTATTGATTTTAATTCTCTAAATGATATCCAACTATGTATCGACTTAATTTCTGGCGATGTTAAATGCTCTTCGCAAATGCGACAATTAATTTTACTTAATATTTTCCGCATGACCCACCCTGTTGTGTATGCACTAGAATGGACTCTAAGTCTCTCCTGACGTGCGGAGCTTTGAATTCTTTCTGGCCTAAATCTCTGATAGTTAGAGGATTCAGGTGAATCACTCTCAACTGCATGTTCATGTATAGTTGTGCTTGTGGCAAACAAGTTTTGAAGTTTTAGTAATTGTTCTCCTGAATCCTCTTCACAGTTATAACCATCAGAGTGAAATTTGATGAATCTTGTTATAAGCAGCGATCTAAACGTGCATAGAAAAGTGTGGCAATCGGGATCGTTATTTCTAAAATTATACGCCCGCACTTGCCCGAAAAAGTTTTCTACGGGGTCAGAGTTAAAAAAACGCGGGCGCATAATTTTAATATTTTTTGTTTTGAAAAATTGTCACACTCTTATAAAGCTTTTTAGTGTTGCTATCCTATTTTTAGGGTTCCGTAGCCAAATGGCAAAAACGGAACCCTTATAGATTCGTCATGTCTGTCTGTCTGTCTGTCTGTCTGTCTGTCTGTCTGTCTGTCTGTCCGGCCGTGTCACAGCCATTTTTCTCCGAAACCATAAAAGCTAGACTGATGAAACTTGGTGAGTAGATGTATTCTGTGAACCGCATTAAGGTTTTTACACAAAAATAGAAAAAAATCTATAAATTTTGGGGGTCCCCATACTTGAAACTGAAACTCAAAAAATGTTTTTTCATCAAACCCATATGTGTGGGGTATCTATGGATAGGTCTTCAAAAATTATGTTGAGGTTTCTAATATCGTTTTTTTCTAAAACTATAAATTTGGGGGTCCCCATACTTGAAACTGAAACTCAAAATTTTTTTTTTCATCAAACCCATACGTGTGGGGTATCTATGGATAGGTCTTCAAAAATGATGTTGAGGTTTCTAATATCGTTTTTTTCTAGACTGAATAGTTTGCGCGAGAGACACTTCCAAAGTAGAAAAAAGTTGGTCCCCCCCCCTCTAACTTCTAAAATAAGAGAATGATAAATCCAAAAAAAATATATGTTGTACAATACTATGTAAACTTCCAACGATATTTAGTTTGAACGAGATCTAGTCAGTAGTTTTTTTTTTATACGTCATAAATCGTATAAATCGGTAAAATGTGTCTCCTCCCCCCCCCCCCTTTAACTTCTAAAATAAGAGAATGATAAAACTAAAAAAATATATGATGTAGGTACATTACTATGTAAACTTCCAACGATATTTGGCTTGAATTTTTTTTATATGTCATAAATCGTAAACCGCAATTTACCTTTCGACGAACTACAAAAACCTTTATATTATGTTCATTGATGCTACGGAACCCTTCATGGGCGAGTCCGACTCGCACTTGGCTGTTGTTTCTCTGCTATTGCTATCTCTAAACCTAATTTTACTTAATTTTAAAACGGCAGCATCCCAAAATGCGTGGTGTGGAGATTTCTCTGTGACTGCTTGACGCATTGGTTTTCCTTTATTATTTTTGGAGTATATGCTTGCTCCATTAACGGAATCGAACAAATCGTCAAACAATGAGACGATTTCAGCAGTGTTTTTTAATGTAGGGCTTACAGTAGAGCCATCGGCATATTGAGCTGAAACAAAAACATAAATTAACATATAAAAGTAAGGCACGTACGCAAGTACTACATAAACTACATACCTACATACATGTTCTTATTTCACAGGAAATTTAATTTATCTTATATTTATTCATAACTAGTGGCCGCCCGCGGCTTCGCTCGCCCGTTCCCGTAACACCCCGTTCCCGTTGCTTTTTCGGGATAAAAAGTATCCTATGTCCTTCTCCCGGTTCTAAGCTACCTCCCCACTAATTTTCTGCGAAATCGGTTCAGCCGTTCTTGAGTTATAAATAGTGTAACTAACACGACTTTCTTTTATTTAGATTTTAAAACTAATAAAGAGAATATTCACACGCAAATTGTAATATTACAAATTACTTACCGAATTGAGCAGAGTATGATAAGGTAGCAGCCATTGTTTTGCTAAACACCCGAGCACCTTATGTAGATTTAAATAATCAATGTGGTGTGCCTACAGTTCACATTGTATAATCTATCAAGAATTAGTAGACATTAACATAATATTGATGATAGTGAATCTCTAAGGAACAGAAACAAGCAATTACTAAGTGTCTCTGCATAGAAAATGTATCTTTGGAGAACTCCATAATATAGGAGACACACACCTTCATCTTCCTATTTTTTTCTGGAATCACGTGCTCATCGTTTAACTTGTGCAATAATCTCATTTGTGCATGTCTACAGTCCGTCTTGTACACTTCCACTATGTCATTCCACTTCGAAATTTTATTATCATATATAATATTTTTGGTTAAAAAGTTATTTCTTAACCCTTTGATTAGGTGTGGTGGGTCAAATATCACACTCATAGTTTGGCCATTGACTTCAATAGTACCATCTGAAAACCAAATACAAAATAAATTAGATTTTTTAGGGTCTAGCAATATTGGTAAGCATTTTAGAGTTTTTGAATGAGCATAAATAGAATTTCAGTTGAAAGGAGCACATTTTCAATATCAGCCTCGCCATGGTCTTTTTTATAGTAGGTACATAACCTACAAAGTATTTACCTGTTTCTGCTCCGTCACGTAAATTGTTCATCCTTGTTTCTTCCTGGAGGGACTTTAGAGCAGACTGAAAGGCTGTGCCTTGATCTGAGACCAGAGCTATTGGCAACAGTCCAGCATTGCTTACTGCAGTAATTACATCTTTCAGGATAGCTTTCAGCTGTACTCCTTCTGTTGCACCCTTACAGAAATAAAAGGCAATTGGTTGCTGCCACTTCTCTACAGCCCCCCTTATCATAAATACAAGGGCGTGGTCGGCAAAATCATTATTTTTTTCTGTGAGGTCAACAAAACCATCAATCATATCTTTATGTTTATTGTAAGTTAACCCTGCCTCGAGGGACACTTCATCAAAGAGGATGGAACAGTATTTTTTGTTTTCTTTCCAATTACTAACCTGCAAAAATTATAAATCTTTAGAAATTTCATTAGCTTAGATAAATTTAAAAAACAAGTTAATTGTACAAAAGATTAAAAACCCTTGTCTAGAACCTGTACCTACATTGACCATATTGAGGGAGTTGTAAAAAAACAACAACAACGATGATGTTGTTTTGCATCTGGGTTAAAAACCATTATCCTAACCACTTACCTCTTGTTTCAAGGCTACAAAGATCTGAGTATTAATGCCCGCTCCAATGTTCAGTTTGCTGATCATTTTATTCAGCGTGTTTTTTGAAGGTAATATAAACAGTTTTGCAAGAAATCTGTAGCATTTTGGACTTTGTTTCATTATAGCAAGCGCAATTAAGCTTCTTAGCCTTATTTGAAGAATAATTTATAATTTGAGAGATGGCAACCCTGTTTTCCCTATCGCGTAGTGCATCTCTGGCCTCTGATTGGTCAAATTTCCCACTCCTTTATTTCTCCTTCCTATCACCAGAGGGCGCGCGTGTCAACCTAGCGCGCTCCGCAGATTATACTCTCATTGGCGTTTTGTTTTTCGTCGCGTTTGCATGTCCAGGAAGATCATAGAAAATCTTCAGTGCACACTTTATAATCTGGTTTAAATATTTTTTATTTTTATCTTTAACGGAGTGTTCCGTTCGTATTAATTTATTGTTGAAACTAATAGTTTTTTGTTTCTAGATAATGGAGGACTCGAGCTCACGCTCGTCCTCCGATGCTGATGAGGGTAGTCTTCCCACTCCGCCATCGCCGCCACCGCAGCCACCCCCCAAGCCTGCGAAGCGAAGGGCTGGTAAGCCTACTCGTGCACCTAGCCAAAAGCGGCAGCGAACTAGCGTTGCACTGCAACTAAGGTCAGTGAGATAACCAATTTTCTCGGCAATTTCTGCCAGCCCATATGCAGCTCTAGCGTGAATGGGGACGATTTAAATGCTGATGTGAGTCGAGAAATGTATTCAGATGGGGATCAAGAACCTGCAGTTCTAACAGAGCCACTCTGATTAAGCAGCAAGAGGCTGCACAAAATGCTTTCGATTTATTGATCACGTCGTCTGAGTCATCAGCAGAGCTTTCCTCTCAATCACTAGTCGATAAAATTAAGGAACTATTTGTTGATGGAGATTTTCAAAAAATTTCGAATGATGCTCTACAGCTGGCTTGCGGGCACCGCGCTGATCTTATTCAGCAACGCAGAGATAGCATACTTCGCTCTGTAAAAGATAAGTATTTTAAGGCGACTCTCCGTAAGATCCCTCCGAGTTCAGAAAGTCTTTTTCAAAAGGAAGTTTTTTCCTCTGCAGTCGAAAAAAATGGAGGTAGTTCCAAAACTTTTTGAACTGTACGCCAACCGACCCAAAACAAACCTGCTGCGCAAGCAGGGTCAAGCCAGAATAATTATAAAATACCTGCGCAAGGTACTTTTGAGCCCATGAATTTTCATCAAAATATGCCTAGGATGGGTTTGCCTGCGCAAGGCAACCAACCGTTTTTTAATCCTATGAGGTGGCGTGACAATATGCATCGGCCTCAAGCAAGACAGGCACATTTTCAAGCCTATCCCCCTCGTCAGAGAGGAACACGTGCTCAATTTCCAGATGGCTCCCGCCAAAATAATGCACGAAGTCAGAACAAAGCCTCTGGCCAAAACTACCCGCGCAGGGACTATCATCAAAATCAAAAAAGAAAATCATGACTGCATGGGTTTTCAAGCAGGCTGTCTGGCAATGCTTGTGACCCAATGGCGAGCGTTGCACGCCCCTCCTACTATTTTAAAAATAATTCAGGGATTACGAATACCATTTTACAAAAAACCTCCGCTCGGGGTCCCGAATCTGAATTTTCAAACCCCCTTTTCAAAAGACATGGAAATAGCCATACAATCCCTGATAGAACTGAATGTTTTGGAACCCGCGGGTCCGGGTCCCGGGTTTACGTCCCCAATATTTCTGACCCCAAAGAAAAACGGCACAACTCGGCCTATTTTCAACTTAAAACGACTAAACAAATACCTACTAGTTTCCAAACGGCTGATAAATATACAAAAAATTCCAGCGTTTCTGCAACCACGCGATTGGCTAATAAAAATAGACCTGTCAAATGCGTACTTTCATGTGCCAATCGCAAAAACGCACAGGCGATTTCTGCGTTTGATTTTCAAGGATCAAGTTCTTCAAATGTCCTGCCTACCTTTCGGAATTGCGTGTGCCCCAAAAGTATTTGCCTCTCTCACCAACTGGGTTGCGCAAGTAATGAGGGACAGAGGTTTCCGTGTTATAGTCTATTTGGACGACTTTTGCATAGTCAATCAGGACCCGTACCTTTTACAAAATCAAAGTCAAGAAGCCGTTCAACTCCTACAGAAATTAGGTTGGCAAGTGAATTTAGAAAGTTATTATTGAGAAAAAGAGCAAATTTAAAACAAATTCAAAGCATAGTGGGTTCCCTGAATTTTGCCAGTTTTCCCGTAACGAGGGGTCGACTCAATCATCGAGCCCTTCAACGACACTGTCAGAGCCTCCTCCATTATCATCCAAATCTACAGTTTCCAATTCCCCAAGGGGCACTCGACGAGCTGGTGGCGGGTAAACATTACAAACAAGTCTCTAATACACTACCCGCCCGTGTCTCATTATCTAGTAACAGATGCATCAGAATTAGCATGGGGGGCGCAATTGGACAATACGAGAGTTTGGGGACGGTGGCACCAAAATCAATCTGCTCTTCACTCAAATCAGCGTTTAACTCGGTCGTTTAGAGTCGATCTCGGAATACATTTTTGATGCAGCGTAATTGAAAGTTCATTGTTTCCCACTTTTTCTACGGCGCGCGGCGTCTGGAAATCTTTTTTTGAGTAGGAAGTTGTTTTGTAGTTTCTAGGCATATTAAACTGAAAATAAAATAAAATAAACTGAAGCAAAGACACCGCAGCCAAAAGTGTACCCGAGCTGAGCGTGCATGGGATTACGTACCGTACCGCATAATATATAATTAAGTACAGCTTTTTAGCTTTTACTATCAGGTGAATAGGCTATAAATTGGAAAAAAATTGAGCCAGGTGTCTTGTAGTACCGTTCTATCTAAAGTTTGAGAAACTGTTTTTATTTTACAGTTGGGTAAGATCGGACAGGATTAATCGGCACTTTACCCATTCAATTTTTGATGGTCAAAGACCGGGTCTCAGCCTACACACAGTTTTAGCGTGTCTAGATCACTTTAATTAGCCAACAAGTTGCCACATTAGTATAATTAGCCACAAAACTCGTAAAAAACACAGCCAACACACCAGAATTTACAATAAAATATGCCGGGGGTGTAACGTTGTGCCTATAGTGCCGTTACATAATTAACGAAATTAAACTAAAAAACGAAATTAAACTAAAATAACGTACGGAACCTTCTAATTTCTAACAAATATTCAAAGGGTTAGCTATCTTCACTCGCGATCCGCGGAACCCAAACAAAAGCCGGCTTACTAGGTTCGAATCTTTATCGGCTCGCCGGCCGCCTCCGCCACACCACCGTCGCGTCGCCTGCCGACACACGCACACGCGCCTTCAAATATTAAGGAATCCCGCTGGGGTGAGTTTCCTTACTGTCTTGCCACTGCCTAGCCCTTCTACCTGTGTTTAGTGTTAGTTTTTAAATATCTCTGTAAAACTGTCTGCTTCGCTAAGCTAGCTGCCGTTATTTCCTTGATGTCACGATCGTCGCTGGACCTTGTGCATCCTACCCACACGGCAGAATCTTCTCAACGTGGTCGTGAACGGCTTGGCGGACAGCTAGTTTTCTTGAACAATCTCTAAGGCTTGCCGTTGATTCCAGGATCCCACTACCACTATAAGAAGTTCGGCCCTACCCCGGCTTCTCTAACCGGCACGGTAGACCTTGCTGCGTCTCCGTGCTGTGCTGCCCTACCTACTGGCTGACCATCTGCCTCCACGCTCCCACTGCTGGACTGCAGGACGTGGACCTACTATTCCGGATCACGGAGCCCTACAACCAGAGTCTCCAACTGCTTCCGCCTGCCTACCCTCTCACGCTCAGGCCAGTGACGTGTCTATGTAATTAAGTGCATTGGAAATGTGCGGCTGTGCAATTTTTATGGACAGTAAAGGGTGACATCAAATAATTAAATTACTGTTTGATTTCAACCCTGTCAGGACCCTGCTTACCTATCTACCTACCTGCGTGTAGTGGGGGTGTAACTACCCCTAACGCCGCAGGGGTAAGTCCGGATCCATTTTACTTACTTTTTCACATTATAAGTAAAGGGAACGCGTGCTGATGGTCCAAGCAACTGGCGGCGACTAATGGGACGGGCATAACAAAATAGCGACGCAGACAGTGTTGCCAACAATCAAATAATACCCTACATTAAGGAGATATTCGATTTATTCGATCAGACCCCAGATCCGATCTTACCCTGCGGGGCTAGCACACGGGGAGGATAAGTTGTCTTTCCACCATTTTTATCTACTTGACAGTAGAAATAATTTTCTTATCCACCTTATATAACACGGCAACAGGGAAAAGGGATAAAATGTTTCCACTTGACGTTTATCGTGGACATTATGTCTCGCTATTCCCGCTTCATAGCATGGACTAGGGAAAAGGTGGATAAAATACTCTCCGTTTGACGTAAGACAGAGATTAACTATCACCAAACTTGAAGGTGGGTATAAAGTATATCTCCTCGTTTACAATATGGCGCGTTAGGAACTGTGTGGAAAGAGCCAATGGTTACCTAAAAGGCACATTCAGGAGCCTAGGCATTGAAGGGGTGCTGCACTACGACCCCGAAAAGGCTTCACAAATAATTTATAGTTGTGCGACAATATACAATATCATGATCCATTATAGGTGAGTTTAATTATGTAACATTTATTAAAAAAAAGAAGTAAATCAGCAAATTAATAACAGATTCCTAATTATTTATTTGTTCATTTCAGAGTCCCAATGGAGAACTTTGAGTCGACAGATGAAGTTAGTCCCAGACTATATATTATCCCGGACACCGAGCAAACAAGTTTACTTCAAGTAGCCCGCTCCAAAAGAGAAACAATTATCTCAACATATTTTAATAATTAAATTTGTCCACTTAATTTTACCTGTTTATTTTTGGCTATTGAATTAGCTTCTGCCATTATCATATTTTGCTCCGACAACAGCTTGTTGTGCTCACCCAGCAATGATACTATGCTCTGAAAGATAAATTAAATTATACACAAATATACCACACATTATATAATATATAATATAACACACATTACCCAAACTAACACTAAGTGAGTAAAAGCATTGTTACTTGTAAAAGTGCATTATTTTCTTGCTGAAGCTGGGCAAAAGCATCATGCGGCCGCCGATCAGGTCTGTTCAGGCGTGGTGGTTGGGGTGTGCGGGATGTGCTGGGTGGAGCTATATTTTCCTCATTGAAAATGAAAAAAATAAAAAAAGTTTATTGAATGAACACAAGAGAAAAAACAAACAAGAACCTTAAATACAAACAAGGTATAGGTACTAGGGCATGCAATTATCGAAACTTTTCGATAATCGATAATACGATATTTATCGCTCTATTTTTCGATAATTATCGATAATTATCGGTTGTTGGTAATGGGAAAAACCTTCATGTTTCGGTCTCTAATTTAACTGCTTTATTGTCATATCTACACTCAACAAGAAGATTAAGATTTACGTATAACCTACTATTATCTATCTATTTCGACTTATATCATTCTTTTTCTATCGTGTCGATGTTACAATAAAATTGAGTGAAAACTGGATGAAACGGCATTGAATAGAGGATGCCTTCTGTCACTTTCTTGTTTTGATTTTTACATATTTTTTTTTAAAACATCTTTCGGTTGTTCGCTGTTTGTTCAAGGATTGCATGTAGTGTTGCCCAAATGCAAGAACTAGACGAGACTTAGCCAGTCTTGGTCTTGGTCTTGCGCCAATACACCTGGTCTTGGTCTTGGTCTTGCGCTCCCAGTCTTGGTCTTGGTCTTGGTCTTGCAGCAAGAGTCTTGCAAGTCTTGCAATTACCTATTAGTCTATTACTTTTTATTAAAGTTTACTTTAAATCTTAGAAAAACGTATTAGAATTGGAACATTGTGAGCTTGAATTAACATAGCCATAGTAAAGATCAAGCAGATTAATAAATAACTGAAGATTTGATAAGAAATTCGAAAAATCAACTGACCTATATGTCGTTTTCCATGGAAGTAACTGTTTCTTAAAAAACATTTATGATTTATAAGCTTACATTTGCTAAAACATGTAAAAAAACAAATTAATTACAATAACTTGACTGTATTTTAAAGAACAATACTTATCTGTCTAGAAAGAGATTGAACCCTCAACTTATAAGAAATTTAATAAAAGAGTTGTACGATTTATCATTTATTTGAATAAAAAATAAAATACAACACAAATCAACAGCTATAACATTAGGTTATGATACTTTATATCAATTTTTTTGACCTACCTATACACCGAACTGTTACACCTAACTACTCAGTGAAATAGCGCTAAGTCCTAGCTGCAAGACGCAAGAGTCTTGCAGGCTATGGCTTGTTCTTGCTCAAGTCCTGCACGGTCAGTCTTGGTCTTGGTCTTGCTAAAAATACGCGGTCTTGTTCTTGGTCTTGGTCTTGCAAAAACGCAAGAACAAGACCAAGACTGCAAGACCAAGACTGAATTTGGGCAACACTAATTGCATGTACCATTAATATGGAAAATAGCTAAAAATTATTGAACTTTACGTTACAATTTTGGATTGATAACTCATTATTTACTAATAAATATGATTTTATTGCATATTATTTCGATTAGTGTCACTAATCGAAAAGCTTTTAATTAGATGACACTTTCCGTTCTAATAATTATGAGTTATTTTAACGATTAGCAGCTACACTTATAAACGCAATTTAAATTTAGTCATTGTTTAAAGTTAGCCCTGACACTATTTGTCATTTTCCAGTGGTAAGAGATGGCAATAGTTTAAGCACTGCTTATCTTTTGACATATTTTTATAAGTAAGGTCATAGGTTCTTAAGTAAATCAGTCAGTAGAATGCTTGGACTAGTAGGTAATCATTATCTATAAAAGTTTTTTTTATATAAAGAAACCAAATAATAACAATCAATTAGAATGTACGCATTGTTTAACATTTTGTTATCGTTAGGAATAAGAATGAACTATTCGTAATAATAGTTCAATCATACATTTTTGAATTTATCGTTTATCGGTTTTTATCGTTTTTATTTTCGATAATTATCGCTGGCGAAAATGAGCCGATTACCGATAATTTATCGATTATCGATTATCGGATTGCATGCGCTAATAGGTACAAGGTGAGATGTTTGAGACAAAAAGGAACATATGAAAATTGACTAACTACTAGGTAAGAGTCCCGCGCACCCACCCATCCACCTATAAGAGCTACATTGTGTTGTGTTCACTCTCAGCATAATGCCGAATAGGTCGGCAGGTACCTATCCAACGCTGATTTTCAGCTGAACCGTGAGGTGACGACGTACGACAGACAAACGCACAAACACCAGGATATGACCCGAAGAATGAGGAAGATTTATGATAGGAGTTTCAGTTAATTGGGATGGGGTGGGCAGAATGAAAGGAGGAGAAATGGGAATCGATTGGGATGGTGGGGGCAGAATTAATTCTTCATTGAATTCACCCTGTTACAAAAAAACTCAATGTTAACCCAATAAAAATGCATTAACACAATCAAACACAACATTAAGTTTCTTACTTACACTAATTGGCCCTATGGCGGACTCTGCTGGCCCAATCCCAGTTGAATTTTCATGCCCTATTGTGTCCAAAATCTTTTGGGTGATTTCGGAAACAATAGGGATGTCCGTTGCATTGCCAGTATCGTCATTTGCTGATGCATTTAATGCATTTTCATGCCGTGCATTCTTTTTTAAACTGAAACACAACGTTTCTGCTTGGTGGCAGAAAATTGTATGGTGGCATCTATATATACCTAGATAGGTACTAAATTTAATCTGTTACCTTCTTCCACTGGTCGACCGTTCTATCTGGCCCATAATTTTTGAGCAGTAGTTTAAGTTTATGCCAATGGGCCTCGGCTCTTCTGGGTCCTAGAGGCCCAGTGAACTCTCCCGTAGCCATATGCTCGTTGGTAGACATGTAGTCTACCAACATTCGTATTTGCGTCTTGTTGCTTCTCAATCTATAAAAATGAAACAAAAACGGTCGTTACTCAGGTTTATGCTGTATTATCGTTTGGTGCACTACCTACTATAGTTCGGCCGTTCAGAGAATGCCTTCCTGACATATCGCGATTGAACTGACGACGTAACTTTGTAATGGCGTTGCAGTTACGATAAAAATATTTTTGCTGGTTGTTAACCGTTTTAACAATTGATGCGCATTCAAACAACATTATTATATCAATAATCAATGAATTTTATAATTTTGTGCCAAACTGAGTGTCAAATAACTTGGTAAACAATATTTTTCATCGCTTTATATTTGTAGTGCTGTACTAACTATGTGACTAACTGTGACAAACTGATCAAACTGTCAATGTCAAACGCATTCTCTGAACGGCCGAATTATAGGTATAACGCTGATGGTCTTCCGTGACGCCGGAGTACAAACAAAGGCAGCCACTGCGGTGCACAGCACCATAATTTTTCAAGTGAATTAAAACAATAACAAGAGATACCTAATACAAATTAAATTAGACAAGAACACAATACGTGACGTGAGCAATGTTGGGTCGTGGAGGGTCATGCTCACATATTAATTGTAATTTTCTTTATATTTAAAATGAAACTTACTTTTTCCCACTCATCGCACTATTTTTTTGTCTTCGTCTCGTTTCGTAATCCACATTTCCACTACATAGATTATAAATAGTCATAAAAAGAACGAATGTTTGATGTATTGAACCAAATATTGATGATTGATGCGTCAATATTGATTAATTTTCTTATAATGGCAACAATGAAATAGAAAACCTTCGAAACGCTATTCCTACCGCCTTTCCCCGTGGATACCGCTATCCACAGGCGAGGCCATGCTCGGAGGTCGGATAAAACTGACAGCGGGGAAAAGTTTTTATCCTTTCACGGGGATAACTTATCCTCCCCGTGTGCTAGCCCTGCTGGAACACTTATATAATATTTTGGTGCAAACTGGCAAGCTTACTTTTTTGATGACATACAAATTTAGTCAGGACCGTGTGGAGTATTTTTTGGAAATACAAGAAGCCAAAATGAATTTAAAAACAATCCAAACAGTTGACAATTTAAGTCTGCGTACAAAAAGCTGCTGATGCATATTGAATTGAGCTAAAAATTTACAGGAAATTCCACACCATTGGAAAATATTCCAATTTTAACCTGCGACAACAATCTGGCCAATTTACACAGTTCGTCAGCTGGCAACAGGCATCAGATTGAAAAAGAAACTTCATCCAATATAGACAGTAGAAATGAGATCGTAGTCCAGGAGGATCTACAAGAGCCGTGTGTATCCAGATGTTATCAACTCTGGACCAGCCACACAACGCACGGAACTATATTGACTAAATTATTGGATATATTTCCGGTTTCGTTGTAAGACATCTTTAAAAAAAAACAAATTATATGCACCGATTGCAAGAAAGCGTTATTACTATTAGCAACCGAACATTTATGGTTTCACAAATTAATCGACGTAAAAGACATGGGCGGTCTAATTATGCAGGAAATGATGTTTTTTTAATTGTAAAATGACTAAATACACCATCAGGAGATTATTGAATATGAAAAAAACTAATGGAAAAGGAAGAAATCTGCAATATTGTAATGAAAACATTCATACAAATATATTTTTTTCAAGATAATACATTAATAGATAATACATTAATACATTAATGTAAGGTTACATTATATTAGCAAAAAAGAAATGTTAGACAGCTAAAAAAAACCAAACGACAACTATACAATCATTTAAATTTATTTCAAGGTAATTAATACACATCCATGACTATGGCTTTTTTTTGGTTAACCCTTCTTCCGATGAGGTCCCAGACATGTTCTACCGGGTTCATATCAGGAGAACGTGCTGGCCAATCCATTTGCGTTATGACCACGTCAGTCAGGTTAGTTACGCACCACGCGCGCTGTTTGGGGTCGGACGTTATCTGTTGTCAGCACAAATTAGTCGCCTATAAATGAAGCTAAAGGCATCACGTGGAGCACCAGGATATCAGAGATGTTCCTGGGTGCAGTTAGGGATCCATTTTCGATGACCACCAGCTCTGTGCGTGCTCCCAAACATCCCAACAAACATTTTCGGTCGCCACAACGTGCTAATTTTAACTTTTGGTTACATACACTGGTCGTAATTACATCCTTATCACGTTATTACGACCGAAAAAGGGCCCATTTTATACGAATCAGTGTCGTGATAAAGTCGTATAGATCACAAATATGGTCGTGTAGTCGTCGTAAAGATGTAGAGTGATTCATTTTTAATCGAGTTTTGCTGTTTTTTACCGCTGCTTTGCGACGTTTTATCGAATAAGTAGTTTTCATACTACTTTTAGGTGGCATTTTCATGTAAAGTGATTGTTTAGTGTCGTGATTTGAACTTGATGAACTTGTTGTGGTGGAACTTTATTATTATTATTATTATGAGCCTGTGGTGTCCCACTGCAGGGCAAAAGCCTCCCTTCCTTCTCTCCAGTCGTCTCTATTTAGTGCCACTTTGGACCATTCTTTAAGATAGGCGTCCATCTTCGCCGTGGTCTACCGCGAGGTCGTCGAGATGGAATACGTCGATGAATATTTGTACCTAGGCCAACTACTATCCTTCCAAGGACGACAAGAACTCGAAGTTACAAGACGCACCGAAAACGCCTGGAAAGGATACTGGGCCATGAAACACCTGATGAAAGGTACACTCCCACTGTCACTTAAGAGGAAGCTCATGGACTTATGTATTCTCCCCATCCTCACCTACGGTGCGCAGACCTGGTCTCTGACTGAACACCAAAAGTCGAGACTCGGGGTTTGCCAGCGAGCCATGGAGCGCAGTATTCTGGGAGTCAAACTCACAGACCGCGTGCGCAACAGTTTACTGCGCTCCAAAACACAAATCACGGATGTCCTCACGCATGCAGGAAAATTGGAGTGGGATTGGGCAGGCCACGTCTGCCGCATGTCGGATGCGTTATGGGCTAAATCCACAACCGATTGGACTCCTAAAAACGGGGTGGAACTGACCTACTACATAAATAGTGATTTGCCTATTAACTTGTAGTTTTGGTCTCGTTTAGGTATAAAAAAATGATATGTGATGTAATTGAAATTGATAAATTTTTAACCAAATCAGATTTCATCATATTAATAAATATGAGTTTGAGATAGCCATGGTTATGCAATACACACTTCATACGCGCAGATTGTTGTTTCGGTTGCGGCTTTCTGATCAATAACGATGCAACCAAACCTACCCATTTTATAGTGACTGAAGAAAATGTCAAATACACATGATCAACTTCCATTTTTTCTGGTGTCCACGCTGTGCTTCTTGTCACGTTACGTGATTCCTTAGTAAGTTAAAGAACATAGTAGGTAAAATATTTCATTGTAGCCCTTCTGGCCTTGTCCGTATTCTATGGATTGGAGTTGCAACACATCTCATTAGCGATCGGCGAAAACAACTTACCCTGCCTCCCCCCTGCCTTCCGCCTTTTTCTTTATAAGCAGGCGTCCCCTTGAGTGCGGTCTATTTCTTTGGGGTTCGACGCACTTGCCGGATGCATCTTCCCGCTCCATCCCGTCGTCGGCCACTGCACTACATACTACTTACCAAATATTTCTATGCCTCTATATTGGCTGTTACTTAGGCTTAATCCCGACTTCGGTAAGTTGCTGTGATCACTAGCTGCTAGAATCCACCTGTATTTAATCTGTGTAAAATATCTCACCTTGTTTCCTTAGCAAGCCTCGTGTTAGGTATTTAGCTACCAGAGGTTGTATGTTGCATAGCCATATTCTGCTCCTGTCAGTTATTATTCTAGACCTAGTATTTATTATCTGTATATCTGTGCTACTGAGCAAGCAGGCTGTATCGTGATACTATCCTAGCGTGTACCTAGTAAATGCCCTAGTCTAGGAAATCTATGTAAACTTCTTCGTGCTTTTTTCTTCAGAATAACTATACATCTACAGCTGTTCTTTCCATAGATGCCATTAAAACGATAGAGTTGCCACTCTTCCCCTTTATAACTATACTCTTTGGTACCGGCTTCCCACAAGCGGGTCTAACCGGTATTTTGAGAAGTAAGATAAGATAACTAGGTGCATTTTAACCTTCCCTGTAGTTATAGGGCATCAAGGAACCTCAAGAAACAAGCACTATGGAGATGCAGATTCTGTATTACAGAAGATTAATGCAACCATCCAAAGCCAAGAAGCAGACTACTACTACACCAACGCAAAGAAAGACTCTAACACAAGAAAGACTAAAAAATACATAGAAAAGTCGGTTGACAGAAATCATAACAAGAATAACCAACCATGCCCAACTAAAAAACGAGGAAATATTATTGAATCACAAATATAAAACCACTAACTACTATGGCTCCATTGAATCCTTATATACACAAGCGATGGAGTACTTAGAAAAATGTGAAACAAGGATTGAATGTTTAAATCAGTTGTATCAACCAGCTGACATTGAACCAGAAGAAGAAGAAGAAGTTATGAGCTCACCCAAAATATTTATACAACAATTCCGAATTAACCAAATAGAGAAAAATTTACAAGTTGTGAAGCAATTTCTATCTGAAGATAAACCAAACTGGTATTGGGAGTCCATGCTCACAACATTACAAAAACAGTGGCTAGAGAGAGATTGAAGAAGCACACCTAGTAATTTTGATGAAAGATAAACTATTAGAACACTCTTACTTCCAAGATTTTATGTTTGAAAAAACACAAACAAAATTTGACAATGATAAGGAGCAGCTTTCTTCAAAAAACAACAAAAAAGTTCAAGTATTGGGAATCATAACATAAAATTGCCACAAATCATAATTCCAACTTTCACTGGAAGCTACGAGTTTTGTCGCTGAGGGAGTTCTCTGAGCACCTCCCCTCCCCCCCTCTGTTTGACGACGGCTGATAGCAAGAATATATCTGATAGAAAAGGTTGTCCAGTTCCCTGGTAGCGTGTTCGTGTTGTTGATGCTGGTTGTGTTGTAGAAAGCACGGCAGCTTTTAGAGCCCCGGTTGCCTTTTTATTTTGGAGCCCCATATTTTTCGACAGCCGTGCTGTCAGTTGATTATGTTGTGTGGTTATGTACCAATTTATGTTTTGGACTTTTCGTGGTGTTTCCTGTTCACTAAAAGTAAACGTATAACGATGGAAAATAAAACTAATAACAAACGAAACCACTCTTCAAACTGGACTGGAGTGAATCGGAGAAGGCATGATATTATTTTCTTTCTTACATTTCTTGTAACTGTAAAAACTTATCGTAATGTTGTTTTCATGAATGATTCGATTTTTAACAGGCTTTGCTTACACAAATAATAAATGAATAATAATAAATTCTAATAGAAAACAAAGATGTGAGCATAAATAACAATCAATTAAAAAAAGCAGCCAAGTGCGAGTCGGACTCGCCCATGAAGGGTTCCGTAGCATCAATTAACATAATATAAAGGTTTTTGTAGTTCGTCGAAAGGTAAATTGCGGTTTACGATTTATGACGTATAAAAAAAAAACTACTGACTAGATCTCGTTCAAACCAAATATCGTTGGAAGTTTGCATAGTAATGTACAACATATATTTTTTTTGGATTTATCATTCTCTTATTTTAGAAGTTAGAGGGGGGGGACCAACTTTTTTCCACTTTGGAAGTGTCTCACGCGCAAACTATTCAGTTTAGAAAAAAACTATATTAGAAACCACATCATCATTTTTAAAGACCTATCCATAAATACCCCACACGTATGGGTTCGATGAAAAAAAAAATTTTGAGTTTCAGTTTCAAGTATGGGAACCCCCAAAATTTATAGTTTTAGAAAAAACGATATTAGAAACCTCAACATAATTTTTGAAGACCTATCCATAGATACCCCACACGTATGGGTTCGATGAAAAAAAAAATTTTGAGTTTCAGTTTCAAGTATGGGGACCCCCAAAATTTATAGTTTTTTTTCAATTTTTGTGTAAAAACCTTAATGCGGTTTACAGAATACATCTACTCACCAAGTTTCATCAGTCTAGCTCTTATGGTTTCGGAGAAAAATGGCTGTGACTCGGCCGGACAGACAGACAGACAGACAGACAGACAGACAGACAGACATGACGAATCTATAAGGGTTCCGTTTTTGCCATTTGGCTACGGAACCCTAAAAAGACTGCATGGCAAGAGATTCTGCAAAGGTAACAAAAGTCTGGTTTTCTATTCAGTAATGTATTGCATGATTTATTAAATAAATGTTTAATACATCATTAATTTACATTATTTTATGTTTATTTTAGTCTCAATCAAATGAATGACACAAGAAGAGATTTGCCTCAGTTGATGAACCAGTGGAGGAGTAGAGCAGTAGTAGTAGAGCTCTTTGTGATGGGCTCGTCCGGGGAAGTACTACCACCATGCCTATTTCTGCCGTGAAGCAGCATTGCTGTGTTTCAGTTTGAAGGGTGTGGGTGCCGGTGAAATTTCTGGCACGTGAGGCTGAATATCACAAAGACGAGGTAATAACATATAACTATTAATCTTGACTTTGCGAGGATTTCACTCTTGGGCAAAATCCACTCTTAGACATCATGCTGCAGCAGAGTTTGCATTTTCTGCTGCTGACATTCATGTCATTTCCTTCAGGAAATGGTTTCCAACTTGGGCCTTGTTGAGGATGAAGACGATCTCATGGATGCTTTTTTCTTAAAAGTGTCTGCAGAACAATGGGAGTCTGTAGCTGGCATCCGCGATGCTGTGGCCTACTTAGGGTTCGATCCTAGAAAGATCATTGCGGAATTTATGACAAAGGTTAGAGGGAACTTAGCTAGCACTGATGATGTCCCGAAGATACACAAATATTCTACTTGGAAAGAATTCCAGCTCTACGAGAAGAACCATGCTGCCACGGATCTTCTATTTTTTATAACACTGTTTCTAGAGCGAGGGAACAACATTTCCAAGATGCTACTCAAGTGCGACAAGGAGATCAGTGATCTCATACGCAGGAAGGCAGCAGCTTACGGTGTGGTTATGGAAAGGAAACAGAATCAAACCATTTTAGGAACTAGTTCCCTGACACTTGCGCGGATTTCTCAGGCATTTCCAGTTGCAACAGCTTCTCTTATCATCTCTCAAAAGATCCCGGGCAAGCTATCAGTATGCCTCCAGTTGATGGACGCAGGGCAGTGCATCGTAGGGCGCGTTCCTGACGTGCGTGACCTGCGAGGCATTACTTTGTTATAGGCTATGGTTACCACTTAACATCAGGTGGGCCATATGCTTGTTCCATCAGGTAGTTACATAAAAAAAAAGGAACTCAAAAAATAATATAAAAAAGAGGAACCTTGAATACCGACGCAACTGTAACGGAACAGGTGGAGGCCCTCGCCCACCCAGCCTATCTCCAGAGGATGTGGAGATAATGGAGAATGGATTCGAAATAGACCATAATATAATTATTTGATAGCGACAGCCTCGTTACAAAAGACCATGATGCAAATGTTGGTATTGACTAGTTTTTGATTAGTTATGCTTTTGGTAACATGATGATGATAAAACTCCCAGAGCAATCATAACTTAATCTTTTCTAATACACCAAAATGATTCAGTTTCTTGCCGCCAACACAAATGGCAATTATTTTGTACAGTTCTAAAAAGTAAGTATGCATTGACTGTACTTTACTCTTGCACTGGTTCCATTTAGCAACTTTTCTACATGGGCTAGTACCTACTAATGTTCTTACATTATATCCTAGCCGGTGTGTTAAAGTTGGTAATTGGACTCAAAGTTTGATTTAAAAACGCATAGGTAATAATGGCTGTTCTATTATGGAATTTGAGCTAGACAGTACCATAAATATTCATTCATTTTTATCGATACAATTTCATCAAATGCATCAAGCACTAGTGTAAATCAGCAGTAACTGTTAGACAGTGACAACGCTTTAATGATGCTAGTAATGAGCACGTCTGTCCGCACTTAAGCCAAAATGAAGCAGAAATAAATCCTCCCTCCGTCCCACAAAAATTGGTTGACCGTGATTTCATAAGCTTTTCGAGCGTTTCGTATCCATTGGTTAAATCCATGGAGTGCGCAGTTTAATAAAATGCCCACTACAGTAGCAGAACAATGTCATGCACATAGGGAGTTTGCTGCTAGTTGTGGGTTTTTCCAAGTAATTGGAGCTATCGACTGCACCCATATAAAAATCTTAAAAGTGGGTGGTAAAACTGGCCAGTATTACATAAAGAGAAAAGGACACTATTCCGTTAATACACAGGTAAACTACTTGCTTGGCATTGCTATAATGTCATCGGTCTGATAATCTATCAAACCACCTATTTACAGAGCTTTTAAAAGCAGGTTGTGTGTGGCCCTGATATTTTATGTCTATTTGTGAATTTGTGATGTGGTATGTCGTTGGAGGAGAAGCACTCATGATGCTCGCATCTTTCGTGAGATTCAGATTAAAAGAAGGTTTGAAGAAGGTGAATTTAGAGGAGGGAAGTGGATATCTTTCCACATCATATTTGCTCACTCATACGAAGAAATCGATGAGAAACACTACACCATCAGCTTCCATATCTTAACAAAAGTACACATATCCTGTGGACAAAATCTCTACCAAACCCTACAAGGCAGTTTCCTCGCTATAATTCCCAAGCAGTGCCACTTAGAAACACCAGAATTTACGATATTTAACACCAATGATCGGTTGAAAGGTCAGGTATTGAAGATAATGGACTTGCCCAAGAACAACGTCGTAACCTCATCTTCAACTCCTTCATTCAAACTAAACTCTATCAACCTGGACCAGCTTCACACTACCAATAGGAAAATAGCGCTACAGTCTCCACTTCACCTGCAGAAAGACACCGATTATACCCTATACTACACAACGATCACTATGTATGTGGTTCTAGCCAGTGCATGTGCACTTGCTAGCGTCTTTTTATACAGAAAGTATAAACTTAAAAAGAATTCACATAAAGTACAGAAAGCAAGTGAAAGCCAAGCTGAACATGATCACCAAGCAATCTATTCCCTACCATCTACAGGAGGGGTTGACCGCACTCCAACCCCAATCCCAATCATCAATTTACAGCAAACTTTAATACTCGCTGTTCTTCGGGGAGAGGTGTTACGCTAGGCACCTGTGAAAAACCGCTGACGAGAAAGTACCTACTTACCACGCACATTGAACCGAAGCCTGCGTCAGCGCAATCAACGTGACGCACGACATAATTACAAAATTACCTAGTTTTAAGATTTTGAAATGTAATGCATTCTGCTCCCATACTTAGGTCCAATTTCACCGTTGAAATTGAACGCGTTCTACTGACGTTTAAACTCGCTTTTCTCTAAACGCGTTTAAAGACCTGTCAATGTCGTTGCATTTCTTTTGAAAATGGATACGTGTGTACCGGCTTTATGAATGCGTTTACATAATAAACGAGTTTAGTTAACGCGTTTAACGGTGAAATTGGACCTTAGAGGCTTAAACATTAGCCAAATTAATTATAATTTTCAATTTAAATCTTCTTTCCTTTAACCCGGTCAGCGGCCTACGCATACGCTACAACCGAAAACAAATAAAAACAAGAAACATAGTCGAGCGGTATTTTGGGATTTAGAAAGGAAAGTTTCGAATACTATTAGGATTCGAGTCATGCCTGGTTCATTTAAAACTATAAAAACCAGTCGTAGCTTGTGCAGTTCTGCATAATCTAGCCATTAAATAAAATTAAATTTCTCATCCATGTTTTTAATTATAGCTTCCATAATGCTTTCTTCCATAATTTTTATGTACTGTCTCTGTTGCGCTCTTTCGCTCTGTATGCCTTGTAAAGCTTTCATTATTTCTTCCATTTTTGGTACTATGGTACCAAAAATAAAAATTGACCACCTAACATAAATCTTTAATAACAGATGAAAACACAATTTACTAGAGAAAATTGGCGAAAAAAAAAGAGGATTTATTAAAAAATTAAGAAAAATATTGATACTGGTAAAGTGCCACGAACTCAATACATATTCCCCAGAACTGCGAACATTTGCATTGACTTTGCCTGCATTTGTACTCTGCAAGAGCCTATAAATACATCAGAAAAACCTTTAACACTTGTTTACCGGCGCCGCGAACGTTACAGAAATGGTATAGCACTATAGATTGCAAGCCAGGTTTTACAAGCGAGTCATTAAAGGCCATAAAGGAGAGAGCGAGAGAAAAAAAACTTTACGGAGCTTTAATAATAGACGAGATGAAGATAATGGAGTCTGAAGATTTTCACCCGAATTCTGGAAGAAATGTCGGTTTCAAAGACTTCGTATTTACCATCGAATCAGACTGCAATAGACACGCAACAGAAGTCTTGGTATTTGATGCCCTCAATGAAGCATGGAAAATTTCGATAGGTTAGTGGAAGGAGGGGCAAGACGGGGTACCTGGTTTTACATGCGAATCGATCGACCAATCAGGATTGTTTTAGCGTGTGTCGCTGCGCCGTCATCGTGACAATCAGTTGCTGAGTAAACCGAAATCGCACGCGTATTTTATTTCGTGACAAAAAAACTGTGTTTGGCACTTTTCTTGTGATTTTCACAGTTTCATTCGGATGTGAAATTCACGCACATAATAGCAGGAGAGATTGAGCTCAAAGTTAACGAAGTGTGTTAATGATTAAACTATCAGGAAAGAACTTGTTTGACTCACATACTCAACATAGAATTTTTACAATAAAATTTTATATTTCGTTCGGCATGCGAGGGCGTATGGGGTATGGCTATGAGCAGGTGTAACCTATCTTGCCCTCACTAAAAATATGAGCTTGGATAGTTAACTGTTCTTTAGCGTTCTTTAATGTGTTTATTTATCTTATTATAGAACGGTAAAAACTTACAAAAAAACAAACAGAGGGGTCGGAAAACCATATGAAAAAAGCGGTAGATTCTGTTGTAGAATAAAAAATGGGATACCTGCTGGCATTAAAGACGTTTTCTGTCCCGCAGACAACTTTTAAAAGAAAAGTGGCTTTTGTTTGTAAAAGCCTGGAAGGCCCGGAAACTATAGTTTATGCCAATTTTGTGAAGGTCGTTATTTGGGCTCAAATGAAGGATGAGCTGCGTATTATATTTTAGATTTATAGGGATTTCATATAAGAAATATATATTTTATGTTATGAATGTAAATAAAGTATCTTTTAAAGTATCAATGTTGTATTTAGAGTATATTGAAAAGTGTAATAGAAATGTTTTTAGATATTTTAATTGTTATAACCCTATTATATTATTTAATTTTAGTATTTCTTCGAAGCATTGGTGTCATTGTGTTAGTGGTAATGGTATAGATATAAATTTTAACAATGTACATAATTATTATAATAAGAATTTTTATATAGGGATGAATTCAAATGATATAATTCCATCTGATATTAGAAAAGTCATGAATTCTAATGGAATGGATTGGAATGCTTTTGAAGCTGTACAAAAACAGAACTTAATGAGTGAAAGTGTTACAGATGTTATTAAAAATGTAGCTGTAAGTAATGTATTGTCATCTTTAAAGAACATGTCTTCTCTTAAGAAAGTTACTTTAAAATATTTTATGAAAGATCCGGTTCAATTTGATATACTGTCTAATAGGTTTAGACAGTATAGACTTGAACAGGATCTACATAATTGTAGTAATCATGATCACGCGTTTCAAGCTAATTCAAGAATATTAGAAAATTTGTATTTAGATGAATTAATAAATTATAACAAAATTAAAGTTTCAAATTCTTCAATATATGATTTTGTATATGGTGAAATAGGAGCTAATCCTATACAATTAATTAAAGATCATAAGTTTAACGTGCATGCTTGTTGTCCTACTCTGGATCCTCAAGACTGCATTAGGAAAACTAAGACTAATATTTTCTTAGCTGAACAATTGAGTGAAAAGAGAATTGATAAAGATATATATGACACGTATACTACTATGAATAATAAATATATTTGTGAAAATAAATGTCAAAATTGTAATGTAACTTGTTCTTATCTTAAATTTTTACATTCAGCGTACGATATTTCCAAGGAAGATTTTGTTAAAACATTATATAATAAAAAACTATAGTTGCTGTAGGTTCTATGATATTTGATATTACTATTTTGTTAAATAAGTCAGGATATATAGAAAATTTTAATTGTAATTTTGAGCGTTTTAGGGAGAATAATATTGAGAAAATAAGATTTTCATTTGGTAATGACCATAGTTTACATTATGTTCATAATTGGGACACATATATAGCTTTGTTAACATGTAGTATCTTATCGTATAAAGGTAGTTTTTGGATGACTGAATTAGTTAGTTGTGAAGATGGATTAGTTTTTTTTAAAACTACTAGAATGACTGATGCTCATAAATTGTCTTCAGCTGGTAAATTACGTATAAGTAGATCGTTTTCAATTCCGCAGAATAAAGATAAGAGAATAATTCAATATTATGAATATGTTACTGTAAATAATGTAGATACTCTCAAAAAAAAATTTTTAGTTGTGCATAATGTATTGTTTGAAGCTATATATAATCAAGCTATGAAAACTGAACCAAGTAAGTTTACTTTTAGAGAATTATATAAACATGCTTCTAATTATAATACTAAAACTACTATGAATGGTCAAGAATTGCATGTACCATCATATAAAGTATCGACTGATACATTGTATTCTTTAACTTGCGCTATATATGTGTTAGCTTTTATTAAAAATTTTGAAGCAGGTACTATTGTAGGTAAAATAATAGATGAAGAGAAAGAAGATAGGGAATTTCATAGTGGGTCATTTATGTATGGATTATATTGTCTATTTAAGCGTAAGATATCTAAGGGTTCTTTATTTGAAAAATTTAGATCTAAATTATTTACTGCTATAGGTTTAAAAAAAAAAATATACTGTAGATGAAATACCTTTGGTTTCTGTTTTCCAATTTGAAGATTTTTTTGAAATATTAATAAGTAATTGCGATAGAATTGATCATCTATACAGGGTTATTCATTATTAGCTGCAAATACTCAGGAATTAGGTTCAACAAGTAGAATAAAAAATATTTATGAAATTATTTTTTTTAAATTTGTTCAAAAAATTTTTCAAGTTTTTGTATCAAAATTTTATTTTTATTAATTTCTTTACGGCTATTGCATAATGATTGCCATGGAGAACAGGACGATGACCCACCCAGGCGGTGACTGAACGCAGAGTGTCACTCACGGCGCGCGGGCGCGGATCAAAGGTCAAAATAGGTCAGGCGCCAATGATTCCTTTATCGATTTTCTCGGGATTTTCATAACAAAACTTAAAAAAAAACATTTCATAAATATTTTTTATTTTATTTGTTGAACCTAATTCCTGAGTATTTGCAGCTAATTATGAATAACCCTGTATATAACTTCGTTATATGATGTAGTAGATTTTGAATTGAATAATGAATTAAAAATAAATGAACCTGTTGTTTTTGATTTAAAAAAAAAAATGTATTTGTATAATTATCAAGGTAAAATAATAGAAAGTAATAATAATTTAGAAAAACAAAGCGAAAATAGAGTTATGCCTAAAAATTATAGAACTTATTTATCGCCACAAGCTTTAAAGAAAACTGTTGATGTACTAACTATAGACAATCATTATATATTACCTGAAAAGTTTACGTATGATAAAACATGGTTATTAAATAATACTAAATGGATTTTAATTTCGGGTGAAGATAATATGTGTTGTTTCAATGCATTGATAAGAGCTCTGAATTTGAAATTGTCACCCTTTGATTTTAAAGAATTTTTGAATAATACAGGGTGTCCGGTGGCAGATTTATGTTTTTAAAAGCAAATATCTCGAAAAGTTATAAACGGTGCGGGAGGAGGGCGGTGCTATTCGACGCTCCGAGAGTGCGGATTGTCAGTCACATTGCCACAGTGGTCGGGACAACATCGAGCGTACGCCATTGAGGCGTTTTTTAAGAGTGGTGATTCTTACGTGGCAGCGCGTCCACAATTTTGTTTACATCACAATACTCGGCGTTTGAGTGACGCACCTAGTGTTAATTTGATACGGTCATGGGTCGAAAGATTCCGCAGAACACCTTCGGTTTTAAATACGCCTAAGCCAAAGCCCAGCAGAACATCAAGGACTGCTGAAAAAATTGAAGAAGTTGAAAGAAGTTTGCGTCAAAATCCACGACTCTCGCTGAGAAAAAGAGCGGCCACTTAAGCACTCTATTTTTTACGAAATTTGCGAGCACATCATTCCTACTCGACGCATACGTGGTTTCAACAAGATGGGGCAACTCCACATACCGCCAGAACGTCTATGGATTTGCTCCGCCAAAATTTTCCACAAAAATTGATCAGTCGCTTTGGAAAAATCCCGTGGTCACCAAGGTCGCCAGATTTTACCCCTATGGATTTTTTTTTATGGGGGTATCTTAAAAGTAAAGTATACGTCAATAACCCTCAGACTATCATGCAGTTGAAGGAAAATATTCGCAATGAAATACAGCAAATTGAGACGAGCCTGCTACAGCGCGTGGGACGTAATACGGTGGACCGTTTCCATCAGTGTGTGCGACTGAACGGACAGCATTTGGACGAAATTATTTTTCAAAACTAAAATCCGCATGATTTTTGTTTACTTTAAAATATTTAATAAACCTATAAGTTCGTAAGTTTTTGTTTCATTAGCTTTTAAAATTGTAAATCCGCCACCGGACACCCTGTATGTTATTGTTAAGACGAAATGAATTAATTGAACTAGGATATATTGATATAAATAGATTATCTATAATTTTAAGTGATAAATATGAATTAGGTGATATAAATGTAGTATATTTTGTAAGCTTTTTGTTTAAATTGAGAATTGTAATAGTGTTATCTCATACTCAAGGTTTAATAATCGGTAGTGGTGATAATACAATTATTTTACAATATTTAGGTGTAGATTTGAACAGTGATACAGCTGTTGGACATTTTAATGTTTTTGAATTAAATGATAAGAATAGATATAATGAATTGAATATAAAGAAAGATTATATAAATATGATTGATGAAATAATTAAAAATAATAATAATATGATAGAAAATTTTAATTCATTAATTTTAGACTAAGAATTTCGACTTTAGTAAATTTAGCAATAATAAATTAGTAAATATTGACTCAATAAAATTATATGAAGTATTAGCTATTCTTTATGCGGCAAATGGGCTCACTGTGGCTGTGCTCGTGTAGAAGATGAAGACGAAGAGGATAACTTAAGTTGCTCAAAAGAAACAAACTTTTTGAGTTGGTGTAGTGTTAAAGTTATTGTGTAGTAATAGTGCTACTTTTAATGAACACAAGAACAAAGTGTTGCCTTAAGTAGAGATTGTAAGAAAAGTGCCAATAGACGCATTCTTAGTAACATTTATTTCTATAAAAATAAGTGAAAGCAAAATTGCTTATTAGCCTACTTGGCTAGATTGTAATGTTATTAGGGTACCGCATTAAAGGGGTATACTAATTTAGTGAAAAAAAAATTGCTAGTTTTGTCAGCATTAAGATGCTTCTAGGAATGCATACCCCATCTGCACTGCTGTAATCTGCTGGTTTCCCCGAGAAGATGGATCCTACCTATACCCCAGTGGCACCCCAGGCAGGAGCGGGCAGAGAACCCGGCTTGGGGAAGACTGTTTTCTAAAAGAATTAAACATGGTTTAAAGATAATTTAGCAGCAAAAATAACAGCCTTAATGGGATTACAAAAAAAGAGAAATCTTCGAACCTGTTTCCTTGGCGAAGCATCCGGCAACAAGTAGAGAGCTGTCTGTTTTTTTTGGCTCTCAGCTCGGCCAAAGTCGCCTTCTGCTCCACCGACAGGACTTTGGAATTTTTTTTATCAGCCTCCTTTGCGGCTCTTACTGTTTTTAACTGCTCTGATAGAGATTGACTGAAATAAGTTCAGAAATTAAATTTTATGCAGTTAACTTCAATCAGAACCATGCCCAAACGTAAACCATGCGGCGAAGCATACTTACGTAAAATCAAGCGAGCGTACTCGCACTTATTTTATTTATAATGCTCGAAACAGATACCATGAAATCAAAAAACTACGTTTAAAAATGTATTGGACGTAGAAATACCGAAAGATTACAAAAAAAAATTACTTTTTGATTATGTTGACAATAGAACGAGAATTTTGGGTTTTGCTGATGAAAATTCTGAGAATCTATGCACCACATGAAAGATTACCTTGGAGACGGAACTTTTAAATGTGTCGTCAAACTTTCAAACAGCTGTACGTCATATACGGAGACATCTGAAGCACAGGAGAGAAAATAAACATTTTACCCGTGATGTACATTTTACTGATGGCTACGAAACAATCAACAAAAGAATAATGGTGAAATCCATTTGTAACTGTGAAATTACATCCGCTGTTTTTTTATGGACATACATAGTCCTTCGAGCCGGATCGAATAATGTTAACAAGGAAAGCAGTAAAACAGGGATAGGAGCAACCATGCTCGTCGCAGACGCCATTATAATCAAAATCTTCAATACGTACATCATCGTCAGCGGCAGCAAGAATGGCGAAATTAGAGCTGGAAACAGCAGAAGCCAAAGCCAAAATCCAAATGGATCTTATTGACATGAAGCTGCCGGTCGAAAAAGCCGATTTAGAAGAGAAATGTCGTTCTCAATCGGCCTCGCAAGCATTCGAAAGTAGCCAGCATGAACTAAACACACAGCCCGCCCCTGAAGAACGAACACCGTCCGCACTGAATAAACGACGAATAGATGCTGCAAATTGGAAAAAGAATCGTGCTAAAGAACAACGGTGAGTATACTGATGTTATGTCTTGATACTTTTTATCTGTTCACTTTTTTGAGAAAAGTATGCCTTTCCAGCCGCCTCAAATCATTATATTTTTGGACCGTTGGAACATTGTGTAGGTAATCCTATTATTTTAAACGAGCAATTCTTATATGTTTATTTATTTTGAGTAATTTGGAAACGGCTCAAACAATTTTGATGAAACTTTGAATGGTGATACAATTTTGTATTTTACGTTCATCTGGATAGTCGATTTTCTATCAAATTTGTTTCGTTTCTTGTATTTTACCCAATCGAAACTCGGTCACCCGGGTACAACAAGTACCTATGTATTATAATATCTGTGCTACAGGGTAAACTTTAACATACATATTTTTTTTATCCATAATATTTTTAGGTACGCAGCAAAACATTTGCCTGTTAAGCCGTGTTCGATACATCGAACACATTTCATGAGCATCATCAGCAGTTTGGCTTTAGTAGGTCACTCGTGTCGCGAGCGCGGCCGGGCGATCCACGCAAGCCAGTGCACTAGCAGCAACGACACCAATCGCACTCATTATTAGAATTTACTCTGAGTTTACCTAATAAACTACTACAGTTAAAGTGAACTCGGTTGTATTAATCTAGCATCCCGGAAATAGCTAGCGCGATTTCCTACAAGCCGTCATGTGAACATAAATGCAAAAAGTTACAATGCTCTCAAATTCCACTGCAGGATGTACGCAAATTCCATGAGTCTTTAACAAGACTCATTTATATTGAAACATGTGAAAGGTATAAAAACACAACGTCGCCGTCCAAGATCTGAATCTCGAAATTACAAACCTAGAGGCTTGCAGCTGAAATATATGCTATATTGCAGATCACAACATAAAATGATGCATGTTTGCCAAAAAGCATTCCTGCGGGTTTTGCAAATCAAGAGATACCGTGTAGAAAATGTAATAAAGAATTATCATCTACATGGAAATTTTCCTATAGAAAAACGCGGAGGTGACCGTTAATCCCACAAATACAAGGACAAAAAAGATAATGACATTTGTTTCATTATTGTCGAGTAAATTTCGTAAACATCGATTCGACAAGATGAATGGCCAAGTCCAACTGTACTTCGTCCAAACTCATGTTCATTCATTCTCGTTCACCACCGCACATCTAAAAGTTTTGTATCTGTGGGATGCGAACGAACTCGGCTTTTCGCCATCGGACCGGTGACTTGTGTTTTTGAGAGAAAAATACATTTTCGCTTCGCTGGGATAAGGAATTTAAGTGAAACCAGGAAGACAAGGAACAAGGAATTACTAGGAATCGGAGACAAGCTTGCCCGGGTATAGCGCAGATCTGGAGTTCCGTGATTGTACAGGTACGTGGGTTTGGAAATTGTTGGTTCGTGTGCTTTCATCCTCGAGTCTATCATCGAAATCACTCGGCAATATTCTCCTCTAACCTCATCTATAACGTAAATAATTGACCCCTGTTGCATGAAGTGCGATTTTCTAATCCGAGATTGCAACAACATTAAATTCATAAAAACATTTAAATGTTCTGAAGCTCATTATTGTCGTGGCAATTTGAGACGTATGTACTTGCCTTCAGAGCTGAGTATTAATAAAATGGCCAAAATGTACAACGATCAAGCACCAGAAAACCGCAAAGTAAAAAAGTTGTATTTTCGAGGCATTTTCAATACTTGTTTTGGCGTTAGAGGAGAACTCCACTACAAATTTGATTCAGGTCAATATAAAAACGTTTGCAAAAAAGGCAAAACCACGGCTATGATTTCTCCAACCGCTATTCTACAGGGCGCAAAAGTAAAACCGCTAAAATTGAGAGACGTTAATAAATTGTTATCTACTCATTTCGGGGACAAATGGCGCGATTTACAGAGTTTGGAGTACTATAACAGAGTAGTACCATCGTCCTCACAGGAAACACCGGACGAGAATATGGTTGACGATTCCCTTGAAGAGTCGGTATGTGAAGAACAAGAATCACCATTACTTTTAATTTAATATCGGTTTTGTATGTCGAATAAAGTTCTTATAAAACAAAGATTGTTTTATTTGACATTACAAACATCCACGTAGACGTTCGAATGACCCCTATGGTACCAGAATAAATAAAATGTTTTAATCCAGGCTATAATTCTATCAGTATGTCAAATTTCAAGTTAAAAGTATCAATATGGTTCAATCATTCTAGGCCAGGATAGGTATGTTTCAAAGCCAACAAAGTCCAAGTTGTTTTTGTACCAAAAACCGCAAAGTCCAGCCGAGTGTTACAAAGTCAGCAATGTCCATAATAGGCACAGCACTTACAAACAAAAATTCAACAGTGCTGAAGCAACTGATTAATTTTTGTTTGTATTTTCATTTTTTCCGCTTCAGTTGCGCGATAATAGTGGTACAATTGCTTGGCAGAATCCTCGGCCATCTTCTACTATGTATTGTAGACCAATTAAGTTTATTTTCTCCAAGGAAACTACAGACTTTACCGTTGCAGAAACAAACAAAGTCAAGGAGGAAATAAACGAATTGGTGCCAACAATATATAGTATTGAAAATAAAGAGATATCTGTCAAGCCCGAATCACTTTTCACCATGATTGACGGAAAAGTATGTAATGCCGTAACTGAAACTGCTTCATCACAAAAGTGTTTAATTTGTGGAGCTACCCCTAGACTTATGAACGATGAGTCTAGGGAGTATAAAGCAAACAAGAACAACATGGTTTTGGTTTATCTACACTACATGCATGGATTCGTTGTTTTGAATGTTTGCTTCACATTAGCTATCGGTTAGATGTTAAAAAATGGAAGGTAAGAGATCCAGCTGACAAAGAAACAACGTGCTGCCAACATTCAGAGCCGCTTCAAAACTGAAATGGGCCTAATTGTAGATAAACCAAAACCAGGGTATGGTAATACAAATGATGGAAATACCGCCCGCAGATTTTTTGGCAACCCTGAGCTAAGCGCAGATATTACAGGGATAGATGACTTATCGAAAAATTTGACACAAAAGATTTTCTTGTGCACAGTGTAGAAATAGCTCTGCTGCCAATAGGACAGCTCTCTGAAGAAGCACAGGAAGCCCGTAATAAAGATTGTAGAAGGTTCCGAGAGCACAACACAAGAAAATGGTCACGTACTACCACGAATAAAGACTTACTTAATAAGCTATTAGTCACATCTGACCCTGTAATTAACGGCCTTAGTGTGAAATTACAGTGGGAGCGGCGCGGGTAGCGGAATCCGCTGGCGTGTAAGACAAGCACATACTTGTGTACCAAGGTGCACCAAATACGGGCGGGGCGGGCGAGCGGGTATCGCGGCGGGAGAAGCGTGTGTCGCGGGCGGGGCGGGTGGACGCAAGTCAGTTTGCGTTTTCCGCTCGGTTTGTTCAGATGTCATGCCGTTGTCGACAGAAGATTTAATAAGTGCCGTATTGGCTCGGCCACCTTTGTGGAATAGTAGCGATACAAATCATTCGAATCGTCAAATAATTAAAAAACTATGGGAAGAAATACATGTAATAAGCGGAGATTCTGATGGTAAATAAAATTTATTGGTTATCTTGATGGTAATTATTAAAGTAATCTTTAAAGTCATTTCGTATTGCTCTAGCTCTCACCGTGGAACTATTGTTTTGTCTTGTACTTGATTCTAAGTTTTGTGAAGCTATTTGATTGATTAAATGCAAATGGCGATCGGCGTAAACATCTTTGGCCATAGTAATGTTATGAAGCAAACAAGCAGTTTTTATTATTAAACGTGCATGTTTGACATTTGTTTCTATAGATTTATTAAGTATTCGCCATTTAGCACATAGAATTCCGAATGCACATTCAATGCACTTTCTGGCCCTTGACAGCCTCTTGTTAAATGTGTCTTTGTTCTGGTCAATATTTCGTTGGGGATATGGGCGCATGAGATATTCTTTTAATGGGTAAGCTTCATCGCCAATTAAGACCATGGGTAGCTGCTTGTCGGTGCTTGGAAGCACTTGAGGAGGTGGCATATTGAACGTTTTGTTTTCTAGTTGTCTATTTAATCTCGAGTAGTGAAACGTGCCACCATCACTTTGTTTGCCTCGACCACCAACTTCAATAACGATGAATTTTTTATCAGCATCAGCAACTGCTTGAAGCACTAAGGAAAAAATCTTTCGGTAGTTAAAGTATTCAGATCCTGAATGTTTAGGTTTCTTTATACGACAGTGCTTCCCGTCAATTGACCCAATGCAGTTAGGAAATTGCCATTTTTCATAATAGTCATTTGCAATTTTCTTCAAATGTTCCATTGTAGGTTGAGGCATGTGTATGTATATGTACTAACTGATCCCAGATTGCTTCACATGTAGTATATATAATATTTCCAACAGTAGTAGCTCCTAGTCGGAAGGAAAAAGCTAGTGATTTGAATGACATCCCTGTAGACAAGTACCTGCAAATAAAACGTACAGTTAGTTACAGACTAAATCATATTCATTTTACCATTTTTTTACAGTTAATGTGTTGAAGAGTAAATGGAAGAACATTAAGGACCACTACAGAAAGGAACTAAAAAAAATTCCACCAACTCGATCTGGGGATGCAGCTACTGATTGTGTATCTACTTGGAAACATTTCCGCCAAATGTCTTTTATGAAAAATCAAATACAGCCTAGCCGAAGTGAATCTAATATCACTACTCATCTAACTAGTGACCACCATGAAAGACTCAACTGAACTTAAAAGTACCTATTACACCCACAAGCATATACCGCATAGCTTTGGGTACTTTATACATAGTAACTATGATAAGTCACTATCAAAGTTTGTCATGTATCGCGGTGAGGATTGCATCGCAAAGTTTGTTGATAATATTTATTCCGATCTTGAACATATTGCAGAAGTTTTTGCAAAGATAATTCCATGTGAAAATGTAACCCTAGAACATCAAGCATTATTAAAATCTACTTGCTGTCACATTTGTCGTAAAGATTTCCTAACAACGGTTGAGGAGAGGGTTATTGATCACTGTCATTTGACAGGAAAAATCAGAGGTGTGGCTCATAACAGCTGTAACTTGAAATATACAAACCAGCACTATGTACCCATATTTTTCCATAATTTAAGTGGGTATGATAGTCATTTATTTATTAAAGAACTGGATTCTTTTTTATTTTCTTCCCTCTAAGCCTTAGCATAGAATGAACACTTTTTATAAAATTTAACATACACGAGAGGACACCCACCGAACCATCTGAGATGCTCCAACCATGGATCGTCTTTGGCTTCCCAATCCTTCAGGCCACCGCCGCAGAAAAAACATGCAGTTCTATCTTCAACGCCGGTGTAAAAGAATCCAGCATCTGCCATTTCTTCCGGTGATTGACGTTTGTTTAAAGGCCAGTCAGCAAAACTCTTCAGTCGTGCTTCTTTTGATATGTAACATGGATATGCAGGGTTCACCATTGTGTGTGAGACGACTGCTCTGTCGAACGAATCGATACAATAAACTGTTACCATAGGGCGTAGATAACAGAAACCGGAGGTCAAGGCTCGTATTCCAAAACAGCGCTTGAGTCCAGACAGAGAACAAACATCTGCGTTCACCACACAGATATTAGTTCTCGGTTGGGATCGAACCCGCGGCCTACGGCGCGGACCAACTAAGCCGAGAGAGGCCGGTCAGCCACATAATAAATAACACCTAGACAGAGAACAAACATCCGCGTTCACCGCGCAAATATTCGTTCTCGGTTGGGGATCGAACCCGCGGCCTACGGCGCGGGGCTACCTAATAAATAACACCCAGGCAGAGAACAAACATCCGCGTTCACCGCGCAAATATTCGTTCTCGGTTGGGGATCGAACCCACGGCGTGGAGCTACCACCAACTAAGCTGAGAGAGACACATAATAATTAATTACATCCACAATGTCTCATCACCCCGCTCACCTCACGGGCGATACACACAATGTTGATAACCAGAAATATGACCTCCAAGAACTATCACTGCCCTAATCGCGCCATGCGAACACAGCTCTAACGCATCATTTAGACTGGCCCCAGCATAACATTAACCCTCACGCACCTTCTAACACCAACCACGCAGAGACTACGTTACGCTGGTACTAGGTGTCACAGGATCGGCATATAATAGCTACTTCAGTATCTTATTAAATGAATCTGTAATTAATGTAACTAGTGATTTGTGTTTGAGTTCGGTTGAATTTTGTCTATAAATTGTTTATTTTTCAATACTAGTGTGTTTAAGTTTCCATACTTGGCTTGTTTATTTTTCCTTGTGTAAATACTTTACATAAAATAAGTGTTACCAATAATATATAACTACTTAGTGGTTTGTGGTTTTTGAGTTCGGTTGAATTTAGTATAAAGATTGTTTATATTTCCATGTGTAAATACTATACTTTTACTAAGTGTTTTTTAATTGTGTTTGATAGTCAGCTGTTTTTTGTTTAAATAGGTTTATAGGTACCTACATGACGTACCTACTGTAGTGTCAGTTTATAGTACTAGATACCTCAACTAATTCAATTTTCGCTAACTTGGCGTCATGGGCAAGGCCTACTAAAGGTGCAGCCCGCATGAAGGCAAAAAGGGATAAAGAAAGAATTCAAGACAAAAAGGAACGATTATCAAAGAATTCTAAACGAAATGCTATATCGCGTTCTCAAGAAACACCACTAACTCGCCAAGGGAGATTATCTCATATGAGAAATTACGTCCGTTCTCGACTGTCACAAGAATCGACTGAACACTACGAGTCTCGACTCGATGTTATTCGTGACCGTTTGAGTAACGAAACTCCGGATCAACGAACACATCGACTCAATGCTATCCGTGACCGTTTGAGTAACGAAACTCCAGATCAACGAACACATCGACGCGATGTTGTCAGTGACCGTTTGAGTAACGAAACTCCGGATCAATGAATACATCGGTTCGATGTTATTCGTGACCGTTTGAGTAACGAAACTCCGGATCAACGAACACATCGACTCGATGTTATCCGTGACCGTTTGAGTAACGAAACTCCGGATCAACGAACACATCGACTCGATGTTATCCGTGACCGTTTGAGTAACGAAACTCCGGATCAACGAACACATCGACGCGATGTTGTTCGTGACCGTTTGAGTAACGAAACTCCGGATCAACGAACACATCGATTTGATGTTATTCGTGACCGTTTAAGTAACGAAACTCCGGATCAACGAACACATCGACTCGATGTTATCCGTGACCGTTTGAGTAACGAAACTCCAGATCAACGAACACATCGACGCGATGTTGTTCGTGACCGTTTGAGTAACGAAACTCCGGATCAACGAACACATCGATTCGATGTTATCCGTGACCGTTTGAGTAACGAAACTCCGGATCAACGAACACATCGACTCAATGATATCCGTGACCGTTTGAGTAACGAAACTCCGGATTAACGAACACATCGACTCGATGTTATATAAATAATTCAGGCATTTAATTTTTCTCCATTATGTGTTAGGGTGTCTAGATAATAATAAACCAATTGACTGTGTTTTCTCAGAATTTTGTTTACCTGCCACTTAGGGATAGGACCCCCTAGGGAAAAATTGAAATATACCCCAGAAGGAAGATATAACTTTGTTCAGAAGCGTGCCCGTTCCACTGAAGAACACGCATTTGGAATTTTAAAAGGTCGCTGGAGATGTCTTTTGGCGGCTCGACAACTTCATTACTGCCCTGAAACAGCAGGTAAAATTATAAAAGCCTGTTGTGTTTTACATCATTTATGTATAAGGGCTGGTATTGATGTTCCCGAGCTGACAGAAGATGAACACCAAGCTGAAAGAAGCAGGCAGGTTCCTGCTGCCAGACAACCACCTGCTTTTTCACGTCAAGCTCTACTGGCAGGTCGAAGAGCTAGAACCCATTAGTTGAGATGTTAGCAAGGAATAGGTAATAAGTTTGTGCAAGGGTTGGTGAGTATTTTGCCTATTTAGCTTACGTAAGGTTACTTTCTTTCTTACCTCGACTTCAGACAACCTTAAAAGTCCCTTTGTTTTTTATAGTATTTTGTAAATACTTGTTATTTATAAATTATATTTATTTAATTCAAATTCCTTCCCAACTGTGTGGTGATAAAAGGACTAAAGAACACATTCATATTGAGAAAAGTGGATGTGTGCAAGATTGACAACTCTCTTTTTATACTTTCAATTTAAATGCACTTTTTGTCACTTGCAAAGCCGTTGGCGAAATGGCGTTCAACAGGGCTCTCAGTAAAAATAATGTTTTCGAAGTTTTCAAAGATGAAATGGGAGGAAAAATCATTTCAAAATTCGTGGGTTTGAGGTCAAAGCTGTATTGTATCAAAACGTGTTACGCTAGGCACCTGTGAATAAACCGCTGACGAAAAAGTACCTACTTACCACGCACATTGAACCGAAGCCTGCGTCAGCGCAATCAACGTGACGCACGACGTACTTACAAAATAACCTAGTTTTAAGATTTTGAAATGTAATGGATTCTGCTCTCATACTTAAAGGCTTAATCATTAGCCAAATTAATTATAATTTTCAATTTAAATCTTCTTTCCTTTAACCCGGTCAGCGGCCTACGTATTTAACGCAAGATACTGACAAGCAGTTTACTATTAAAAAAGCAAAAGGTATACAAGCGCGCGGCATTCGAAATTTACTTATTTTCTTTCTATAAGGTAAGGTAAGGAATCTTCTCCTGATCTATTCTCACAATGTGATCAAGACCCCCTGGCTGGCTTTGATGAAGATTATCCAGAGATTGCAAACAATCAACAAAAAAAAAAAAAAAATATATATATATATATCTATCAGTCAGTTTAGCCTCTTATGGCTAAACTAAGTGAGGTATTACAGAAAGAGATTCCATTCGGTTCCTGTATGAGTTAATAGTTGTTATCTATTATTACTAACAATCTACAGCTTTTCTTCAAATTAATATAGTTTGCCATAAATAAAGACCAATTTATAAGCCAACCCCAGTTCAGTGTACAGTTCTACTTTCATCGCTCATAAAAGTAAAAAAATAATTTGTATGGAAATAAAACAACCTTAAGCTGTGCGTGGATGAGCGATGAGAGAGAGAGAAAAATATTTTAGCCAGATCACATTCGCTCATTGAATGCAAAACGGCCATTAATCATTTCATTTTTGAAAACAGTTTATTTCAAAATTAGGGTCTAAAGGGTTTACATCACCCAACTTTAACTTTCGAATCTCTCTTTCGAAATCTATGTCTATCCTTTTCTAACACGTAGAGACTTCTTTATGTCTATCCTTTTCTATCACTTAAGGATTTTTCTGAAAATTATTGACTTTGACGAGAATAGAATGTTCCTGAACGCTCTAGATGTTCTATAAGCTTCCGTAATGATCTGGAATGATCAAATTTAATCCGAAGACTTTGAAATTATTTTGAATGGGTAGTCGGTTAGTCAGTTAGCCGAATACTCATTGGATTGCAGCGTGGGCCAAAGAAAATATAACACAAGCCGACATAAACCAAGCCCTTGGAAAGTCATCGCTAAACATACAGGTACAAAAAGAACGCATTACCATATCATATACACCTCCACTGCAAAAAACTGGGGGCATAACTCAAAACTTGGAAAAGCTATTAGATCCCAAGAATACAAATGTACTCAAATTGCATGTATACATTGCTTGCTGGAGTACATTACATTACTGCCGGCCTTGATGGTCTCACAATTAGACAAATTCTCACCGATGACGATAAAAAAGTACCTCAGTGCGTCGCTCATTCGTTGGGACTTAGCAAACAGCAAATGGTCCGCAAATTTGGAAACACCGAAGGGAGAAATAATTTATTTATAGGGTAATAACATCAGATGAAAGTACAGATAGACTAAGTCATATCTCAAGCGGAAGCTTACTCTCAGACAGCTTTATACAGCCAAAGTGAATTATACGGAACTATGGTATCATTATGCTTCACCGGATTATGAGGAAATTAATAGAGAAACACCTATTCCTCATTGATTGAATTGGAAGACAGGATGGATAACTCATCTTGTCTCTTCATTAATCATAGGACTGTTAACTTACCTGTTTTTTCCACCCACTATCTCATTTCTAAAGAAATGTATATCGAAAGAGGAGAAGATGATGGAACACCAACTTCTCAAGAGCAACAAGTCACCTGTGACTTTTTCTTTAAAATCATTCAATAACAAAGCTGTTTTCTAGAAGATGTACACCACCTCCATCTTATATACAGGGTTACAGGAAAAGTCGTGCTAGATCCGTTAAGGGCGTAGAGTACCCATCATTTCTGACTTATTTCACTATGAAACACCCTACCCTAAACTCAACCCTTTTCAAGATATTCGACTTTTAATTTTTTTATTGAAAATTGCCGATTTTTAGGCTTCTAAATTGAATTTTGTTGATTTTGTGTGTCTTATTATTATTATTATTGCATTTTAACATTTGTAATAAGATGCTTTAGGAAGTCAATCATTAAAATAGTGCAAAAGTTAATTGAATAGACCGTAGTAGACAAGTGAAAGTTAAGAAATAAAAAAATATATTAGAAAGTTTATTTTTCTCCATGGGATATCTAAAAAAAATACTATGACAGTTGCTCGGCAGATGTGTTTTAAAATATCTACGTTTTATCAGCTTTCTAACGAGGTATAACAATCTAAGATTTGTATTACAATTCGTGGAAAAAAGTAGTTGGGACGCTCCAGGTAGCAGTTCGAACGGTCCCGTGCCTATTGTCTTTCAAGTTAAGACCCACCATGCAAGCGAGACAAGTGACGATTTATGTAGGTGTGAATGAAAGAAAAAATGTGTAGAGGCCGGCTAGGGCTGGGAATACAACACAGGATATTGTTTGGGTTGCCACTGTTGCCAGTCTGCTTTTGTGCTTCGTACTTAGTAGATGTGATATTGTTTTGCTCTTTTTCTCGACTTGGCTATGATTCTGGACTATTTCTTCTGATTTTTGACTACTGTGCTTGTTAACCGGACTCTGATTTGTACTTGTGATACGGAAGAGTTGAAGATGGCGTCCTACACACCTGAGGAATATGCTGATATGCTTATTTGTTATGGATACTGCGATTGTGTGTCTGCGCAAGCTCGCAACGAATACATAACTCGCTACCCGGATCGTCGAGTGCCGGATGTGGCCGTTTTTGATAGACTATATCGAAGACTTCGAGAAACTGGCTCTGTTTTGAGACGCAATACAGACATGGGAAGACCACGAATTATTGATGACGACGAAGAACAGGACAATGAGATAGTGCAACGCTTTCGAGCGGATCCGACTACGTCCACTAACATTGTTGCCCGTGATCTGGGACTTTCGCAATGGAGAGTATGGTTTGCAGTACATACTGCTGGCCTATACCCATACCATTATACGCCGGTACACGCTATTGAAGAAGGAGACCCCGCGAGAAGGTTGGACTTCTGCAGGTTCATGCTAAATGCTGACGTAGAAGACCCAGATTTTCTAAGAAATATCTTGTGGACAGATGAATCCAAATTTGATAAAGATGGCATAACTAATTACCACAACGCGCATTACTGGGCCCCAAAAGCACTAAAGAATCCCAATAAGAAAAGAGTGAAGGGGTCCCAACGAAGGTTCAGCTCGAACGTGTGGATGGGCATTATCTCCAATCATTTAATTGGACCTTACTTTCTCCCGGAAAATCTAAATGGGGAAAGCTACGAAAACTTTTTAAGAGGAGTCTTAAATGATTTGCTGGAAGATCTACCACTCATCTTGATTAGGAACATGTGGTTCCAACATGATGGCTGCCCTGCTCATTTCAGGAGAAGCGTCAGAGACTGGCTGGACACAAATTTTCCAAACAAATGGATAGGACGAGGTGGGCCGTTGCCATGGCCAGCAAGAAGTCCGGACATAACCCCCATGGATTTTCATGTGTGGGGGCGCATGAAAACTCTTGTATACAGCCAGCCTAATCCAATTACGTCTGTAGAAGTATTAAAAGAAAGGATTGTGGCTGCAGCCAATGAAATGAGATTAACTTTGACTACTGGAGTAGTGAAGACTGGTCTCCGTAGAAGGATGCGACAATGTATTAGAAATAGAGGCGGCCACGTTGAACATGAACTGTAGAATAAGAAAAAGTTGTGTGAAAACATAATAAATGATAATTTCATGCTTACCTATTGTTTTATTTTACTTTTTAGGGCTAAGTATTAATTTTCTTCTCCTCTGTCGCCTATGAAACTAAGTTTTTTTTCAAGGAATTTAAATATAACCCTAGATTGTTATACCTCGTTAGAAAGCTGATAAAACATAGATATTTTAAAACACATCTGCCGAGCAACTGTCATAGTATTTTTTTTAGATATCCCATGGAGAAAAATAAACTTTCTAATATTTTTTTTAATTTCTTAACTTTCACTTGTCTACTACGGTCTATTCAATTAACTTTTGCACTATTTTAATGATTGACTTCCTAAAGCATCTTATTACAAATGTTAAAATGCAATAATAATAATAATAAGACACACAAAATCAACAAAATTCAATTTAGAAGCAATTTAGGTACTCTACGCCCTTAACGGATCTAGCACGACTTTTCCTGTAACCCTGTATATACTCTCTCACATAATTATTATCCTTTGGTCTGTCAAGAAGACCCAAGGGTTGTCGAGCGACATCTGTCAAAAAGACCCAGGGGTCTTTTTTTGTTCACCCGAGTTTTCGTCTGATTTTAAGCATGTGGTTGAAGTGTTGGGTGAGATGGATAATAACAAAACGCAGATGACAAACAGAGACAGATATATTGTTTTAGGTTCAAATTAAAAGGTTATCGGAATTTTGATGAAATTCGCTTGTCATACGGCGCGTCATCGAACTGACTTCTTTCATTGCGGAGCGAGTTTGTGTGTGGTTTGATAATTGCTAAAAATAGGAAATAAATAGGAAAAGAGTCGGATTTTTGCTAAAATGTAAGTACAATTTATCTATCTATGAGTGATTACATTATTTACGTCGTATTGACCAAGTTTTAGGCTGTTTTTAGTTGTTTTTATGAAATGACGCTACTATGCCGGCCTTGACCGTTAGAATCTAGTCAAATCTCGACGTTTTTTTGGCTAAATACGTATTTATTTCTCTGTTCATTAGTCCAGAACATCGATTTACTTCAATATTTCGTTTATACGTATATGTTTTCTCTGTTCTTGAGCTCAGAACAGAGAAAAATACGTAAAAGACCCATGGGTTTTTTTGACAGACCGGCGACGTAAGCCGAAAGTGGATAAGACAATCATCTGCCTGAGGACGATCATTTTTATTGTTTTTCAAAACATTATTTTTATGCATTGGAATAACGTTTTGAATAATTGGAATAATTAGATGACCCACCTGATGGTGTTGTAAATCACCACCATCATCATCATCACATTTTTTATAGGGACTATTGTGGCTCTGGTTTCTTTTAAAAACCCCGTATTCGGGGAGGGATGCTGGGGAGAGGGGGAGGGAGAGGGGGGCTTTATTTATTTAGCAACTTTTTGTAGCATCTTTTTTTTATGATGAAATAAGATTAAGCTGATGGCCCAAATGGTGTTGTAAATCAACATCATCATCACTGGTTTTTGAGGGGGGGGTTTTTATTTATTCCTTTTGTATTTTTTCTGGCTGCATGGTTTAAAGAGAAAGCATGTCGCATGTTTGCTGTAGGACTGGACGTGGTAATTTAACATCTGCTCGTGGGCGAGGCGGACGTGGGCGCGGCGGACGAGGACGAGGCGGACGAGGCCGAGGACAGGCGGGAGTGGAGGGCGATGCTGGAGCCTCGACCTCCTCTGGAGGGCGAGGGCGAGGGCAGGTGGAGGTGGAGGTGGAGGTGGAGGTGGTGGAGGTGGAGGTGGAGGGCGACGCTGGAGCCTCGACCTCTGGGGGGCGAGGAGGGCGAGGGCGAGGGCGAGGGCGAGGGCGAGGGCGAGGGCGGGTGGGGGCGGAGGGCGACGCTGAAACCTCGACCTCCACTGTGGGGCGAGGGCGAGGGCAGGCTCGCCCGAGCGTTGGCGCCAGGTATTGCTTGGGCTGTTTGTTGTTCTCATATACAATTTCTTTTTTTATCCTTATTTTTCTTAATCTTTGACCATTTTTTTTTAGCATCGACTTGGGCAATGTTGCTGGACTAGCACCAGGCGTGCCCCTGGAGACGCGCAAGCGCACGTGGCAGGGGACAAGCGCGTAAGTAAAGATTACAATCTTGAATTTGCAATTTTTTACTTCGTATTTTAATCAAAATCATAATTTCTTAGGCGCATGTTGGTGATCCAAGGGCGGATGGAAGACCAGAGGCTGAGGCGTGAGGCCTACCAGGCTCCGCCACCAGAGCCACCCACCATCCAGGGCCCAATACACAGCCCAGAGCCACCCACATTGCAGATAGTGGACCCACCATCTCCGAGTTTGTATGTATTATTTTTATATCTACTCCACGACGTGAAGGTCAATCCTGTAACAATCAATTAAAAAGAAATGTTTTTCTCAGATACGTGGAGTGTGGAGGGAGCAGCCCTGTGCCGTTGCCGCCCCCGCCCTCGGTTGTAGAACGGCGGAGCTACATGATGACAGAAGATGAAATTGAGGATTTCCTCAACAAGGGTATGTGTGCTTTTTAACAGAATATCACCGTAAACGACTTCAGTTAGATGGTACAGGTACTGATTATCTTTAGACGGATATTTATAGCAGACCATTTGTTTTTGTAGGAAGTAGTGACGACGACTCCGAAGAAGAGACCGTGCCGATGTATATACCGCGCGTGTCCCGCGTCGGGCTAGAGCCTGAAGAGGACCAGGTGACCAACGCGGTGGCAAATGTGGTGCTGCAGTGGCCTCCCCAGCCAGCGCCAACACCTGCACCAGCACCCGTCCTCCAGCCTCCTCCCGCTGCTGTTGAAGTTGTCGCTGCTGTTGACGCTGCCGCTGCCGCCACTGAATTTCCTCACGATTTGTTCCACTTTGACTGGCGAAGATTTTCCGACTCTCCGATACCACCTGCGGAGAGAAGGGAAATCTTCTCAATTCAAAGTGGGCCGACCACTACATACAGCGACCCATATGATGCGTTTTGCGCCATATGGGATCGCCGTATAATGGAACAAATCGCTGAGGAAACGAATAGGTACGCCCAGCAGTACAAGGATGCGCTTAGGGCAGCAGACAGGCTAGGCCAGAACAGCCGAATGAACCGGTGGGAAAATACTAATGCGGACGAATTAAACAGGTATTTTGCGATAATACTGGCAACCGGTATCGTAGTTAGGAGTAGGTTTGACGAGTACTGGAATAGTACTCGTGACATTTTTTCGACGCCTGGGTTTGCCGTGGAGATGCCCATCAACACCTTTTTGAGGCTTAGCCGATGCCTGCATTTCAACGACAACCTCGCATTGGCACCCACGGCCTCTTATGCAGAAGTCAAGCTGCATAAGATAAAACCAATTATTGACCACCTCAACGCCAAATTTTCAAGTCTTTACGTCATGAACCAGAACGTGGCGTTAGACGAGTCACTGACGCAGTGGAAGGGCTGGTTGGAAATCAACCAGTTCATTAGAAATAAGGCAGCTTCAATAGGTATAAAAACCTACGAGGTCTGCGAGTCCCAATCGGGGTATTTGTGGAGGTTCAAGGTCCACGCGGGCCGCGAACCCGAAGCCGACGGTGACGCAAGTCCCGTTGGTGGGATAATTCCACGCCTCGTGTTGGGGCTCGTGGAAGACCTTAAATTTTCTGGGAGAACACTGTGGATGGACAATTTCTACAACTCTCCAGCTCTCGCGCGGACTCTCAAATCATTTGGTCTTGACTGTGTGGGAACCCTGCGAACGAACCGTCAGTTCGTTCCAGACGAGATGACGCGATTGTCCAAGCGAGATATGACCGTAGGCCAGGTGTCAGGTTGCACCTCTGGAGATGTGGATCTGATGGTATGGCGAGATAATAACCGTGTGGCTCTTATCTCGACATACCATGGAGTCACCGTCACCACACAACCGTCGGCCACACAACAACAGTGGGTCAGCAAGCCTACGGTCATACACGACTACAATGTGTGCATGGGGGGGGTAGACAAAAAGGACCAAATGCTCGCAATGTATCCAATTGAAAGAAAGAGGACAAAGGTTTGGTATAAGAAATTTTTTAGGCGCCTCTTAAATGTGAGCGTGTTAAACGCGATGATTATGTATAATCATACCACCACACCAGAGGCACCACATCTGAGCCATCGAATGTTTAGGATGAATCTGACCCGCAAGCTCCTGCAGATTCATCAGAAGAGTACAATACAATCTCATTGTCGTATACATGTTGTTCCGGAGCGAGTTTTTGATACAGGTGCCCGCCATGTTTATCAAGTGCTGCCCGAGATTAACCGGCCTGGTCCACACAAGCGGCACTTGAGGAGAAAATGTGGAAGGTGCAGAAAACTGACAACATTCCAATGTGCTACCTGTGAGAAAGCCCTGTGCGGGCCTTGCTTCGCACTGGTGCACAATTATGCCCCTCAGGTTTAGGACATGCACTTTGTGTGTCACCATCCTTTCCTCACGGTGTTTTTCCTTACCCGTTTAGTTTTAGTTGTTTTTACGTGCGTCAATAATCTTACCTATGTATTTCCTTACCCGTTTAGTTCTAGTTGTTCTTCGTTTAGTTCTAGTTGTTCTTCCGTCATGCCAGTTTATCGCGTAATCTTTTCCTTTACCGTTTTAGTCCAGTGATATTTTATCAAATCGGCTCACAATGTTATCTTTCACCGTTTTAAACTAGTTTTATTCCATTTATTTATTTATTTATATATTTATTTATATATTTATATATTTATTTATATATTTATTTATTCCATTCGTCCGACATCAGTTTTTCACACCGTTTCACCGTTTGAGAGTGTCCTATCCTTACGTGACAGTGGCACGTCTTGGGAAAGACCTACGTCCATCAGTGGACTAACATAGGTTAATGATGATGATGCATCATCAAATTTATCTTGTTTTCATCAAAATTTGTTTTTGTCTGTTATTAGCAGATATTTTTGTACTTGTAAAATGATGATGATTACTTACGTACAAAATGCATTTACTCAGATTAACGTATCTATATTTTTGTACTTGTAAAATGATGATGATTACTTACGTACGAAATGCATTTACTCAGATTAACGTAATTTTATTTTTGTACTTGTAAAATGATGATGATTACTTACGTACGAAATGCATTTACTCAGATTAACATAATTTTATTTTTGAACTTGTAAAATGATGATGATTACTTACGTACGAAATGCATTTACTCAGATTAACGTAATTTTATTTTTGTCCTTGTAAAATGATGATGATTACTTACGTACGAAATGCATTTACTCAGATTAACGTAATTTTATTTTTGTACTTGTAAAATGATGATGATTACTTACGTACGAAATGCATTTACTCAGATTAACGTAATTTTATTTTTGTACTTGTAAAATGATGATGATTACTTACGTACGAAATGCATTTACTCAGATTAACGTAATTTTATTTTTGTACTTGTAAAATGATGATGATTACTTACGTACGAAATCGATTTACTCAGATTAACGTATCTATATTTTTGTACTTGTAAAATGATGATGATTACTTACATACGAAATGCATTTACTTAGACCTTTATTCCTTGTACCTGCCTGCTGTAAATTTTTCCAACACCGCTGTCGCCATGTCGTATCCATACTTTTGCCGTCTGCACACAGCGGCTGACCCCATTTTTTGTAGGTTGTTTTTGAGTGCCTCATGTTTCGTAAAATTTCTACGAAATACTAGTAGGTAGTAAGTATTGTGATGCCCATTTGTGTAAATATGTCTATGGGATGTGTAAATATGAAATAAAAAATACAAGTACCCTTTAAAAATGGTTTTATTTCACAAACTAGTAAAAATGTACAGTTTTTTGAACTACAACGACCATAGGATAATATTTAGACACTAGATTTAACTTTTAAATACTATACTACATAGTAAAGTTCAACTGCAATCGAAATACACGATTAGTCCAGGGTAGTTTCATAGAAAAAACATGAGAAATTTATGTTTTGCTACCCGCTCGTAAAATGCCGCCGCGCGCGCTAAACACGTGACAGAGCCGGCGTTGAAAAAACGCGCGCGCTTGACAGAGCAGGGGTTAACTGATGTAATCGCAAACAATGACTCTGGAAGTGAACAGGCAGCCATTCCACAACCGGGACGATTCAACGCTACAGCAAGACGTGCTCAACTTATCAGTGAAAATCAAGACCTTGTGGTCTACTCATGTAAAAACAAGGCTTTCGACGAAGGGGAAGCAACGCGACTACTATGTGGGACGCCTGAAGGGATTGCCGTACAATTCAATCGGAACTTAATTGACAGACTTAAAACAGCACTACAAATTGCCAAAACATTGGTATTTTCGGAATCAACAGTACAAAGACTCGAAAAAGCAAAACAACTGGAACTTAAACAAAACCCCGACGCAGCAGAACCAGCAGTAATACAAGAAGGCATAGAAAATTTAGAACACGTACTCAACGAAAACGTTATAGACCTAACAAAATTTGTGCAGGACACCAAAAATCATTTCTATGCAAAAACAAAGAAAAATAATAACTTCTTCTTCATCGGGCCACCAAGTACTGGAAAAACAATGCTCATGGAATCGTAAGTCAACATGCATTTCAATTACTGCAGACTAACACCAACATCGCCATTCAACTTTGCAAGTATCCTCCATACAAACGCATGTTTTATGGACGAATGTAAATTGACAAACAACCAATTTGAACAGTGGAAATTGTTAGCAGCAAGACAACCTTTGTCAACAGACATAAAATATAAAGCAAGACACGACATAACAGATTGCATACTATACACAGCAAGTAATTATCCGATCGATACTTACGTGTCAGAAAGTGAGTGGAGAGAAGCAATAGGGACAAGAACAATTGAATATATGTTCACGTACCAGACAAAACATTTCAAACTAAATCCATTTATATGGGAAGCATTCTGGCTATAAAACGGAGCTTTAGACGACAACGAATCAACGATACGCAGGACGAGATGACCACCGAATAATAACTTTATAACAATTTGTGTAACATTTGTAACAAAGTAACTAACATTTAGAATAATTTATGTACTGGAATCAATTAACCTTTACGATAATTAGAAATATCTGTGCATACATTGCAATGCAAGCTAGTGTGCGTCACGCGCCTTAGGTCGCGCCGCCAACAACTGTCTTGCAACGCGGCACATTCTTGTGTGCCTCGGCGTCGAAACTTAGGAGTTTTGACTCTTGTATCTTATTCTAAATTTCGTTTTTTTTTTCAAGGGGATGATTGTAGGGACCGAGCGTTGCTTGGCTTGCAGTTTTAGTATAAACCGCCCTCGGCTCCAGCAGTCACCTCGTATAGCGTACTCCTTTGCATCGAGTAGTTCACCCAATAAACGTGGAAAATAAAGATCGGATTTTCTATTGGCACGCAGTGAACCTGCCACACCCCAGATAGACTTAACTCACTCACTCACATACACACTTATACACAACTTATCCAACATTCAATTTCAATCCTACAAAAGGTGAATTAAAACTTCAAAAATAGGCAATGTAGGCAACCATGGCTAACTTTAAAGAGCTATGAGCACAATATATAAATTTGCCCAGTAACAATCTTAAAATATTATCTACAAACTACTGAACCTCTAAGAAATAATAATGACGAATTAATCATAACATTTAAATTATATTATTTAAACTATCCGGTTCCCATATTACAAGCTCTGCTTAGTTTGGGGCTGGGTAGTGTTGTGTGAATTGTCCACAATATTTATTTATTTATTTATTTAAGAAACCGCATAACCCTGCGTCAACGGTTTCGGGTGTCGGGATAATTAACCTATGATTTTTTTTACTGGAACGAGGCGAAGGAAGCCGCGGGCACCAGCTTGTTTGGCCTAAAATTGTTAGAAATAAGCAGAAGGCAATTGTTGACAAATGATAGATGGTTCATGATGAGAATAGTTACTGTTGAAAGTCTTGTCATGTCATGGGTAGGAAACACAAGAGATGAGGGTTTGTTCTCCACACTGAGAAAGCTTTTCATGGCTATGATGGCTAATGACAGAAACACACCTGTTTTGAATTAGGATAAAGATCAAGATGGATTTTCTGACAAAATAAATGAGTGTGTTGTTGACAGTCCTACGGGAATGGATATCTTGAATTCCATGTTATTTGTGTTGAGGATAAAGTAATGTGAGTAATACAGCGTAATGCCCTCGTGGTTTTGATAAAATGTAGATTTGCTGCTTTTTAATATTGGTAACATCATCATCATCAGCCCGTTTTCACCCACTGCTGAGTATAGGCTTCCTCTTTATTGCGCCACTCTTTCCGGTTCCTCGCGAGTCTCATCCACTCATTCCCAGCAATTGCAACAATCTCGTTCGACCAACGGGCTGGTGGTCTGCTTCTAGGTCTTTGAGCATCCCTTGGCCACCATATAAGTAAAGAAAAAAAAAGGTATACAAGCACGAGGCAGTCTAAATTTAAACTTATTTGATTACCGAAATGTTTTTTAACAATAATGTAATACGAAAAAATATTTTTATCGAAGTTTTTAAAGATGAAATGGGAGGATAAATCATTTCAAAATTCGTGGGATTGAGGTCAAAGTTGTATTGTATCAAAACGCAATAATTTACTATTAAAAAAGCAAAAGGTATGTATAAAGATATACAAGCACGAGGCATTCGAAATTTACTTATTTTCTTTTTATAAGGTAATGGAATCCTCTCCTGATCTATTATCACAATGTGCCCAAGACCCCTTGGCTGGCTTTGATGAAGATTATCCAGAGATTGCAAACAATCAACGTCGTATCATCGAGAGAAAGCCAACTAGAGTTATGTACACACACCGGCAAAATTAGGGGAACAAGTCTGAAAAATGATATTTTTTATTACTTTGCGTAATTTCACAAGTGGTACAAGTTTTTTAGAATGCCACCCTCTACAGAAACAAACCCAATATAAAAAAAACCGTTCTCCAATGCTTAGAGCATAATAAATTACACCCTCTCAAGTGTTCGTTGACATTTTTACCGTCATAAGTGTTTTCAATAGGGATATTGTTTATATTATGGTTTAATGTTTGTTTTGGCCATTCTACTAGTTACTTTTGAGAAAGACGCTTTGTTTTGAATACAAAATGAGTGATTTACATACATGCAACTGAAGTTGCTAGAGCTGTTACAATGATTGAGGAAGGTCACACCTTCTTTCAGTGAGTAGTGCATTGGGTGTGTCGGTATCTGTGATTTATCGCAATGTGCAACGATACAGACAAACAGGATCTTACGTGCGGAGGCGAGGACAAGGCAGAAATCGGGCAACCAGCGCGATAAATGACCGTTTTATAAGGGTGCAAACTTTGAGAAACCGTCGTCAAACTGCTATTCAGACCCGAAATGCCTTAGAAGAAGTTCGAAACGTGCGCGTTAGTGAACGTACAGTGAGACGACGACTAAACGAAGCTGGACTGAAGTCATACGTCCCAGCCAAAGCGCCGAAACTCGAATGTCGATTAGCGTTTGCTCGTCGGCACCGAGATTGGACAGATGAATGGGCACGAGTTTTATTCGCCGATGAAAGCTGTTTCTGCATAAATTCCATAGATGGAAGAGAAAGGATGTGGAGGTTTCGAGGAGAACGCTATAATCAGGCTAACTTTAGCGAAACGTTGTCTTATGGTGGAGGCTCTAACACTATTCACTATTTATAATAATAATAATAATAAGCCATTTATTTCTCAAAAAAAAACATACGCTTAACATATTTAGAAATCAATTAATAGTTCAGCATACTAAATAATATTCGACTTTATGATTAAATCAAAGTCAAAAAACCGAAATGCCTTTTAAAATATGTGGCAAAGTGTTAATGTTAGTCTCAATGTGAGTTCTGTAACCACACCATTTATCTTTAATTATTTTATATCTCGTTCTGGGTGGAGCTCTAGGCATTTCACTTGGTCGAATATCCAAAGCTATTACCTACTTATCACCGTGGATGTGTTTGCCGAGTAATTGTAGCAGCTAAACTAGATGAAACTGTTGTAAAATCTACTGCACTATTATTCTCTGAAGTTTTTGTTATACGAGTACGAGATCCATCAGTTAGGATACAGAGATTTGGTACATCAATTATATCTAAGAGGTCTCCAGTCTCCACCGTAAGTATTGGACATTGGCTGATATTGGTATTGATGCGCTGGAGCGCTGAATGGTATGCTGATTAAATACCGATAGTGGCTTTGTGACCCTGACAGCTGCTCATGTTCCCATGTTTGGGAGCACGCACAGAGCTGGTGGTCATCGAAAATGGATCCCAGACTGCACAGGCATTGCGTGGAGCTCCAGGATAGAGATGTACCTGACATCTCTATCCTGGAGCTCCACGTAATGCCTTTTACACGCGACATTTGCGTTATGACAACGTCAGTTGTCACAAATGGATTGGCCAGTACGTTCTCCTGATATGAACCCGATAGAACATGTCTGGGACTTCATCGGAAAAAGGGTTCACCAAAAAATCCAGCTCCTAGGAATATTGAAGAGCTTAAATTAGCCTCAGTCGAAGAGTCGGGAGAATTTACCCCAAGAAATTATTGATAGCATATTTGGGACCATGAAAATCGACTACAAGCCCGTGGTGGCCACAGGCGCTATTTTTTTTTTCGAGGGCCAATTCTTTAAAAAAAACTAATCTGTTACCAATAATAAATAAGAATAAACATAAAAAGTCTGAATAAAATAAACGTTTTAAAAAAAACTACATTTTGCCTGTGTTCCTCAAATTTTGCCGGCGTGTGTATTTCAGTGTTAGTGTGACTCTCATTGCCAGCATATAAATTGTAAAATAAATTTGCAAGGAACAGGAAAACAGCCTTAGTGAATCAACAAGCCTACCCCTGAGTCATAGAATGGTAAAAATATATATATCTATCCCTTATGGTTTAGCCTTCAGCGACAGTCAGTACCCACCTTTAGCGACAACACGACAAAAAATTGGGTGTTGGCAATTTCGCCAAAAAAAAGAGATTTCTGGTTTGTGGCTGTTTTGCATTCAATGAGCGACATATTATTAGCAAGCAGTCTAAAAGAGGGTTGAAACTCATTTAAATAAAAATATTGGATTTAACAAACTACAACGATGATGGTGATGTAATTGTTAATACTCAGTATGTTGTTACCGATGTGATGGATGACATTTTAGACCATACCGAATCTATTGACTGGCTCTGCCTTCTGCGCCGTAGGTAAAATATTTGCTTGAGGCTCGTTGCTTGAGGCTCGATTCTTTGATTGGAGTTCACGTGAGTTTTGCATACTCTGAAACGTCACTCAGACGAAATCGTAGAGAAATCATAGGTCACTTTTTAAAGGAAAACGAAACCGATGCTCAAGCGGGGTCGAGAAGCGAGGGAGAATTTTGAGGATTGAATCATTTTTGAAAATATACATATCAGACCAATCAGTTTTTCTCTACGATATCTGCGAGATGCCAGTGACCCGTTTAACAAACACATTTGATTTAAAAAATAGATATCAATTTTCGCAAGATGTGGTAAAATCATTTTGCACGCCTAAAACGATAGACTCACCAGAAAAGCCAGAAATTAACAACCGGAAGAGACCAGGCTGCAATACTCCAATAGATTACTGGATTAGCATGCTACATGACATTCTTAAATCAGGAAAAAAAATGTTACCCAATATGGACTTCTTGACGTCTAGAATAACAGCGAAAGATAAAGAGGTCAAAGAGGGCAAACCTTATGGACCTGTACATACCATTGAATACTCCAGTCCTCCAAGGAAGAAGTCAAGTAGAAAGAAGAAAGAAGAAAAAATGTTTATTCAAACCACCACCATACAATACAAAATAGAAAAAATAATACAATACACACCTACTTAGCTAATATAACATACTCGTAGATTACCTTTAGAAAATGAAAGATGTAAAAAAGTGTTATTGTATTCAAAACGTACTAGGTGGTGAAAAGGCCGACAGCTCAGCATAAATGCCGCCATATGTTTCCATACGGTAGCGCTGGTCTTCCGCTGAGGCCGGTTGATGCTGTTCGACGGTCATTCCCCTGTGATTACCCAGTTATACGAAGATGCCCGACGAAGCATAGATAAGCAGGAAATCAAGCTGTCTCCACACTCAGCGTCATTGTTCCCGAGTCCTAAGACTGAAATAGGATCACTGGAAGTCAATCCGATGTCAGAACTAAGCTATAGGTGCAGTTTTGGTGCAGGGGGAGGGGTTAGACGAACACGCAGCCATGGTCGCATCCCGGACGACCAGAATTCAAATTAAAGAAATGAACTTTGAATTTGGTCAAAAGAATAGAGATAATTTAGTAAATTAATTTAACTAAATCACAATGGAATTTTCTTACGAGAACCGTTTGTATACAAAGATCATTCACACACAGTAAAATGAATAAATATATAAAGAAATGTAGATATCTATATTGAACACTGACTTGAAGATTGAGAATAAGAAAATAAATTCAGTGATGTTGACGACTCTGTTGTCCTGGTGAGAAATTGCGGAGAGGAGACTTCTTACTATTCTGATTAAGAGAGTTAGTACTTCCCAGCGTGATAGAGCGCGTCTATAATGACAGACTGCCACGAGAGTTTCGATCGACAATCCGAAGGGTTTTAGGTAAGGACTAGCGGCCGCCCGCAGCTTCGCTCACCCCGTTCCCGATACTTACAATTATGAAAATATGCAAAAAATAAGCAGTTAATTTGTAAATCAGGGTTTAATGGGTTTATGATAGGCGCGGAAAGTTTAAAACATTCGTATAATACTCTCGGGGAAACAAATGCGTTTCATATACATTTCTACCCGCAACAATAATCCAAATTTGAAGCAATTTCGGGGCATCTATAGAAATCAAATTGGAATTACGTTCTTCTTTTTAAAGAAATTGTAACTCTCTCTACAAATTTCCTTTACGTATCCTTCAGCTGTAGAACGTTTAACCCTTAAATGCATAATGTTGCCATAGTTCTACAATTCGTATTTGAGCCTTTTTAAAAAGAAGTATGCATGTCGGGTTTTGAACGAAACGTCAAACTGACCGATAAGGCCACAGAGTATTGAATGAAATGAAAAAGTTGTAGGTTTTCGCGCGCGTTTTTTGATAATTTGAAAAAAAGTTGGCGGGTTTGTAAAAAGTTACTCGTAACGTTTTGTGATTTCTGTTCTTTTTGTTTTCTGGTTGTCGGTGAAGTTATTTGACTGGAAAAAACTGTTATCGTACAGGGAAAAAGGTAAGCTAGTGATTACAAAACTTAGAAATATACAATTTTATTTAGAATATTGAATTATCTCACAAAATTGTTTTGTTGCCAAAAATATACTCTATGCGTTAGCCACTTAGAATTTTTCACGTTAGAAGAGTATGTTTCGCTGGGAGATTTTTATTCATTTTTTATTATTTTTCAGCTTATCAAACAACATGCGGAATAAGGACATAGAAGAAATGCTGGCAGCATTAGAAGATGTAAATATTTCGGAGGACGAGGAAGAAATTAGCGATGAAAATACCATAGATTATTACGTCACCCAGCAGGATTTACTGCGTGCGCTAGAAAATGAGATTGAGGAAGAGGAGCTCGTCTCAGATGATCCACCTTTGGTAACTGGCGAGTACCATGACATCCCTACTACGGAACCTGTGCCAGGACCTTCAAGCAGCCCACCGGTTCTAGGTATTCTTGGAGTAGCAGCATGGTGAACGCGTAGTAGGGATCTTTTGAGGAGCATGTTGCTGACTATGAGGGCGTAGATATTTCAGTAAGCTGCTGAAAGATAACAAGATGGTTACACTTGCCTCAACTTATGTCGGCGCAGAGCCATTAGATACTGTAAATAGATACGACAAGAAAGAAAAGAAGACCATCAATATAGTGTGTCCAAAAATTATAAAAGATTATATCGCACACATGGGAGGAGTTGATTTGATGGACAGTTTTCGGGGCAGATATAGGATAAGAATTAAAAGTCGAAAGTGGTACATACGCTTGTTTTACCACATGATTGATATGGCTGTAATAAATTCCTGGGTTCTTACAAAAAAGCCAATATACAACGAGGAGTCAAGTCACTTAGTCTGGGTGATTATCGATCCGAATTTGCAGAGGCGCTGTGTAATTATAAAAAAAATACTGAGTAAAAGAGGTCGTCCCTTATCCACCAGCGTCGAGAAAGCGCTAGAAGCCAAGGGACGTCATCACGTGACGACATTGGACAAACGACATGTTTACTAACAAGGCAATTATGGCTCCAAAGCAGCCCAGCACCGTCTACAAAAACATCGTAATACACTTAGCGGAAGTTCGAGATTCTCTTGAAAGAGATTTGCCGTTCAATGACCCTAAAGTGGCTATTCTGAACACTGTTACAGCCGACATGATTTCCCGATCTGGAGTAATTAAGTCCAACTACACTAAGGCAAAAATTAAGAGCTCTGTCGATATATTTCTATTTCAATATATAGAACACAAACTTAAAGAAAAGGAGAGCGGAGGAAGCAATATATTCGACGAACTTAAAAAGGACTCCAGGCCCCGAACCTCAAACTTAGGAGATTCAGAGGAAGCAGTCCCGTTCCAGAGTACACCGAATGAAGACAATTCCGATCTGATGTACCTAGAGGAGGATTCACCGGACCAAATACCTCCAGGTCCGGAGAGATTTGAGGACGAAATACAGCCAGACCCAAATGGAACCGAACAGTCTAAGAAGTACCCAGCTCTTCCTCGTACCCCTTGCCCCCAGACTCTATTTGTCGGGACCCTTAGATATAAGTACATGAACAGTCTCTTTATCACGGATCGGACCGCATTCCCGAAACATTGTAACAAAATGAAGAATACCGACCCAGAAAATGCGTGGCATTCTCTCAACCAGACTATGATACCTTTCTTAAATCTAAGATGGGGTCAACAAGGAGTAAGAATTGGCATGACCGAGACTCCTGTTGACTATTTGAGTTACAGCGATCTTAAAGCATCGATTATTCAAACGTTGAGGGAAACAAGAAGAGAGGAAGACGAAGCTGCAGGAACTAGTCAAATGACTCGATTGAACAATCCAACGATAACCGCGTCAGATATAGGACTTAGGCTAGAAAAGAGCATTGGCAGATTAGAGGAGTCAGTAAGAGTTATAACCTCACATGCGACAAAAACAACAGGAAGGGAAGTGGCGCAACCAGCAGCACCTAGCAGCGCTCAACCGTACTTAGCAGGTTCTTCCACTCACATTTCCCGCTCCCGAGTCTCCGTCTCCTCTGACAGTGATACAGACATGATAATCGAATGACACTCCCCATCTAGCTCAAAACTTCTATTTTAGAAAAAAAAAAATGTGCTGTTCGATCCTGATTTAAAAAAACCTTCTCTGCTTGCTGTGGTAAAGGAAAATAAGCCCGAATGGGAGGAAATCACCGGACTACGAAACAGTTAGTGCATTTTGGTAATAAAACGCCATTCTATTTTGTGTTTGTGTTCTTATTTGTTTCATTCGTCATGCATTTTCATTCGTCTCTCGTTCGTTGAAGTCGAATGTGTTCCTCGTGTGACGCTCGTGTCCAATTGTGTTTTTGTTCACATTATCGGTGTCTGTTATTTTTATCAGTTTTTTGTTAAGTTTTAACTTTGTTGTTGTTGCTGTTGTGTTTGTATCAAACATGGAACCTCAACCAGCGCTGCCGGCGGGTGCGGTGGAGATGCCGGGTCCATCGACATCGTCAGCAAGAACAATCTGTCACCAGCTAATAAACGTCCGAAAAAATCTTTAATAATTATATATTTATTGCAGATGGTGATATATTTTAATAGATACAAATGAAAAACTACAAACGCACCATGAGATGTGTAGATAATAAAACGTGCGATGGAAGAAGCTAGCAAAACTTCCCAAAAAATATGGTATCAACTTGTTTACATTACAGAGACAATTAAAGAAAACATTTCCAGAAAAGAAACTTGGAAGATTTACAACAGTTTTTACAGCAGCTCAAGAATTGTAACTGATAGCGTATCCATTTCATATCAGTTTTTGGACTAGCGAAATCGAATTTATACAACTACCATAAACCCTACTTTAACATCCAGGGTAACTTTGACAGTTTTTGGGGCTACTTTAAGAACAAGTCGTGCGAAAATTTGAGATGCGTTTTAAAAAAATTCATAACTAAATAACTAAGTGACATTTTAAAAATCGGAAAAGGACTAATTGAGGGGTGTAGTATCATAACCCGCTATAATGCTTTTTACCAAATTATGGTTAGTACCATCGATAGAAAGATCTTAAAAATTGCTTCAAAATGGTTGGCGGGTTTTGTAGCAAAATCCACTAAAACATAGAGAAATCGGACAGTAAAGAACGATCTCAGGATCAAAAGCCCCTAAAACATCGTATGTCAGTATCAAAATCCTCTATAACTCAATCGACCAATGACAGCACCGCATTTGCGTCACCTGATCGTGAAAACAGTATGGCGGTTGTTGAGTGTCTGCAAAAAAAGAGTGTTGGTTTTTTATCAAATCTAATGCGAAAAAATGGATGAATTAGCCCAATTTGTACAAAAATCTGACCCTAAACATGCAAGGAAACGACCACGCGATAAATCTGCATGGAAATGTGAAGTGGCGCGCAAAAAACGGTGAGTGAAAATTTGACAAAAATCACTTCGAAAGTAAACAAAAAAGTTTTATGCAAGATGTATCCAGCTAATAGTCGTGTACTTAGGTACCCGAAGTGAAGTTCAATAAGTTTTGTTAACAAATATTTCCAAAGGCTAACAATCGTGCGATGAGCATTTTAGTTTGTTGTTTTGTAGAATTCAAATTCAAAATTTATTTATTCCATTAAATCACAGGGATCACTTGTACACACTTAAACTGCGGCGAAGCAAAAAAGGAGGGTTATGTTTTGTGTTAATGTATGCACCTATGTATGTATGTCCGTCTCTATGTTTCTTCGTAACTACAAAACGGTTCAACCGATATTGATGAATTTTGATTTTTTTAAATTATTTTTTATACTTGGTTAAGAGTTCCCTGAGTGTTCCGCATCTATGTGTGTATGTAGGTACCTATACCATTTTTTTAATGTTTTTTATTCAGGTACGAAGCCAAGAAACTGCCAGAATTTCCACAATGTGGGCACAGCCAGAAAGCTTTTTGCTGTACCAGGTTGACATGCCAAGACATAAGAAGGTTCCACAAATTTTTTTATAAATGCACGACGAAGCTTCAACAAGACAATTTTATTCTGAGATACTGCAATATAAAACAAGCGCGCAAATCCAAGCAAAACAGCAAAAGGAACTTTACTATAAAGTATATTATATGCACGAGAGACGGATCACTAGTGTCCGTATGCCAAAAAACATTTCTGAATGCGTTGCAAATAAAGAAAGATCGGGTCCAAGGGGTGATGAACCGATTTTACAAAAGCGATGGCTCTCCTCTTAAAGAAAACAGAGGCGGCGATCGGAAAACTACTGTGTTCGAAGCAAAAAGACTGTCAGTGCAGTGGTTCATAGAAAAGTTTAAAGGCCAAGAAAGCCATTACTGTAGGTCGCAAACAAACAGGCTATACCTGCCAGCCGGATTGAACATTCGAAAAATGTGGCGAATGTACAATAACGCAAGAGACGCTGAACTAAAAGTAAAACAAAGTTTTTTTCGAAAGATATTTAATACCTACTACAACATCGGGTTCGGCTCACCAAGAACAGATGTCTGCTCTACTTGTATCTCGTTGCAAGAACAACTGAAAGTTGAAAAAGATCCGACAAAAAGAAATGAGCTTATGATACAGAAAAGAATACACTCTCTTAAATACAAGGCTTTTTACAGCATACTAAAGGAAGAGAGTGAAACGACTAAAACAATCAGCTTTGACTGCCAAAAAAATCAGCCACTTCCAAAACTGCCGGATCAATCTGCATATTTCAGTAGACAATTTAATTTTTATCACTTTGCCATAGTTGAAGGCAACTCAAAGGCTAAACTCGGAAAAGAAAACGTGCATTCTTATTATTGGAATGAGACGACTCACGCCAAAGGGGGCAATGAAATAATAAGTGCCGTATACCACTTTCTTCAGAATTTCTCGATCCCAGAACATGTAAAAGTTCTACGTATAGTGTGTGATGGTTGTTCGGGCCAAAATAAAAATACGGGCATGATCAGCATGCTAGGAAAATGGCTGTATATCGAAGCTCCAAGACATATAAAGAAAGTTGAATTGATTTTTCCAGTTGTAGGGCACTCGTTCATACCACCCGATCGTGTCTTCGCTAAAATTGAAAACACATTGAAGACAAAAGAAGTCGTAACTTCTCCATCAGAATATGTAGCTGTGTTGGAAGAAAATGCATCATGCGTAGACCTTGCATCTATTCCGGTTTATGATTGGAAGACAGCTTACGCTACCATTATTAAACCGACGTCATCCTGGCACTTCGCATTTATGAAAGCTAAGCGGTTTTTTATAACTCGCACTAAAACAGAAAATGTTTTAGTTCAGGGAGAAGAGGCGTATCGAATGGAGACAAATTTAAAAAAAATTGTGACTAAAAAGAACAAAAAAATCACAAATATTTCACCGCAAATAATTCAGCCTCACACAATTTTGCCAAAGGCAACGAAACTAAAAGATGTTTTTGATCTACTTCAAAAACATTTTGGTAAGGAGTGGAAAAAATTAGAATGTTTGGCATATTACAAAAATTTAGAAGCGAATGTAAATAATGATCATGAACCTGAAGACAATCATCAAGATCAGGAGCCAGGCTTTGCAGAAGTTCCGTTTAATATATAAAAGGCTAGCGGTCCGCCCCGGTTTCGCACGGGCACATAATATAAAGGTATCTAGCAAAACTTAGCATGCTTAGAACAACTTTAAATAAACATTAAGTATAAAAATAGTCTTTGTATTTTTATTTCATTTAAGTACCCACGCAGCCCAGGTAAATATAATGTTTAATGTTTAAAATATACTATAACATACCTGCGATAATATACCTCGTAATAAATTGACTTACCTGCCCCAATTAATGTTGCATAACGCCATCCACCCACCATTTTTTTGTTGTTTTTGTTGGTTGCAAAACCCCCCGAAATATGACTGCTCATTTTCAAAACCCGCTATTACTTAAGGTTAGTTTCAAATTCCTCTTAATTGGATTTTAATTTGCTTCTTATTCAGTTTTTTATCTATGTTTTCTGTTTGTCAAGCTCAAATTAGTGTCGCGATGCCATAGAGCAAACGTTATGACCAAAAACTATGAGTTTCGTTTTATTGGTCAAGTTTAAACAGTATTATTAAGCCTGTGAAAATTCGGGAGAAAATGTTTTAGTGAGTTTTGATACTACACCCCTCAATTGTAGACTATACATTTGAGATTAATTCGAATTTAAGTGTGTTAAAAAAATATACTATTTAACATGACATTCTATTTAACGCTGACATACGATTTTCATTAGGCCCTATGGGACCTTCTTGGCACAAGAAGTGTTAGTGGATCGTATCGGGGAGGACAGAAAGTGGTGAGTTACGTCTGGACAATTGTGATTGTGCGGTGAGATGTGGCAGGCTGATATGTCTGAAGCTCATATTCGCTTATCTTTGTTTTAGGATTATTTGGTACATGTAAGGATCTCTGTTGAGGGAGAAACTTGAGCGCGGCATCGTCCAGCGGCTGATTGGGTGGCATTCGGGAGACGTCTCGAGTCCATTCATCTCAGAGGAACGCCTCATCCAAGCATGTAAGCTTGGCATTAATCTGAAGATATCTCCACGATCATGTTTGGTTTCATACCTTCCTGGACATGCGCAGGTGGAAGGGGATCCCCGCCTCGGTTTCATAATAATAATTTTAGGTTGTCACTTAGATTGTATTGATATTGATTTTTTTTCTTATGATGCGTTTCAGAGGCTGCTCGGTTCATAGGAGGGGGCAGGTTCCACACGCCACTGCCAGTAGATCTGGTGTTGACTGGTCTTATCAATTCGTCCGTGGTTTGGGGAAAGGCCATGGTTCGTGGCTCGGCTATCCTACGCTGCCTTACTAATCAGGTGATCGCGTTCCACATATATTGTCAGTGGTTTCATAGTAGTAGTTTTCGGTGCCACTCGATGTTAGTCTATCTCTCATCTTCATGAATCAGTGAGAGCTCAGTGCAAGTGACAAGGTTTAGGTTATATATTAGTGCCTTTTGGCAGAGTTTATTTCAAGTAATAAAGGGACCGTTGTAGCAGATAGTCTCGGTGTTAAATGTAGATTTATTAGTAGGTATCCAAGTACGTTTTCCCCTCAATTGTATAGGTCTTTGTGTTTTAGAGGGCTAAGTTAACTTCACCATCATTGAATATTATAGCACTAATCTAGTTGTATATCTTTAAGAAAAGTAGCTTCTCTGTTTATTTTGTCAACTTTAAAATCTTGGTCTTTAGAGCATCAGCTGGGCATTTTATATCTAAAATTTGTTAATGCATATCCCGTAGCTTATAGGTACTAACATAGTTATATAATAGTTGAGTTGCATGCTTAGTTGTAAGTAGGTAGGGCTTCAGGTACTAACTCAGATCCTTAGGTGTGTTTAGGATGGGGATATGCATGCCCGTAAATAATAAGTAAATTGTTGCATTAATTTCGAATAGTGTTTTCTTTCGGCTCGTCTCTGGACGCAAATAATTATTGTTAATTTAAACTCTTTTCTCTGGTCGTCCCAGGACGCATTCTTGGTAATTTAGACATATAAACTTAAACAATAAAGTTGTTCCAATGTACCACAACTGCTTCGTCTTCTTTTATAGTATTTAGTTTCTTTTGGACATTCAGGCTCTTGTCCACATAAAGTTTAGAGACTGTGGCGCCCTCCAATCTTCCTGTAGCCTCAAACTAGAACAGAACCCTAAGCTGGCTAGGCATACCATCTATTAAAACCGCAGAGGTCACTTTGACGGGTAACAAGTATGCACATACAACGGATTAGACCCGCTGCCATTTCTGGCACCAATCGATACAGTGGAAATTATTTTCCTGCTCATTTCTCGGACGACAGTAGCATACCGCCAGATAGGACCAATAAACGCATGAACCGGCACAAAAGAGGACGTTGTCTGCATTGTACATCCAATAAAAGACGAACAGAAACGAATATAATGTGCACTGGGTGCAACGTTTTTCTTTGTGTGGGTCGTTGCTTGCAAGAATATCACACCCCACCTAGTGTAGAGTGATTTCAACTTTTTTATAATTGTAACGACCTACATATATCTTCGGTTCAAGGTTTAATTGGGTAACTGAAAAAACCCGACTTTTCTGTACAGGCATTTTAAGAATTTTTTTTTATACTACTTAAATAAATTGAACATAACTTTTATTCCTATGTAACCGTTTTTGGATCTGTTTTGATAGAAAAGCTTATAATTAATTTGAATTTTCTGGTAAATTATGATATTTATCCCTAGTATCCTTATTTAGCCTCGGTTATAAGTTTCAGGCACATTCAAAACCAGGCCAGCAACTATTTTCCAGTTCCTGAAAACATAGAAGAAGATGCAGCGTTTTCTTCTGTTAAAGCCTGCCAATTGAAATCAGTTAAGCAAAGGGCAAATAAACAGATTGAAAACGATGCTATGATCAGAGTGTACCAAATACAATTGATTAACAATAACATAGACCATACCTTTGTTTTTAGAGAAACTAAGGTAAAGTTTTTTTTTTTTTTTTTTTTATGTAACTTGCTGATGGAACAAGCATATGGCCCACATGGTGTTAAGTGGTAACCATCGCCTATAACAAAGCCATGCCTCGTAGGTCACGCACGTCAGGAACGTGCCCTACGATGCACTGCTCTGCGTCCATGAACTGGAGGCATACAGATATTCAGCCTCACGTGCCAGTAATTACACCGGCACCCACACCCTTCAAACCGAAACACAGCGATGCTGCTTCACGGCAGAAATAGGCATGGTGGTAGTACTTCCCCGGACGAGCCCTTCACAAAGAGCTCTACTACTACTAAAGTATTCCTATTGCGAGTTACCGAATGTACAGTGGGTTTTTTCAGTTAAAAAGAAGATGTGTTTTGTTTTTTAATGTTGGTAAAATATATTTCTCTTTTTGTTTCATTTCATTCTATTTATTGGCAACTAACGACCGAATCGTGGCGAGGTTCCACGCCATGAGACAACCACAACCACAACGAAGATGTACGTATTATTTTATTTACTTCTCTCATGTTCGGTAAGTATAGCAGTGCCCGCGGACTCCGTTCCGCGGTAGAAATCTTTTTGTCCCGGCCCGTTTGACCCGCGTTATACTTCAGGTTGTTAACCCTCTGCAACTGAGGTGGTAGTATGTCAGACACCGTCAATCATAAAATTCGTTGTCATTTCGCAATATCGCGTGATGTAGCTCTGTCTCGCTTGTTACCTTCCTGTATTGGTCTGCGGCATCGGGCAGTATGGCGGAAGCGGTCGCGCGATCTACACTTTTGCTGCTACGAGCATTTGTTGGTGTCTCTTAGACGTAAGTACAGCAATAAGATCTGATTCTGATAGACGTTACCTCATAAAGATTGACTGTAGTTCCATAGTGTCCAACATCCTTTTCATTCAACATTCGTTCCATAGTGACACCTCTGTGCACACGTCCATTACGTACGGACGGTTATACTCTATAATCAAAATCAAAAGTGTAATACTATTTAAATTTTCTGAGTGTATCTATCAGTAAGATTGCAAGGATCACTTTGAAACGTCCTAAAGCTAGGTACAAAAAAAAGTGTTGGGAAAGCGGTCCTAGGTTTCGAAACAGCTGACGTGCAGCTCAGTAGAAGATGGAAACCAGAACACAACGGCCGGAAAAATTGAAATGAAGTAGATGGCGCTGTCTGCCATGACAACATAAGTTACGATTTGTTTTGATTTTAAAATACTAAGCCTTTATTATTCTCAACAATTATTAAAGAAAGGTTCTCTTTAGTGTATAAATACTGAGCACAATTGTTATTGCGTCTAAGGAACCAAGGATTTCGTAATTATTTGTAAAGTGAATCTTACAGTGAAACTCGGACTTTTACCTGCTCCAGCATCTCACGCAATATCTCAAGTAAGCCGCAATCTACGATTGAACAAGCTTTTATCAGTTGTTATGTACTTATTAACAGAAAATAAGTTACAAAACAACTAAATAACCTCACAAAATAATGTGTAAGTTGCAACGTAATCAATAGATACTATTTTCAAAGTCAACTTTGTTCTGCACGCTGATTTCATCCAACGAACTAAAGACGATTCATTTCAAACATTTGATTTCCAAACGTACAATACATATACATTGTTTTTCGAGGGGATGATCTAAATCTAAAGAGTCCAGAGAATGAAAGAAACCGTCACGAGTGTGAGACAAGAAGTTTATACTGTTCTATTAATTAAAGATGGAAGGGTCAACTTGTGGAAGTGTACGAATTGTCACCTGAATTAAATATATATAAAGAAGAATAATATAAAAGACTTATAACGACTGTTGAAGAAAAATAATATATTCAACGTCTAACAAATACGGAGAATCCATTTTCGGGAGAAATAACTGAAGAGATGACATTTTCAAAACAACATGGTTGTTTGACAATTGATTCCATGGAGACTCCTAATTGCATATTAGATATTAAATCTCAAAGGAACATCAACATGATTGCAGACATTATCTATAAATCATATTATTGGTAGGTGCCACTGCAAGAGTTCGATTGGGAGTTGATGCTTGTACTACAAACGAAGATGATGGCCCTTGCTCAGAAAGTTTAATCGAATGAACAAAGGAAGCATGCAAGTTATCGCCTGAAGTATTTTACTAATGAAGGCAATCAGAACTATGAGAGTGCAAAAAAAAAATTTTATGTGACTAAAGAAATGGCAACAGTTCCAACATGTTAAAATATCATTTTAAAATGAGTACGTATGTAATTTAAGTCATCAACAACTGTGTAGTATAGTACTCATTATATAATCAAGTTAAACCTTGGCCTCTCACAAAGCGATCACTAGTGTTTTTTAAAGTGTATCTGTTGTTCCTATAAATAGTTCAAAATTATCAGTTGCATCAAGAGCAGCAAGAGCAATTAAGGCCTTCCTTATCTCTTCTCTTTTTCTTTAATTTAAGAGCTTAGCTCTTGTCGGGGTTCTGATGCAGTTTTCTCCAATGAATTCTTTCGAATGCAGCCTCCTTTACTTCCATAAACGACATGACAGCGACTTTTTCTTTTAACTGGCCCATGTAACTTATTCTTTGGCCTTCCTCTTCCCCGTTTTACAGTTGCTTAAAATATTTTAATCATTGTTCATACAAAAGTGAAGAAATAATTCTTTAGAAATAATAGAGAGAACCGTGATAGTGAATTTCTCAATACGGATTCTGAAGAAGAATTATGCGATAACTTAGATAACTGTATGGTGTTTATATTCTAGTGCTTATATTCTTTATAAGCACCCAACCACCACAACCATTATTAGGAATTTATTCCATTTATTCAGGCATTTTCTGGCGCAAACTTCATGTGGAAGATGAAGTATGTGTCAATGTTGCTGCAAAAGAAAGCGAAGTCACGTTCTGCATTGAAACAGAATTAAAAGCCAAGCTGTGCCCAAACGCACTGAGGCTCAGTCAAAATTATTAAATGATATAAAGGAGTTACGGCTTTCCAGTCCCCGCACTAACTCAAACATGCCCACAAGGCCTTCGCTGCTTTACCGTCGTGTATTTTGAAGCAGAGAGATGCGCTCAAAACAATAGATGACTCTTGAAGGCAAAATTTTAAAAAAAAGTGGTGATTTCCAGAAAAATCAAGGGTTTTGCTATTAATCCGGCAGTCATTAGCCATTTTCCAACCATTTTATTTAGGTATCAAATATTAAAGGACCAGCTTCGTAAGAAAATTAAGATTTTTTTGGATGCCATAGCTGGCAGATGGGCTACCTGTTGTCGAGCAGTCACTGTCGCCCATTGACACCTGCAACACCAGACGCCTTCCTGATGCGCTGCCGGCTTTTTAAAAACCGATAGACCCACCTTTTGAAAATCCCCATGTAGAAGCTCTTATTAAGAGGAAAGTTTGTACGAAGAATTGCAGAAGAGTCACCAGACTTAAGTGTAATGAAAATAATGGCATGTACGTATGCTGATTATTATATAAGAATTTATTAAAATATGTAAAAAATATTGTGTTTACTTTGAACATACGAACATCAATAACCAAAGCAAATCAAAATGGCCGCTGATATTATCAAACTCAGCTGTATCTAGTTATTCCATAACAAATACATTTTCATCACTATTTCTCATGGCAGAATAAACGACGTAGTGAAGCATTCAAAAACAAGTAGTCACTCAAAGATCACCAGTTCTCACTCTGCAAGAAACATAATTAGCTGTTTCCAGGCAACAGGTTTTTCCACATATTGTTGTGATTGCGATGTTATTATGTACAAAGCATCAGCCCTAGAAATAAGCTCCATTTGTATGGATTGTTTTCAGAAATTATTAACTCTCATGAATGCAGATTCTAACATTCTAAGGCCCGTATTCCGAAACAGCGCTTGAGTCTGAGTCGAGCCTCAAGCATAGATTTTATGACAGTTCTCCGTTGAAAAGTGTCAAAAATCTGTGCTTGAGGCTCGACTCAGACCTAAGCACTGTTTCAGAATACGGGCCTAAGATTGCTAGGAATGTAAAACGTGGTAAGACAAAGAGTGAAGCAATAGCTTGTTCGAAATTTAAAAGAAGATTTATTTTTTCGATTTCTTCAGATGCCAGTATTAAAGGAAGTGCGATATTTCAGTTTGGGACAAAGGAATACAAAACAAATTAAATGATTTTGTAAAGATTAAAGACGAAACTGCCAACCAAATACCAAAGGTACCTTGTGAAACATTGGCTAAGCGTAACTTCAAATGATCCCAAGTAACATCTTGGTGCTGACAAAGCAAAAGGAAACTGGTTCAAGTCATTGATTCCACGAATCTCGTTACCAAAAACGAAAAATATAAAGAGCTAACTTTTCAGTTAGCATGAGCAAACTTGCATGTGATAAGATTATAATACATCAATGTAGAAAATCAAAAATTTCGAAAAACACCACTTGGCAAAAAGAAAACAGGCAACGCTGATTTAATCACATCCTCAGACTTCGTAGTAACAAAATAAGCTAGTACAATAATTCGTTCACTGTCAGCCACACTGTCCGATATTTAGAATCACAACACCATTTAAAGAATACAGAATCAATCATGATTTAAACATAATCGTTAGCATGTGGTATTTCAATCCATGCAATGCTTCCTTTTTCTGCTAACTCAACAAAGACAAAATAAACCCGTCGTCGTCATTTTTTTTTTTTTTTTTAATTTTGTGCTGGCTTGGATTCAAAGTCTTTCCGCCAAGTCCTATAAGTTTTTCAGATTTTGTTTTGACACTATTCACTTTCACTCATGTTTGTTTTTGATTGACACGCACTTAAAATTTTCATAGGTCAGCAATCCCGTCGTCGTCGGGACGGCAGTGTTGCCGTTTTCTATTTTGAGAAAATGCTAGAACTTGCTCCAAATAATGCTAAAAAATGCTATTTTTGTATTTAATAATGCTAAAAAACATGCTAAATTTTGTTATTAACCTTTCTGTGTACCATTTTTTGGTAGAACAGTGGCTTAGCATGTTATTCTAGGCTCTTTATAGTATAAAGTATCGTTACGCACCAAATGTTAGCAAAATCCATTATTCATTCGATTCGGCATTCAGTGAACGAAAATACTATAGGTATCTACACAATTTACCACATTTCTGATGTTACTATGGAAAAGAAGAACAGGAAAAAGGACAGGTTAATATTAAAGAGCATTTTGGTCGTTTTAATCATTTTAATCAGAATCAAACAATATTCCTAAATCATCGTCATGTTCGTCGGTTTGGGCCTTGGTTTGGGCTTGTGATGTCGACGGGCCACTTTCAACATCCACACTCATCGGTGCCATATTTGAATCTTTTACTCTAATTTCAGGGAAGTCCCTAATCCAGAGAGTTGCCATACCTCAATGAAAACCATAGATAAAAAAAAATCGGTTGTCTGTAAAGTCGGTTTACGGACGATAGTTGAACGTGATAACGTCATAAGAAAATACTCGCGGACTCGCGGACTCGCGGACTCGCGGACTCGGACTCGGACTCGGACTCGGACTCGAACTCTCGGACCCAAACCCGGAACCCGACCGAACCCTTATCCTTACCCTCATTTACCCTTACCCTAATTTACCCTTACCCTCATTTACCCTTACCCTCATTTACCCTTACCCTCATTTACCCTTACACATTACCCGACCCGGGCTCGGGCTCAGGTAAATGGAACGACGAAACGACGTAACGACGCATGAGTCATGTTTTTTCGTGCGTGCAGCCGGCTCCATCGATTTATAAGACGTTATCACGTCAAAAATAATGTCTCTGGTCGGTCTCTATTAAATAATCTTTTGACATTGACTTTTGATTTGTAATGCCAAAATATGCAATATGATAAATGCAAAATTTACATGAAGACTCATGAAATATGCTAAATTTAGCACTAAAAATGTTAAAACGACAACAGTGCGGGACGGGGCACCCCGGCCGCCGCTATTTTCACGAAATGTTTTTTTTAATTTTGTGCTGGCTTGGATGCAAAGTCCTTCCGCCAAGTCCTTTTTGTTTATTAGAATGTTTAGTCACGTAATTCACTTCCACTCATGTATGTTGCGCCCGAGTATACAGGGTTATTCATTATTAACTGCAAATACTCAGGAATTAGGTTCAACAAATAGAATAAAAAATATTTATGAAATTATTTTTTTTAAATTTGATCAAAAATTTTTTCAAGTTTTTGTATCAAAATTTTATTTTTATTAATTTCTTTACGGCTATTGCATAATGATTGCCATGGAGAACAGGACGATGACCCACCCAGGCGGTGACTGAACGCAGAGTGTCACTCACGGCGCGCGGCCGCGGATCAAAGGTCAAAATAGGTCAGGCGCCAATGATTCCTTTATCGATTTTCTCGGGATTTTCATAACAAAACTTAAAAAAAATCATTTCATAAATATTTTTTATTTTATTTGTTGAACCTAATTCCTGAGTATTTGCAGCTAATAATGAATAACCCTGTATACGACGGCCCGTTTTAAGGGGCGGTCTTATGGTAGAAAAACTCTTTCACTCATGTTTGTTGCGCCCGAGTATATAAGGCGGGCCGTTTTATGGGACGGTCTTATGGATGAAAGGAAGCTTCAAATAGAATGGCGGGAACGTATGAAAAGGTATGAATTTATTCGATTGTTATTAAGGGGTTCACCTTTTAAATATTTGGGTGTAACAGTGCTCATCAATTAAAGCCCTCGGCTGTAGATAAGATCATGGATTATTTGAAAATAATATCAAGGCAGAATTAAAAGTAACTTCTTTATTGCTATGATCTCAATAGTTGACGGTTATCTTGTGTTTATTGTGCGCCATTAGATTGTTGGTACACGCGTTCAGCTTTGCGGCAAGATCGCACTCATCCTTGTGGTGTACGCTCATTGCAATGCAGCTGTCTACGTGCTTTTCCAGCTTCTTCATGAGCGCAGTGTCTTTTGCAAAGAACTTGTTCACTAGTAATAGCAGGTTTGCTGAAAATTTATGAAATGTAGGTATTGACCGGTGAGCAAGATAAAATTTCGTGAGTTTCCACTGCTTGAAACACCTACAACCGCCGTGCAACTTCGTTTCACGTTTCGTCACAAGGCCGGTAATACACGTCCGATTTTTCTAACAGACAATCTGCCGGTAGACCGGCTTATCTTGGAAAAATCGGACGTGTATTTGTATCCAACAGTTTGGGAGGCGATAATGTACATCATGTGTACACAACTGTTATTACGATGCCAGTTAAGCCACATGCACACTGGAGCAATTCAAACATGATCATCTACTTTTTTGTTCTGGCACTGGATACTTATACCTTGTCCTTGATACTCTAAAGGGCGGATCCGACTTGTATAGGTTAGGTTATGTTAGAACATAAAAATTACGCACAAGGCGAGCGAGCAGAGCGAGCGTGCCGCGGTATATAGCGGCCGACGCAGTGCCAGAGAATATTTTTTTCCCAATAACCTCAAAGGGGCTGCCTGTCTTCTCTATCCGATTATCCGATTTCTCTATCCGAGAGAAATCGGATAATTGGACCGAATAATTGTACTAAACAGGCAGCCCCTTTGAGGTTATGAGAGAGAAATCGGACGTGTATGGGAGAAAATTATGAGCGTCGAGCACCTAGTGCAATAATTTACTTTTCTCAATGGGTGCAACTTACAATTTTGTATGCCCTGGTACTAAGACTACTGTTAACTTTACCTTTATTAACTTTTCCTTTCTCGATGACCCCATTCCTCTTCAGAACACAGGCGATCAGACACTCTCCATGGACCGGCGAGTGGTCTTTAGGAGACAGGCGCTTCACCGTGCGAGTATCGCTAGCTTGCACCTCTCTTAGACACTCGCTCATATTTCGTTTAAACTCGCCTACGTAAGAGATCATTTCTGTAGGTATCGCGTTGTATGACCAATCAGGCTCCTCTTTGGCGGTATCGACTGCGTAGAAATCATTTGCAAATGATAGGTAGGTAAGGTACCTAGCGTTGCGTTTCGGCCAACAAAACAACATCACAAAACACTGTTGACGAGCGTTTCGCGAGTCACACTAAAACATGTATTGTGGGCGAAACATGTTTTCAAAACATTTTGAGGCATATCTTTTATCGAATTTACGTCAAAATGTTGGGAAACATTTATTGTGGATTTACCTTCAACAAAACATGTTGCGTGATTTGTATCTTTGACCTGTACCCCAAGTCCGACTTTTGCTACTACATTTCGTTACCAAATGTTGTTTTCGTTTCGCCTACGTGTCTCTGTCTTTTGTAGGGAGAAAAGATGAGACAGCAAATATACGTTACGAAGCTAGAGTTTTTGTCTCATCATTTTTCCATGCAAAAGAGAGAGGCACGTGAGCGAAACGAAAACAACATTTGGTAACGAAATGTTGTAAATGCACTGGGACTTTGGGTACAGTTGCGAAACATGTTGCATGTTATTGCGATGGTGGAAACGCACCGTAGGTATACTAAGAAACCAAACTAACAAATTCTTCATTTTAAGGAGCCGATTTCGAAAAACAAATGTATGCTAAGCTTTAGGCAACTGCCGATTAGGTTAGGTAGGTAAGGTATACTTAGCTATAACTATATATAACTAGCGGCACATAACTTTAGCCCTGAGCGATACGCGGAGGGGATAGCTGCGCATGTGTCGTAGTGTGCGCATGTGGCGCACACTGGAGTGTGCGCCACATGCACACTGGAGTGTGCGCCACATGCGCATGTGTGCAGAGTGTCCTATTGGTACAGAGAGCGGAGTGCGACTGGAGAGCCAAAGCCAATCGGCGCTACGCACGCCCGCCCTTCATCCCGCGAGCCCCCCTCAGGTACCTTATTTTTGACTGTTTTTGTTTGTACCTGAGCGATACGCGGAGGGGATAGCTGCGCATGTGTCGTAGTGTGCGCATGTGGCGCACACTGGAGTGTGCGCCACATGCACACTGGAGTGTGCGCCACATGCGCATGTGTGCAGAGTGTCCTATTGGTACAGAGAGCGGAGTGCGACTGGAGAGCCAAAGCCAATCGGCGCTACGCACGCCCGCCCTTCATCCCGCGAGCCCCCCCTCAGGTACCTTATTTTTGACTTCAGTGCAATAACAGTCAGGTCAGCGCTAAAGTTACGTGCCGCTACCTATACAAACCTACACTTCCCTTGAGATTTAGATTTTAAAATTTTACACTTACTTTTTCTTCCTTTCACCCGATTATCCAATTTAAGATTACGAGTTATAATAGTATCTTTGTTTATTTTTACACTTTCATCGTGGATTGTCTCGACGCCTGCCAATTTTACTGCCTCAATTTTATTTGTGTTGCAATAAATTATATGAACTAGAGAAAACAACAGCATGGTACGGAACATTTTCTCTTTTTGAAACAGATTGGACATTTTAAATTGTTAGTTTTACAGCAAAATAACGGGTTGATAAAGCTTGTTAGAGTCGGCCTTGTTATAACAATGGTACAGTCATCTGCAATAAAATGTATTTTTTTTTTTGCTGCAGAAAAGTTATAACTGCAAGGATTAAAGTTTCTCCTAACTTACATAAAACAAAGTAATAATGTGGGTACATACAGATTTATTATTTCTTTATTAAATTAAAACATATTTACAAAAAATCCAATATTGGACCTAGGTACTACACACATAAAATATTTCATTGAAACAAAGTAATAGTATGGTACATACAGATTTATTATTTCTAAATGAATCCAAAACATATTTACAAAAATTCCAATATTGGACCTACTACATACATAAAATATTTAATTTATCTCATCAATTTTTCTAACCATTCACTAAGAATGTTTACATTTATACAACAAGAATATAATATGTATAACAAGAATATAATATGCACATCATTCACTGTTCCACATTTCCACATCGTAATTATTGGACTCATAGTGACAAACATTTCATAGACATTCGAGCTATCCGTATGGTGCTGGGGGCTAATTCTCGGGCCGATCTCGATCATTTTGCAATTTTTTTTATTGCTTTTTTTCACAACCCCGCACTTTTTCTACGTTTTCCGTATATCGTAGCTGTCGAGGCTTTTACGAAGAGGTCGTTGATGAATTACTCAAGAAAATCATTCATTCTCTCTTCGAAAAGAAGCAATAAAATAAAATTGCAAAATGATCGTGATTGGCCCGAGAATTAGCCCCCAGGGGGCTATGGGGCTAAGGGGGAATGGATAATTTCCTTGAGTAATTCATAAACGACCTCTTCGTAAAAGCCTCGACAGCTACGATATACGGAAAACGTACAAAAAGTGTGGGGTTGTGAAAAGAAGAAATAAAATAAAATTTCAAAATGATCGAGATCGGCCCGAGAATTAGCCCCCTGATCAGTAGACGCACTTGTGTGACTTTCTATTCATAAGATACTACAATCCGTTTGATGCTATGTGACCCATACTTACAATGCGGACATACTGTGGACGGGCGGCTTTGGGAAAGAGGGCGGAGGCCTTTGCCCAATGCCCATCAATGGGGCACATGTAGTAATAACATTCACACAAGCTGGGCCCGGGCGCGTCAATGAGTGACGTCACACGCTCACACACCGCGTCGCTGGGTGACGTCACGCCCGCTGCGCCGCGTCGCACGCCGCACAGAGCGGCGCGGCGCGGGGGCTGGCGAGCGCCGCCAGAGCGCCGCGCGCGCTCACACACCGCGTCACTGGGTGACGTCACGCCCGCTGCGCCGCGTCGCACGCCGCACAGAGCGGCGCGGCGCGGGGGCTGGCGAGCGCCGCCAGAGCGCCGCGCGCGCTCACACACCGCGTCACTGGGTGACGTCACGCCCGCTGCGCCGCGTCGCACGCCGCACAGAGCGGCGCGGGGGCTGGCGAGCGCCGCGCGCGCTCACACACCGCGTCACTGGGTGTCGTCACGCCCGCTGCGCCGCGTCGCACGCCGCACAGAGCGGCGCGGCGCGGGGGCTGGCGAGCGCCGCCAGAGCGCCGCGCGCGCTCACACACCGCGTCACTGGGTGACGTCACGCCCGCTGCGCCGCGTCGCACGCCGCACAGAGCGGCGCGGCGCGGGGGCTGGCGAGCGCCGCCAGAGCGCCGCGCGCGCTCACACACCGCGTCACTGGGTGACGTCACGCCCGCTGCGCCGCGTCGCACGCCGCACAGAGCGGCGCGGGGGCTGGCGAGCGCCGCGCGCGCTCACACACCGCGTCACTGGGTGTCGTCACGCCCGCTGCGCCGCGTCGCACGCCGCACAGAGCGGCGCGGCGCGGGGGCTGGCGAGCGCCGCCAGAGCGCCGCGCGCGCTCACACACCGCGTCACTGGGTGACGTCACGCCCGCTGCGCCGCGTCGCACGCCGCACAGAGCGGCGCGGCGCGGGGGCTGGCGAGCGCCGCCAGAGCGCCGCGCGCACTCACACACCGCGTCACTGGGTGACGTCACGCCCGCTGCACCGCGTCGCACGCCGCACAGAGCGGCGCGGCGCGGGGGCTGGCGAGCGCCGCCAGAGCGCCGCGCGCGCTCACACACCGCGTCACTGGGTGACGTCACGCCCGCTGCGCCGCGTCGCACGCCGCACAGAGCGGCGCGGCGCGGGGGCTGGCGAGCGCCGCCAGAGCGCCGCGCGCGCTCACACACCGCGTCACTGGGTGACGTCACGCCCGCTGCGCCGCGTCGCACGCCGCACAGAGCGGCGCGGGGGCTGGCGAGCGCCGCGCGCGCTCACACACCGCGTCACTGGGTGTCGTCACGCCCGCTGCGCCGCGTCGCACGCCGCACAGAGCGGCGCGGCGCGGGGGCTGGCGAGCGCCGCCAGAGCGCCGCGCGCGCTCACACACCGCGTCACTGGGTGACGTCACGCCCGCTGCGCCGCGTCGCACGCCGCACAGAGCGGCGCGGCGCGGGGGCTGGCGAGCGCCGCCAGAGCGCCGCGCGCACTCACACACCGCGTCACTGGGTGACGTCACGCCCGCTGCACCGCGTCGCACGCCGCACAGAGCGGCGCGGCGCGGGGGCTGGCGAGCGCCGCCAGAGCGCCGCGCGCACTCACACACCGCGTCACTGGGTGACGTCACGCCCGCTGCACCGCGTCGCACGCCGCACAGAGCGGCGCGGCGCGGGGGCTGGCGAGCGCCGCCAGAGCGCCGCGCGCACTCACACACCGCGTCACTGGGTGACGTCACGCCCGCTGCACCGCGTCGCACGCCGCACAGAGCGGCGCGGCGCGGGGGCTGGCGAGCGCCGCCAGAGCGCCGCGCGCACTCACACACCGCGTCACTGGGTGACGTCACGCCCGCTGCACCGCGTCGCACGCCGCACAGAGCGGCGCGGCGCGGGGGCTGGCGAGCGCCGCCAGAGCGCCGCGCGCGCTCACACACCGCGTCACTGGGTGACGTCACGCCCGCTGCGCCGCGTCGCACGCCGCACAGAGCGGCGCGGGGGCTGGCGAGCGCCGCGCGCGCTCACACACCGCGTCACTGGGTGTCGTCACGCCCGCTGCGCCGCGTCGCACGCCGCACAGAGCGGCGCGGCGCGGGGGCTGGCGAGCGCCGCCAGAGCGCCGCGCGCACTCACACACCGCGTCACTGGGTGACGTCACGCCCGCTGCACCGCGTCGCACGCCGCACAGAGCGGCGCGGCGCGGGGGCTGGCGAGCGCCGCCAGAGCGCCGCGCGCACTCACACACCGCGTCACTGGGTGACGTCACGCCCGCTGCACCGCGTCGCACGCCGCACAGAGCGGCGCGGCGCGGGGGCTGGCGAGCGCCGCCAGAGCGCCGCGCGCGCTCACACACCGCGTCACTGGGTGACGTCACGCCCGCTGCGCCGCGTCGCACGCCGCACAGAGCGGCGCGGCGCGGGGGCTGGCGAGCGCCGCCAGAGCGCCGCGCGCGCTCACACACCGAGTGCACACGACGCGGCCGCAGCCCCAGCAGTGATGCTGTCGATAAATCAACAATCATTAGTCACGTCCTCTCTCGCCCTCACAGCTCAGAGGCCTTAGTTCGGTATGACCGTGAAAATATGAAGATGACGTCGTTCTGACGTCTTTGACGGCAGATATTCGTGATAAAAGCGGAAAAATATAGTCATCATAATCAGCCGTGGACTTTATCACACTTTTGGACAAAAGCTTTCCCTATTCATTTAGGAATTAAATTGATTCGGCCAAACAAATATTCACGACCCAAAAATTAGGCCCTGTCAGTTTGTGTAGCCAATAATGAATAACCCTGTATAAATCTGTACTTAAGACATACGATGGAAGATGGATAACGGCGATTACAGAATGGTGGGCAAGAGACGCACAGCGACCACGAGGCAGACTACCCGCCCGTTGGTCGGATGACATTGTCTGCGTAGTTGGGCAGCAATGGCGGAGACTGGCACAGGACCGAAGAGAGTGGCGTATTAGGGGGAAGGCCTATACCTAGCAGTGGGTGCATACAGGCTGAATAGATAGATAGATAGATAAGACATACCTTTCTGCTGAAGTGGTCGAGCGGAGTAGAACAGGTGCATTCCGTGACGTGCTTTAGACTCTTCCACTCGAGTGCCACCGAGTTCACCTCTTGCTCCAGTAGTTCCATACTCGATGGTACCTTCTCACTTACTTTCTGAAAAGGAAATTATACTTACTATACAATAATAGTCCCATCTTATCCTAGCATAAACATAAATAACATAATTAAACGAAAAGTTGCAAGGAAGTGGAAGTACAAGAATATAGGCATATTTATTGCCTAATTCAGGCTGATGATGAATCTCAACTTCGTAAGCGAAAACCAGGTATCTAGGCTAATACTTGCGTTAATACTTTTTTTATATTGGACAATCCACACGACACTATCTAGCCCCAAACTAAGCAGAGCTTGTACTATGAGAACCAGATAGCTGATAATATAAAACTTGTATGTATAAAAAAATAAAAATAAACTTTTTGTTGTTGTAAATACATACTTAGAATACAATATAACACCCAGACTGAGAACAAACATTTGCGTTCACCAAACAAATATTTGTTCTCGGTGGTGGTGGTTAGTGGAACTTAGTTTCTTGGTGCTAGATGGCGCTATATTAGTAAAAAAAATCGGTTGTCTGTAAAGTCGGTTTACTGACGATAGTTGAACGTGACAACGTCATACAGCTGTCCACGCGGACGCATCGCTCACTCAAGTAGGAGAGAGACAGATGTCGAACGCTGCCGAACGCGGAGGCCGATTATGCCTCTTTGTCACTCGTTCCGCGCTCTCGCTTGCACTTCAAGCCTTAAATGGAACGCCTCAGAGCGAGGTAACGCCGCATGAGTCATGTTTTTACGTGCGTGCAGCCAGCTCCATCGAATTATAAGACATTGTCACGTCAAAATCGTTTACAATACCTCAGTAATGAGTGGAATATTTATCTCGGCTTCCTTCAGCGGATGATCGTCGTTGGCGCATTCCAGTTCTGATGCCGAACCCTCGTATCCTAACCTGGAAATATAGATAGATATAAACTCTTTACACACATTAGAAATACTGGTGTCACGGAATACCAGCGTTAAGGGGGTACGATTTCCATACAAACTTAATTTACACAACTATGGGCGAATAAAGTATTAATGTACACTGAAATAGCTGTAATAGGCTTTTACAGTGGTCCTTATTACCGGCCAGTTATATAAAGTTGGAGTGACAGCCGTTGGTCGAGGCTTCAGAAAAAGAACTAACAGACTTTTACGACTATTTTGAGACAAATGTTTTAAGCTCATTCACGTATTCAATGCCGAGTACCCGTTAGAAAGAATGACGAAAAAATTACTTTTTTGGTTTTTTATTAATATTTCTGTTATCCTACAGTTTTCTCCAACTTTATATAACTGGCCGGCAATAAAGACCACTGTAAAATTCTATTACAGCTATTTCAGTGTACATTTATACTTTGTTTGCCCATAGTTGTGTAAATTCAGTTTGTATCGGAATCGAACAACCTTAAAGTGGCAAACTAAAAAACCAATGGACCTATTTCGGAAAATCTTTCACCATTAAAAAGCTACATTATCCCTGAGTAGCACTTGCTATATTTTTTAGATAGCGACGACCCTGGCTTTGCTCGTGCTAACGTGCTGCGTCGCTGACAGACAGACAGACAGACGTGACGAATCTATAAGGGTTCCGTTTTTGCCATTTGGAACCCTAAAAAGGAGGTCAAAATGTCAAGTAAAATCCATCTTTTCCACTGCTTTGAAATTTTCCACTCGTGCAATACCGGGGTCGCTAGTTTAAAGTAAACTTACTTGTTATCGAGCTGCAGTCCGCCCATTTTGGTGTCAATATCGACGGAGGTGCGGGTTCCGTTTTGGTAGTTGACGACAGCGTCATCTGTGCAACGCTGTGTCCGTCTGCCCGACAGAAGGCTTTTGAATGTTGTGATTCGCTGGAAATAACAAAAAAATAATTAGAAACCCTACTAATATTACAAACGCGAGAGTTTGTAAGTATGGATGTTTGTTACTCTTTCACGTAAAAACTACTGAATGGTTTTTCTGAAGCTATACAATAACATAGCATAAACATCAGAATAACACATAGGCTACAATTTATAAAGATATTGTGTACATGACGAGGGATGAAAGCCGTAGTTTGTTGCCTGTTCTTCTAGGCTTAGTCGCGTAGAACTGGCACCTAGACTCACCTAGCTTTAAGACGTTACAAAGTGATCCTTGTGATACTACTGAATAAATATGTAATTTGATTTTGAATCGATATTTTGGTTTGATTTTGAAGTTTTAAAGTAGCGCCAGTGATAGAAAAATTGAGGAGAAATAGGCTGGCGTGGTACGGGCATGTCATGAGGAGGGATGAAAGTCATGTGACTAGGAGAGTAAAGTGGATGTGGATGGATATGTGAGCAGAGATAAACCAAGGAAAACATGGATGAACTGTGTGAAAGATGACATGGATAATAGAGGAGTGAATGCAGAGATGACGGCTGACAGAGGGGAATGGAGGAGGAATACATTTTGTGCCGACCCCACATAAAGTGGGATAAGGGCAGGAATAAGAAGATTTTGAATCGATAAGGGCAGGTAGAAGAAGATTAGATAGGTACCTTGGCGAGGTAGTTGATGTGATGCTGCAGCGCCGTGCAGTGTTCCACGGCGGCTGGCAGCATGTCTTGCAGCGGCTCGCGAGGATGGACGCCGCTCTCGTGTCGCCTGCAGGTAGGTTGGATAGGTACCTTGGCGAGGTAGTTGATGTGATGCTGCAGCGCCGTGCAGTGTTCCACGGCGGCTGGCAGCATGTCTTGCAGCGGCTCGCGAGGATGGACGCCGCTCTCGTGTCGCCTGCAGGTAGGTTGGATAGGTACCTTGGCGAGGTAGTTGATGTGATGCTGCAGCGCCGTGCAGTGTTCCACGGCGGCTGGCAGCATGTCTTGCAGCGGCTCGCGAGGATGGACGCCGCTCTCGTGTCGCCTGCAGGTAGGTTGGATAGGTACCTTGGCGTGGTAGTTGATGTGATGCTGCAGCGCCGTGCAGTGTTCCACGGCGGCTGGCAGCATGTCTTGCAGCGGCTCGCGAGGATGGACGCCGCTCTCGTGTCGCCTGCAGGTAGGTTGGATAGGTACCTTGGCGAGGTAGTTGATGTGATGCTGCAGCGCCGTGCAGTGTTCCACGGCGGCTGGCAGCATGTCTTGCAGCGGCTCGCGAGGATGGACGCCGCTCTCGTGTCGCCTGCAGGTAGGTTGGATAGGTACCTTGGCGAGGTAGTTGATGTGATGCTGCAGCGCCGTGCAGTGTTCCACGGCGGCTGGCAGCATGTCTTGCAGCGGCTCGCGAGGATGGACGCCGCTCTCGTGTCGCCTGCAGGTAGGTTGGATAGGTACCTTGGCGAGGTAGTTGATGTGATGCTGCAGCGCCGTGCAGTGTTCCACGGCGGCTGGCAGCATGTCTTGCAGCGGCTCGCGAGGATGGACGCCGCTCTCGTGTCGCCTGCAGGTAGGTTGGATAGGTACCTTGGCGAGGTAGTTGATGTGATGCTGCAGCGCCGTGCAGTGTTCCACGGCGGCTGGCAGCATGTCTTGCAGCGGCTCGCGAGGATGGACGCCGCTCTCGTGTCGCCTGCAGGTAGGTTGGATAGGTACCTTGGCGAGGTAGTTGATGTGATGCTGCAGCGCCGTGCAGTGTTCCACGGCGGCTGGCAGCATGTCTTGCAGCGGCTCGCGAGGATGGACGCCGCTCTCGTGTCGCCTGCAGGTAGGTTGGATAGGTACCTTGGCGAGGTAGTTGATGTGATGCTGCAGCGCCGTGCAGTGTTCCACGGCGGCTGGCAGCATGTCTTGCAGCGGCTCGCGAGGATGGACGCCGCTCTCGTGTCGCCTGCAGGTAGGTTGGATAGGTACCTTGGCGAGGTAGTTGATGTGATGCTGCAGCGCCGTGCAGTGTTCCACGGCGGCTGGCAGCATGTCTTGCAGCGGCTCGCGAGGATGGACGCCGCTCTCGTGTCGCCTGCAGGTAGGTTGGATAGGTACCTTGGCGAGGTAGTTGATGTGATGCTGCAGCGCCGTGCAGTGTTCCACGGCGGCTGGCAGCATGTCTTGCAGCGGCTCGCGAGGATGGACGCCGCTCTCGTGTCGCCTGCAGGTAGGTTGGATAGGTACCTTGGCGAGGTAGTTGATGTGATGCTGCAGCGCCGTGCAGTGTTCCACGGCGGCTGGCAGCATGTCTTGCAGCGGCTCGCGAGGATGGACGCCGCTCTCGTGTCGCCTGCAGGTAGGTTGGATAGGTACCTTGGCGAGGTAGTTGATGTGATGCTGCAGCGCCGTGCAGTGTTCCACGGCGGCTGGCAGCATGTCTTGCAGCGGCTCGCGAGGATGGACGCCGCTCTCGTGTCGCCTGCAGGTAGGTTGGATAGGTACCTTGGCGAGGTAGTTGATGTGATGCTGCAGCGCCGTGCAGTGTTCCACGGCGGCTGGCAGCATGTCTTGCAGCGGCTCGCGAGGATGGACGCCGCTCTCGTGTCGCCTGCAGGTAGGTTGGATAGGTACCTTGGCGAGGTAGTTGATGTGATGCTGCAGCGCCGTGCAGTGTTCCACGGCGGCTGGCAGCATGTCTTGCAGCGGCTCGCGAGGATGGACGCCGCTCTCGTGTCGCCTGCAGGTAGGTTGGATAGGTACCTTGGCGAGGTAGTTGATGTGATGCTGCAGCGCCGTGCAGTGTTCCACGGCGGCTGGCAGCATGTCTTGCAGCGGCTCGCGAGGATGGACGCCGCTCTCGTGTCGCCTGCAGGTAGGTTGGATAGGTACCTTGGCGAGGTAGTTGATGTGATGCTGCAGCGCCGTGCAGTGTTCCACGGCGGCTGGCAGCATGTCTTGCAGCGGCTCGCGAGGATGGACGCCGCTCTCGTGTCGCCTGCAGGTAGGTTGGATAGGTACCTTGGCGAGGTAGTTGATGTGATGCTGCAGCGCCGTGCAGTGTTCCACGGCGGCTGGCAGCATGTCTTGCAGCGGCTCGCGAGGATGGACGCCGCTCTCGTGTCGCCTGCAGGTAGGTTGGATAGGTACCTTGGCGAGGTAGTTGATGTGATGCTGCAGCGCCGTGCAGTGTTCCACGGCGGCTGGCAGCATGTCTTGCAGCGGCTCGCGAGGATGGACGCCGCTCTCGTGTCGCCTGCAGGTAGGTTGGATAGGTACCTTGGCGAGGTAGTTGATGTGATGCTGCAGCGCCGTGCAGTGTTCCACGGCGGCTGGCAGCATGTCTTGCAGCGGCTCGCGAGGATGGACGCCGCTCTCGTGTCGCCTGCAGGTAGGTTGGATAGGTACCTTGGCGAGGTAGTTGATGTGATGCTGCAGCGCCGTGCAGTGTTCCACGGCGGCTGGCAGCATGTCTTGCAGCGGCTCGCGAGGATGGACGCCGCTCTCGTGTCGCCTGCAGGTAGGTTGGATAGGTACCTTGGCGAGGTAGTTGATGTGATGCTGCAGCGCCGTGCAGTGTTCCACGGCGGCTGGCAGCATGTCTTGCAGCGGCTCGCGAGGATGGACGCCGCTCTCGTGTCGCCTGCAGGTAGGTTGGATAGGTACCTTGGCGAGGTAGTTGATGTGATGCTGCAGCGCCGTGCAGTGTTCCACGGCGGCTGGCAGCATGTCTTGCAGCGGCTCGCGAGGATGGACGCCGCTCTCGTGTCGCCTGCAGGTAGGTTGGATAGGTACCTTGGCGAGGTAGTTGATGTGATGCTGCAGCGCCGTGCAGTGTTCCACGGCGGCTGGCAGCATGTCTTGCAGCGGCTCGCGAGGATGGACGCCGCTCTCGTGTCGCCTGCAGGTAGGTTGGATAGGTACCTTGGCGAGGTAGTTGATGTGATGCTGCAGCGCCGTGCAGTGTTCCACGGCGGCTGGCAGCATGTCTTGCAGCGGCTCGCGAGGATGGACGCCGCTCTCGTGTCGCCTGCAGGTAGGTTGGATAGGTACCTTGGCGAGGTAGTTGATGTGATGCTGCAGCGCCGTGCAGTGTTCCACGGCGGCTGGCAGCATGTCTTGCAGCGGCTCGCGAGGATGGACGCCGCTCTCGTGTCGCCTGCAGGTAGGTTGGATAGGTACCTTGGCGAGGTAGTTGATGTGATGCTGCAGCGCCGTGCAGTGTTCCACGGCGGCTGGCAGCATGTCTTGCAGCGGCTCGCGAGGATGGACGCCGCTCTCGTGGCGGCAGTACATGCCGCGCCAGAACCTGGACATTGAAAATAAACTTGAAAAAATGGACTCCATGGCCAAACTGCAAATATGCCAAATTTTTAAAACCTTTTATCGGATACTGAAATCAAAAAATCAAAATCAAAAGTGTATTTATTCAGTTGAATTACAAGAATCACTTTGAAACGTCATAAAGCTAGGTGAGTCTAGGTGCCAGTTTCACGCGACCAAGCCTAGAAGAACAGAACAGGCAACAAACTACGGCTCGGTTCCTATCGTTTTTTTATATGATCCTTTTACTAATCAAAAATAATCTTAAATAAGCAGTGAAGTTCCAGTGTGGTGCCACTTCACTAAGTGAGATGTATGCAATAATACAGAGGATAAAATTAAAGGCAGCACACGCTACGCTTCAAAGTAATTTAAAAGTACCTACACAGCATATAAAAATAAGATACGAAAATAGTAGGTACAGACATTGCAAATTGACATGTTAGCTTCCTATGGGTAGAGTGACCGGGTCATCGGGCCACGCAATTTTGTCATTAATACAGCTATCTATCTATTGACGGAACTAATTAACTGCTAATAATAAGCGAAGTAATTAAGTAAGTTCAGATGTTTAATGACAGATGGCGTTTCACAAAGTTCAAGTTACTGGAAGATTATTTCCAGTCAGTTTGTTTTTACATTTTCCGTCATCTTGCGCAGACTCCAGCGAGAAGCTTTTTATAATTATATGGAAAAACGGGTATTTATCGCGATTACCTTTATTATTCCCCGACGTTTCGACCGTGTTGCAACAGCCGTGGTCGCGGGCAGACGGCATTGGAGTTACCCTCCTTGGACTTCAGAATTAGAAATGTCCGCGTTCAATATTACGACACACCACACTAACTGTATCTACACACTGCGCTGATCTTTTGAAAATTTATTTGGTGGTCTACCTTTAGCGTTCTTGCACACGATGCCGTCACCGCGCCGTCGCCGCGCCGACGCCGCGCGAGTTCCCTCTGTTTGACCCATTCCATTACCGGCCGCGTATGAACGTGCGGCCGGTAATGTAACTCAAACTTCAAACTGTATGTGAATCAAACAGACAGAGGGGGACACGCGCGCGGTAGCGGCGCGGCGGCGGCGCAGTGGCGGGCTTCGGGCGACTCGTATATACAGTGTAACTGTGCGGCGTCGGCGCGGCGACGGCGCGGCTACGGCGCGGCTACGGCGCGGCGACGGCATCGTCTGCAGGAACGCTTACCTGATATTCTGCGCGCTTAGGTCCGGTCGCAGTAAGTCAGGATGAGCCTTCGGGTTGTACAGAGGATTCTTGTACTCGTTGAGATGACTTGCCATGTAGCCCCACAGCGAAAATGTTCGCTCTGATAACCTTAAATAACATGCATTAATTTTTTTTTAGTTTAGTTGAGTGATAGAGTGAAAAACAGTGTGTTATGAGAGAAATGCGGTGTGAAAGAAGACGTAGTGATGAGAGTAGAGAAAGGTATGCTAAGATGGTTTGGACATGTAGAGAGAATGGATGAAAGGAGATCAACAAAACAATTGCATCAGGCGAGTGTGAATAGAACTGCTGGAAGGGGAAGTCTTCCCCTTCCAGCATGTATCTCGATCAGATCGCAGACGTTTTAGAGAAAGGCCAGGTTAGGAGTACCCTAAGGCGACGAGCATGTATGAAGAAGGTTATGAGAGTGAATGAAGCGAAAGAGGTGTGTCAGGATCGTAGCAAGTGGAAATCCGTGATATCTGCCTACCCCCATAGGAATAAGGCGTGATTTTATGTATGTGATTTTTTTTATTGATTTTATAGTGTTTACTACACTTAAGGAAATCACAAAGATTTTTATAATGTCCCAAAAGTTAAGAGCCACGGTCACGATAATGCCGAACAGTCCTTACGAGTTATTCGTCGAGTGTGATAAAGATCCGATGGCGCAGCGGTCAGCGCAGCCCCGTACCAAGGGGAAGGTCGCGGGTTCAAATCCCGCTCGGCTCTTAACTTTTGGGACACTATACAAATGCACATATGCCTTTAAATAATAAGTAAAAGTTGTTTATTTGAGGCGCGATTTATACATTGTTTTTAGCTCTGCCTTATGCGCCGTAGGTCGTGGGTTCGATCCCCACCGAGAACAAATATTTGTGTGGTGAACACAGACGTTTGTTCTCTGTCTGCAGTGTTATATTGTATTCTAAGTATGAATTTACTAAAAAAAATTAAGTATTATATCAGCTATATGGTTCCCATAGTACAAGCTCTGCTTAATTTGGGGCTAGATAGTGTTGTGTGAATCGTCTTCAATATTTATTTTATCTATAAATACTGTGATGAATGTAAGGAGTTAGTACCTGAGATCTCTGCGGTCTTTCTGGCAGTTCCCGACGAACGTTCCATACTGGCATGCGTGGACATGGTCGTGGAGCGTGAGTAGAAACCTCTCGTTGAATTGGAATGCCTGGAAGATCAAACCTATGATAATTTCACTTCCTTTCCTTTCTGTATTAATTAGTCCACGTTACATTTAATTGAAATTATAATAATTTATCTCTGTGGCAAATTTCATACAGATCCATTCTGTCGTTCTGGCGTTATTGAGTAACAAACATCAATACATACATCGAGATATAAGTACTACGTACTAGAGAAGACACCGTAAATTCCTACTTTGTCTCGTTCAACTGCGGCGATCGCGCCGCACCTCACTCAGTCGCTCTCTAGCTCGCGCGTAAGTGCCGTGATTTACATGGCGCTTAAGGGGCCGGCGGAGGGCGTGTTTTCATACAAACGTAATACCAAAATGATTACTAATTAAAGCAGATTTTCACTATATTATTGTAATAATTGTATTTGTATAGTATTTATCTAGGTTCCTGAACCGATTTTATTTTAAATTACTTACCTAAAATGAAATTAACGCCAATCACATTCTGCAATGAAAAAAATGTGTAAAATGCGATTTGTGTTTATTTCATTTGAGGTAAGTAATTTAAAATAAAAATTATTCAGGAACCTTGATAAATACTATACAAATACAGTTATTACAATAATATTGTGAAAATCTGCCTAATCTAGTATTTATTTTAGTATTTCGTTTGTTTGAAAATTCACCCTCCGCCGGCCTCTTAAGACCTTTTTGCCGAGAATAAATACACTTCCGCAGCAAATCTAGCGCTAGAATAGGATAATTCAGTTATTTGACGTAGCTTCTCTAGTACGTAGTACTTATATATCGATGCATACCTATAAACTTTCACATCTATATTTATAAAAGAAAGTCGTGTTAGTTACACTATTTATAACTCAAGAACGGCGGAACCGATTTGGCAGAAAATTAGTGGGGAGGTAGCTTAGAACCGGGAGAAGGACATAGGATACTTTTTATCCCGAAAAAGCAAAAAGCCGCGGGCGGCTTCGCTCGCCCGTTCTAATATTAGTACTAGTTTATAATATTAGTGGGATATAAATGACCTCAGGATGCATCCGCAATAGTTGCCAGGTGCACTCGAGCATCTGTGTGAAGACAGGCGATCGCTCGCGGCCCAGGCATGCCACGTGACCGCAGCGCGCCGTGAACTTGTGACCGAAGGCTAGCCAGTCCTTCTCTATCAGCGACTGGAAACAAAATAGGTTGTATCAATCATTTTATAAAAAAAAATATAGATAGATAGTGCAATTCACGAAGACGCGCCCCTCGCGGGGTGCGGGGAGTTTGCTCCGAGCGGCAGTCGCGAACCGTAGTCTATTCATTGTAGTGTGCGTGTGCACTCATAGGTAATTAGTGTGTACCGATAACACTCAAACATTGATGGAAGCTTGCACACATATACTATAAACGGTTAGGAGGAATAGTGGGGCGCGCCTTCGTGGATTGCACTATCTATAGCTCTCAGACTGGCCTCTTAGCTCAGTTGGTAGTAGCTCTGCCTTCTGCGCCGTAGGCCGTGGGTTCGATCCCCACTGAGAACAAATATTTGTGAACACAGATGTTCTCTGTCTAGGTTTTATATTGTATTCCAAGAATATATTAAAACATAATAGGTAAGTATTAATAAAGTATTATATCAGCTATCTGGTTCCCATAGTACAAGCTCTGCTTGATTTGGGGCTCGATGTTGTTGTTTGGATTGTCTACAATATTTATTTATTTGCTAATAAATTAGACAATTATTAGGTTAACAAGGTACATAGGCCTTTCTGTTAAATAATCTGGTTCCCTAACATGACAGCTTACTAGGGTTTTGGCTTTGATAATTAACTATATTTTTTACGGGGTATTTTGTAACACGTTGCATAAGGATATCCACGACTCGGGGTACAGATGATACCTGGTATCCGTTGATAGTGCGGTAGTGCGGCTCGAGACAGAGCGCAGCGAGTGAGCAGGCTTGTGCAGTGCGGTCCCAGCCGTCGCTACAGTGCACACAAACTAACTCCCTGCTCTATAGGGATATCCGTGACACGGGGGACAGATGATACCTGGTATCCGTTGATAGTGCGGTAGTGCGGCTTGAGACAGAGCGCAGCGAGTGAGCAGGCTTGTGCAGTGCGATCCCAGCCGTCGCTACAGTGCACACAAACGAACTCCCTGCTCTATAGGGATATCCGTGACACGGGGGACAGATGATACCTGGTATCCGTTGATAGTGCGGTAGTGCGGCTCGAGACAGAGCGCAGCGAGTGAGCAGGCTTGTGCAGTGCGGTCCCAGCCGTCGCTACAGTGCACACAAACGCTCACTCCCTGAGATATTGCGTTCGCGATCCACCACGATGTGTCCAGAATTGATCTAATGCACATTCATTTTCATTAATTAATGCGAAAGTGAACTGATTGATATCTCACGCCTAAAACGACACAGGAAGTTAAAAAAACAATTGCAAAAGAAATAATAAAGTTTTTGAAAATAGTAGTAATTTTCCAGTTGAATTTGTATTTATCTGGGATCAGTTGGTTTTTGTAGTAGTAGTAGTTTTTGTAGTAGCTCTTTGTGAAGGGTTCGTCCGGGTGAGTACTACCACCATGCCTATTTCTGCCGTGAAGCAGCATTGCTGTTTCGGTTTGAAGGGTGTGGGTGCCGGTGAAATCACTGGCACTGAGGCTGAACCACTTAAGACAGCAGGGCATTTTAAAGCATGTTTACCCAGAATATAACTGTTTTACTTACTTGATGTGTTTCAGCCAGCCAGAAGACTCCAAGCCACTGAGGAACGAAGACATAGTTGGAGTGTTCTGTTCACAAGCTGAAACAATATAAAACGATTTTATTTTATAAAAATAGCGGCTGAAGCATACACTCTCTAGTCAAAGTTTATATGCACATCTGACAGAGGGGAATGGAGGAGGAAGACATGTTGTGCCGACCTCACATTAAGTAGGTTATGCAGCGCGGAATTAAAATTAATGCCACTCCTGGGCACCAGAAAAAAATCGGCCCCTATAGCGAGCGAATTTTGTTCCATCATTTTTTCAGTTCAACAAGCATGGAAATGCAAAAATTCATATTTATGCAAAAATATTTTTTCTTAAAAAATGTTCCACATATTCCCAATGTACGGTGTGCCTCATAAAATTAAGCGCCATATTCTTTTTTTTCACTTTCAAAATTATCCACCACTGGGCACTTGCCTCGACTGTTCTTACTGTTAATCCAGCGCTGGGGATAAGGGCAGGATGATGAAGAAGAAGGAGTATTTAAACATACTTTCAACAAGTTTCTGTAAACTCTTCCTCATGACGTGAATGTTCCCGATGCCCATGAACTGGAATTTGATGTTCTCATAGAATGCCTCGTTCTCGTAGCCTTTGCCGGCTGCGCGGTTCACCATTGCATTTATCTAAAAATAAGTAAATAAATAAAAATATTGTACACAATTCACACAACACTATTTAGCCCCAAATTAAGAAGATGCTTGTACTATGGAAAACAGATAGCTGATTTGTAAATTAAAATACAACACCCAGACAGAGTAAAATCATCTGCGTTCACCATACAAATATTTGTTCTCGGTGGGGATCGAACCTACGAGGCAATGCTTTGTTATAGGCGATGATTACTACTTAACGTCAGGTGGGCCATATGCTTTTGCCATCAGCTAGTTGTATACAAAAAAAAACTACTATACTAGTCTAGTCTTCTTCTAGTCGCAACTTTTTGTTTACCTTGGGTCGTGTGTCGACGACATACATGTATCCGCAGTTCGGGTTTGCTCGCCTGATCAAGTCCAGCATTTGTTCGTCTTCCATGCATCTGGAACAAATATATTGTTTACAATGACTATCTTTTGACGTGATAACGTCTTATAAATCGATGGAGCCGGCTGCACGCACGAAAGAACATGACTCATGCGTCGTAACCGTCGTTCCGCCGTTCCGTCGCTCGTTCCGTCGAGCCCGAGCCCCAGGTCCGGGTAAGGATAAGGGTAAGGACTCGGACTCGGGTCCGAGTCCGAGTCCTACTGTTTTCTTATGACGTTGTCACGTTCAACTATCGTCAGTAAACCGGATTTACAGACAACCAATTTTTTTTTTAGACTTACAGCGGTCGAGACACAAGCGACGTACATCTCGGGAAGTGTTGCACAGCTGATATTGAGCGGAGGGAATGGTCACCTGGCAGAGAAGCCACTCAAAGGCTGTGCGCAGCGCGTGATGGCTGCTTTGTTGTGATGGAGGTATGCCAGTGCTGGCAGTCTGCCTCGCGATCGGAAGCTAGCGCTGCCGAGCAGGACTGCGGTCGAGGCACGAGCTGGTACGTAGATCTCACTGGGGTATGTATCGCACAGCTGAAAGTTATTAAGTCATCATTATTATCAGCCTGAACAAGTCCATGCTGGACATAGGCCTCCCCTACACATTTCCAGGAAGAACGATTCTGAGTCCTTTCCATCCATCGACTTCCCGCGATCTTAACAATGTTGTCAGTTTATCTGGTGGGTGGGCGGCCCACGCTTCGTCTTCCGGTTCGTGGTCGCCATTCGACAACCTTATGTAATTAAGTGATGTTTGATAAAATAATAAATTATAGTTTAAAAAACTAAAAAAAAACGCTTTTATAACTAATTGAACTAAAAAGTTAAAAATAAAACTGTAATAATCAATTGAAAATTTATATTATTCTACAAAAAGCGTGGGGAGCTTTTTATAATAACTTCAGATATAATAAACTATTGATAAAATATTTACAACAATCAAAATCAAGCCCCCCACGCTTTTTGTACAATAATATAAATTTTCAATTGATTATTACAGTTTTATTTTTAACTTTTTAGTTCAATTAGTTATAAAAGCGTTTTTTTTTAGTTTTTTAAACTATAATTTATTTTTTACTTTTTAGTTTTTTTTTTATTTCATATATATTTTTTTTCATATTATTGCATTGTCATCGACCTTTGACAGGTGTGCAAAGTTTGAATCAAATCTGATCCGTTCAAAGTAGGTTTTTTTTTTTTTTTTTTTTTTTTTTTTTTTTTTTTTTCATATTATTGCATTGTCATCGACCTTTGACAGGTGTGCAAAGTTTGAATCAAATCTGATCGTTCAAAGAAGATTTTATTTTTATTTTTTTTATTTCTTTTCATTTTTTTTAATTTTTTTTTTCATATTATTGCATTGTCATCGACCTTTGACAGGTGTGCAAAGTTTGAATCAAATCTGATCATTCAAAGTGGGACAAAATCGAGCTCAAAGGGGACGGTTACATACATACATACATACATACATACATACATACATACAGGTGAAGCTAATAAAAGCGTTATAAAAACAGCGAAATGGGTCGACAACATCGTACAGTCGGCAGTAAATAAGAACAGTACAACATTTTTGAAAAGACTCTTAAAGCGATGCTTCTAAAAAAAATAGTGAATGCTGTTTAATCGACTCCTCACTCAAAAAAACTACAATTTAGAATTTTAGGGTTGCGATGCATTTATACAGGGTGTAATCGTTAAGTGTGCACAGGCGATTATTCCGTAACTATTGCAGATATCAAAAAACTTTAAACTGATATCGAAAGTACTTTACCTAATGAGTAAAATGACATTAATAACTTTTTAAAAATAAAACGAGAAATATCAAAAAAAAATACATTAATCACTCCCATACATTTAGTATGAGATAGTAGAAAGGTTTTAGTTTCCTTATTTTAAGTGGAATAGTACCTACTCATTTTACCCTTGTTTTTTTATAATTATGTACGATATGAAGGTATTAATGAATTTCTTCCTATGGGGATTTGTCAAAGACCACGTGTACGCTGAGAGAGTACACAACACAGCCTAGAAGAGTTACAGAATCGTGTACGTCGTGCAATTGCTTTAATTACTCCGCAAATGTTAAGGAAAGTTCATTTAGAAACTGTAAATAGAGCTCGTCATTGTATTGCACAAGGAGGACGTCACTTCGAACATATTATTATGCTTTGAACACAAAATTTTGTACTTACTAAGAAATTAAATGTATGGGAGTGATTAATGTAATTTTTTTGGATATTTCTCGTTTTATTTTTAAAAAGTTATTAATGTCATTTTACTCATTAGGTAAAGTACTTTCGATATCAGTTTAAAGTTTTTTGATATCTGCAATAGTTACGGAATAATCGCCTGTGCACACTTAACGATTACACCCTGTATAGTAAACTCCAAGAACAGCAAGAGTTTAAAAGTTGTTCAACAACATAATTACAATTAAAAAAGCAGCCAAGTGCGAGTCGGACTCGCCCATGAAGGGTTCCGTAGCATCAATTAACATAATATAAAGGTTTTTGTAGTTCGTCGAAAGGTAAATTGCGGTTTACGATTTATGACGTATAAAAAAAAAACTACTGACTAGATCTCGTTCAAACCAAATATCGTTGGAAGTTTACATAGTAATGTACAACATATATTTTTTTTGGATTTATTATTCTCTTATTTTAGAAGTTAGAGGGGGGGGGGACCAACTTTTTTCTACTTTGGAAGTGTCTCTCGCGCAAACTATTCAGTTTAGAAAAAAACGATATTAGAAACCTCAACATCATTTTTGAAGACCTATCCATAGATACCCCACACGTATGGGTTTGATGAAAAAAAAAATTTTAAGTTTCAGTTTCAGGTATGGGGACCCCCAAATTTATAGTTTTAGAAAAAAACGATATTAGAAACCTCAACATAATTTTTGAAGACCTATTCATAGATACCCCACACATATGGGTTCGATGAAAAAAAATTTTTTGAGTTTCAGTTTCAAGTATGGGGACCCCCAAAATTTATAGTTTTTTTTCTATTTTTGTGTAAAAACCTTAATGCGGTTCACAGAATACATCTACTCACCAAGTTTCATCAGTCCAGCTTTTATGGTTTCGGAGAAAAATGGCTGTGACACGGCCGGACAGACAGACAGACAGACAGACAGACAGACAGACAGACAGACAGACAGACAGACAGACAGACAGACAGACAGACAGACATGACGAATCTATAAGGGTTCCGTTTTTGCCATTTGGCTACGGAACCCTAAAAAGATTAAGTATAAAAGATAAAAAAAAAGTAAAAAATTGCAAGTTTGCCAAACAACAGTTTAGAGCGATTCGTAATTTCGTACACAACGCCAACCGACTCCGTGGCGCAACGGTAGCGCGTCTGACTCCAGATCAGAAGGTTGCGTGTTCAAATCACGTCGGGGTCAAAATTTTTCACTTTATTTTGAATGCAAATAGAGCCTCGTTTTTTATTTTCAATATTATTTAGCAGTTATTATTATAATTTATTAGGTACTGTTAATAATCAAATATGTACATATTTTAAACGACTAGAATTTATGTATTTTTCTCCAATGAAAAACTTCGAAGAAAGTCCCAGAGATTCTTAATCATTTATAACACAACTTAAAACTAGAACTGCATGCTGAAAATTATAAAGAGATAAGAACTAGTGCTCATCTTTTGATAGTTGAACTTATAAAAACTTTGTAGTAGTAGAGCTCTTTGAGAAGGGCTAGTCTGGGTGCGTACTACCATCATGCCTATTTCGGCCATGAAGCAGCATTGCTGTGTTTCGTTTGAAGAATGAGGGTGCCGGTGAAATTATTAGCAAGTGAGGATTTCAATCTGTATGCCTCAAATTGATGGACGCAGGGCAGTGCATCATTGGGAACGTTTCTGACGTGCATGTACTACGAGGGAATACTTTGCTATAGGCAATGGTTACCACTTAACATTAGGTTATATGCCTGTTCCATCCGCTAAATGCTGCTAGTTAATACTACTGCATTAACCGCATGTCAAACAATCTTTGGGCCAAAATAACAACAGAATGGGCCCCTAACAATGGTAGACTACCTCGCGGCAGGCCAAGACTCAGATGGCGGGACGATCATGACTCGTTTATGGAAGGCTGGGCATCCACAGACCGGGAAGAGCTGAAGGGGTTAAGGGAGGTCTTTGCTCTGCAGTGGGACTATGCAGGCTAAAAACAATACTGACCTCATAGTCCTTATTGGCAGTACACAGCACCCATTGGTCGTTGGGCACGTTCATTCTCTGGTACTCGGTCTGTATGTCGAAGAAGTTCCATCCAGCAGACTTGGGCAGATCATCCGGTGTGGATTTGTAGTGGAAGCAGTATAGCTCGTCTATATGCACTGAAAATGTTATCAATTAGGTTAGCAAGTTAAAGTTGGATGTGGATGGTCGTTATAGAAGAGGTAGACCAAATAATTATAAGTTTAAAAAACTTGAGAAACCGACTTCATTGTCAAACGGCTAAACCGATTTTAATCAAATTTGTTTGGGACAATCTGGACGTAAGAATAACCTTCCAAATAAAAAAATAATTTTCTAAATCGGTTCATAAATGACGGAGGCATGCAGTTACAAACATTTAAAAAAATATTTAAAAATAAATGGCAACACCGATTTTAATCAAATTAAAATGGGACCAATCTGGAAACAGTACCTTTCAGATAAAAAAATAATTTTTCAAATCGGCTCACAAATGACGAAGTTATGCGGTAACAAACATAAAAAAAAAAAATACAACCGAATTGAGAACCTCCTCCTTTTTGATTGAAAGTCGGTTAAAAAAAGATGGATGGACTGCGTCAAGAATGATATGAGCAGGAAAGGAGTGAGCACTGAGATGACGAATGAGAGAGGTGAGTGGAAGAAAAAAACCTGTTGTGCCGACCCCATGCAGCGTGGGATAAGGGCAGGAAGATGATGAAGTTGAAGTGGCAATGGGTAGCTCGTAGAACCGACAGCCGTTGGAGATAAAGGTTCTCGAATGGCGACCACGAACCGGAAGACGAAACATGGGACGCTTGAAAGACCACTGCTAGGGTCACTGGAAGTCGCATGAAAAAGGCTCAGAATCGTTCTTTCTAAAGAAAGTGGTGGCAGTTTTGTTGATTTTTTTATTGCTGGTCGGGCCTTTTAGATATTTTACTGATAACTGGCCTATCTTAGCTCAGATTCTAGTAGCTCTGCCGTCTAAAATGACGTTTTGCTAAATAGAAGTCCTACTATACAGACCATTTAATAGTTGGACGTTTTGCTAAATGGACATTTTGCTAATTAGACTTACTGCTCATAAGACCTTTTGCTCTATTGGACATTAGCTACTTAGACCTTTTGATCAGGAGGCGAAGGTACCTGGTTGGCTTAGCCGAAGCAAAGTCTGATGCATCTCATGGCAGTCTCTTTCCCGAGGGATCACGAAGAATACCGATTGGAATGTCTTGGTGCGGACCAGCAGTGGCGAGCCAGTCGTGGTGATAGGCAGCCGCTCCACTGTGGAGATGTGAGTTAGGAGGATCTGGAAAAAAATGGGAGAATCTGAGGGTAGTTCTACAAAGTTGCCTATAGCTCAATCACGCCTTAACCACTGCTCAAGGTATGGTGGTTATAACCACTGGAACCATTTGGATGAAACTTAGAACGAATACAGTTAGTAACCTGGATTAGCATACATAGGCTACTTTTATCGCGAAAAGTTTTGTTGTCTTCTATTTGCCTGCATAGAATCTTGAAACACTTCGGCCATATTGCTCGCAGAAATACCGATTGTATCGAGAGACTGATTCTAACAGGCAAAATAAAAGGCAAAAGACCTAGAGGCCGAAGCCCTAAGCGTTGGTCGAACCAGATATCTGAGCAGCTGGAAATGCCGGTGCATCAGGCGCTCCATCAGGCTACCGACCGCTCCAAATGGAGAGACATTGTCCACAAAATGGGAAAGCGTCACGATCCTCAACAATGAGGGTCCGACTATGGAGGAGAAGCATCCTGAAAATGTTACAGCAACGGGGTAAAAAACCCCTCCACGCGAAGTACCGAATAAGTCATAATGCCAATAGAGACTTACCCATGTCTCCTTCCTCATCTCATGGTCCACGAAGATGAGGTGAGTGGTCGCGAAGTATAGCGTGCCCTTTGAGGGATTCCGCAGGTTGTACTTGTCCAGTAACTGCACATTTTCCAACTGAAACAATGCAATACACAAATAAAAACATGTAAATAAGATATTATTATAGCTGACGCCCAAGGGAGTTGGGCGGCGAATTACACAAGAATTTGGTATATTACATATTTTGACGTGATACCGTCTTATAATTCGATGGAGCCAGCTGCACGCACGAAAAAACATGACTCATGCGGCGTTACCTCGCTCTGAGGCGTTCCATTTAAGGCTTGAAGTGCAAGCGAGAGCGCGGAACGAGCGACAAAGAGGCACAAACGGCCTCCGCGTTCGGCAGCGTTCGACATGTCTCTCTCCTACTTGAGTGAGCAATGTGTTCGCGTGGACAGCTGTATGACGTTGTCACGTTCAACTTTCGTCAGTAAACCGACTTTACAGACAACCGATTTTTTAATACAATATAATACCCAGGCAGAAAACAAACATTTCTGTTCACTACACAAATCATTGTTCTTGGTGGGAATCGAACCCTCGCCCTCCAGCTCAGAAGGCTGAGCTACTACCAACTAAGCTGTGAGGGCAGTCACGCGTATGTAGATATATTTATTAGAAAAGTTTAATATAAATTCCCAGAGAGTCTGCGAAAATCCATCATTATTATAGCCCCGGGCTAATAGAAGGCTCTGTTAATTAAACTATTGCGCCTTCATGTTATTTAATAAAGCTTTACCGAGATACCTACCTATTCTATTCTTGTCATGAGTCTCCCGTAACCACCCACTTTGGTACACAGAACATTAAATAATACTACGTATAGAACGGACACTTAATAAAACAGGCCTTTGCATCTATTTTAGGAGATTTATATAGCATCAGGGGTAACTGGTCATTACTCATTCCCCTACTTACGGGACGTTATAGTGCCTGGAACAGGATTGTAGATGGAATAGACTTGCTCAGCACCTAAAACATCCTGACAGCTTAGTCGGCCTAATCCACAGGAAGGACATAGTCATTACGTGCAGAGCTGACTAAGCCATCCTCGCGATGTGTTCACCGCTTGAGAGCACAAGCATTGTGTACCTTACCTACATACATTTTCCTAACAGAAAGATCCATAGATACACGACTGTATTTGAACCCGAGCTCAGGATCGGAAGGCGGGATTTCTACCACTAGGATACCTAGTGCACTCGCGGACACTATAACCCCCTCACCAATTCGAGCTCCCGCACCCCGCGGGCTTGCTGTTAGTCTGATTGAGCAAAGAACGCGCCACGCACACATACGCCCGTATATGTGTACAGATTTGGTCGAATTTATGGGGTGTGCTTTGGGTAAGCCTCCTTCATTTTGTGTCCTTTTAAGACACACAGATATTCAATACATTATTTTGCAATTCGCTCAGTTGTGCGCTGCTATATTCAGACACCAAACCAGTACAAGCGACTTCAGACAGGAAAACAATAAAAGCGAGACAGATCATTTATCAAAACCTATAAAACCGCTGACAATGGTGAGTATATCACAAAACAAAGAATGTTTTTACGTACATGCATGATACACGGAACTCTGTTGTTGCGAAAATTATAAGCCCATGGAAATGTTTGCATCATCCACGGACAAAAGAACTTGATCCCACAAAAGAACTGTCCTTTACGAGAAACATAATACGTTATACCTCTGCCCGATAAAAGGGTATAGTAACCATACCTAGCTAGCTATGTATTATGTGATCAAAGCGAGTAAGCGTACAAAAGATTATCGATTACGTCGATTTTCGGCCTATTGGTAGATTAGTGGAATCCCGCGTGATTTCGTTCGCGTACATTATAGTCATCTTGTATCGTGTACCTACATATTATCATACACACATCTATATTTATAAAAGAAAGTCGTGTTAGTTACACTATTTATAACTCAAGAACGGCGGAACCGATTTGGCAGAAAATTAGTGGGGAGGTAGCTTAGAACCGGGAGAAGGACATAGGATACTTTCTATCCCGAAAAAGCAACGGGAACGGGGTGTTACGGGAACGGGCGAGCGAAGCCGCGGGCGGCCACTAGTACTACATAAAATCACGCCGCGTTCCCATGGGAGTAGGCAGAGATCACGGATTTCCACTAGCTACGATCCTGACATACCTCGTTCGCTTCATTCACTCGCATAACATTCTTCATACATGCACGTCGGTTTAGGGTACTCCTAACCTGGCCTTTTTCTAAAACATCTGCTATCTGAACGAGATACGCAGAGATCTTCCCCTTCCAACAGCTCCATTCAGGCTGTGAGCTATCGCTATGCAGATTGTTGTTTTCCCAAATAAATCAACTTTTCGTTCGCACTGAGACAATACCTTCATGTTCACGCGGAGGCTACTCGGAATCTATTCACAATAAGCCGGCTGACAATACGTTTAGTAGTAGTAGAGCTCTTTGTGAAGGGCTCGTCCGGTGAAGTACTACCACCATGCCTATTTCTGCCGTGAAGAAGCATCGCTGTGTTTCGGTTTAAAGAATTAGGGTGTCGTGCCGGTGTTATTACAGGCACGTGAGGCGAAACATCTGTAAGCGTCAAGTTGATGGAGGCAGGGCAGTGCATCGTAGGGAACGTTCCTGACGTGTGACCTACGAGGCAATGCTTTTCTACGAGGCGATGGTTACCGCTTGACATCAGGTGGGCCATATGCTTGTTGCATCAGCTAGTAGTATAAAAAAAACGTTTGGTGTGAATGCGGCCTAACCGCGAGCAAGCTCACAATTTGCGGTCCGGGGACGCAGGTCTTTATGTCAAATTACCGACCTGCACTTACGACTTTATGTTAAAATAGCAACATACCATATCATCTGAAAGTCAAAATGCCTTAGGCCCCAAAATGCCTGAAATTCAAATCGGCTCTTTTATATAATGACTGAATTACTATAATACCTGTGGTGTTTCATACAATCGACAAGAAAGATCTTTTTTTTTTTTCTTAATTTATTCAAACTTTTTACAGAGTGTCGATGTCTTGACAATAGCCGTTATATCGACGATTGATGTGACGTACGTATGTATGCAAAAATAGATTTCATAATAGATATTTCTTGGTCATGCCTACTAAGTTGGTTAGGTCATGCCTTTTCCTGACGTAAATCTAATATTAATATTTTTAAATGTGATTTTGAAAAAGCACAGATCAACGCTGTAAAGACAACTTTTCCTGACGTAATGGCTGTTATTTTCATTACAACAGGGCGGTATGGAAAAAGGCTAAAAGTTTACGAATATGCGAAAACAAAGCTGGACGCCATATTACTCGTTTATGTGCAAGTCTCCCGTTGTTGCCTGAACAACATAAACAGGGTTATTCATTATTAGCTGCAAATACTCAGGAATTAGGATCAACAAATAAAATAAAAAATATTTATGAAATGATTTTTTTTTTATTTTGATTTAAGTTTTTGTATCAAAATTTTATTTTTATTAATTTCTTTACGGCTATTGCATAATGATTGCCATGTAGAACAGGACAATGACCCACCCAGGGGATGACTGAACGCAGAGTGTCGCTAACGGCGCGCGGGCGCGGATCAAAGGTCAAAATAGGTCAGGCGCCAATGATTCCTTTATCGATTTTCTCGGGATTTTCATAACAAAACTTAAAAGAAATCATTTCATAAATATTTTTTATTTTATTTGTTGAACCTAATTCCTGAGTATTTGCAGCTAATAATGAATAACCCCATACCAGTTGGTTGAAGATAGTTGAAAAAATGAAGAAAATCTCGGAAATGAATAAATTTAAAAAATATTTTAAAAGACAATGGATGAATATGGACTCCGCAATCAGCAGCTGTGGAAACGATAAGCTTCGCCGCAGCAATAATGCTTTGTAATGGTGGAACAGGCGGCTGAATGTTAGAATGCCACACAAGCCTACACTCATTCGTTTTGTCTATATCTTGAAGAGAGAGGCGAAATACCAAGACACCCGTGTAAGAAATGCGTTATTTTCAGGTGCCCGTCGTGAGCGAAATGAAATAAGCTTTAACTACAATTATAAAAAACAATTGAGGGAGCTAAGAGAGGAAAACATTACACCAATTTCATTTTTGGAAAATGTTATATCACTAAGAAAACGATACAGATAAAAAAAATATAATTATTATTAAATAAGAAAATAAAGTTTTTTTTTGCACGACTGTACATTGACGTTCATTTTTTTAATTAGTCTTATAAACATTCAGGCATAATAAATTTCAGGCATTTTGGGGCCTAAGGCATTTTGACTTTCAGATGATATGGTATGTTGCTATTTTAACATAAAGTCGTAAGTGCAGGTCGGTAATTTGACATAAAGACCTGCGTCCCCGGACCGACAATTTGTATGGTATGTTATGAACGCGGCCTTAGGAATGGACGGGCCCTCGGGCCTACTATCTAGTTATTAGAATTGTGAAATAGAAAGACGTTAGAATTGAATAGAACGTTCAAATTATTGAAATCAATTCGGACTGAAAAGACGGAGCTCATTAGAGAAAATCGATTGTCCTTGTACAGGAAATCGGAAGAAAGAAACGCTGATAATAGGAACCTTTGTTCAGTGTTCACTCAAATCTAACATCGACGGATTTCTAACAAACAATATCAGTATACCACACTTGTTCGTTTGCCAACAACCACAAGAAGTTTCTACGATGCTAATACCTTAAAACTGCAGATGTACCCAAGCAGTGTGACCAAGAGTTGTGTTTTTAGGGTTCCGTAGCCAAATGGCAAAAACGGAACCCTTATAGATTCGTCATGTCTGTCTGTCTGTCTGTCTGTCTGTCTGTCTGTCCGGCCGTGTCACAGCCATTTTTCTCCGAAACCATAAAAGCTAGACTGATGAAAGTTGGTGAGTAGATGTAATCTGTGAACCGCATTAAGGTTTTTACACAAAAATAGAAAAAAAACTATAAATTTTGGGGGTCCCCATACTTGAAACTGAAACTCAAAAAATTTTTTTTCATCGAACCCATACGTGTGGGGTATCTATGAATAGGTCTTCAAAAATGATGTTGAGGTTTTTAATATAGTTTTTTTCTAAACTGAATAGTTTGCGCGAGAGACACTTCCAAAGTGGAAAAAAGTTGGTCCCCCCCCCTCTAACTTCTAAAGTAAGAGAATGATAATACTAAAAAAAATATATGTTGTACATTATTATGTAAACTTTTAACGATATTTGGTTTGAACGAGATCTAGTCAGTAGTTTTTTTTTTATACGTCATAAACGGAAACTCAAAATTTTTTTTTTCATTGAACCCATACGTGTGGGGTATCTATGAATAGGTCTTCAAAAATGATGTTGAGGTTTCTAATACAGTTTTTTTCTAAACTGAATAGTTTGCGCGAGAGACACTTCCAAAGTGGAAAAAAGTTGGTCCCCCCCCCTCTAACTTCTAAAGTAAGAGAATGATAATACTAAAAAAAATATATGTTGTACATTACTATGTAAACTTTCAACGATATTTGGTTTGAACGAGATCTAGTCAGTAGTTTTTTTTTTATACGTCATAAACCGTAAACCGCAATTTACCTTTCAACGAACTACAGGAACCTTATTATGTTACATCAAGTAACATATATAAAGGTTCTTGTAGTTCGTCGTGCTACGGAACCCTTCATGGGCGAGTCCGACTCGCACTTGGCTGCTTTTTTTTTGAGTGTATGACTCTACACTCAAAGAAACACAAAATCAACCTGAGGCATACATTTCTTCTTCTTCTTCTTGTTTGTGATTCTTTCGAACCAAGTGTGCTGAAATGATTTTAAGTGTGCCTCAAAGAGGCTCCTTTCGTGCACTTGACACATATTTTCGAACTAAGGCATAAGCAAAGTAAATAAGTAGAGAATAAGGCATACAGTTGCTAACCCTAGAGGTGAGTAAGTACTTCCACGAACGAGCCCTTCACAAAAAACCCTAAGATACTGTTGAGTAGTAGTAGAGCTCTTTTGAAGGGCTCGTCCGGCGAAGTACTACCATCATGCCTATTTCTGCCGTGAAGCAGCATTGCTGTGTTTCGGTTTGAGAGTAATTGAGCATTGTTTTACAGTAATGAAGTAGATAATAATATTTTTCCTTGCATGTGCACTGGTACTCCGCATCAGAAAAATTGATCCAACACTTTTATAATCAATGTCTACACTTCTACAGGTAGTTTCGTCATACAGCCTTGGGATTTCGGTTTGGGAATATTCGGCAATCTTTTATTTTATGAGAACCCTCGCCATTTGGCGCGGATAAAACATCAATAAATATTTTTGTGTATGAGTATGTCATCCTTTTTTTCAGCACAAAATCATCCGTGAATTGTGTTTGGAAATTTGCTTTGATGGCCGTGTTTATTAAACGAATTTTGATCATTGTTTTGTTCAAAAGGGTTCTTATCTTCCTTCTGAAAATAAAATTATTTTCAGAGCTTTTAGGGTTCCGTAGCCAAATGGCAAAAACGGAACCCTTAAGATTCGTCATGTCTGTCCGTCCATATGTCACAGCCATTTTTCTCCGAAACTGTAAGAGCTATACTGATGAAACTAGGTAAGTAGAAGTAGAAGTATGTGAACCGCATTCACATAAACCGTTTTCACATAAATAGACAAAATAAAATTTGGAGGTTCCCATACTAAGAACTAAAATTCAAAAAAATATTTTCCATCAAACTTTGCTACTTGCTGCTAAGGAACCCTTCATGGGCGAATCCGACTCGCACTTGGCCGCTTTTTTAAGCATTTACTCATTTTTCTCGCTAACCCAATTTCACGCGCTACCGAGTCCATTCTAGTGTTACTTTAGGACAATAGTAGGTAGTATATTTGTTTTGGTACGAAAAACATACCTTGCGGTACCTTTATACAGGTTACGTTTACTTGCTATTGTTTTACCGAAGCACAAACGAAATCATCAAACGAACTCTATATAAAAATGAATTTTGGTTTTTATTTCATAGAATCGATGCTTGAAAGATATCCTTGCGATTTAAGTGTGACTGGCCTCTCAGCTCAGTTGGTAGTACTTCCACCTTCTGCCCTTAGGTCGTGGGTGCGATCCATACCGAGAACAAATATTTGTGCGGTGAACAACAGATGTTTTTCTGTCTGGTGTTATACTATATCTAGTATTTTAAGTATGTATTTACAAAATATATATTTAAGTATTATATCAGTTATATGGTTCCCATTCCCACCTCTGTTTTATTTGAGGCTAGATAGTGTTGCGTGGATTCCACAATATTTATTTTCTTTATACTTAAAATACTTATTCCAGTGTAAATGATTTCTGACTTGACTTGGAAAAGCTACAAAGTTAGTATAGTTAGAAGGAACAACTTTCCTCCCGAGATATCAATATCGTGCGCTAACAGGAAACAAATTCACAAAGTTATACCAAGTTATAAACTCTCCCGTGTGTGTACTAGCACGTAGCAACATCAATACTAAAGTAACGATGCAAAGTCGATAAGTCTTCACAAGTACACAAATCAGCGATAGCATGAGAAGTTAATAATATAAATAATAGATACCTTCCCTCGAAGGTATCCCCTTCGAGGGAAGGTATCTATAATTAACACAACAAACAATCCTCATGTTTAAGTAATTTTAGATCAAAACATAAGCTCCAATCTGTATTAGGTTTGAGAAGCTTGTGCTAAGGACCCTGGGATAGCGACCTAGATCAGCTTGATTGATTGACTACGTGCAAATAGCTCACAATAAACTGCGTCTTAGGACGAAAACGTGTACATACAAAAATAATGTTAACATTTATTTTTCCAAAATAAAACCAATTTTTAGATAGATATGGCGTGCGCTGGCGTAGACCTACCTAGCTTTAAGACGTTTCAAAGTGATCTTTGTGATCTGAATAAATAAGTTTTGAATTTGAAAGGTTTATGTGTTGCTCTGGTCCAAGTGAAACCCACAAACTCTACACTACAATAACAAATCAGTCCAAGTTCGCAATTGCAAGTGCCAACTAGGTCAACATTAGTCGGATCGGATGTTTTAAATTGCCATGAACACATTACCCCTAATTGTAAGATTTATTTTTACGAGTTTCTACATGATGCTTTATTTAAGAACCCAATGTTGTTCCAAGAAGCTAGTAGGCATAGGCAACCCTGGTTGCCGAGTTATTTAGCCAAGTGAAGACGTAAATGCGTATTTTCATCAACCAAGGTCATACTGCAAAGTTAGGTATGATTATGCCATCTCGTTGGAGTACCCTACCTTTACGACCGTATCTCAAGCGGCGATCAACTTACGACGCGGGTAGTAAAATGATCTGGGAATTAAAAACTTCTCTAGCTCAGGGTTTTATTATCAGAACTTTCTACGGAACCCGGCGAAATGGTCTAAAAATATCATGGGCCTTGAAGGTAATCCATAAGGAATAGTAAGGAGTTTATAAAATGTGAGAAAGAATATTTTTTACATAAAATTGTGTACAATTTTTTTGGTATCGAGTACCTAGTATCGATCGACGTATATCAATACATATGTACAAAAGCACACAATAATTCTACCTTTTCATTTAATCACATACCAATTATCTACCTCTATTGCCACTCAACAATCATATACATGGCACGATCGATGAAATTAGAACCTTTGACTAAGTAAAGTTATTTGTACCGAGTATACACTCCACTTACCTGTAAAAATATGAAAGCAAGCGCATTGATTCATTGACTCGTAAGTTTAATTTATAGATAGCGCACGACCACATTGAAAAAACATTTTACAGGAAAAACAAGCGAGGCCAACCGAGGTAATAAAGTTGAGACACTTCTTTTCCACAACCAAGGCTTAATGTCTTTGCAAAACGTGTCACGTAGACTTTTACTGAGAATAGAAGAAATAAAAGCTTTTTCTTATTCCATTTATTTACAGAGCTTCAGAATTTTCAAGTAATTTCTTCAATAAGCAATCATTGAAAATAATGTTTATTTCTTTTTAGGCGGTGGTGGCTTTCTCTGAGCGCTTTTTCCTCCAGTTTTTAACACTTCATCAACTATTTTCTGCAGCGGCAATATTTGCTGGTCAGCAAGAATCATTAGTTGGTTTCTACGTACGTTAATGGCATCCATGACCCGGCTTACACAAGCTTCTAGTGCATCAGCACTTCTCACTAAAGAGCTACACGTTCTTGTGGCTTCTTGAGCAGAATAGCGTCCACCTTCATGAAATAAGCTGATGAGAGACATTAATCTTATATTGGAGACACGTACGTTTTGTATGCGATAGTCAATCTGTATTTTGTAGGCTTCAACAGCCCTGTTTAGACTCTCCTCAAAAAGCTGACGATGTTTAACCAGTCTGGGTGCATAGCTGCACATTTTAAGTCGCTTCACTTCAGGATCGAGTGGATCTCGGAGAAGCAATGCATCCATGTCAGTTTTCATGCGTCCAATCCACTGGCACAACGGGTGCAAACATGGAGCGTCGAAAGATACAAACTCTGATGCTTCGACCGGTAAGGTGTCTACAAGTGCGTAAATAGCATCCAAATGAGATTCTAATCTAGCCTCGTGATTACGTAGTTCAGCAAGTCGTGCCTCTCGCGATGCCTTCACTCTCTCAATACGAATGCTATGAGAAACCATTTTCAAAGAATAACGCATTTGTAGCGCAGCATTTCTTTCCTCAACCCATAATCTTGATTGTCTTCGCAGCTCTTCCGGAACTAAGGAGACGTTGCTCTCAAATGATTCCAGAAATCCATTCCTCCAATTACGTAAGGCCCCTTCTTGAAGCTCAGTTTGAAGAATAGCGCGGGGAAAAGGTGAGTGTATAGCGTTAGTACTAGCTATTGATGCACAAGATAATGAAGTAAATTCTTTCTGACTGGCAAGACTGGCCGATGACTGTACTGTTTGGTTGATAGCGCGTGGGTGCTTTTCAAGAAAACAATCAAACTCCGAAAGTAAAGTATTTGCTAAAACAGTAGGTAAGTTCATATATTCTTCCAGTCGACCAAGTTCTGCTTCACTGTGAATCCTATACATATCAGCGGTCCGATCAAGCATTGCTACAATGGCGTCATATAACTGCTGCAACTTATCAGGGTCAGACGATCCTCGTAATTGCTCTAATGCAATATCGAATAAGATTTCATTAGCCATCTCTATCGAATCATTATTTGTCAATAAGTCTTCTACGGCAGTAATAGTCAGTTTTCGAGCAAGAGCCTGGCGCAAAATATGAGCATCCCAAAGATGTCCCGCATCGTGCAAAACTTTGAAAGTATCTAGAAGACATTCTCCCAGAACCCACAAACTTTTCTGCATGGTCAATATGTGAGTGCCTGTGGCTTCTATCATATCTCGAGACCCCATTTGTTTATCATAAACGCTACTAGACAGTTGCCTCAATATGTTATTAATCATTTCTTGAAATTTTAACTTGTAATTATTGTACGAGTTGTCACAATCCAGGTTGTTATGACTATTAAGATCATTAAGATCTTTTTCTAGAGTACTTAGTTTTATAGAAAAATCTGCGAATACTTGTATAACAGCCCCTTTATATGCCTGTACTAAACTTGCAACCCGTTTATCAAGTTCTTCTACACTCACCATCATTGGAACAATAGAACCATTTGAATCACCGCGCATCTTTTCTCCAACGGCACTAGCTGAACGACGTTGCAGCGATTGTTCTCTATGCGCCCAGGCCAGAGCACTGCGCCCTCGAGTTGCTAAGCCTATTCCCAAACATAACTGATTAATTGCTGAACGTGCATGGACCACCCTCTTATCAGCCTGAACCCTCAACTGAGCTTCCAGTTCTGTATAAGCTCTACTGTTGCTCAATAGCTGTTGATTGACTTCATACGCACGGTCATCAAATTCATGAAGCAAATCTTTAGGCGTTTGATGACCAATACTGATGAGCTGCTGGAACTGATCTCGAAGGAGAATCCTTAGACCATCTGCACGTTCTTTTTCCAAAGCCAATGCTTCTCGCTTAAAGGAGGTCATATTGTCGATGTTCTGTGAATGCAGCTGATATATTTGTTTAAGAGCTTCGTCTCGAGAGTCTTTCGATAAGACCGAATCTACGATATCGCTATTCTTGACAACACATTCCATATCTTTCTCAATTTGTTGGATAAGGGCCAGCAGATTTTCAGATATTTCTCGTACTTTGGTATCAATAGCTAAGCTGACAGCCTTAGCTCCGAAGATTATATCTTGGACAGCCTTTTTATGATTATTCTCTCTTTCTTTCAGGTAGTTTGATAGTATTGTTCCGCCATGCTTTGGCACCCACTGATCTGGCAGAGATGCGACTGCGGCATCATCATCTGCACATCCCGCTGATGCCACAAGGTATGTGTTTGTTTTCTGACCACAATCACATTTCTTGCTGTTAAGCATTGATAAAAGTTTTTATTTCTAATCCGTAAAACAGTATCTAAAACGTAAATAATATTATGTCAACAATGGCACTTGACATGTTGACAAGAGACTTCTACGTCAGGCTGGTACTATTTTTAAATGAACCTCTATAAAAAGTTAGATTGATAAAACCTCTAAATTGAGTTTGAATTGTTTACTCAAGTTACTTTGCGACCGTAGAGAAGGGTTTAATTAAAAGTGAAGGGGGAATTGTTCCAGTTGAAAGGATAAAACCTACACCGGGAAAAACTATGCAAACCAATTATTAACTTGCCTGTGCAGACTATTTAAGGCCTGCGCACATCTAGGCGAAGGCGATGGCGATCAGCTGAAACGCTGTTGATAGCGATATTTTACAGATATTGAAACTATTAGACGGGTATTTATCGCGTATATTATTACCTTATTTTATTTATTTTCCCGACGTTTCAGCTATGTTGCAATAAGCGTGGTCGCGGGCCGAATCGCGAAGTTCGCGAAAGTTTTAAAAGTACTATTGATATTTGACAGCGTTTCAGCTGATCGCCATCGCCGAAATGTGCGGATCAGTAAGTGAGCAACCCTTGATATTAGTGGCAGTAAACACAAGTGGACAATGCATTGACTGTAATCAATCATAATCACCATATTTGACGACCTCTGTGGTGCGGTGGGCGAATGTCCACCTGCAACGCAAGAGGTTGCGGGTTCGATTCCCGCCTTGGAACAAATATTTGTACGATCTGCAGGTATTTGTTCCGGGTGTTCTGGTCGTTTTCTATATTATAATAAAAAATATCTATACATGTAATGTATTTTATTATGTATATCAGTTATCTAGCATTCATAACACAAGCTCTGCTTAGATTGGGGCTAGATAATGTTGTGTGAATTGTCCAGCATTATTTATTTTATTTATTTATTTATATTTTGATGCAATAAGAAACAACAAAATAAACTAAATTCCAGGCACTTTCAAAAACACTCTCAAAGATCAATCAGTATCAGTAGTTTTGTCACGTACGAAATCGAATAAGAGTGCCTCTAACAAATCCAATCCCAAGGTTTAAATAAGAGGGTTTTTGAAGTACCTATATCCTATCGTACACAAAGTCTATAATGTTTTTAAGGTTGATGATACTTTTATCAGTAAATTAAAATCAGAATTCACCCTATAAATATTTATCCAGATAAATTAAGTGTATATTAAACAAAGGAATGTTAAAACAAGTTTTATTTTGTTTTAAATTAATCTGGGCAAGCCTAAAAAGAAATATCAAGGACAGCTCTTTGTTTTCATGAAATAAAATACAATTTCACGTCACAGCGCAACGTTCCAACGTATATCATTTTGTGAAAACATTTCCCTTGATAAAATGTTATTAATTTAACGGGAAATGTTCCTCTGAAACTGTTTTAAACCTACATCAAAATATAATAGGTAATTTGATGCGAAACTTGAGATGTTTTTCTTCTCCTGAAACAGAGTCTGAAAACACAATACTCCGGTAACAAAAACACTGTTTTCGAATGTAAATGCTGCCAACCTAATAAGTTAGGGAAAATATTTTTTCTTACCACACAAAAAGGGTTTATTTGCATTAACACAAAGGCCGGGCCCGGAGAAAATATTCAGAAGGACGTCGCTAGGGTAAACCCAAACAAACTTGTATTTAAAAGCTAAGGCCCCTGGGGTATTATACATTATCAGACTTTTTAATACAGTGCTACTTTTATGAAAGGCTTTTTGACTCACTCTGGACTTTGGTAGGCAAGGCACTCACCACAGCTCTTGGTCCACAAATACAGTATAGGACCACACTGGACTGTACAGTACAGAACAGTGCACGAAAGGAGCTGAGGCACACCTAAAACCCTTTCACCACACTCATTCGAAAGAACTAACAACACGACACGAAGAAGTATCGACCGCATCATTGAGACTGCGGTCAAGCGTTAGCCTATAAAATGTATAAAAAAAATTAACCCCTTTAGAATACAAACATAAAATACTGTAAGAGCAAATAGTATTTTTACTACGAGTATTACTTTTTAAACGTTCGCGATGATAACACATACTGAATCTATAACACAGGTATTTTTACTACTAATACTAGTACTTAAATACCCGTACTACTAACTAGTACTAAAAAACTGGTATTTTTACTTATGCAAGCCAAGCCATATTTTAAATAGAAATATTTTTAAATGCCATATTTTATCTCAAAGGCAAATGTAAAAAGCCTCTCTCTCTCTGCCATCTGATTAGCAGAACGGAATTTTAAGTTCATAAGGGGTCTTTTATTGCATTTTCAGAAATTTTATTGAGTGAATTACATCTCAAAAATATGTCGATTAAGGTTTTATGTAAAGCCTTAGAGGACCAGCGGTTTAGGCTGTGCACTGCATGTCTGCCAGTCAGTCATTCAAGAATTTCATTCTTATAATTTGGATTCCTCCTCGTGATACAAATTTTTGTCATTGTCATTTTCTTGTAAACGAAAAATGATGCTGGAAGCTTTATTGGCAATTTTTGCTTTGAAATATGGCTGTAATGATAGGCCGTAAAGTTTTATCACTCCACCAGAGAGATATAAAGCGTTTACGACGTAATAAAGCTATTATTCAATTAAATCAGCTTATGTGGTATTAGCGCTGCTTTCTGGGTTATTGGTTCGATCCTACATAGGGCAAAATTAACATTGATGTTTCTTCTATGTCTGGATTTTATAATGTATAGGTATTAAAAAAAAAGGAATATGCATAATTATGAAACAAGTATTTATCGCGATTACCTTTTTTATGAGAAATAAATCGCGATAAATACCCGTTTTATCCACATAATTATTCATAACGATCGCTTTAATTTAAAAAGGTATCTATAAATTCGGTGTAGGTACTGGATGAAACAAGTATTTATCATTACCTTTTTTAAGGGAAATAAAAGAGGTAATCGCGATAAATACCCGATTTATCCACATAATTATTCATAACAATCGCGTTAATTTAAAAAGGTATCTGTATCGGTGTACTAGGTATTTTAGAAACAGGTATCAGTCTAACTAACTATCAGTTATCCGGTTCCCATAGTATACGCTTGGCTTAGTTTGGGAATCGGGAGTGGTTGGGATTAGCAATAGCCTTCACATTTTTTACATTACATCTTAATTACACCCAGGCGAAGCCGAGAAGAGACGTTAGTAAAAAAATATAGCCTATGTAGCTTAGGGATAATGTAGCTTTCTAATGGTTATAGAATTTTTGAGATCCAGTCCAGTAGTTTTTGAGTTTATTCTATACAAAAATACAAATCTTTCCTCTTCATAATATCAGGACGATAAATTGTGAGCACTGAAAGATATGAAAAATAAGGAATTATATTTACAAATTTTGCCCGTCACTCACTTACTCACGCCTGACATAAAAGCCTGGAGCAGTTTCGAATTCGGGAAAACAATAATTGATTACCTACCTCCTTTGTTGCCTTCGACTTTAGGCGCCCGAAACAGTGTTTAGGGTTCCATAGGTACCTCAAAAGAAAGAAACGGAACGCTTATTTGTAGGATCACTTTGTTGTCCGTCTGATCTGTCAAGGACCTTTTCCTCAAAAATGGCTGAGAAAAAGGTCCAATCTTTTGTGTCGTAAAAAGATCAAGCCTCTAATTAAATGCGTTGAAAACACATGTATAGATAGATAGATTATTTTTTATACGGCAATGAGTACCAAATTTTTTAATGGAAAATTTCAAGCAAGGATTAAAATCCAGTAGAAGCGAGTTATATAAAAAATTTATAACATGATATTTATAGGTATTAGTAATTTATTTTTAACGTAATGGGGATTAATGAACTTTTTAGTTCACTAATCCCCGTTACGAGATCGAATCGGTGTTAACGGGGAATAATGAACAAAAAGTTCACTAATCCCCGTTAACGGGGATTGTCAACGGGGATTAGTGGAATAAGCTTAGGAAACATAGGTATTCTTATAATATGGTTCTACTACCTTTTTCTAACAATACCTAGAAAATTGAATTACGTGCGATACACGATTGACTGGCACGGGCACTCTACTAGATAAGGACTAATGGGGACTCTTGTGCAGTATGTACTACTCAGGTAATATCTATTTTATGTTCAGGCTTAGATCTTGTTTCATTGCAGATAAAGATCAGTAAATAAATAAATATTGTGGACAATTCACACAACACTACCCAGCCCCAAACTAAGCAGAGCTTGTAATATGGGAACCGGATAGCTGATATAATACTTGAATACATTTTTTTTTTTGTAAATACATACTTAGAATACAATACAAGGTGTATCTAAATATGTGTACTATGCGAAGGTGGGGGGTTTCAGACCACAATGGTGATCAGTTGTGGGGGGGAGAAAATTAAAAATTCCTATTTTCAGTTTCCCATACAAAAATATTTAAATTCATAATACCTAAATAAATTGACAACCCTAGCCTTGTAACCCCTTGACCCCTTGACCTACTACCTCTGTAGGTCTACTACTACTACCTACTACCTCTGTAGCTGAGTTTAGGGTTGTCACTTTGTATAAAGTCAGCTGTTCATGTTGAAACTTCGTTGCAGTTTTTTTCAGAGATACCAATCGAAGTTCGAAAAGTCGTTGAACAAAAGTTGTTCCCCGGGGGGTGGAAATTCACCCCCCTTCGGGATAGTACACATATTTTGATACACGTTGTATAACACCAATTTACAATATAACAAACATTTATGTTAACCACACAAATATTTGTTCTCGGTGGGGATCGAACCCATGACCTACGGCGCAGAAGGCAGAGCTACTACCAACTGAGCTAGAGGCTAGTCAATCAGTACATTATGTCTTCTTCTTCCTGCCCTTATCCCACTTTATGTGGGGTCGGCACAACAAGTCTTCCTCCTCCATTCCCCTCTCTCTGCATTCACTCCTCTCTTATCCATCTCATCTCTCAAGATAAGAGCATTGCTCTTAAATAAGAAGAGAAAAATTAAACAAAAGTATTGACACCAATATCTCATTCGTTAATTGCTTTTATCATTGACAGCGTAGGAAAGTTGATTAATTAATATAAACGATCGTACGTCATATCAAATATCAGTGTTATTTTAATAGCTATAACATTATATTTTGTTAAGTATATTAAACTGACTGACTGATCTCTCAGGTCAGTTGGTTCAGTAGCTCTGCCTTCTGAGCCGTAGGTCGTGGGTTCGATCCCCACCGAGAACAAATATTTGTGTGGTGAACACAGATGTTTGTTCTCTGTCTGGGTATTATATTGTATTCTAAGTATGCATTTACAAAAAAAATGTATATAAGTATAATATTAAGTTATCTGGTTCCCCTAGTACAAGCTCTGCTTAGTTTGGGGCTAGATAGTGTTGCGTGGATTGTCTATAATATTTATTTATTTATTAATACATTCATAATGAAACTCCATAAAATAATTCCCTTTGATCTCGAATCTCGTCCGTCGAGGGCGGGGTGGGCTTGATTAAAAACGCATATTTAAAAACCTAAATTGGACGCTTGGCGCAGAATAGGTATAGACAGCACTCAAAACGGCTCTTTTCAGTTTGCCTCACATCGAATTACGCATGCAGATTAGCATTTACTGTAGGGCTGGCTGTAGTTATCCTATCCATAGTTCTTAGAACAGATGCCTGTTTTCGTTTTATTAATTCTACAATGGAACTAAAAGGATTATTAAGTTTCAAAAGATACGGCTCGGGATAGGGAAAACTGGAAGTCTTTGGGGGAGGCCTTTGCCCGCAGCGGGACGACTCGGGCTTAGAAATAAAAGCAGTTCCATGACGTTACAGTCCTATAGAACAAACGGGAATTACTGACTGTAGCTGTTTCAGCGGCTTTTAGTAAAATAGTAGCTTTATGTTACAGAAGCAGGACTATTGGTGGACTGTATTGTAGTATTGTGGACTGTATTGATTAAAAAATATATATTAATTACTATAAAACCTTCCTAATTATGAAGGTCAGAATATACTTCTAGGTTCAGATAGCTGATATAATACTTACACATTTTTATTAATTACATACTTAGAATACAATATAATACCCAGACAGAGAGAAACATCTACGTTCACCACACAAATATTTGTTTACGGTGGGGATCGAACCCACGATCTACGGCGCAGAAGGCAGAGCTGCTACCAACTAAGCTGAGAGCCTAGTCAATCCGCAAAAGATTACGCTAGAAAGCTCGTGTAATCCGATCGTAATACCGCAATTTCATTTAGATTGTCTCGAGACTAGGACGTTAATTATTTTATGGGATACTTTGGAATAATGGAATATAAGGTACTGTACCTCTATAGAACAGAAGCAACAAAAAACTAAATAATGATAATTTGATGTTTATTTTCTTTTTATAAAATTTTAGGGAGTCTCTCTCATGCGCACTTAAAGTCCTTTCACCACACTGGTCTGAAAGAACGAGTGACACGATGATAAGATCGTATTTGTATGCGTTTACCTACAACCACATTTAAGGAACTACCTATTCAATTATCATGTGTGTTTGTGTTTTGTTTTGGGAGCCGAGTCATCCACGTCCGTAGGAGGATACCCTATGAAACCCTACACGTGGCTCCTGGGTGGTGCTAAGTAGATGACACTACTGGTGGTAGGCTTCGGCCGTGGTTAGTGACCACCCACCGGACAAAGACGCGACGCCAAGCGAATTAATTCGTGTTCCGTTGCGATGTCCGATGACACCACTGGAAAGAACGGGTCGGAGCTGGATTGATACTAGCGTAGACCGCTTACAGCACGCTAAGGTTCCATCGTATCGGGTGGCTAGTCGCGGAGGGTAGCGGGATCCGAGGCACGGTGCACCGCTGGCCGACCGCAGGTAGTTGGGGGCCCAAGTAGTGAACTAGCCACTCACGAAAGGCTGCCCCGCCAACTGACGAAAAATCCCGGGGATGCGCCATTGTGCCGGTCGGCGACCGGATGAGAGGGCCCAATGGACTTTCCTGGGGGGGCTCGGGCGTCCCCGCAGTCTCCAGACTAGTCTCCTAACAATACGTGTTGTTCCGAAGCGTGTGCCTGGTGCGCTATGTCATTCAGTTCTACTGCCGTTCAATCCACCTTCCCTCACTCCTTAAAACACATGCAGAGAAATAAAAAGAAAAAGTTTCAACAGCGGCTGCACTCCCTCTCGTTAAAAGTGCACCTGTCTAACATACGAGGTCTGCACTCTAATCTCGTAGCAGTCCACCACCATCTAGAGACTGAAAAGCCTCACCTTTTGTTTCTCGCGGAGACGCAGATCAGATGTCCATCCGACGTGGCGTACCTTAACTACCCAGGGTACACCCTGGAGCACAGCTTCAAACCACGTGCAGGTGTATGTTTATACGCTCGGGACGACATCTGCATTCGGCGTCTCAAAAACCTTGAAAACTCTTGATTTTGGTGGACACTGGTTTAGAGAAAATTCTTTATGCCTGCGTCTACCGATCGCACAGTGGAGACCAGGAGACGTCAAGGCTCACGGAATACCTAAGTGAGAAGGCAGATGTGGCCCAACAGAAGTATCCCACAGCCCAACTGGTTATTCTGGGGGACTTCAACGCCCACCACCAGGAGTGGCTATTCCCGTACCAGATCACAGACCACGCTGGGAGAGAGACGCGTAAGCTTGCATTATCGCTAAGTCTAACCCAGCTTGTCAAAGAGGCGACCCGGATACCTGATGTTGATGGTCATACTGCTAACTGCTTGGACCTTCTGCTGACATCAGATCCTGACCGGTACTCGGTTTCGGTAGCCCCGCCATTGGGTAGCTCCGACCACTGTCTGGTGAAATCTGTATCGACCTACTCCCCAGCCGACCCTAGCCATAAAGGTACCCGGCGAGTATGGCGTTACAAGTCAGCGGATTGGGATGAGATGCGGTCCTTTTTTGCATCTTATCCTTGGCAGCCGGTCTGCTTTTCTTCTGACGATCCCTCGACCTGTGCGGATGCCTTGACAGATGTGTTACGTCAAGCTATGGAATACTTTATTCCATATGCAGACGTACCTCTGGCTGGCAAAGCTCACCCTTGGTTTGGAGCCGAATGTTGTCGGGCTAAGGCACAACAACATGAGGCATACTTAGCATGGGTTGACGCTCGAGACCGTAAGTCGTTTGATGTCCGTGAATTGAAGAAAGCCTTTAACCAAGCTGCCAAGTCCAGTAAAAAAGCATTGCGGAAGGCTCGATTTGACCACATTAGCCGAATAGGGAAAAAACTAGCTTCGTATCCCTCGGGCAGTAAAGCTTTCTGGTCCTTAGCTAAATCGGTTGAATCAAACTTCTGCAAGTCCTCACTGCCTCCAATGCTAAAACCTGATGGTTCACTAGCCCACACCGCTGAAGATAAAGCAAACTTATTTGCTCATCTCTTTGCGGATTCTTCACGTCTGGATGCTGGTAGTGCAATACCTTCAACCCACCCGAATGGATGTCAGACATTTATGCCAGACATTCGTATCCGACAGTTGGAGGTCCGCAGAACGCTACGCAATCTAGACGTGAACAAAGCTAGTGGCCCTGACGGTATCCCAGCTATACTTCTGAGGACTTGTGCGCCTGAATTGTCTCCTGTATTGACACGCCTCTTTCGTCTCTCTATGAAGACGGGTCTTGTGCCAAAATCCTGGAAGCTTGCCAATGTACAGCCTGTACCTAAAAAAGGTAGTCGTGCTGACCCTGTCAACTACCGTCCCATCTCAGTAACGTCCATTATGTGCAAGAGTATGGAACGAGTGCTGAACAACAGACTCCTGGCATACCTAGAAGGCAATGACCTCCTTAGTGACCGACAATACGGATTTCGCCGAAATCGGTCAACAGGAGACCTTCTGGCGTATGTCACTCACTTATGGAGTGAAGCCATCGAGGGAAACGGAGAAGCTTTGGCAGTTTCTTTGGATATCTCGAAGGCTTTTGACCGGGTGTGGCATGACAGCCTATTAAGCAAGCTTCCTACTTATGGCATATCCGCTGGCTTATGTGTTTGGGTATCAGACTTTCTGAGGGACCGATCAATTCGAGTGGTCGTTGACGGCTGCACGTCTGATCAAATGGCAATTAATGCCGGGGTTCCTCAGGGGTCAGTTCTCTCTGCAACACTTTTCCTGCTGCACATAAATGATCTGCTTAGGCCCGGCATCATTGGGTACGCAGACGACAGCACCGTTGTAGAGAGATACATACCTGAAGCACGATCCAGTGGATCTCAGATCCAGTCTCATAGAGAGGCCATGGTTGAACGCTTGAACCTTACACTGAAGGCAGTCGCAGAGTGGGGCGACGCAAATTTGGTAAAGTTCAATGCTTCAAAAACACAGGCGTGTCTATTCTCCGCTAAGAGGAGTCAATTCGACCTGACTCCCACTTTCCGAGATGTGTCTTTACCGATCTCCAACCAGCTTGAGCTTTTAGGGTTCACGCTTACCCCTAAGTTGAACTTTGGCTCGTTTATTGAGTCGAAGGCCAAAACAGCTGCGAAAAAGCTAGGAGTGCTATCAAAGGTGAGACGGTATTTCACACCGGGACAGCTTCTGAATCTGTACCAAGCACAAGTCCGGTCGTGTATGGAATACTGTTCTCATCTTTGGGATGGCTCGGCTAAATACCAGCTGGAGGCCCTGGACTCGATAGAACGGCGAGCGAAAAGGCTCATAGGCGACGATGCATTGGTGGAGTCTAAACTCCTTAGTCTCGAGCATCGTCGTAAAGTAGCTGCCTTATCGGTCTTCTACAGGATACATTTCGGCGAGTGTGCCCAGGAACTTTTCAACTTGGTTCCCCCATCCCCATTCCATCACCGGACCAGTAGACGTACGGAGACGAGGCATCCATTCATGGTTGACACACCTTCTTCCCGCACTAAGCGCTTTGCTTCCACTTTTATATTGCGGACAGCCAAAGTGTGGAACTCGTTGCCGGCGTCTATTTTTCCGAATACCTATAATTTGGGAGTTTTCAAAAAAAGAGTGAATAGGTATCTTCTAGGTGAGCGCGCTACACCGTCGATCGCATCATCACTTAACATCAGGTGAGATTGCGGTCAAGCGCTACCCTATAAATTGTAAAAAAAAAAAAAAAAAAAAATATCATGTGTGTTAACTGCTAAGTGACTGCTAGGTATGTCTATTTGACCTAACCTCTCATCGAATCCTGAAACACCTCCTATCTGCACAAAGCACAAAATAAACTCATTAAAGTGTTATTCCACTATGATTTTTTAACATCAACGAAAAAAATATACGCAGAAACTAAACTAATGAACCTAAAACAAATATATACATACAAAACCCTTATCCTAATACGTAAATTACTAAACAATGAAATACAATCAGAAATAACTTTTACAAAAAACGATCAACTAAACAAAAAAACATTAAGAAATGCTGAAGATATAAATCTACCCTTTCCGAGAACTAAATATGGCACTAAAAATATTATGTTTGAAGGAGCTAAACTTTATAACAATTTACCTAAAGCCATTAAAAAAATAGAATGTACAAATAGTTTTAAAAAGAAAGTCGCTTCACATGTGATTGAAAACGTTCCGATATAATATTCCTATATTTGTTTGCAGGTAGAAATGTAATCTTGTGTTGTTAAATGTACTTTTATTCTGTAACCTATATTTAGCCTGCTCACTGTATAACATTATTTTATAAGTTATCTTAAGTTGTCTTTTAAGTGAAATGTAATTATTTCTTAAGACAATAAATTCTCTAAACCGATCTGGTCTAGATACGTACGCCTAGATATTTCTCTCCTACCATTATCAAATAAAATAATACCGAAGCGCCGCCGCAAGGCAAAAGATAATAAGGTTAAAATAATTACAATATTCTATGATGTTGAATACAAAACAAACAACAATACGCTCGAGAAACGTAATATTTGGTTGTAATTTTCATAGCGATAAACCACACAAAGAGCGTCGTTGTTTGGGAGTTGCTGAAGTATATTAAACTGCTGCTTAGATGCATGTTGCAAAGATAAATGGACGAAAACGGTTGCACGGTACGAAACTTTCGTTTTGTAATCATAGTTGAAGACTACGTGAATTTATCTGGAAAGACGAGACAAGTCTGCGCGTGACAGATGGCGGGACATGAATAAAATGAACTGGAAATATATCTTCAGCTCACAAACATGAATGGGGAAGTCGAACTTCAACTGCATTTCATGTAAGTTCATATTTGTGATTGGGAATTGCATTTAATGTAAGTTCATTTTCCGTCATCTCGCATCATGATGACGGAAAATGAATCTCCCAAAGATTGGAAGAGGCAAAACTTTTTGTGCCGATTTGACTCCACATAAAATGGGTTAGGGACAGGAAGATGATGTTATGTAAGCAGACAAGGGTCCAGTTGTGCATCGGTTAAGGAGGTCAAGACCAAATCATTTTAAGTGATAAATTAATATGAGGAGGCTTCGGCATCTTGCGACATCGACACCAAAACTGTTTATAAAGCTGTATTGATTTATATATCGTTTCCACTTCAAATCCTCGAGAAACATACATTAGCGATGCTTCATGTAGCTCATTATGATAAGCACTTCCAGCTCGTTGGTCTGTCAGACTGTCATGGGCGTTTATTTTCAGTTCAAAACACAGCTTGAGGGCGCTTGTACACGCTAAGAAAATTTGCCGTTCCTGCGGCAGACAAGACAAATTCTTCGTGTAGACGACAAGAATTTTGTCTTTTCCACACACGAAAACGCAACAACGTTCGCCGCGTCGTGTCTTGCGCAGATAAGATTTTTTTCGTGCACCGCTGCGAGCAGTGTACACAGTTATTTTCTAGTTAATACGACACGAATTCTTGGGTAGACCCGGCGTTTTTTCTTAGCGTGTACAAGCGCCCTAACTCCTTGAATACCGGGGTCTCATGCAATTGGTTTTCTGTTGTTCTCGATTCGACTACGTATGGAGCTGTAGATTGCCACTGGTTTAGGGGAGCATCGAGTCCACAGCGAATCATCAAATAATTCATGTCTTAATCATTTATCTAAATTTTTAAATACATTTACAAATATTTACCAGCGGAAAAGTTTTAGACAAGAACTTTCAAGGAGAGCAAAATCAGAGAAAACTTTTGCCTAAATAATAATAAGGAGAGTTGTAATAAAAGTGTTTACAAAATCCTGCAAAATTTATTAAGCTCTGGTAATTGTGTCAGTATTTTAAACATAGGCAATAGCCATTGCCTGCAAATATTCTCGACATTCATTGTTCAATAATTCCTGCCCTTATCCTACGCTGCATGGGGTCGGCACAACAGGTAATCTTCTTCCACTCTCCTCTATCATTCATCATCTCAGCGCTCACTCCTTTCTTACTCATGTCATCTTTCATACGTCCATCCATATTTTCTTGGGTCCACCTCTCCTTCTTTAACCACTTTCCAGTTTCCACATACCATCTAACACTTTTCTCGTAATATGACTTCCTCCGCATGACATGCCCGTTATGTTAGAAAAACTTGACGCAAACGAAGTCACGGACACCCAACTAGCACCGTATTATGACTGAAACGAGCAAACTCATAATGATAACACGAAGTTGATCCCCTACAAATTGGAACGCTTGGGGCGAATAAAAGTTTGACTTGATTTATCGTATAGCTTGGTGGACTGATCGAAAATAGGAGTGAGGTGGATGGGGTATTACGTGTTATATTTATATTACAATTTGAATAACCTACTAGTTTTCCTAGTAAGTTTTCCGTTAGGCCGCATACATACATAAAATCACACCTCATTCCCATGGGGGTAGGCAGAGAACACGATTTCCACTTGCTACGACCCTGTCTTACCTCTTTCGCTTCATTAATTCTCGTAACATTCTTCACACATGCTCTTCGGTTTAGGGTACTCTTGACCTGGCCTAACTCTTAAAAGTCTGCTGTCTGATCGAGATACATGCGCTGTGGCTTCCCCTTATTTTTTTCTTCTTCTTTTAATATTGCTGATTGAAATGCAATAACATTTTCCATGTACCTAAGCCAAAGGTAAACCTTCTAAGACAGCTGGTTCTCAAACTTTTTTGGTCACGGAACCCTTTTGACAAGCAAAATACTTGACGGAACCCTTCAATAAAACAATAGTTTTTAAAAGTGTATTCTTTATTATAGAAGCATAATAAAAGAACAATGAAACAGTTACTAATTATTTTGATTTTTTTTCTAAATTCTTGCGGAACCCTAGGGTTCCGCGGAACACACTTTGAGTACCGCTGTTCTAAGACAAAGGCGTGGCTGGCCACAAAGGAGTGGCTTAACAGCAAACAAACGCTCAAGGCATGTTCAAGTCGGAGAAGATAAATATCCCATGTACACAGTACTTACGAGGTCAATTAGGTCAGATATTAAACTTTTTCATGGATATAAAACAGCATCGGTTATACGTTTGAGATTATACGTACGTAGATTACTATTGGCAAGGTAATGTTTAAATTGAAGGTTATAAGTTAGGACTAGGCTCAGTGGCGAGACTTGCGAGAAATCTACGTCCAGCACTGCTTAAGAAGTTTATTATGATTAAGGTTACCTGGAAGAAATCGCTTTCAGTGGTAAGGCCGCCCATTGCAATTTATTTAGTTACGCTTAGTGACTGTGATGTATCCTTGTGTGCAATAAAGTCCTGTCTATAGCCTTGCACACATCTAAGCGTTCTGCCAATATAACAGCTATATTTGACAGCGTTTCACTGATCGCCATCGCCATCGCCTAAAGGCCTGCGCACACCTAGGCCGCTGGCGAACGCGATCAGTGAAACGCTGTCAAATTTGACAGCGTTTCATTGATCGCGGTCGCCAGCGGCCTAAGGTGTGCGCAGGCCTTAAGATGTGCGCAGCCCTTATCTATCTAATGATGCATAAGTGATGCATACAACGCTATCCCTTTTATCCCAGAGAATTCCTAAAGGATTTTTCAAATATTTGCTAACTGGAGCACAGCTGCTTTATTATTCAGCCCTCGAACCCGAGATCTGCAACGACATTGCGAGAAATAAGGCACCCTTCCACCAGAGCGGAGAAAATCAACCTATAAAAATAAAAACGTTTGTATAGTGAAACTGGGATTTGCAGAGCGTGTAACGTTGTTTTGATCATAGTTTCTGAGGCATAATATAAATAAATGAATATTGTGGACAATCCACACAACACTACCTAGCCCTAAACTAAGCAGAGCTACGTTAAAGTTGCGCCTTTGAAAACCAGTGCTGTAGTCATAGAGATATAAGTACTACGTACTGTAGTCTTTATCGGTCGAAGGCTGTCTGTTTCAAATGCTGATTGTTCGTAATTATTGTTTCTGTGCCGACCAAAATGAGATGTTGACCAACCTGAGAGAGGTCTTAGTGTGTGTCTGTTTGTTGGCCTGCCTGTGGCTTCGTAGCTCCGAAGCTAAAGTTTAGATTTGAATGCGATTAAACGTTCTTAGCCCCGTTTGATAGAACTAATGCAGCCTTTTCAATGTTTTGAGAATATTCTTCAGCTCGGTTGGAGATAACATGTATAAGTTTTCACCGCTTTGATGGCCGGGCGGCTTTAAGAACAGACATTCGTAATCTTACTCTTCTTCCCGGAAAAGTAGGTATTCGAAGTTTATTTGCATAGAGTTAGTTATAAACTTTGGCTGCTTCAGATTTTAAAGGGGTGGTTCTGGGTACGTACTACGTAGTTTTACTTATTATAAGTATTATTAATATTGAAGACAATCCACACAACACTATCTAGCCCAAAATTAAGCCGAGCTTGTACTATGGGAACCGGATAGCTGATATAATACTTAAATACCAATTTTTTGGAAATGTATACTTAGAAAATACAATATATCACCCAGACAGAGAACAAACATCTATGTTCACCACACAAGTATTTGTTCCCGGTGGGGATCGAACGAACCCAAGAACTTCGGCGCTGAAGGCAGACCTACTACCAACTACCAACAGAGTTGAAAGGCCAGTCGAATATCTCAGTCTTTCACGTGTGTGCGGATGTACTCGTACTGGGGCCTTATTCTCGGGCCGATCTAGATCATTTTGCAATTTTATCTTATTGCTTCTTTTCGAAGAGAGAATTACAGGTTTCCTTGAGTAATTCATCAACGACCTCATCGTAGAAGCCTTGACAGCTACGGAAATACGGAAATACGGACAACGTAGAAAAAGTGCGGGGTTGTGAAAAGAAGCAATAAAATCAAATTGCAAAATTATCGATATCGGCCCGAGAATTAGGCCCCTGGCTAGTAGTTTAGTTACATTATAGATTTGTACTGCAATCCCAGTCCCAATTAAAGATAATGGCGAGCGATAGCAGTCTGTAAATACATTTGTCGTGATTCAAGAGCTCGATAACAAAACAACGAACCTAATACGTATGTAACAATGCATTTGATCACGACGGAATAAAAATAAATAAATATTCGGGACAACCCACTCAGCACTAAACCCTAAACTAAGGAGAGCTTGTACGATGGGAACCAGATAGCTGATATAATACTTACATATTTTTCTTTGTAAATACATACTTACAACGCGGTCACATTAACTAGACGCTTGGCCATATGACGTTATTTTGGCGCCCAAGTACGGTGTGCAAAAAAAACCCTGCGTGATAAGTTTCACGAGATTTCTCCCTTCACTGTGTATAACTTTCCCCATGTTATTCTGGTTTGAACACAGTTCAACAGTTAATATTCAACAATTAGCATTCCAGCGATGCGTCGAGCGTTGTATAATACAATCTAACACCCAAACAGAGAACAAACATCTGTATGAATGCGATACTAATACAGAATGGGTAATTATAAATTGGTCTCATCGATTGATAATCTTATTCTTCTTGTCGTGTCACTACTTCTTTCGAACCAGTAGTGGTGATAGGATTAAGTCCGCGCCAAAGAGGCTCCTTTCGTGCACTTGACACATGCTTTCGCACTTTAAAGTCGGTGATTTATATTAGCATATATGGAGAGAGCTATGCTGGTAATAAACACTAATTGATAGAATCAGAAATTTGGGCAGGTCATATAGCTCGACGAACCGAATAAAAGGGGGATAAAAGGATCTTAAATGGCGATCACAAACCGGAAGATGAAGCGTAGACGTCCCACCCGGTGGACCGAAGACATTGTAAACATCGCTGCAAGTTTTTGGTATGGTTTGCGCTCGGAAGCGCCCACGAAAGTGATATTATTCATTTGAAGAACTATTTAAATAAGATGGAGGCAAAATCGTAGCGTGTTTAAAAGAGAGACCAAACTGGTACGCTGCGCTTTTCGTTAAACCTTATTTTGAGTTTAACTGTTGGCAGAAAAAAAGATGACCAATCTCACCTTTAGAAGAACTCCTTCTGTTGCTGATTTCAGTCTCACCTTTTCAGTGACGGGCATGCCACCAATCTCCTCAGATGTTATGCAGTCCCCTTTCAGCCAGTTGGCAAACCTCCCTAGTTCGCCGAGCATGTTCGCCGGCGATAGTGAACTAAGCGCCATTTTAACACGAAACTTTCAACCCTTATTACATTTTAATTACAAAATAATAAGAATTAAAAATCAATTTAAAATTGTTTTACCTAGATTGTTTTAGAAAGTTATATTTAGCGTGTCACATTAAAACACTCCGCGGTAACTTAAAACTTCTAAAAAAAATGAAATCTTATAAACTTGGAAAGACAAAACTTTTCTAATTCTCTTAGTTTAGTCTAATTAGAATACTTTTCCGCGCACTTGCGGAGAATACGTCTTCTTTCTCCAGTGGCGGGCGAGCGACTGACTGATAGAAGATAACAAATAACAATCGGGAATCACGACTGCCCTTAAATTTTACAAGACCTTTAGAGAAAACCAGCTTCATCACACTGGTTTTAGAGCATAAAATCAAATGCCGTGTTAGGATACAGGGTTCATAGAGCATGCGCGCGGGAAAGAGACGATGATACAGGGTAAGATGAGTAAAAAGGGGATGGCGGCAATTTTCGCAATTTGCTTCCATTTCCTACTCGATGTCGTAACTCGCGACGTATGAGGGGGTTGCAATATGTACATATGTATGCAATTTTCATCTCCTACATAAACTACCTACATTATTTTATGTTCTAATTTAATATAAAGGTAATGCACCAATTAAATATCTTATAGCTTCGGTCTCTGCCAAAGCTTTAATTGTCTGTTTATATGAAACTAAAGCTTAAGATATAGATTCTTCTGTCTGGTATCTGGTATATTTGAAGATAGCAAGATTAACATAATTATTAACGCAACACTAAGTCACATAACGAGAAAAGTGTTAAGCCTTGCACACATCTAGCACAATGGTGATGGCGACCAGTAAACGCTGTCAAATATGACAGCAATAATTGACAGAGTTTCAATGATCGGCATCACTCTTTAGTCGGATTTTTAATTAGACGAAGCCAGCTGACGTTTACTGTGTTGTCAGTTTTTGATAAAATAAAAATAGTGTTGTGACAAAGTGAATGATTGAAAAAACTCCTGAATGAATGAAATTGCCTCGTTTTTCTAGTGAATAGTACTATTCACTCATTGTTCATTCATCTGATTGAACGAGAACTGAATGCAGCACTATTACTTTAAATATGGCAACATTATTTTACAAAGTGACATTAGCTACTGTCAGTCGGTATCGTCTAATTAAAAATCCGAGTATAGATGTGCACAGGCCTTTAGATATGGTTGATGGTGGTTATAGAAGAAGTAGACCAAAGAATAGATGGATGGACTGTGTGAGAGATGACATGAGCAAGAAAGGAGTGAGCACTGAGATGACGAATGATAAAGGTCAGTGGAAGAAGAAAACCTGTTGTACTGACCCCACTTAGTGTGGGATAAGGGCAGGTAGATAATCAAAATGCATATACTTTTTGTGGTTGGTAGGTAATTTTCTGGTTTAAGGTTTCACCAAGGATTTTTTTTTTGTGGTGTTTGTCAAGTTGTTTTGTGACATAAAACCTTTAACTATATATTTTTTCACATCAATTACTGTCTACATTGTCACTACAATAATCTTCCTCTTTAGAAGTTGCAGTGTCATATTCTGCAAAGTTTATTTGCTGTAAGTGCCAATAAGGATATCTAGCATATTTTATTTTAGAATAACACACTTTCTTATCCTTAAAATGTGACCAATCCAAGCCTATCACTAAAATAAGTATAATCTCAGGTTCATATCAGTATCAATAAAATCTCTGATCTGCTAGGAACTAAAATAACTACCTATATGACAATATCTAGCAGTAATTCAGGTATGCATTTACCTATCAACCTACTTTGATTTGCTATTCATTATCTATTTTGATGGAACTAGATACCTCCATAGAACCCAGTTTTAAGTATGACGAGGACCAAACTGTCACACAACTACTGTTCAATGAGAGTATGTGCCAAATCCATTTGTAGACTTTTGTCTGACTACTCTCCTTAGACGTTGTCAAATAATCTTTAGTGGGTGATTGGTTCTAAAATATTCTCTACTCTTGAGGGATATCTAACGAACCTGGGGATTGAAGTCGTGAAGCTATTTCTTTTTTACTTGTTAGCGATAGAGTTATTCAAACCTACATGTATTTTTATTGTATTCAACAATTTTTTATCAGTCCAATGCGAAAACAATGCTTCGTCGTCGTCGTGGAGTTTATGTAAATATAATTGCTTGGACTTACCTTTGGTGTTTGTATGATGTCCATAGCGATTATTGCTGAATCGTTGGATTTATAGAGTTCCTTCACGTCAACATGAGCACAGCACAGTAAAATCTTTAGCAAAAAAAGGAACACAACACTTGACAAACTCTAGGAAGTAGGCGATGTAGGTACAGGTAAATCTCAAATATTTCTTTGTTGCAATTCGATCACCAAAACTTCTGATGTGACAGAACAGAGGAAATAAGACGGGAGAAGCTGTTGCTCGGAAATTAACTCGAAAAACCAATGGGGCGGATAGATACAGGGAAAAACATAGAATATCAATAGCGAAATATTGACCGAATTTGATTTTGCATGCACAACTATCAATCTTGTCAACTTCAAATTTCATCAACATCAATGTCAAAATGGTGTTTCAGTCAGTGTAAGTCCAGCTGTACCGCTCTCTACTGTCATGCAAATATCATCGCACACCAGTCACACGTCACACCACACGTTAATCAAAAAGGTCAAAGAAGTGGTATCAAAATATACAAATAAATTAAAAAAAAACATATCTCATGTCATGTCAGTCAAAGTCAAACGTGTCAAGCTGTCAAGTCTAGTAATCAATCAATCAGTCAAGTTTATTTTCTTGCTAGAGCTGGAGCGGTTGATCGAGCAGAAATAAATAAAATAAAACTTATTTCTTGGATTAGCTTCAAAAGTGTATAGAAACGTTATTGTGAGTAACGCAACATGGCTACAACGATTCCTGCTGATAGGAACGAGGAACGCCGCCGCAGGGTAAGTCAATATTCGCAAAATAATTATCACGCAAATAATCATCAATGATTCATTCTGTTTTTGCGTTTATCTCTACTGCGACAATAATATGCTAATTCGGGTACGTAAAATATCCTGTTTAGAGGTGTTAGACGGGTTATTTGACCGGTATTGATCTGATTTTATTTGGAAATGTTTACCCACCACCCGCTGTAGGTGTATTTTTGTAGGTATTGATTTGCTTTTTATGTCGCGACCAAAACATTGGAAATTTCCAGATTGCTACTCCAAATCTTTGTCAAAAAAAGGGTCAATGACCGTCATCGTTATTGTGACACAGTTGTAAATACTGGTTATCTAAATTATCTAATTGGTCAATAAACAATATATTATAGTCAAATCAATACTAACATTAACATGTTGTATCACAAGACTATACACCACTATTTTGTAATTACCAAAAAAAAAAGGCTGAGTCCATTAATACAGGTACTGTACGAACAATTTATATATTTTTTTTTTTTTTTTTTTTTTTTTTACATATTATAGGCTTGCGTTTGACCGCAATCTCACCTGCTGTTAAGTGATGATGCGGTCGACGGTGTAACACGCTTACCTAGAAGATACCTGTTCACTCTACTCTTAAAAACATCCAAGTTATAAGTGTCCGGAAAAACAGACGCCGGCAAGGAATTCCACTCCTTGGCTGTCCGCAACAAAAAAGTTGAAGCAAAGCGCTTGGTGCGGACAGTTGGAACATCAACTATGTATGGATGTCGCATTTCCGTACGAATTATTATAGTATAGTTATAGTTTATAATTATTAATACGGTTACCGTACGAACAATTTATAATTATTAATACGGGTACTGCAGGGGAAGGGGGGGGGCACTATTCTTGAAATTAAGTAGGTATAATGATATAAAAAAAAAAAAAACCTAACAACCTACTGTTACTTTTGTGACTTATGTCGGAGTGCCCCAAGTTTGAATCTGGATTTTTAAAACACTTTACAGTCGCCTAAAAGGCGTAGTAAAGTTAAAATTTGGGTTGGCTTTAGTATTGTTAGGGAGGAGGAGGGACGGGGGAGAGGTCCTCTCTGCACTGACATGCACCATTCTTGAAATTAAGTAGGTATAAAAAAAAAAAAACCTAACAACCTACTGTTACTTTTGTGACTTAAGTCGGGGTGCCCCGAGTTTGAATAATATCCGTACGAATAAATATAATTTATTCATCCAGCACCCGTACAAATAGTCACTTCCAATAATTAAAGCCAGAGTGCCTGTCATGCTGTAAAATTAAGAAACTATCCACATTTCATTCAAACGTGTATGAAATGTGTGAAAGATGATATGAATAAGAGAGGAGAGGATGCAGAGATGATGGCTGGCAGAGGGGATTGGAGGAGGAAGATATGTTGTGCCGACCCCATACAAAGTGGGATATGGGCAGGAAGAAGATTTGTATGAAATGTTTATGTATACTATGGACATGTATAAGGCCACAACACAAAAACCTTGTACACCATGATCAAAGGTGAATTTCTAATTGGATTAAGAAATTTGTATGGATGCCATACCCAATTCTTTTCTGTTCATTGAAATTTGTATTCTCAAAACTAGACTCTCTAGGTCTCTAGATCTAAAGTATGCAGGCACTTACTCACATACAGTATAGGGTTCTCCATAAATGGTGTTTTAAAATATTTAAAGTTTTTAAAATATTAAAAGATGGAGCCGGCGTTAGTGCCGATCAGTCCCTAAGGCCTCTGCCTCGAATTTAGCGGGCAGCGGGGCGGCGGCGGCGGCGGCTCTGCAGCGGGGCCCAATTCGAGGCAGAGGCCTAAGAGTTATTTGTCGAGTGTGATTAGGATTCGATGGCGCAGCGGTCAGCGCAGCCCCGTATCAAGGGGAAGGTCGCGGGTTTAAATCCCGCTCGGGTCTTAACTTTTAGGACATTATAAAAATCTTACTTTAATCTTCTTATAAAACATATTATTGTTACAACTTCGTATTTCTTGTACACTTTGGCTTCTTTTGAGAGTAAGTAACCTGACCAGTTTAATGAACACAGGTGCTGCTAGGACCTCTGCCAGAAAGCTTCCTCCGCACAGACGGAGCCCCAGACAATGCTGCATCCAATGACGCTGACTACCAAGCTGCTTTGGCGCTGCAGCAGCAACTATGTGGTGCCACTGTAAGTATGTTATACAGGGAGGGCATGTTCAGAGTACCTACTGACATGGTGGGATACCATCAAAAGCTATTAGAAAGAATTCTCTTAAAAATAGATAATAGTTACGTTGCAAAACCTTCAATGCCAGTGTTGGTGAAATTTCTGAAAGTTTTTATACTTTTCTTCAAATCTATTTTTAACCGACTTCCATTAAAAAAGGAGGAAGTTCTCTATTTGGTTTGTATGTTTTGAAATATTTGTTAACTTCGTTATTTATGAACCGATTTAAAAAATAAAATACATTGAGATTCTTTTGTTTTTAAGTCGGTTTTTCTTTAACCGACTTTAAAACAAAATAATCTCAATGTTTAAGGAAGTTGGTGGATGGAAAATGCTCAAAATAATAAATCTGGTATGTTCAGCAGTGGACTTCTACAGGCTAATGATGCTGAAGTACACATGCTATAAAAATATGCAAAATACCTGAATAAATTACGTTAATTTCGTGAATTTTTATTACATTTCTTTTTACATTCGAAATTGTTTGAAATGCAACCTACTTGTTGGAATCTGCCTCACTGCTATTATTTACCAACATTTAACTGCCGTTCGTGTTTATTAGCATAACCATTTTGCCTAATTGTTTTATTGCTTTTTGCAAAATGTTCCAGAGACATTCTAGATCCCTGAGTTTGTAAAGATTAAGTTTATTTTATACAGTTTAAGGGTATCCGTCCCCAAAGGGTAAAACGGAACCGGACCTCTTATAATGCCACTGCGGTTACTTATCTGGCTCCGCTGTCCGTTCGTCTGTCTGTCATCAGGCTATTATATCATGAACTGTGATAGCTAGACAGTTGAAAATTTCACTGTCTTTTGTGCAATTTGTGCACTACAGACCCTGTTGTGTAAGGATATAAATTTTAATGTGCCCTGTACCTAGTCTGAGTTTCACTCCATCAGTTAGAAGAATTCGTTTCGATTACGTGTCTCTCTCTTTTGTTAGAAAATCGATGAGACAACTCATTTCGATCGTTTCTACGTAACTTATCGTTGTTGTCTCATCTTTTCTTCATACAAAAGAAAGAGCCACGTAGGCGAAACGAGTTTTTCAAACTGATCGATAAAACTGCGACTTGCCCTTCTGTGTGTCAGAGATTTCGTGATAAAGTGAACTTCTCCAAAATAAATACAGATAAAAGTGTTTATATTTATTTAGTGAGTTTAACCTTGTTGTGTTCATTATCGATTCTCGGTGCAATGCGTAATACGTTACATTTATTTCGTCTGTGCTTTCACTTTAGAAGATTTTTGTTTTTATAGTTTTAATTTAATTAATTAAAACGGTTGCTTCACGAAATAATAAAAAATAAGATTAAAATGTTTAAAAGCTATAGATTACAGAAAATGACAGTAAATATATATACAATAAAAAAGATGTTTTGTCAAATCTGTCAGGTACCACCCGCTGGACCGCCTCTCACTGCAAGGTTGAGCATCACTATTGCTCAGGCAAAACTCGTCAAAAACTATGGTAAGTCAGCTTTTACATCTTTTTCCCAAACATGTACGGAAAGAGCATTATTTTGACAACCTTCTTCGAGATAAACCGAAATTGCTGGAGCCTAATTCTCGGGCCGATCTTGATCATTTTGCAATTTTATTTTATTGATTCTTTTCGAAGAAGGAATGGCAGATTTCCTTGAGTAATTCATCAACGACCTCATCGTAAAAGCCTCGACAGCTACATTATACGGAAAACGGTGAAAAAGTGGGGGGTTGTGAAAAGAAGCAATAAAATAAAATTGCAATATGATCATGATCGGCCCGAGAATTAGGCCCCTGTACTGACCAAATACATGCGAGCACCGACACCGAAAATCGATTACTGTCGTTTTCAGCGGCCAGATAAATTACATAAAAGCACAGAGCACCAAGCACGCTTTTGCTTATTACTTCTTTATTTCGTGCATAAGTGTAATTTAAAAATGGAACAATCTATTACTCCAAAACATGACAACCAAGGAGATAACATAGGTTTTATTTTGAATTAAAAAGTTCTGCCTTAGGTACTAAAAGCTAAGCAAGGTGCTGCTAAGTAGTATTTTTCCGCGCATTATATTTGACAAAAGTACTATACAGGACGTACCACGGATATGCCACCTTGAATATTGTAGATGGAACATTTTATTGAAAGAAGACATTATTTGAATTAAAAAAAAAACTTTAACTGCATTCATATATGTACCTATATTTAAATAATTACATGGTTGAACCGGGAAACGAACCCGTTACACACAGAAAAATAATCATAGGTAAAGCTACAGGAGCTTTATCATTCCGATCTAAAGGCTTCGTCAAAAGGTTAATTTTTTGCGAAATAAAATAGTGTCAGAAATAAAAGGAAGACCATAAATTAATTTCAACATTTTTAATAAAAATATTCAAATAATGTATTTTTTGTAATAATGTGGCATGTCCGTGGGACGCCTTGTATAAATAAGCCTTGGCCACAACTAGTCATTGATGGAATCACGTACACGTTCGTATGTTTGTTATGTACATTATGTATGTAGGTGTATACAAATGTTTGGCGTATTTGGTTGCAGCCAGCAGGTTTGTAATAATGACAATGTTAAAGGTCTGACCCGCATGGATCCGTACGTTCGCCTCCGCGTCGGTCACTGCATCTACGAGACCCACACGGACCCCAGCGGTGGCAAGACCCCTCGATGGAACAAGGTCATCCACTGGTGAGGGCACTCACATTCTCACTAAGGAGAGACTTGAGTCTGAGTCGAGCCTCAAGCATAGTTTTTTTTTCAATTGAGAACTGTCAAAAAAAACCTAAGTACTTGAGGCTTAAGTACTGTTTCTGAATACAGGCCTAAGTTTTTTTTTGTTTTTGGAAGTGTGAATTCGAGAGCACAAAATACAAATTTATTTATTTAAGAATTCAGTTTTGCAAAAATCAAGATATACAATGGACCACGCACTAGGACTTGCCTGTATCGCGGGAGACCTTTAAGAGTTTACAAAATGCGAAATCATGATTTGAAAGAGTGTTCTTTAGCTTATGATTCTTTCTGCTATTTATTTAGTTATAAACTTATATTATTAATTACATATAGTCGAGGAGGGTTTGAGAGATTCAATAAAAATAAATATTAACTTTATTGTAAAATGTTATATAATTCCAATCCAGAGTTGGTAAGTAAGTAATAAAACAAGTTTATCTCAAGAAGCAAGCAATAATTTATTTACACACGAATATGGTCACAAAACGCAACGATAGCGCGATCTAGGATCGTAACAAATTTTGGGGCGCCATCTAGTTCTGAATTGTGTAAACCAAAACAAAAATAACATTAAACAAATGTACTTATAATTCGCAGTCTGCTGCCCCCTGGTGTGAACTCAGTTTATCTTGAGATCTTCGATGAGTGCTCTTTCACGATGGACGAGCTCATTGCGTGGACCAACATCGCCATCCCACCAGCCGTTCTTAGCGTGAGTATTACAGAACATACTAGAACGGCCATGTGGCCGGAAAGTGTCGCCAAAATGCATAAGCATGTGTTCTCCATACAAATTCAACAGTTTTTTCGGGAGTCGTAAAGTGAAAATTGCCTTGCAGCAGCGCAAGAATTACTTCCCGAACAAGTTAAGCGACAATATAAAACATAGAAATACTTTCTTAACATCTTCCTTTCTTTGTTTTTCTTAGAATCCTCATATTTAGTGACATTTTAAAAATAATAGTGGAAATGTAAAACTGGCGAAATCGTCTCCCATACAAACGGCGCATGATCGCCTTTCTACTATAGTCTCATACAGTATTCTGTGTGCATGAGCATGTGTTCCTTTCTCCATCAAAATTCGGCAGGTTTTTGGGAGTCGTAATATGAAAAATTTCCTTGTTGCGCAATAATTACTGGCAGTTGCGTAATGTCTTTAACAAACTAGATAGGTATGCCAACATTTTCCTTCCGTCTTGCCGTCGCCCAAGTCAAGAGTGAACAAGTGGATTATAGCTAAACGTGCTCCACCTTAGGCTGCATTATCACTTTCCATCAGGTGTGATGTCAGTCAAACGTTTAGCTACCCATAATCTATATTTATAAAAGAAAGTCGTGTTAGTTACACTATTTATAACTCAAGAACGGCGGAACCGATTTGGCAGAAAATTCGTGGGGAGGCAGCTTCAAACCGGGAGAAGGACTTATGATACTGCTTATCCCAAAAACGAACCAAACAAAAACGGAACGGGCGAGTGAAGCCGCGGGCGGCCGCTAGTAAAACATAAAAAATACTGGCGTCTGAAGTAGTTTTATTAGAACTTGTATACAAAACAGCACAGCACAGGCACAGGGCAGACAATAAAGGTAAACAATAAATGTATTTCGTGTATCTGCAGGGAGAGACGCACGAAGACTGGTATCCCCTGAACGGGAAGCAAGGAGACGGTGTCGAGGGGATGATTAACTTAGTCCTCAGCTACACTGTACGTATATCTTGAATTCTTCAAAAAAGGCGTTTTAAAAGTTTTAAAGGGTCGGCAACGCGCTTGTGATGCCTCTGGTATTGCAGCCGTCCATAGGCTACGGTAACCGCTTCCCATCAGGTGGGTCGTATGCTTGTTTGTCAACTTAGTAGTATTAAAAAAAAATAAGGCCTCTTCCTCTCTTTTGGCCAAGTCCTAGTCGAATTCATGCGCGAAGGGTTTCATACCATCTATAAAAACTGCAAAATAATCAGCTGATTACCATAGTACAAACGCTGCTTAGTTTGGGGCTAGATTGTGTGGGGTGTCCAAAATATTTTATCATATATTTATTTTTGCCTAGCAGTGGGATACCATAGCAGGCCTTTTATGTAAATAAGAGATCTAAAGAGTTCATTGGTTATTTCGCACCTCGACAATACTCAAGGCCGGCGTTCTGTTCGCTTGTCAGGTGGGTCCAGCGCACGCGTCTCCGTACCCTCAGATGATGGTGGTGCCGTCCACCGGCATGGGATACGCAGCCATGCCCATGTACGCGGCGCCGCAGCCAGTGCCGCCGCAGCAGCCACCAGTCACGCCGGACCAACTGCAACAGGTATTGTTGGCGGCAACAACCAGTGTTGCCAGTGGCAGACAGTCAACCTAGTGGGAGGCGATAATGTACATCATGTATTGTACACAGTTATTACGATGCCAGTTAAGCCACATGCACACTGGAGCAATTCAAACATGATCATTTACTTTTTTGTTCTGGCACTGTATACTTATACCTTGTCCTTGATACTTTATAGGGCGGATCCGACTTGGATAGGTTAGGTTAGGTTAGAACATAAAAATTACGCACAAGGCGAGCGAGCAGAGCGAGCGTGCCGCGGTAGCGGCCGCCGCGCCGCAGTGCCAGTGAATGTCTTTTTCCCAATAACCTCAAAGGGGCTGCCTGTTTAGTACAATTAAATGTGAAATTACAGGCACGTGAGGCTGAACATCTGTAAGCCTCAAGTTGATGGACGCACGGCAGTGCATCGTAGGGCACGTTCCTGACGTGCGTGACCTACGAGGCAATGCTTTGTTATAGGCGATAGTTACCGCTTTACATCAGGTGGGCCATAATGCTTGTTCGATCAGCTAGTAGTATAAAAAAAAAGTCAAATATAACATGAGACAGCTCAAAAAGTAACATAACATTTTACATGGCATTTTATTACACAAAAACATTCTTGGATGTATTCCGTTTCTCGATATATTTTTTGTTTGCGGGGAAATATTTTTAAGTTTTATATAGATTGAGTTAGATTCGGACAACGACAGTACCCTTGGTGTTGTTGGTGTCTATGGGCGACGGTGACCACTCACCATCAGGTGGGTCGTAAGCCCATTTATCTATCTTTTGCACAAAAAAACGACGAAAGCAGCCTCTTGAGGTGCACTTTTTTCGTCACATTGATTTGAAAGAACTGGTAACACGAAAAGATGGTTGTCGATTTTGGTACCCGTGAATGGGTGTTTTTTTTATGTAATAATATAGAAACTGACTTAATGGCCAAACTGCTGAACTGATTTTGATGAAATTTCTATGGGAGCAATCCGAAAGTATTATTTTTCGGATTATTTTTGACAGTTCTCCATTGAAAAATGACAAAAATCTATGGTTGAGGCTCGACTGAAACACTAGAATATATGCGGGCCTTAGAATGTTGAATTAAAATATTTTTTCTTACTCTTTTTCAGATAGAAGAAATGTTCCCAAGCATGGACAAAGAGGTGATAAGGTCGGTCCTCGAGGCGAATCGAGGCAACAAGGATGCAACCATCAACTCTCTGCTGCAAATGTCTGAATAAATAATACTTGTGTACTATTTATTATGCATCAAAGCTTCGTATAGGTCATCGTTCACTACACTGGTTCGAGTGCACATAACTTCTAAATACATTTACAAAGGAGATGTTTCATAATGTGCCAGGTCTATGTACACTTTTAAGAAAATGCGCTTAATAATGCCACAAAAAAACTAAATTCACAAAGATTTTTATAATGTCCCAAAAGTTAAGAGCCGAGCGGTCCGAGTTGACTATAACGTCAAACCTGTAGATGGAGCCACGGTCGCGTTAGTGCCGAACAGTCCATATGAGTTATTCGTCGAGTGTGATTAGGATCCGATGGCGCAGCGGTCAGCGCAGCCCAACAAGAAGAAGGTTGCGGGTTCAAATCCCTCTCGGCTCTTAACTTTTGGGGACATTATAAAAAAATAGTTGTGATTTCCTTAAGTGTAGTGCACTTTAAATTCATATTTTTATAAACAAGTACGTTGTACAAAAAAGTTCAATAGTGATTGATTTTTTGTAGCGGTGAATACCAAAAGGTGCCGTGATGACAGTTTTACCACAGTGACTGACACAAATAAGTAATAATTGGCAGCGTTAGTTGTCAAAATGACATTTCTACTACTTCGCGTCATGTCGGTCCGCCATGTTTTAGGAACGTTGTGTTGCTCGTGTTGGTCGAGAAAATCTATAAGTACAAGTAAACGAAGTAAAATTAAAGAAAAGTAACGATTTAAATCGAATACTCTTTTGCAAAGCTGTATTTATGATTACGATTAGTGTACACATACCTAGCGCGGGCTTTATAGCTTCATGAAACATCTCATTTGTGCTTTATTTTTAATTGAATCAACTATTGCCTAAGCAATAGGCAATATGTATAAGAATTATTGCACTAATAACATTCAATTTCTATAAAATATTATAGAAAATGTATGTTACTGTTTTTAAATACTTGACAAAATTTGATGCAATTTCAAGTAACAGATACGTTTCTTAAAATTAAAGAGAAGTATTTAAGATTATTTATCGTGTTATCTCTATCTATATTATCTTATTAATTATAACTCTTTATTATGTAAAAAATATAATCATCTATCACTTTTCAAATGCTATCTTAATTATATAATAATAAGAAAGGTGCTTATAAATGTACACTCGAAGAATTCTTATTACCGCTTTTTTTTATTAGCGCGGGTTATACCCAACTTTTTTATTTTTGCTCAAATTATTTTTGGCAACAGATAGAAGCAAATGTTGCCACTTTATTCCAAAATTTGCACGGTTAGTGTAAATTGTATTTCTAAGTATTATCTCGTATTTTTTATGATGTTAGGGCGCGGCCACACTAAACCAAGTAGCTGGTTGCTTTTTGAGTCAATATTAATAATTAAGTCAAAACAAATATATCTTTATTCAATGGTTATCACAAGGATCACTTTGGAACGTCTTAAAGCTAGGTGAGTCTAGGTTCCACGCGTCAATAATTTATGCACTTCATAGGCCGGCTCCATATAAATCTGTACAGTATTTTGAAAAAAAAAAATATTATATTAAGTGTATCTGCGTGATAAGTAATCGAGCAATGATATTTCTATATTTTTAATTATATTAAATATATTATATTCAATTTTAAAACACTGCTTTTACTTCTTTTGTGGTGCAACTGTCTCTAACGCAGATTCAGCCATAACCTTTGTTATTTGTGGCCACACCATATAATAGATTTTAAATACACTTTGTTAGCACAAAAATCATTAAATGCTATAATGATATAGCTAGCTCAGAAGCAGGACAACGATACCATATTTTTGTTCATAACCCGGTTACGAACTAAGAAAATAAATTCCCTCTACGTAGCTGGTTACGAAACCTGGTTACGTAAAGTCACTAAAGGGTATTGTTTGAGTAAATTGCCTAATATAACTATTAATTTAGCGGTTTTTTTGTCTAATAAACTAGTATACGGGACCCACAGTGATGTTTAAAATCTTAAAAATGATTTTGAACCTAAAGAGCTAGTCTCAGTGCATTTACAACATTTCTTCTACCAAATGTTGGTTCCGCGTGAGCACGTCTCTCTTATTTGTATGAAAAATTGATGAGACAACAACTCGTTTCGATCGTTTTCGTGTCTACGTAACGTATTTTTGCTGTCTCATCTTTTCTCTAAAGTTTCGCCTCTAAAGTAAAGAAAGAGACAAATAGGCGAAACTAAAAAAAGCAGCCAAGTGCGAGTCGGACTCGCCCATGAAGGGTTCCGTAGCATCAATTAACATAATATAAAGGTTTTTGTAGTTCGTCGAAAGGTAAATTGCGGTTTACGATTTATGACGTATAAAAAAAAACTACTGACTAGATCTCGTTCAAACCAAATATCGTTGGAAGTTTACATAGTAATGTACAACATATATTTTTTTTGGATTTATTATTCTCTTATTTTAGAAGTTAGAGGGGGGGGGACCAACTTTTTTCTACTTTGGAAGTGTCTCTCGCGCAAACTATTCAGTTTAGAAAAAAACTATATTAGAAACCTCAACATCATTTTTAAAGACCTATCCATAGATACCCCACACGTATGGGTTTGATGAAAAAAAAAAAATTGAGTTTCAGTTTCAAGTATGGGGACCCCCAAATTTATAGTTTTAGAAAAAAACGATATTAGAAACCTCAGCATAATTTTTGAAGACCTATCCATAGATACCCCACACAAATGGGTTCGATGAAAAAAAATTTTTTGAGTTTCAGTTTCAAGTATGGGGACCCCCAAAATTTATAGATTTTTTTCTATTTTTGTGTAAAAACCTTAATGCGGTTCACAGAATACATCTACTCACCAAGTTTCATCAGTCCAGCTTTTATGGTTTCGGAGAAAAATGGCTGTGACACGGCCGGACAGACAGACAGACAGACAGACAGACAGACAGACAGACAGACAGACAGACAGACAGACAGACAGACAGACAGACATGACGAATCTATAAGGGTTCCGTTTTTGCCATTTGGCTACGGAACCCTAAAAACAATGTTGTAAATGAAGTGGGGCTTGCCTTTCTGATGCTAGAATTTCTTTTTATTTTAGAAAATATTGTTTGAACGATTTTATTTCCCATCTTCGAGGGGTCAATCGTCACTCGCTTGTCGCTAGTGATCGTGCCAAATAGTTTGCCATCGCATCTCGCTTAATATTGTAATATTGGTGTATTTATTTGTAATTTTACAATGTATTAAATTAATTATTATGATTACTTTTTTATTTGCTAGTAACTACACTTAAACAAATATCTAAGTGTCGCCGCACACGGACCTCCAGCGGCAATCACAAAACGCCACCACCGGCGTAAATTCCTGTAGTTTTCATACATTCTAGATGGACTTGCCGGTTGCCGGTTGCCGCCACACACTAAAAATCGTCGACAAATAGGTACCTAATATTATTAGGTTAGGTTTTGAATACTCGGAAATGTCAGCATAGTGTCCACTAATATCCATCAATTCCACATATTCCTATATAATAATAAATAGTTTATTTATCTCTTCACAAAGTAGGTAAGTAACCTTATAAGAATAGTAGAAGGCAACAAATATTGCACATCGGCAAATTACGGCTTCATAGAGCGTAGTGTGCGTCAGAAAGAGATAGCGCTCTACGAAAGTAGAAAACCAATGTGCAATATTTATTGCCTACAACCGTAAATAATGCTAGCTGGAATAAAAGTGGATTGACTGTCTATTGTATGGAGAAAAGATGAGACACCAACTCTAACTACGTAACGTATTTTTGCCGTCTCATATTTTCTCCATGCAATAGAGAGAGACAAAAAAACGAAACGAAAACAACATTCGGTAACGAAATGTGGTAGCAAAACTCCGACTTCGGGTTCTGGTCACAAGGGCTGCGCTCTGCGGGTACAAAAAAACGATTTATTCCATCATCAATGCATTTATTCCTAATACTATTTCTCCACCTGTTTCTTCCCTATGAACTTTTTCTTTTTTCCTCCCATAACCTTCCCCTCCTTCGCTTTAACATTATCCGCTTTCCTCTTAATCGTAGTTATCTTTCCTATAAAGTTCTTGAATCTATCGTCTTTCTTCATTAGACTTTTATTAACTTTCTTGAGTCCATCCTTGATAAAGGCGTCTATATCTCTGGCTGGTTGCAATCTTTCTTGCGGTTCATCTTTCTTGATTTGAGCTTGTATTTCCTGGATTTTAGCGAGTTTAGCCTTTTTAGCGGCTTTGATGCGTTTGCTTCGCATTTCTTCAAGACTGGAAAAGAAATAATGTTACTTTAGGTTCTAAAAATCGCCAACGGTTAACGATTATGTTCTTTGCAAGCCTTTGAACAGCCTGTGTGGTTAATTTAACCAACAGGCAAGAGCTTGCGGAAAAGGACCTAAATTGCGCTCTACCATTCATGAAATAAAAAAGTTTTGAGGAGTTGGCGTAAAGTTTATCGTTCCTTGACAAAAAGTGACTGATGATCAAAACCCGCCCAAAAGAATCTACAACTGTACATTTAATAGTCCTGAGCCCGAAGTCCCAGTGCATTTACAACATTCCGTTACCAAATGTTGTTTTCGTTTTGCCTATTTGTCTCTGTCTATTGTATGGAGAAAATATGAGTCAACAACTCTAACTACGTAACGTATTTTTGCCGTCTCATATTTTCTCCATACAATAGACAGAGATAAATAGGCGAAACGAAAACAACATTTGGAGACGAGATGTGGTAGCAAAACTTCGACTTCGGGTACTGGTCAGCTCTATTGTTTACCTTGACACGACAGTTTTCATAACGATTTCGGTCTAGCAAGCCATTCTATCATGATAGGTATAAGTTATGCAAAGGGTTTTGCCAAATCGAACACAATTAGGAGGTCATAATTATACAAGCAAAAATCTTTATCCATACCAAGATCTTCGTCTTCCAGCTAAAGCCGTTCGAAACTCACCCTTCCTCCATCATCTCAGGGTCGACTCCGGCCTGCAGCCACCGCTTGTGCCTGTAGTTCTTCTTACGCTGGTCGAACTCCTCGTTATCCAGCTGTGCTTCCTGTTCTCGCCGCGTCACGCTTACCGTTGTAAATACTTTCACAGCTTCATCGTCTAAAACAGAGGTTCCCAACCTTTATTTTCTCATAGACCACTTTCAAAATTTTGCTGGTTCCAGTGGACCCCCTGCTTTTCGAAAAAAGTAAGAATTGATAGGTAAATTAATTAATTGATTTGCAAAGCAAACATTTTAATTCTTCAATATCGAAACCAGATAAATTTTCATGGAACCCCCCCCCCGCTTACGAATTGTGAACCCCTATTTTTTTGTCACGCCATCGTAGTCCCCCGTTGAGTCTCCTGTGGACTCCTGGGGGTCCACCTGGACCACGTTGGGAATCAATAGTCTAACTCTAAATCATAATAAAAAATAAGAAAGAAATAATAGAAGAGATGTTTCATAATGCTAGATGCCTCATAATGCATAGTCTGCACATTTGTATGAAAAATGCAGTTATTAATAAAGATTACCAGAATAATATTAGTTTAAAAAACTTAAGCAACCGACTCCATGGCCAAACTATTAAAATTAATTTCTATGGGATCAATCTGAAAATATTATTTCTCAGATAAACAAAATTTTTTCAAATCATAAATGACGAAGTTATGCTTACACAAACATTAAAATTTCTATAGGACTAATCTGGACAAGTGGAAGTATAACCTTCCAGATTAGTCCCATATAAATTGTATCAAAATCGGTTCAGCAGTTTGGCGAAGTCGGTTTTTCACGTTTTCTTAACTTCAGTTGTCATCTATTTATTCTTTTGTAGGCGTGTTCTACTAACAGAATTATATATTTTTCCTTATAATTTGTTAAAACCAAGTTCAACACACCATCGATCTTGTATTCGGTGAGCTTAGTGCCAATCTTGGTCTCAATCTCTCCCAGTCTCAGGATATCGTAAGGAGTTATGAGCGATATGGCCATTCCACTGCGACCCGCTCTAGCCGTTCTGCCTACCCTGAAATATAAATGACACAAATTGGACTCTGCATCCAACGCTATCTTCTTCCTGCCCATATCCCACTTTATAGCTGGCCTCTGAGCTCAGTTGGTAGTAGCTCTGCCTTCTGCGCCGTAGGTCGTGGGTTCGATCCCCACCGAGAGCAAATATTTGTGTGGTGAACACAAATGTTTGGTCTCTGTCTGGGTGCTATATTGTATTCCAAGTATGTATTTACAAAAAAAAGTGAGACGCAGTGCTATACCCGGCATGCACTCCCATGCCGGGTATAGCACGTTCTTAACGTGCGTGACCTGCGAGGTAATGCATTGTCTTGCAGCATTTGTAGCCAAACGCATTTCAAAGTCAAAATCAAATATGTATTTATTCAATACTAATAGATCACTTTGAAACGTCTTGAAGCTAGGTGAGTCTAGTATAGAAAGTTCCACTCGACCAAGCCTAGAACAGGCAACAAACTACGGCTTGGTTCCTACCGTTTTTTTGTATGATCCTATTACAAAACAAAAAAGAATAGCAGTGAAGTTCCAGTTTGGATCGGAACCAAATGGCAGAAGATCGTTATCTCTGCCGTGGAGGCAGACGTATCAAGTCTACAAAGGCAGAAGACTCACCTATGGATGTACTCCTTGGCTTCTAGCGGTAGTTTATGATTGACCACGAGATCCACAGTGGGTATATCCAGGCCTCTCGCCGCCACGTCTGTGGCCACCAGCGTGCATTTCAAATTGGATCGGAACTGGGTGAGGGCAGAGGATCGTTCTCTCTGCCGCATGTAGCCGTGAAGGCAGACGTTGTCCATGGATATCGCGTTTAGCATCATTGAGAGGATCTGGCATTCTCTGTGAACGAAATCAATAATTATTTTTTATAGGAATTACTGGTCGCCATTCGAGAACCTTAATTCTCCAACGGTTGTCGTAAGTAGTTGCTATCAGGTTTTTTTTGAGGGCCAAAATTTTGCGACTAGTTGTCAATTCTAATCTAGAGGCCTTATAAAAATATGTCTAAAGACAACAGTGCTTAAAACACTGCTATCTCTTACCACTGGGTCATGACAAACAGTGACAGGACTAACTTTAAGCAATAGTTAAATTTAAACTGCGTTTATAAATATGGCTGTAAGTAACTACTGGGAAGTATGGCAACACAACACGCATCTCAATTGCTCATCCGAGTTGGATTCGTCGGCTCTTTTTGTGTCGAATCTACCTTATTTACTACCCTTAATTTTGAATAGCATCTGTTTGGCCTCGCGTGATATCGCTGTCATATTTGCCAGCGTTTCACTGATCACCACCACAGAACCCTTAAATGTGCTTCAGATTTCAGGCTTTAGAGAAAATGTTTTATAATTTTTTTATTGATTTTATAGTGTTTACTAGGTAGGTACACCTAAGGAAATCACAACAGCCGAACAGTCCCTAAGAGTTATTCGTCGAGTGAGATTAGGATCCGATGGCGCAGCGGTCAGCGCAGCCCCATGCCAAGGGGAAGGTCGGAAGGGTTCAAATCCCGCTCGGCTCTTAAATTTTGGGACACTATAAAAATGAATTTATAGAGATGACTTACTTTTTAGTATCAGTAAAGACTATAATATGCGAGCTCGGCTTCGTCTCCCTGTATTTCCTCAGAGCCTGGACCAGATACACGTCGCGTGCGTACGCTGGACATACGGCGTAGCGCTGATCCAGCGTTGATACTGTTAGCTGTGAGTCTGTTTCTGTCCAGATCTTCAGCTTCTGCAAGTTTGTGTTATTGTTACTGCTAGTTTTTTGTGTTAGAAATTGTGGAACATGTATTTAGAAACAGTGCTTGAGTCTGAGTCGAGCCTCAAGGACTCTCAAGCATAGATTTTTTGACAGCTCCATTGATAAAATCTATGTTGGCTCAACTTAGACTCAAGCATTGTTTCTGAATAGGGCCGTAGTATTGCATCGCTCCGCAACTGAAGAAGCGAGGTCCAAGACAGGGCTCAGGGAACTGAACAAGTCTTGTCCCTATATATCTGTGTCAGCATCCAGTCTGCTAGAACATCGTTACCATCAACCCAAAGTCCTTGGGTTCAGGTCATCTTTGGGTTGGCTGGCATGAGGTTATCAGGGGGGACAATGCACAACTGGCACAACACACCACATCATGGTACGTCAGTGCAAACCTTATTCCCCCAACTCAAATAAGAATTAAAATTTTACTTCTTTAATCTCTAACGGCGCATTCACACGCATTATTCAATTTAGTCACGAAAAAAAATGTGGAGCTGATGGAACAGATGGAAAACATATGACCTACGTGATGTCAAGTGGTAACCATCGCCTACTGTCACGCATGTCAGGAACATGCCCTAAGATGTAGCAACTTTTATGGCTACATAAACAACACCAATTCAAATTAAATAATATAGATTTTCTTACTTCTTTTTTGAGCGGTATCAATGTAGATTCCCTGACTTCATCAGTGATTGTAGCGGAGAAGAGAAGGTTCTGTCTATTTGCAGGTAGGGCATTGAATATGGTCTCCAAATCGCCCTGAAACGATTCACTGAATAATCTGAAACATTCATAAAAGTTAGATTGTGTCAAATTACCATCAGGTGAGATCGTGGCCAAAGGATAGTCAATTAATTATAAAAAAAAAAAAATTGGGAAATAAATCAGACCTCCTCCATCTTTGTAACCAACTTCAAATGAAAAAGAAGGGTTGATTCTCAATTCGGTTGTATTTATCGCATACCTTACTTAGTAATTTATGAGCCGATTGGATTTTTTTTAGACTATAAAAGCTTTTTTCTTAAGGTCCAGATTGGTCTCATAAAATTTTTATCAAAAAAAACATATTCTCAAAGTTTTTTTTACCAATTTTTTATGAAACTTGTAAGTTCCATTGGATCTACCTTTTCTCTTCTCAAGCATGTTTGTTTTGGCCACTCCAAGGCCATGTCAAGGCTTGATAACTTCCTATTATAACAGTGGCAATTAGAAGGTCATATAGCTCGAAGAACCGACAACCGCTGGGGAATTCTATGTCTCGACTGGCGCCCACGAAGCGGAAGAAAAAACGCAGGACGCCTGCCCACCCGATGGGCCGACGATATTGTTAAGATCACAGGAAGTCGGTGGATAGAAGTTAGAGTTCGAGAAGAAAAGTTCTGGAAATGTATAAGGGGCTATATCCAGTACAGCAGTGCAATTCTTCAGGTTATGCTGATGGTAAGTCTTTTGCCACAGATTATTGCCAGTAATTTTGTTTACCTGTCAGCCTCATCCAGCACCAGATATTTGATCTTCTTAAGTGAGAAAGTGTCACAGCCAGAAATGTGGTCAGCCAGTCGGCCGGGCATGGCCACTACTATGTGAGGTCTCTTAGCCAGCTTCAAGGACTCCTCCAGTTGGTCAGACCCTCCGGTTACGATGCATACCCTGAGTTTAAGGGGTTGACCGAGGATGCTAAACTGGTCTGCTATCTGCAATTTAAAATTTACTGATATTGGAAGCAAATTCATTTGGGATAATGCCTACATAAAGTAAAATAAATAAATAAATATTTTGGACAATGCACACGACACTATCTAGCCCCAAATTAAGCAGAGTTTGTATTATGGGATATACCAGATAGCTGATATAATACTTACATACATTTTTTGTTGTAAATACATACTTAAAATACAATATAACACCCAGACAGAGAAAAAATATTTGTGTCACCGCACAAATATTTGTTCTCGGTGGGGATCGAACCCACGACCTACGGCTCAGAAGGCAGAGCTGCTACCAACTGAGCTGAGAGGCCAGTCTACATAATAATCTTGATCAGATCATCTTGACTTACATTATTAAAATTCCCATAGTTTGCTTTGAAGAAAAAAAGTATTGTGTATATTCCACACAACACTATCTAGCCCCAAACTAGCAGAGCTTTTACGATGAGAACTAGATAGCTGATATAATACTTACATAGCTTTTTTTGTAATTACAAATGTAGAATAGAAATTTAAAATTATTTATCAAATTTATCTTATTACGAGTAGATAGCAATCTATAAAATTGAATTCTCTTGACTATCTTGTGTTTAAGTAGATAAGGATAGAAAGAAAAATAATTTATTTGACATAATATACACAGCTGAACAGCTACATTTGTAACTATAGTACCACAAAATAGAAAATAATTACAAACACGAATAACAAAGTAGGTACATATCTTAGCTAAAAACAAGCAACTACTCTATAGTATAGCCTCTTCCAGTATCAAATGCTATGCCAAATAGGTCCTGAACCAGATAAAAGGTTATAATCATATACCTGGTATGCTAACTCATGTGTAGGTGTTAGCACTAGAGCAAATATGCCGTAAGGATCTTCTGCCAAATGCTGCAGTATAGGCAGTGCAAATGCAAATGTTTTGCCAGAACCCGTCTTAGCTGCACCGATGCAGTCCTCACCAGATAGTATGCTGGCTATACAACCTTTTTGGATAGGTGTAGGACTTCTTATACCTGTAAAAAAAGAAATGGTTTAATAAAAAAAATTGCTATCAATGATGGCTTCTAGTCAAAATCTATGAAGGACCAGCGTGCTATCTGGCACTCACTACCCTGAGATTATAAAGGTGATCTTTAGTTTAACAGTCACAAAATAATACGAACCAAGAGTAAACAGTTGCTTGATTAGCCAAGTTTTTACACCTAACTCCGTAAATTCCTTTCCATCATTTTCATCCATATTTGCAAACAAAACTGTAACCTACTGCTATTTTGATTCAAAGAAAACTATAAATTGAATCAATTATTCTTCAAAATATGCATTATTAATAAAAGATAACCCTAGCCCGAATTAAAACAAACGGCATGGTTTGGTTATGTTTATGTGTTTTGACAGCTCAGCTGAGTGGTTTGTTTCAGGCTCCGGCCAGCTGACTTGTGTAAATGGAATTGGAATGTAGTGTTTCTTTCGCACTAAGGGTGAACTTCTGAGTTTGTCTCGCTTTCATATAAACATGCTAAAAAATCTAAAAATGGTACAATAAATCCAGGTAACAAGTAATATTTTAGTGACAGTGACAATGACAAATAATCTTGATTTTTTTCTTGAACGCAAGACATGTGTTGATTCGTTCTAAAACGGTCTTCAATTCCTTCTAAAGCATTGGATTGGTTTGTCATTTTTATAAATTAATCCATGAATTTTCCATCCACCGCAGTCAACTATAAAGTGCGTGTTATTGCATAAGCATAAGATAACATATTCTCTCTTATCTTTCGAAATCTTGTTGTAAGTTTAATTTAAAAAAAGTTTCAGTTCTTGGTTTCTAAACGAACAATCATGCGTCGGTGATCGTAATCACGCAACTCGTGCGTGTTTCCGTCGCTCGCTGTTCTGTTTTTTTAGTTCGTTGCCGTCGATTATATGAAGTAGTGTCTGTGCTTGTGCTAATTGGCGTGTGCGGGTTCGATGTTGTATAGTTCATCAGCCTCGTGGATCAGTTAAAAATTCACCGGTGGTAAGTATATTGAAGATAATACCTAGTCGCTAAGTTACCTATTCAAAACTTTACATCATTCACGATATTCAATAGAAATAATGTTGTGGTATCTGTAAAGAATGCTGAGATATCTATCTATTTAACACACGAGCTAACGAAGCGAATGCGCCGGTCGGTGGCACGCATTAACAATATAGGTCAACTCTTTTGAGGTAGCCACCTACCTGCATTTGGGCTTCGTAGAATACCTAGGTATGAATTATTTATTTAATTTAAATAGACATACATAGACCGGCATTTATTTGCTACTTCAGCGCTACTTCACACAGAATACAAACAATATTACATTAAGAAAAAACATAACAAAGTAAAACATCACAATAATTAACAAAATCATACAAAAGAAAATATAAGTAAATAAACAGAATGGTAGCAAAGGTCAACAACATAGTTATGTGTGGATAAAACTCGGAAGACTGGAAAGAAGGATTTAATAGACATAGACATTTATTTATTTATTTACTACATAAGCACACAAAAACCAGTAAAATACAAGGACACTAACAGAAGAAAGATACAAACAATACATTGATACTGGAGAAGTGCGTCGTGTTTCTTAATAAAGAGTACGCCAAACAGGCTGAAATGATGATCATAAAAATAAATATGATTTATTTTTATTCTGAATTGTCCCACTGCAGGGCCAATGCTACCCTTTCATGATTTTGCTATAAATTATTTTTTTCTATAAATTATATGAATTTTCGGTTTACAGATATTTATTTCTCAAAGACCAGAGTTCACTAACAGAGAATACATTTTTAAAGAAAGCGTGTTCACAGTGTACTGGTGTGAGTCCAGTAACAGTGATCCATATTAAATGTTTAAAGTTAGAATTGACAATTATTACAGCATAATTATAATATTAATAATATTGGTAAAAAACTTCCTCTTGGATATTGGAAGGGGTTTATTATGCTAAACTAACTCATAATGTTTACATAAACAATTAGATACATCAATATCCTCAAAGGAATTTCTGCGGTACTTCCTTAGATACTCCTACACATTGCATCAAGGCAAAGCTAGATAGTAGCACAAGGTTGAATTATCTACTTATGTACTCAGTTCTTTCCTTCCTTCCTTAAGAAAAATTCGCACAAAGCTATAAGACTGCCTATTGTACGTCGCTTTAGTTTTAGTATTTTCGTTAAATGTGTTATGTCCTATTCTTGTGGTGTTATCTATCTAATTTTCCCTATATCAGATTTTTTTATTTGTCGTATGTATAAAAAAATATATATTCATAAAAAGCATAAAAAAGGGTTGGATATATTTTTATCTAATGGATAAATTTACCTGTCTATTGAAAAATTTGCGTTAGGTGGCTTGATTTGACTCACAATAAGTACAAACTTTGCTTAGTTTGGAGCTAGATGGCGCTGGGTGAAATGTGTACCAATATAAAAGTATAAAGAGATGTCTAATGAGGGTAGTATGAGCCAAACATAATTCTGTAATTGTATATTCTATAAAACAAAATAAAATGGTGCAGAGAGGTAATATTGTCGGCATATTCATGTATTGTTTACATACATTAACTTGTATACAATGAATTAGAATTGTACACTGGTTTATTTTAAAAGGTTAATAAACTTACCTTACAAACTCAAGTCAGTTGAAACATAAAAAATTCAAAATGTTTTACCACTTTTTCAAATTTTTTAAAACACAATTGTTAAAACACACCTTTGTGTATTGTCTGAAAAATCCACCTGTCAATTTTCAGACCTTGAATACTTAAATTTGGTAGGTACATAAGTAGTGATTTAAAAAGTTTCACCTCAATTTTAGACCAATTAAATAGAAATCGCTTGTCTTATAATCTAATCAAATCTATGCACCAACTTAACAACATAGTGAGGAAGCCGGCATGTCGTAGAACCTTAAAAGTTCGGTTCGAAAATATGGTTTCAATTGCAAGAAAAAAGCCTCCCCCTGAGGCGTTCCTAAAATCTCCTTCACCACATTGGCTCTATAGAACCAGTGACACGAAAAGACCTCCTGCGTGCGTGTACCAGTAGAGTTTTCGGCACTTGATTCCAATTTCCAATATCATTATAATGCATTATTTGTTTCAGTCATTGTGTCAGTCGGTCAAAGATATTATAATAAGGCTTTCATTCCTACAGATAACTCTTCAAAATGGGCGTCTTCAGAACAGCAATGTCTGTGGCCAACAAAGGGAAGGCTGGCTTGAGGAGCAACGGAAAATTCGTAAGTTCCTTACATACCTACTCGTACAAATATATCTCGCCTGTAGCTCATAGATAGGGAACTTGTTCGGTTGTAGGCAATAAATATTGCACATCGGCTTTTCCGCTTTGTGGTGCGCTATCTCTTTCTGACGCATACTACGCTCTATGAAGCCGAAATTAGCCAATGTGCAATATTTGGTGCCTACTTGTATAACTAATTAATTATTACTACTAGCCCGTGGTGGACGCCCTTTGCCCAACTCCCATACTGTTGGGCAAAGGCCTCCTCCTCTATTTTCGTCAGTCATTACAGTCTACAACAGTAAGTACTTAATACCTACTAAGCTACTTAATTAATAAAAATCTAAACGATATTTATTCAGTAAAATCACAAAGATCACTTTGAACCTGTCTACGAATTAATTGAAAAGGCCATCTCTCAATATGTAAATCAGAATAGATATTCGCACTTGCTTCTTGTTCTTGACATGGATGGCCTTGACCATGATATCCATTACGGAATAATCTCGATCATAATGATCCTTATGTAATTCTATTAATTATCTAATCTAAAGCTTTTTTACCGATAACAACAACTTGTAGCCTGTTTTTATCATTTAGAAAGCTTTAGATTAGATCGGTGCATGCACTTGGCAACGAATGCGCTCTGTGACGTCACAAAGCGCCATGCAATATGGTAGGTACGTACCTACTAGGTGCCTATAGGAAGTACCTACTGCAATCATCACGTGCGACAATTAAATGCACAGTTGTACTAATAGTTTAGTCTTGGCCATCAGTGAATTGCATTTCTGATTGCTCCTAGTCTTAAAACAGGATATCTGAATACCAAATCAAATCATTGTTCTTCCTGGAAATGTATAGGGGAGGCCTATGTCCAGCTGTGGACTTCTTCAGGCTGTTGATGATGATGATGAAATCAAATCAAAACCATTTTTTATTATTATTCAATTGTGTCACAAGGGTTACTTTGAAAGTGGTAGTAAGTAGTTAGTGGTAGTAATAAATATTGTGAACCATCCACATAACCCCAAATTGTGCAGGGCTTTATAGGAACTAGATAACTGATATAATCTACACTAATTTTATAAGGAGGAAAGATTTGTCCCTATTTTTGTGTGTTTGTAATGAATAGGCTCAAAAAGTACTGGGCCGATTTAAAAAATTCTTTCACCAATAGAATGCTACATTCTTCCAATTTGACATAGGCTACATTTCATTTTGAAAAAATTAGGGATCCTTGGTAAAATTTGAACAATGTAACCGAAGGTGTAGAAAAATGAGTCTTAAAATGTCTTTCGTCGAATGCGCTGCCGAAACTATTAGCGATAGAACAAAATAATGTACAACAATATTGTCTACCCCGTGCGAAGCCGGGACGGGCTGCTAGTGCATTATATTTATTTTTTTCGAAATACATACATACTTAGAATACAATATAACACCCAGACAGAGAACAAAAATCTGGGTTGACGACAGAAATACTTGTTCTCGGGGGGGATCGAACCCACGACCTACGGCGCAGAAGGCAGAGCTACTACCAACTGATCTATGAGGGCTGTCTGGGGAGCTATGAGGGTAATGGCAGAAAGTTGTAGAGGAGAAGTAAAGGTACCTAGATTTAAGTAGGTACAGTGGGATACAGCTCAAGTTACCTAAAAACAAAGAAAAATGACGCTTACTGTAAAGACATAAGAGCTAGCAGTGTATAGTCTGATGCGTATCCTTGTGTACCTCTAAATTTGCAATAGGCGTGCAATGTGTTCATATTGCGCAGTTAGGAGCAAATTGCACTCGCTGTTCTGCAACAAAGATAATAGGCAAGTATTTAGTTCCACAGCATTAGGTATAAATATTACACGGTTGGCTCCACACACATCAGCAGAGTAGGTACTTAGTAATCAAAACAATAATATAAAGCTGCCTTATTACTAACTGACTGACAGTAAACGCACTTACACTTAAGAACGTTCATCCGTAAATTGATGATTTCAGACGGCCAATAAAACAATATGTGTAACTTGCACAGAAGATAATTTGACCTCATATTATTGGGAATTACCAAAACTTAATCATATGGGAAAAACATTTTCAAATGGTTGTATAGTTTTTTCATAAGATTCATCTGTTTTTCCTAAACTTTCGGTTGATGGTCTACGCAGATGCGATTCAATGATAAAACTATAAACGACAAACTTATAAAATTTTCGTATAAAAAAGCTAATAACATTTTATTAGTTCTTAGTGGCAGAATAAACACGATTCCTGTAAGTTTTCATTCATGAAAAAAATAATCAAAGGAGTAATTTTTAGCCACTTTTGGAGATATTAGACGTGTTAGTTTATGATGAAATCCGAGGTATTTTTGTTATTTTTTTTGCCTAGTAAATGAAGAAGTGTTCGTTTTAAAATATGTTTGATTTTTTTTTTTATAACATGAATATTTATTTTACTATGAATTATTTCGTATTACTATATAATCGGCGCGGAATCAAGTCAACGCTCAGTGCCGGCCAAGGCCTTTCAGAGGTAGGACGTGCGTCGCTCCCGGTCGCTGCAAGCAAGCAGCAAGCCTCAAAAAAATGTATTGTAGCTTCACGAGTTTATAGCGCTACTGGGACGTTTTGATACTTTTTACTGTTTAACAAAACATTGGTGAGTTTTTTTTTGTATTTTAAAGTAATGGTGTTGCATTAACTTATTAACTTTAATTACCCCCGGTTTCTGGTACGCAAAAAATAGTTAATTATTTTTAATTTGTATTTATTTTTAATTCAGGTTTCATTCTTTACTTTTATTTCAGATATGGCATAAAAAAGCCGCTTACAGGCTACATCACGTAAAAAAAGTAACGAGTACGTCACCAATTGCGAAAATTTGGTCAAGGCTAATGAAGCTAAAAGGTATGTTACCCAGGGGTTACTTTTTACAACGTAACATGTTATAGTCAATTCCCATTTTTATTAAACGTACACGGAGATAGAAGTAGTAATAATTTGCATTATGAAAATCATTATTGCTAACTTATCAGAAAACATAACACGCCGAAAAAAAGGTCGAAATTAGCGGGTACTTTCAAATAGTCATCCAGTCCGCAAGTCCGCACGATACCAAAGCTAGTGTTCGAAGCACGGAGCCACTTGCACCGAGTTGATGAGCTATCTATGATTGTAAAGTAATCAATTAATTTTATAACACATTTGCTCGTAAAAGGTCTCTAATTTCACCGATTTCAATATCGTAATGTATGTCATTACGCACTAGTGCGGTAATGTAATGTAAAACGCACGGGTTGCTTTTTAATAAGGTATAACGTACGGTTTATCCAGATGCTAAATGTATGAAATGAAACTGAATGAAACCGAATGAAACTGCATGGAACCGAATGAAACTGAATAAAACCGAATGAAACTGCATGATACCGAATGAAACCGAATGAACTTAATGAAACTGAATGAAACTGCATGAAACCGAATGAAACGGAATGATACCGAATGAAACTGAATGAAAATGAATGAAACTGAATAAAACCGAATGAAGCTGCATGAAACCGAATGAAACCGAATGAAGCTGAATGAAACTGAATAAAACCGAATGAAACCGAATGAAACTGAATGAAACCGTATGAAACTGCATGAAACCGAATGAAACTGAATGAAACCGAATGCTACTGAATGAAAATGAATGAAACTGAATAAAACCGAATGAAACTGAATGAAACCGAATGAAACTGAATGAAACCGAATGAAACCGAATGAAACTGAATGATACCGAATGATACCGAATGAAAATGAATGAAACTGAATAAAACCGAATGAAATTGCATGAAACCGAATGAAACTGAATGAAGCTGAATGAAACTGAATAAAACTGAATGAAACTGAATTAAAATGAATGAAACCGAATGAAACTGAATGAAACGGGATGAATTGGAATGAAATTAAATGAAATGACATTTACAATCTGCTATGTCATTTCATTTAATTTTAAATTCTCTAACTGCTTTAACAAGTGATAAACAATTTATTCGTTTAATTTTTATTTATTTCCTCGCAAATGTGTTATAAAACGCCTCTGCTTTCTTGTAGCCCTCGCCTACGGCTCGGGCTTCAATAACGCCTTGGCTGTAATTTTCAACCTACCGCACTTATATCATAATGTACTATTGTTCGAAATACGTACATCAGTACCTATCTACTGCATATTTTATTGGGACCTATTGCATGCATTATACAGGGTGTCCGCCGGCAGATTTTCGGTTATAAAAATTCATATAAATTAAACAAAAACTGCTAGGGTAAAAAACATTTATTTATCGCAAACCTAAATCGTGCGGACGTGATACTTAAAAATAACACTGTCCAAATGGCGACCGTTTTGTCGCAAGCACTCATCAAGTCTATACCGCATATTGGTAAAAACTCGCTGGCAGAGCTCGGCCGAAATTTCTTGGACATCTTGCCGTATATTTTTTCTTCAATTATTTTTGGAGAGTTATTGTAAGCTCTAGCCTTTAGATATCCCCACATGAAAATGAGCTTCGTCACTGAAAAAAATTTTGCCCAGTCGCGCAGGGGTCCCAAATCGGTCGATAAGCGTTTTGGCATAGACTTCTCTCGTTAAGTAATCTTCTTCTTTCAATTGTTGCACAATTTGCAATTTGTATGGGTGGAAGTTGAATTGACGCTTCAATATTTTATGTAGGTACTATGGTTTTAAAGCCAGTAGAAGCTGCCAGCTTCCTAACGGACTTGCGTGGATTTTTGAGAATTTCTTCTCGAACGGTGTTGAGGTTTTCAGGTGTCGCAACAGAAGTTGGTGGACCCTGTGGACGAATGTTTAACGTCGAGCCCGTTTTTCTAAACTTCTGTACCCACGATGAAATTAGTTGGGTGGACGGTCCATCACTAAAACGATGAATTTTGTAATGTGAACAAAACGGTTGCCTTGCACCTAGTAGAGAATCACCACCCTTAAAGTATGCTTCGACAGCGAACGCGCGATGCGGTCCTTGCCACTGACTCATCGTTACTGACACGTCCGCAATCCTCACGCTCCGATTAGTACCCCCCGCACCTCCCTCATGCGTTTCGATCATGCACAAGGCGATTTTGCATGCGAAAATTTCCCGGCGGACACACTGTATTATTTTTTTAATGATTTTATGTAGTTTCTTCTGAGTTCGCATTATGGTTTCGATTTCTGACCTATTCCTTGTTTATCATTGTTTTCTTTCAATTTATTATGGTTACAGGTGCTTCGCCGGATGGACTAATTGAAGATGATGTTATCACCGAAATAAAATGTCCTAGTCCGGCATTCGGATTAGAGATTCAGATATCGCTATTAACCAAAAAAATGTTATTCTGGTAAATAGATGTATCCGTGAATCGACGCCATGACTGGTTTTATCAAATACAAGGGCAGCTGCACGTAACGAATAGAAATTACTGTCTATTTGCTGTGTGGACAGGCAAAAATTTTAAATTAAAGACAGAAAAAATAATTAGGGACGATACATTTTGGAGCGAGAACATGGAGCATCGGCTAGTCAGTTTTTATAATAAATTTCTATTACCCGAAGTTGTTGATCCCCGAAAAGCTAAGTCCATGAAACTTAGAGACGATAAATATTAAAATTGTATTTTACACGAAATTATTTTGATTTATTTTAACATACCTGCCCGTTTTTGCGTAAGTAGGTACTCATTCAACAAAATGTTGTACCTACTTACGAAAAATGAATACATTCCCTACTAAGAGCTGGTAAAGTATCAAGGTGATTCATTCAATGCGGCGCATGATACGCGCTCCAACACAGACGGCTGTGTGCGTGCTAGGTGTAACTGTATAGCTAGGTGAGTATATTTACCCAAACTTGAGTCACGACGCTCGGGATAAACGCTCTTAAGGCCTGCGCACACCTTGGCCGCTGGCGAACGCGATCAGTGAAACGCTGTCAAATTTGACAGCGATATTTGACAGCGTTTCATTGATCGCAGTCGCCAGCGGCCTAGGTGTGAGCAGGCCTTTACAGTTACGCACTTTGTAGTAGTAGAGCTCTTTGCAACCTACGAGGCAATGCTTTGTTATAGGTGATGGTTGCCACTTAACATCAGGTGGGCCGTATGCTTGTTCCACCAACAAGTTGTATATAAAAAAAAACAATTCATAGTCTACCAGAGTGGTATATAATTATGTAGAATAGTCGTTCTGAAAGTCAAAGTCAAAAATGGTTTATTCAATTAGATCACAAGTATCACTTTGAAACGTTTTAAAACTTAGTGAGTCTAGGTTCCAGTTCCACGCGACTAGCTTTCTTTAGTGGGCTGGGATTAGGAGTGTACAGACAGAAACTTGAACCTTAGACCTTTTAGTAAGACGGCGCAGTAGGAGCTTGACATTTGCATACGAAGACATGCATGACTGAAATCCCTACGTTTATGGGTAGACCACACAAGACTCACATAGAGTAAATACATGGCTATAGGTTTACTCCACCTTGGTTGACCTTGCCTTTCTCTAAATCGTCTATCTGATCAAGATATGTGTGCCGAGGTCTTTCCCTTCAATCATTTCCCTTCTCAATTTCGTCAGAAAATTATCACGCGTGAAGTCGCGGGCGTTCCACTACTTACAACAATACCAGTGCCATAAAGACGCGATTATGCTTTGCAACATTGTAGATAGATAGAATATTCATCGAATGCTATATCAATACCGTACGTGTTACTATTATTAAGCATTAGATTATACTTTCTTGTATCTATTTGTACTTTGATCGTTGGACTAGCTAGATTTTGATTGTCTATAATCGAAATCAGAGTTGATGTTAGCCATGAAAGCGTTGGAGGGACGATCTCGACGCTATCGAGCGAGGATACTGGAATGAAGAGATGGATAAAGACGGTTGGAAGGATTTGGGGAAGACCTTTGTCCAGCAGTGGAAGGATAAGAGTTATATAAAAATAAATCAAAGGTTAGATAATAATCAGGGCCACCGAATGTCGATCATTGACTGTCGACAGTCTAAATCGTTTTGACATTGTACTTTTTCATTATCAAATGTTCATCTGTAGCTATTAAAGTAGCTTGTGGCACTGAATATTATTAAGTTACTAGTAGTTTAAATGGCGGGATGTATTAGATTTCTTTGCATCTATGAGCAATACGATTAGGGATTTCCTTAGGTCTCTATCCTTGAGTTTAAGTGGGAAATCTTCCTGCCTTCTAATAGGTGCTATAAGCACAACATGTTCTTTCATTCCGATATCATTCGCCTCAGTACTCACTCCTTTCTTATCTTCCACACAATCCATCCTTCTGGCCGCAAGTTAGGTTTCATTGTAGTCTTAATATAAAGTCATTGGCGAGTTCTGAAGGTCAAATTTATCAGTTGTCATATCGATACGACACTATGTGGGTATATTGTCCTGACCTGACTGATTAAACATGCTTAGGATGCAGCTGACAAACGTACTCACTCACTTCTTCTTCTTATTTAAGAGCAATGCTCTTGTCGGCGTAATGTATGCTTTTTTCTCTAGGTATTTCTTTTGAGGGCAACCTCTTTATACGACATGATGACGGCGACCTTTGCTTTTATTTCGCTCATGTAGCTTATCCTTGGTCTTCCCTTTCCTCTTTTTCCTTCTACCTTTCCTTCGATGATATTTCTGATCAAACTGTCATGTCGTACAAGATGGCCACTCATCTTTACTTTTCTGTTCACAAATAATAATTAATAATCTATTTTTTTTATTTCAGTTTTAACTTTAAGACCTTACCATGTAACATAATAATTGCAATAAACAATATGAGTAGGTATGAGTACTATTGCTACTTACTTTCGCGTCCTGAGATAAAAAATACAGGTTCTGATCAAAATTGAAAGTATTGGAGATGTGGTTTTATTGAATTTACCGTTTTTGAAACGAAGTTACTGTGAAAGCTTTTGAAACTGGAGCAGATTGTTTGCACAGTAAATGATAAAGATGTAGAGTTCGATGCATAATGTAAACTGATGTTACTGATCTCGAAATAAAAAGCAAATTCTGTCTGACCACCACACCATCCAGGATTTTTCGTTAATCAAGTTTTTCAAGTATTTGGTCTAGGACCACTTTGAAACTTAGCTAGAACTTCACATTTACATAAAGGCCTTTTTTGACTATCCTCTCAGCTCAGTTGGTACTCTCGCATTCTGCACCGTAGGTCGTGGGTTCGATGCCCACTCATGTTTGTTCTCTGTCTGGCTGTTATATTGTATTCTAAGTATGTATTTACAAAAATATGTGCATAAGTACCTATTAGGGCATGCTCCCGGGAAGTATCAGTATCGAAAGTACCGGGAATTATCGCTGATTTTGAACTTTTCCAGTACCGGTTCTCCACGAAGGAATTCCCGATACTTTCGATACTTTCGATACTGATGACAATGATCAATTATTGGTGTTTTCTAGTACGATATAAATAAATGTCGATAAAAAACACTAGCTATGCGTTCAGTTTCACTTTTCTGTATACATTGCTAGATATTTTGACAAATTACAAAACTATAATTTACATCATTCAGATAATATCTCAACAATTTCGGACAGGTCAAATCGAAAATGACGTGTTTATTTTACCTGAATTGAAGATTGTTTAATATTGTATTATACAATCTTCATTTTTGTTAGATGTTCGTTACTATTTATGACAAAATCTGTTAGAAAAAGAACGAAAATAACGTGGACGGCTTTCTTTACGAAAGATGGAAATGTAAAAGCATTCAACTTCTTGAGCAAACAACGCCTTGCTGATATTTTGCTATATCTTTGCTGAGCTGATTTAGTTAGATAACGTACATAGGTTGTTACTGTTAGTTTTAACTGTTGATTTATTTGATGGATATTCGATTTAACTTTGATTTAACCTAGCTCTGATTGTTCCGTGCACGCACAGAGAGCTTTAGTCTTATAATAATGAAGATATACGCGAAATAAATGAGAATATCCTGAGTGACCGTCCTCCTGAGTGACCTATACGGATTTCGCCGAAATCGGTCAACAGGAGACCTTCTAGCGTATGTCACTCACTAATGGAGCGAAGCCATCGAGAGAAACGGAGAAGCTTTAGCAGTTTCTCTGGATATCTCGAAGGCTTTTGACCGGGTTTGGCATGACAGCCTATTAAGCAAGCTTCCTACGTATGGATTACCCACTGGCTTATGAGTTTGGGGTATCAGACTTTCTGAGGGACCGATCAATTTGAGAAGTCGTTGACGGCTGCTCGTCTGATCAAATGGCAATTAATGCCGGAGTTCCTCAGGGGTCAGTTCTCTCTGCAACACTTTTCCTGCTGCACATCAACGATCTGCTTAGGCCCGGTATCATTGGGTATGCAGACGACAGCACCGTTGTAGAAAGATACATACCTGAAGCACGTTCCAGTGGATCTCAGATCCAATTTCATAGAGAGGCAATTATTGAACGCATGAACTTAACGCTGAAGGTAGTCGCAGAGTGGGGCGATGCCAATTTAGTGAAGTTCAATGCTTCAAAAACACAGGCGTGTCTATTTTCCGCTAAGAGGAGTCAGTTTCACCTGATTCCTACTTTCCGAGATGTATCCCTTCCGATTTCAGACCAACTAGAGCTCCTACGCTAACCAGTAAATTGAATTTTGGCTCGTTCATAGAATCCAAAGCCAAGACAGCTGAGAAGAAGCTAGGCATTCTATCGAAGGTGAGACAGTACTTCACACCGGGACAGCTTCTTAACCTGTACCAAGCACAAGTCCGGTCGTGTATGGAGTATTGTTCTCATCTCTGGGATGGCTCTGCCAAATACCAGCTTGTGGCATTGGAAGCTTTTGAGAGACGAGCCAAAAGGCTCATTGGTAGCGACACTCTAGTCGAGTCCAAGCTCCTAAGTCTCGAACATCGCCGTAAAGTTGCCAGTCTATCGGTATTTTACAGGATACATTTCGGAGTGTGCTACGGAACTTCACAATTTAGTTCCCCCATCCCCATTCTACATCCATACCTGGTTGATGTTCCAACTGTCCGTACCAAGCGCTTTGCTTCAACTTTTATGTTGCGGACAGCCAAGGAATGGAATTCCTTGCCGGCGTCTGTCTTTCCGAGTACCTACAAATTTGACGTTTTCAAGACAAGAGTGAATAGGTATCTTCTAGGTAAGCGTGCTGCATCGTCGACCGCATCATCACTTAACAGCAGGTGAGATAGCGGTGAAACGCAAACCTATAAATTGTAAAAAAAAAAAATCGTGTATGTTGTGGTTGTGTGTGGGTTAATTTACGGTTCTGAATAAAAAAATATATCTCAATAATATAAAGTGTTTTTTTCAGTAGTTTTTCTTTCATTGTATATCTATACGGTCAGTTTTATTAAAAAAAATAAGTCAGTATCGAAAGTATCGAAATTCCCGGGAATTCCCGGTTCCGAGCCCAGTATCGGGCGAAAATTCCCGGTTCTGAGAATGGTTCCGATACTGCATGCCCTAGTACCTATTACATATCAAGTTATCTAGTTCCAATAGTTACTATAAGTTATAAGCCCCAAAATAAGCAAAACTTGTACTATAGTATAGTACAAGGTCTGCACCTGATAGTGTTGTGTGGATTGTCCTCAATATTTATATTTATTTATTTATAACCAGACGGTTCTATTCAAAAGTGCATTACCTACTGATAAGCTTAAATCGCTTCCATTGAAGAAGATAAATCGAAAAAAGACGTGATACGATAACCCGTCGAGTCACTTCTCACGTTTTTGTTGCATGGTTGCTGAATAATCAGATAATATATGTAAATATTGCCCTAACACTTCAGTTACCTACTTCCAACATAGTACAAAGTACACACGTGCTCAAACATTTAAATATTTCGAAGCTGTGCTACGGCAATCGTCAAAATTGTTAATGATTTGTTGGCAACGTAATAGAAACCAACTTCGCCAAATTTTTTGTTCCTAGCAAAAACTTGGTTTTGTACTAGACTGCAGCAAAAACTATTCGTCTATTATAAACTGGTAACTTGGTTATTGAACCCGCTAACTATAACTATAACTACGCTTTAGTTTAGAACTCTCCATTACAAGAGCTTGTTTGAGACGCATTCAAAATCCTTTCGCCACATGCATTGATTCGAAAGAACGAATGACAGTACAAGAAGAAGACGTTTCCATTTTATGTTTGTTCCAGTCGCTCCGCCCTCTCCTGTCATGCGCGCCCGTGGCCATGGTGGGGTTCGACCGAAGCGCCCACAGTCAGGACCTCACCAAGAATATCCAGTACATCAGCAATGATAAAGTAAAGCTGGTGGCTGATCCGAAGACAATGAAGTAAGTGGCTGGCATCACTGCTCTCTTTCCCACTCTTCTTTTGAACAGAGCTTCGCTGTTCGGTGTTCATGATCTGGAAGTTTTATTATCTTCGTGAGTAGGACTCACGTAATTGCCATTTTTGAAAATAAATCAAACTCACTTTGTGATCCTTCCCTGTAATAGAGATGAGACCATGCTACAGAGAACAAGGGTCAAAAGTCTGTAGAATGAAGTCTATGAGTTTACTGTGAATACAGTGAGCTCGCTGTATTACTACCAACTGCCTTCTGCAATGTATGAGTAGGTTGTTGGTTCGATCCCCAGTGACAGTCCAGACTGAGGCAACCATTTGTGGAAGAAACCGATGGACCATAATTATGTATGGTGTCTGTATTGGGTGCTAAGGTATATTCTATGTCTAAGAACAGGACATAGAAGCGTCGGTCTTTTCAATCTCGGTGTTTTTTGTCTTTTCAATCTTTTTTCCTCCTAGGCAAAGCCTTCCTCCAAAGTCTCTCTGTTTAGTTCCATATCGCATATTGATTAGTGTTAGTGATATATGATTTCCCTTCTAGTTCTCAATCGTGGGCGAACTCGCGTACTTTACTTGTCACAGTTCAATTAGAGATCCATAACTCTTTGTGCGTTCTGTTCGCTAGTTCTAAAAGCGGAGTCCAATATTAACCCATCCGGTTTTGTATGCTACTACTAATTCAAACTTGAATCCTTCGCCATTTTGTGTATTGCTGCTGCTATTATACAAACTTTTCATTCTCTCTTTCTTTTTCTTAGGGTGCCTTTCCACCACTGAAGGTTGGCAGTCATCCTTTTAACTTTCTTCTATCTAGGGCAAGCCTAAATAGGTCTTCTACTTGCTTGATCCCAGTCTATTCTCTCTTTAGGGGTTGAGTTTCGGAAATTTAGTTCTTATTGCACCTCTATTGAATAGGCAGCTATGCTAGTACTCTCAAACGATAAAGGAAAACATCGTGAGGGAACCGTAATCTAAGAAACTAAAAAGTTCGAAAATATATGTTAAAAAGAGCCTCTTTGAGACGCACTTAAACCTTTCACCGCACCTGTTTGCTAACAAGTGACACAAGAAAGTAGCAGCTACATCCAAATTAACTTTAGCATGTGCTGCTGTGTTCGTTTCAAACACTAACAATGATGCTGATAATGATGTCAATATAATTCCAAGTGTAAAGCTATATTTCATATCCTGAGTTGTTGTGTGTGGCTACTTAGTACAATGGTGCATTGCCGACTAGCGTGTAAATAAGTACATATACCCACACATAATTACAGGATGCACGACCTTGTGGCTATTCCCGTTTTAGAGAAGTGTAGTTGGCTACCTTTTAATGCTAGCATAGGTCAATATTTCGATCTTATTTCCGGTATCCGTACCAAACTATGAATTTTTCTATTCTAAAAATAAAATACGTAATAAATACGCAATGCATGGTTTTATTTGTATTGAAACCCGTGATGAAAAAAACAAAAAACGGTTAAACGGTGGTTGAGTCAGCGTATGTATTTACCACGTCTTCCTGAGGATAAGGCCGAGCAGAGAGGATGATACAGGTGCAAGCCTAATTAAACACAGAACTAAGAACACAGCCCTTCTCGGGGTTCTAATGTAGTTTCCTTCAATTGAGTTTTTCGAATGCTCCTTGACTTCCCTATTCGACATGACAGAAGCTTTCTCTTTTATCTGGCTCATGTAACTTATTCTTTGCCTTCCTCTTCCTCGCTTTCTTTCAACGATATAATCTAAATATATAAAACTCTTACGTTACTGACTGACTGACTGACAATCAACGCTTAGCCTAAACCGTACGTCCTAGAAGCATGAAACTTGGAGGCTATGTTTCTTTTATAGTATAGAGGTGCACTAAGAAAGGAAAATGATTTCCCTAAGCGGAGAAAAAGAGGAAAAACTTTTAAAAGAAAAATGAACGGGGCGTAACGGCAAAGGGGCGAGCGAAGCCGTGGGCGTCCGCTAGTTATGATAAATAACCATATTCTTAAGTAGCTCTCGTCATAGCTGAATAAAACGTTTAGTTAGAAATGCCACTACCAGTTAAACAGAATGGTGATAGATACTATTGACTAATTAGTATTCTAATGCCCTAAAATAAAAACAAAGCAAACCGCGTGACGATATTTTGTAAATGCTTTATACCCGTTTCCAGATTGGACAAGCCCATAGACCGTCCTATCTGCGTGATGATAAACTGGCTGCTGGCACGGCAAAAGCATGTGATGAAGTATGCCACTGTCTACTTGGAGCAGGGGTTCGACGTCGTCAATGTGTCTTGCACTCCGTGGCAGCTCATGTGGCCGATGAAGGGGTCACAGGTAATGCTTATAGACATTCGCACTTCTTCTCTTCTTCTTCTTCCTGCCCTTATCCCACTTTATGTGGGGTCGGCAGAACATGTCTTCTTCCTCCATTCATAGACATTCGCACTTGAAATAAATAATAAATCAAAGTAATATAATTGGGTGTTCTGAAAATTTACTGCGGTATATACAAAAATATATATATAAATATATGCGGTATATAAAAATGTACACATGCATTAGATTAAAATATGGTATTAGAGTAATACCGACGACATTGTTAAGATCGCGGGAAGTCGATGGATGGAAAGAGCTCAGAATCGTTCTTCCTGGAAATAGGGGAGGCCTATGTCCAGCAGTGGACTTCTTCAGGCTGATGATGATGATGACTAGAGTAATTTCACGCTAACACCCGATTATCTAGCTCGTACTTTTAACTTATTTTACAAAGTGTTATATTATATTCCAGCTGGTAGCCGCTGACCTGCTGAAGTTCATGCAGCAGAACGAGAACGAACAGCCGCTCGTAGTGCACGGCTTCTCAGTGGCCGGGTATATGTGGGGCGAGCTATGTGCTCACGTCATCAACGATAAACAACTGTGAGTGATTTACCCATCTCATTCATCATTCTCTTGTCTTTTTTGTGCGAGTGTATTGTTATGCCTATTTCTGCCGTGAAGCAGCATTGCTGTGTTTCGGTTTGAAGGGTGTGGGTGCAGTGAAATTCCATAGGCTACGGTAACCGCTTTCCATCAGGTGGGCCGTATGCTTGTTTGCTAACTTTGTTGCATAAAAAAAAAAAAAAATTACAGGCAAGTGATCATCTGGCCCCTGTTTAATAAAGCTGACAATTCGACATATTATTTTGTGTCAAAAAGCGACAAAATTGTGTAATTGTCGCGCTTTTTTGACATTTTTGTCACTTTTATTAATTCCACAATTTTGTCGCTTTGTGACATATATGTCGAATTGTCAGCTTTATTAAACAGGGGCTAGATGTTCACGTGCCTGTAATTTCACCGCACCCACACCCTTCAAACCGAAACACAGTAATGCTAATTCACGACAGAAATAGGCTCTGGTTTTGGACGCACCTGTATTGAAGCCTTTATGATCGAGTGAGCGAAGCGAACGAAGATGTTACAAACAACTTGGGCGATTTGGCATTTTATGTGCGTATGTATGTATTTGTGTATGTTTGTCCGACGATAACTTTCGAACCGTTGATCCGTCAATTCCGTCTGATGATGGAGCCAAGGTCTGTCCAACGGAACTCTTCAATAAATTGCCCAATTGAGTTAAAACTTGGTTACCATACAAAGTTAGTGAGGGATAGTCAGAGGCAAGGCCAAACAGTGAATCTGGACAGAAATACTTTCTCAAAGTAGATAAATGTACTAACTTTTCGGAGCATTTGGATCGCATCACGAGATCTCAGTTCGAGGCGAACTGCTAGTTGTAATTACTGTTTATAATACTGCAGGTACCAGCCCGTGATAGACCGCGTGGCGGCGCAAGTGTGGGACTCAGCCGCTGACATCAGTGAGATCGCCATCGGAGTACCAGCCGCCATCTTCCCCAAGAACGCCATCATGAAGAAAACCCTCAAAACTTACATGGAGTGAGTATCACCATTCGAATAGCTAATTCATCATCCGCACATTGTTTACGGACTGGTTTTCGCTAGTAGGCCGCTGGCGGGCCGTTTGTGCGTAACGCTTGAAACGTGTTGCTCGAACTTTTTTAGGTTTTACGCCGGTTTCCCACCCACCAGATGGACCGACGTCATTGTTAAGATCGCGGGAAGCCGGTGGATGGAAAGAGCTCAGAATCTATCTTCCTGGAAATGTGTAGGGGAGGCCTGTGTCCAGCAGTGGCTGATGATGATGATGATGACGCCGGTTTCCTCACGATGTTTTCCTTCACTGTTTAAGATTACTGGCATAGTGCACATACATTTTTGTCAGAAAAACTTATTGTTACACGTCTGGATTTGAACCCACGACCTTAGGATCGGAAGGCGGGGCCAAATGATAATCCAAACATTTGTAGTAGGATGTGTAGCACCGATTTGCCAGTAGTTTCCATTTAGTCCAGTCATTATAGCATCACTTCAGGTCAACCGACGACCGGGCTGTCTCGAAAACGGTTCACCGTATGAAAAATGTTTTTAAACAAAAATTGTGTAGAATTTTGTATTATACAATAATGATATTAAATACAAATAGCAAAAAACCCATAGGAAATGAGATATTTACAAAAAAAGTTTTTTGACCTTCAAATTTAATAGTTGCGTACACCCTACCAATGTAGGTTTTGAGACAACTCTTAGGCTCCTTTCATTCTGCAGCGTGCTGCCGGTCGCGTGCAGTGCTGCCGGTCAGGTTGAGCATTTCACAGTTTAGCGTGTGCATTCGACCGGGCTGGACGTGTACAGTCATGGATACAATTAATAAAAAAAAACTTATTTTGATTTCTGTGCTATATCACCACAACAAAAAACGCCGTGCTAATCGAAAAGGAAAATTGTTCATGCACCCCATAACTTCGGAGCGTTTGTTGAGTGGTGCATTCGTATCGCTATATTCGCAACTGCGAGAAGATGAAAATACATTTTTCTTAATACAACGGATATCGTCCCAAATAGCACGCCTTTTCTGAACTTCTCTTATTAAATGTTCTGTATCAATTGCCGCCATGATTGTACGAAAAGCGCACACGCGTACGTCCGACAGTGAAAGCATACATAGCGGCACTGGCCCGCGCGCCGACCGGCAGACGCGGGGCGCGCGGGCGCCAGTCAAGCATTTGCGCCGGTCGAGCGTTTCGAAACACGCGACCGGCCGGACGCGCCACAGTGAAACCTACCCTATGTTTCAAACAAATTGCGCCGGTCGCGTGTGCACGCGACCGGCGACACGCTGCAGAATGAAAGGAGCCTTAGGGTGTCAATATAGAAGTATTTACAGACTTACAGCTGGGTATCTCGAATTCCGAGATTCTTACCTAATTTAATCTTAAATGACTGGCCTAATTCCAGATACCACATGAAGACGTTCCACTCAGCAGCCACGATCCACTACATCCGATCCTCGCAGCTGTTCCACACTAATCTCTGCCGGGCGCCAGCTCTCTTCCTGCTGTCCAAGAGCGATCCTGTGGGTGCTGAGCGCAGCAACCGCAGGGTACACGACAGCTGGCAGGAAATGGGCATCAAGGTAATATACTCACTTAGACCCGTTTGAAGAAACAGTGCTTGAGACTGAGTCGAGCCTCAAGCATAGATTTTTTGACAGTTCTCATTGAAAAATGTTAAAAAAATCTTTCTCTCTCTCTCTAAAAAAATGTTTTTCATCCCCCAACTCGAACCAACGGAAATTGTAGTTTTGCTCTTCGATATCTGAGTGCAAAAGCCGTTTTTATCCGCTAGAGGAATAAGTAAAATTGAATTTAGAACATTGTGTGCACTAAGTTCGTGAATTCAAAACATCCATTCGATCCTCACCGATAACAAATATTTGTGTGGTGAACGCAGATGTTTCTTCTCTGTCTGGGTGTTATATTGAATTCTAAGTATGTATTTTCAAAAATAAGCGTATAAGTATTATATCAGCTCTCTGGTTTCCATAGCACAAGCTCTGCTTAATTTGGAGCTAGATAGTGTTGTTTAAATTGGCCATAATATTTATTTATTTATTGTTTTTTGAGTGGATGAGACTCGCGAGGAACCGGAAAGATTGGCGCAATAAAGAGGAGGCCTATACTCAGCAGTCGGTGCAAACGGGCTGATGATGATGATTCTTTTTTCCTTTTTTTCCTCTTTCTTTTCTATCACAAGAATTGTGACAACAAGAAATCTAATGAAAACTTTTTCTTGACTCCCCAGTGCACCTGGAAATGCTGGGACAAGTCTCCCCATGTGCAGCACTACACCAAACATCCCAAGGACTACCTTGCATCTCTATACGGGCATCTGGACGCGAACGGCCTCGTCAGCCAACCGGACAAGATGAGAATGCGCCTCTAAGCGCTAGAGAATAGAATAGTTTCCTTTGCTAAGTAGAATAACTGAAAAAGCTCGTCAATGAGCATCAAAATACGCTAAAAAATACGTGCACCTGATCTTTAGCCTTTTGAAATGTTACGGCGAAAACTCTTCATTGAATAGCTAGAACTCTCAAAGAATTTTATAATGTCTCAAAAGTTAAGAGCCGAGCGGGATTTGAACACGCGACCTTCCCCTTGGTACGGGGATGTGCTGACCGCTGCGCCATCGGATCCTAATCACACTCCCTCCTAATCTTTGTGATTTCCTTAATTAAACACTATAAAATCAATAAAAAGCTAGAACTCTGTTTAACTTTATAACACGGCAAACCAAACATATTGCATTACGACGCCATCTTTTTCCTATCACGACTAGTGATGTGACTCGTCGCTCGGTCTCAGTAGGGATGTCCTATTCCTTAAACTGGCTAACAGAAGATGCTAATAGCTGCGTAGTTCCTAAAAAATTTAAATCTGGCTACACCGGTTCTCATGCAAACGGCGCCAGATCGCCTACTAATTTCTGTATTCTATAGTAATGCCTAACATCAAACGATAAAGATCTGTTGCGCGTGTACCTACGCCTAATAGTAAGCGCGTTTGCACATTATCAGAAATCACATTAGACAAGAGTTTACTTATCGCGCGTGTCTGATCTACTAAAAAATAATCTAGTAATATGTATGCTCTCATATAACCAAAGTACCTAAATTTATTCCTACACATTTCTCATCACAAAAAAGAGTTCTTTTTAATGTGCAAATGCAAAGGCTATCGATAAAAATCAGGGTTATAATACCAAAGTACCTATATCTCTTTCTGGATTTTAGTAATGTAGAATTTACATCCTCCTTATTGGGGGTATTCTTCAAATTAAAACTATATGGGTTCATAATTATAAATATACGGTTAATTAACCACTATTTTGTGCAAAATTTTGCTGGTTTTAAGAAGAAGCAAAAGTCTTTCTTCAAACGCTATAGCAAAACAGTGGTTATTTAAAAAATTGATCTATTGAATTCGATTTAGATCTCAAAAATAACCGTATACCGATGATTCTCTTTTTAGAAATGTCATAAAACTATATAGAAGAGATGTTTCCTAATGCGCTAGGTCTATGTACACTTGTATGAATAGTGCGGTAAATAATGAAGATAACCACTAAAATACCAAATTCACAAAGTTATAAACAAGTATGTTGTACAAAAATGTTCATGGTTGATTTTTTGTAGTGGTGAATACCGAAACTCGCTGCCATGACAGTTTTACCGCAGTGACTGACACAAATAAGTGTCAGTGTCATGCTAATTGATAGCGTTAGTTGTCAAAATGACATTTCTACTACTTCTCGTCATGTCCATGTCATGTCGGTCCGCCATGTTTTGGGTGCGTTGTGTTGTTCTCTTTGACCAAGAAAATCACTATGTACAAGATTCAAGATTCAAGATTCAAGATTCAATAAGCGTTTATTCAATACGATACAAGAATCACTTTGAAACGTCTTAAAGCTAGGTGAGTCTAGGTGCCAGTTCCACGCGACCAAGCGTAGAAGAACAGGCAACAAACTACGTCTCGGTTCCTACCGTTTTTTTATATGATCCTTTTACAAATCAAAAATAGTCTAAAATAATAGCAGTGAAGTTCCAGTGTGGTGCCACTTCACTTAGTACAACCAAACGAAGTAGAATTGAAGAAAAATAACATTTTAAACCGAATTCTACATTACTAAGCTGTATTTAAGATTGGTGTACATAGACCTGGCATGGGCTCCATAGTTCCATGAAAAATCTCATTTATTGAATTGTTCCTCTGTTACAACAACATGATTGAATATTCTTAGATTATTTTAGTAAAATTGTACACTGAGAGGTAAAAACTAGAACAAGATTTTCTTGATTTGATTTTTTATTCTCATAGGGTTAAATCATGTTTGGTTTTTTGTTGCATGCGTTGGTAGTTAAAACGTGTTGATTGATAAAAAACGTTTTAAAAATTGTACTACAAATTACTTTTTTTTTTGACAGTACGAATAACGGCGAGAGACAGCAATGACATTTGTTTCTTCAATAAACAACTACTCATTTCAATTCTGTCGCTGTAGCTTGTTTTTATATAATGGGCCTCCGGGTCCAATAGTATTTAATTATATGCATACCTATACCTAATTGGTCGACTGTCTTATATAATAATATAATGGGATCAATATTACTTCCTTGTGATTTTAAAACAAAAATTTGCATCCAGTAATGTTGTATCTCGATTTTAATAGAATAAGTTTTTTTATGGTTTGTTATAGTTAAATTACTTTAGGTTTTAAGCAAAATTAAACTCTGTAGTTAAAACAATAAATGAAATAATGTTAACATGGTTTTTTATTTCATATCATTAGGTCTTTTTTAAATCTTCTCTCTCACTCTCTTTTTTTTATTCTCTTTCTTACTTACACTATTCACAAATCAAAAACGGCTGAACCGATTTGGCTGAAAATTGATGAGGAGGTAGCTTAGAACCAGGAAACAGACATAGGCTTTTTATCACGAAAAAGTAACGGGAACGAAGCCGCGGTCGCCCGCTAGTAACCGTATTACTGGAACGTGAGGCTGAATAACTATATGCCTCAAGTTGATGGACGCAGGGCAGTGCATCGTAGGACACGTTCCTGAAGTGACCTGCGAGGCATTGCTTTTTTATAGGCGATGGTTACCACTTAACATCAGGTGGGCCATAAGCTTGTCCCATTAGCTGGTTGCATAAAAAAATGAGAGGCAAATTATACTAGCAGTTCTATGCTTGTGTGTGTATTCATTGTAAAAGAACTAGTGGGAAAAAATACCCTCGTAGTTCTGTCAACAAAATTACTATAGAGGAACAAACGTAATGACCCACCTCATATTGAGGTTACCTCGGTCGATAACAATTGCTTGACCTCTGACAACACGTTTACCGAAGACGTGACCTATAGTTGCAATGCATTGCGCCTATCTGTCTGGGGCGTATGTAAAGTTTGTGTTGGGCGATTGGGCAAACATGGCGGCTTAATTGTTACTACAAGTAGCGCAGTAGTAACTTTTTTAAAGGCGTTTAGTTGTTATAGGCGATGGGTACCACTTGTAGCCCAGGCCTACCATGAGCTCTGTCTGTCTCTGTCTCTGGCTTTGGTTTTGAGCCTGAATGAGTGCTCACCAGTTTCTATACTGTGTGTGTGACGTTTTTACGTAGGATTTATTTAGTCAACACTCAGTCTCAAAACCAGAACCAGAGACAGGAGCCAGACAGAGCTCATGGTAGGCCTACATGTCTCTAGCTACTTTGAAGGTATCTAAGGGGAGAGAGGTTATCTGAGGCACGTCCAAACATAACATTGGACACAATGTTCAAGATAAGACCACCCATTGCCATTGTATTTTTTTTTTTAAGTAGGTTCCTACGTATACTTTCAAGGCAATATAACACCCAGACAGAGAACAAACATCTACGTAGGTATCTACCTAGTTGGTATTCTATTCGTTTATGTTGCAATTATGTACAATAACGGTTTAAGATCCGCTTAGTAACAATATGGTGTAAAAAAACTGTTAAAACAGCATATACAGCCACAATTATACAAATATTTCAGTATCTTGAGATGCGACTTTTATAATAGGTACATATTCATTTATTCATTGCTTCATGTGTTTTATAGGTCTTAGGGGAGGGGGGGGGGGGGGGGGGGCTTATGTTCTGTACGGCTAATTAAATTAGGTAAACCTAGGTAACAAACTTCTTATTTATAAAATCTAACATCAATAAATCTTATAATATCTATGTATGACTATTAAACTTGGACGGCTTGGTAATATTTAGAGGTAGGTAAGGTGTAATTTTTAAATTTCGTCTTCCATAAATTCGTTAGTGCTGTAGTATGATTTATCAATGAGCAGTTTTTTAAATTTTCTTTTAAATGTGATATTTACAGGATTTTTTTTATTATTAATATTATTATTTGTACATCATGTGCGGCTACATCTACACAAATCAAATCAAATATGTATTTATTCAGTAGTATCACAAATATCACTTTGGAACGTCTTAAAGCTAGGTGAGTTTAGGTGCCAGTTCCAAGCCTAGCTATTGGCTATAATCCTAGTCAATTATAGATTCACGCGTTCATTGTAACTTCTCACTAATTGTTGCTCATTAGTAGATTCTATAACAATGAACATAGGTTTTGATAAATTAATCAAAGACAATAGGAAACTACCACAGTAGCTAAAAAAATATACTTCTTCAAATCTCATTTTTTATACCGACCATTTCTTTTAGAGTGGTGTCCAATCGCGACTAAAAGTCGTGACCGATACTTTTCTATTATTTGAAGCCTGATTTGAAGGTTATTTCAAATTTTGTTACTTTTCCTAACCTTACAACAACCTTATAACCTTAGCCAGCAGGTTAGTTGGTATTATTATATGTATTATCTGTGGTAGGACGACAAGTTACTTTTTTCTGCTTTTAAGGCCTGCGCACACCTAGTTCGCTGGCGGTAGCGATCAGTGAAACGCTGTCAAATATTCGCTGTCAAATCTCAAATCTGACAGCGATATTTGACAGCGTTTCACTGATCGCTACCGCCAGCGAACTAGGTGTGTTCGGGCCATTACGGGTTATTTACACTATGTTTATATTATTTTAGTTAAGTTTTATTAGGACATCTGAAGGGATGTCTACCGTGCCTGGATACATTATATCAAGAGAAATCATTTATCTTATCCCTGTCTCCTCTCTTATTTCTCTTAGACCCAAGGTATAACTATCTATACCAAACTTAAAACTAGACTTGAATACAAAACAAGTTCCATAGAAAATATTCAAATTATAATAATGATATATTATCTACTTTAGGTATAGATAGGTACCTACTAGTAAAACCTACTAGCGTAAAAGAGCCTTGAAGCGACATTAACTTTACACATTTAAACACGCCTGGGTGGGTACCTATATATTTTTTGTAGATTTCCAAAATCTTTTGTGTCTGCAATTTGAATTGAATTAAAACTTAGTCTGGGTTTGAAAATACTCGCAACGGTTGTGTTTAGGACATTATTTTTACTTGAGTATAGCCTAAGGACACTTTCGAGAGAGCTTTTTGGAGATTTGTGGTGTGGTGGATGTACGAGTATATCAGGTACAAACAAGAGAGTAAGATTCTCGTTATTTCGGAAGTTGACAGAACTTATTATTTATTAGGAAAAAACAAAATACTTATAAAATTGTTACTGCAATTCATCATTCTACATAATTACATGATTACGTTACCTACATTTCATAAAGAGTTAAATTATAATGTATTAATGTTTCCTTAGAAAGAACATTAAATTTATTATTTTATTTAAATTTAATTTAAAACTTTATCTAGTTTATATATTTTGTTTATCAGCAAGTACATAAGTCCTATTTTTATGGATTTTTCTTCTTCAATTTTGGTTTTACTTTATTTTTGTGCTAATATTTTTTCACTTTTTAGGATCCCTCTCAAGTACTTATAGGCCTCCTCCTCCAGTGTTATTTTTTATTATTTCGTCGTGAATTCGTTATGTAAACATACAGTTTACTTATTTTTGTCTGTGAAAACAAAATGGATGGATTGATAATGCTCGTAGACTATCGTGTGATAAATAACTTCGGTGATAATTCTTCCTTGTCATTATCACGTTTCTTTCACGTGGTAGGCTGCAGTGCTTGACTGTAGACAAATAGCAGGTGAACTACGGGCGTACGGTTTATTTGTAAATACTGTAGTAGTACTTAGTAGTACACCTCTACTTTATGGGCACGTCCGGGGAACTAGCTTTTACACCATGCCTATTCCTGTCGTGAAGTAGCATCGTTGTTTCGGTTTGAAGGGTCGTCGGGGCCAAATTACTGGTACGTGAGGCTGAACATCTGTATGCCTCAAGTTGATGGGCAGTGCATCGTAGGGCACGTTCCCGACGTCCGTGACCTACGAGGCCATGCTTTGTTACAGGCGATGTTTACAACCTAACATCGGGTGGGCCATATGCTTGTTCCATCAGGTAGTTGTATAAAAAAAAACGTGTATAATAGGTACTTAAAAAACGGTTGTCTGTAAAGTCGGTTTACTGCCGATAGTTGAACGTGACAACGTTATTAGGAACGCCTCAGAGCGAGGTAACGCCGCATGAGTCATGTTTTTTCGTGCGTGCAGCCGGCTCCATCGAATTATAAGACGCCACGTCAAAAGCCTCCTGATCAAAAGGTCAAAGTAGCAAAATTTAAACACCCCTTATGTTCTCAGTAGGGTGGAAATCGAACCCACAACCTGCAGCCCAGAAGGCAGAGTCTAATGCACTGGGAGGTCAGGGTAAGGTTATTCGTAGGTTGGTTGATTAAAAATACGATCAAATCAAATTCTGCTTGTGAAATTTTTCGCAAGCTCTCGATTACGCTGTGATTGCGGCTTGTCTAAAGGCTTTTTTGCCGACCGATAATATTCGTCAAAATTCAAACAGTCTAGTTTTTCTCTTGCATCAGGAAATAGGTTTTTTATCGGCTTAATTTGAGTGCAATAATTACTAACATAATTATCCTGTGTTGATTTGAATAAATTAATTCGAATTAGATAGATATTGGTACTCAATAGTGTTTTATATTTTAATATTTATATAAAAAAGTAGGTAGGATACCTGAGTAGGTAAGTATTTATCTAAAATTAACATTAAATAAGAAAAAGCCCCTTAAAAAAAAAACTATTATAATTTTTTAGAGTAAGTTCTTAAGTTTTTTTTTTTTATGTAACTAGCTGATGGAACAAGCATATGGCCCACCTGATGTTAAGTGGTACCATCGCCTATAACAAAGCAATGCCTCGTACGTCACGCACGTCAGGAACGCGCCCTACGATGCACTGCCCTGCGTCCATCAACTGGAGGCATACAGATATTCAGCCTCACGTGCCAGTAATTACACCGGCACCCACACCCTTCAAACTGAAACACAGCAATGCTGCTTCACGGCAGAAATAGGCATAGTTAAACTATATTTCTATCTATCTATCTATGAGTAGTATTTACAGGAAATAGTTCTACTAAGCATATTGTTTAGTCTAGGTACCCATCCTAATTTGACTAATAGATTCCATGTCTAGACGTCTGTTTAGCGTAGGTAGGTACCTAATGCAAGTTTATTGACCTCTTCATTCATCATTGTAGGCTAACCGTATCATTTAAAGTAGAGGTTCGCAACCTTTTTATAACGCTTTTATTAGTTTCACCTGTATGTATGTATGTATGTATGTATGTATGTATGTATGTAACCGACCCCTTTGAGCACGATTTTGTCCTACTTTGAACGATCAGATTTGATTCAAACTTTGCACACCTGTCAAAGGTCGATGACAATGCAATAATATGAAAAAAAAAAAAAAAAAAATGAAAAGAAATATAAAAAAAGAAAAAAAAACCTACTTTGAACGATCAGATTTGATTCAAACTTTGCACACCTGTCAAAGGTCGATGACAATGCAATAATATGAAAAAAAAAATATGAAAAAAAAAATACTAAAAAGTAAAAAATAAATTATAGTTTAAAAAACTAAAAAAAAAACGCTTTTATAACTAATTGAACTAAAAAGTTAAAAATAAAACTCTAATAATCAATTGAAAATTTATATTACTGTACAAAAAGCGTGGGGGGCTTGATTTTGATTGTTGTAAATATTTTATCAATAGTTTATTATATCTGAAGTTATTATAAAAAGCACCCCACGCTTTTTGTACAATAATATAAATTTTCAATTGATTATTAGAGTTTTATTTTTAACTTTTTAGTTCAATTAGTTATAAAAGCGTTTTTTTTTAGTTTTTTCAACTATAATTTATTTTTCTCATAAGTATACCACTTTCAAAGTTTGCTGGTTCCGGTGGACCCCTGCCCTGCAGCTATATTTTTACTATATTCCCAGTCGACAAAAATATGGAGATTAATGGATATTTGCGTTGCGGCTGAGTTCCAACCACGAATAAACAGTTTTGAAAAAACTGGGGGTCCACCTGGACCACGTTGGGAATCAATGATTTAATAATAAGTATACAAAAAAGATTTTCACAGCTAACACAAGCAGACGTTGTAGACTGCAGTTGGAAGCCCGAAAAGCCTGAAGATGAGTGCCTGTCAAGGGATGAGGGTGGTGTCTTTACTCGGCAAGAATATTGGACTTGTAAGTTCCGAAACACACCAAAAATTTGGATCAGTTGAGCTATCTCTAGATCGTTGCAAGCGATCTAAAGATAGCTCAACTGATCCAAATCAATACCAGACGGAAGCGTCCCCAAGACGCTGGCAGCAATGCGAATGCGCTGCGCCAGATACCCACCAGCCCTTGGGTCACGTAGGGTAGTGGTCCCGCCTTCCGATCGTAAGGTCTAAGGTTCAAATCCGGCCGTGTAATCCAGAGTTTTTCAGTTGCAAAATGTGTGTGCAATATGCCAGCTTAGTGCTCTCAATCGGTGAAGGAAAACATCGTGAGGAAACCGGGCGGCGTGTCGTAGAACCTAAAAAAGTTCGAACAACACGCAAAAAGGGCCCGCCAGCGGCCAACTTGTGGAAATCAGTCCGCACACCAAGTGCGGATGATGAATTTACCAAAAAAAGAGATCGTGGTCCCGTAATTGTGATGTGCTAAAAAATTAATATTTTATATTTTTTTCAGGAACATTTTAGCAAGCTTCAATCAGTCGCTCCTGCACTCTTGAGTAGATGGGTCCACAGTCAACCTATCAATCAGAACATGCAGTACATTAGCAATGATAGACTGGATCTTAAAGCTGACAAGAAGACTTTGAAGTAAGTAGATTACCTGCATTACTGCCTACCTCTAATCATGGTGCGGAACACAGTGCTACGTTCCATGACTGGCATCGGCGACGTTGGCAGCAAAATAGCTAAGCTCAAATGGGAGTGGGCAGGCCATGTAAGCAGGATGCAACCCGAAAAGTGGGCGAATATCGTCACTCCGTGATGGGTGCCTGAGCACTGGAGACGAGGACGGGGCCGGCCGAGCAGACGTTGGCAAGATGATCTCGACGGCCAGAGGCATGATTGGTTGGAGACCGCTTAGGATCGAGAAGAGTGGAAGGATTTCGGGGAGACTTTTGCACAGCAGTGGGACAATGTAGGTTAAATAAAAAAATGTTCTAACTTAGGTACTTATCACAATTTTTTTCTAGGTTACAAACCCCTCTAGACCGGCCACTGTGCATAATCATGAGTTGGCTGGCCTCTAAGCCGAAGCACCTGATGAAATACGCAGAGGTTTACTTGGAGATGGGGTTTGATGTGATGACGGTCAGCTGCTCACCGCTGCAGCTTATGTTCCCAGTGCGAGGCTCCCAGGTGCGTTCACAGCCATCGTCAGCCTGAAGAAGTCCACTACGGGATATAGGCCTCCCGTATACATTTCCAGAAAGAACGATTCTGAGCTCTTCCCATATACCGTCTTCCGTGATTGCTATAGGTCTCGTCTTCCAGTTCTTGGTCGCTATTCGAGAACCTATAACATCAGATGTTCCTTTGATGTTCATAATTATCATCGTTCATAACTGATGATCATGATTAAATCATTCATTATGTTGATTTGAAAATATCGTGCGGAAACCGGGATACTGTAAAACCTCAAGAGATTCTACGACATGCCGGTTTCCTCACGATATTTTCCTTTACCGTTCTAGGCCCGTATTCCGAAACAGTGTTTGAGTCTGAGTCGAGCCTCAAGCACAGATTTTTGACATTTTTTAATGAACTGTCATTGAAAAATTAAGGTGCGTGATATAGCGCACCAGCCCGCACCAGCACGCACGACACACCATGGGAACGGTCTCGTGCGCCGAGGTGCGCGGTAGCACAGGAACATTTTCTGTGTGCGTTGCCGTGCGTCGCGTCGTCGTCGTGCGCGGTGCGGGCTGGTGCGTGATATCACGCACCGTAGGAAGGCGGCATAGAAGAAGAATATATTATATACGAACTAATGACCTGCCCATTGCCACTTCAACTTGTATTAGATTAGAACCGGATATCAAACAGATAATTTCTTTGCCAGGTCGTAGCAGCGAATCTCATGAATTTCTTGGAGTATAACGTGCACCGGCCAGTAGTGGTGCACGGCTTCTCCGTGGGTGCATACTTGTGGGCGGAGCTGCTGGTCCACGCTCTCAAGGACTTGGAACGGTAAGTAAGAAACGGTAGGTATAAGCATAGACTAAGGTCCTTAGTCTATGGTATAAGTAAGACCCATGCTCAGTAAGTAGGATTTACTGCTGTGGAAAGTGTATAATCATGCTCATACCTTATTTGGATCTTCTCCGAAACTTATGCGCAGCATTCACCAGTCAGCCAAATCTGAGTCAGCCAAATCATCATCATCATCAGCCTGAAGAAGTCCACTGCTGGACATAGGCATTCCCTACACATTTCCAGGAAGAACGGTTCTGAGCCCTTTCCATCCACCGACTTCCCGCGTCTTAACAATGTCGTCAGTCCGTCTGGTGGGTGGGCGCCTTACTTTTCGTCTTCCGGTTCGTGGTCGCCATTCGAGAACCTTTATTCCCCAACGGTTGTCGGTTCTTCGAGCTATATGACCGCCCATTGCCACTTCAACTTACTAATTCTACGAGCTATCCAGATAGCTCGTAGGGACCTAAGCATGGATAATCGATAGATGACATTAATTCTCTATCTCGGTTTTCTCTCTAGATATCAGCCCGTGCTGGACCGAGTAGCCGCCCAGATGTGGGACTCGCCCACAGACGTGGAAGAGCTGCCCGTGGGGTTGCCGCTCTCCCTCTATCCCGACAGTAAGCTGATGCAGAAGATGCTTACCGCATATGCCAGGTTTGTTCATAGGCACATGTTTTTATTGCGTTATGGGTGAGTTCTGAACGGTTGTGGTGGGTGTCCAAACAATAGGTGAAGCATGATCGAAAAAGATGAATGGATCCTGAGGTAATGCGACTCAGACATCACGTGACCAGCTGGCCTACCATGAGTTTCAGATGGTTACGGTTATGGCTGTCAAAATTGTGTCAACACATTCAAACCCAAGAAGATGAATGATTGTGTGGGTCAGCCTATCTATACACAATTTGACAGCCATAGCCATAACCATATGGAGCTCGTGGTAGCCCTGCAGGTTAGTAGATAACTAAGAGAACATGAGGGGATAATAATATGTCCCGTGATGCCTGTGAACCAATGTGATAGTTTTGCCTGATGCTAGTCACTTAATATACTGATGTAATGATGAGAAAGAGAATCTGATACAGCATTATGAGAAATGTCATCGAAGGAAACAGAAGAAAGGGTCTTCTCCTTCCTCCCTTTCCTTAGAGATGAACTCCAAGAGTGGAACTCGTTGCCGGCGTCTATTTTTCCGAATACCTATAATTTGGGAGTTTTCAAAGAAAGAGTGAATAGGTATCTTCTAGGTGAGCGCGCTACACCGTCGATCGCATCATCACTTAACATCAGGTGAGATTGCGGTCAAGCGTTACCCTATAAATTGTAAAAAAAAACAAAAGATCGTCTTAGGGAGGCTTCCGTCTGGAACTGATACAAATCAGTGCCAGACGGAAGCCTCCATAGGACGCTCGTTTCTCCTCGTACCCAGATTCTCAAACCCAAGAGCAAATAAGCAATACCTAAGTTGTTTACAGAACTCATATGTGGATGCTATACCGCGTCGCGACCCAGCACTATTGGCGCGCGACCCAGGCGTACCACCAGCCCCCGTGTCGCGCGCCGTCGCTTTTCCTCCTCTCCACGGTGGACCCGGTGGGCGCTGCGGCCAGGAGTCGCCGCGCGCATGCCTCCATGACTGCTCTTGGGATCAAGGTACATTCACCAACTAGTAGTACTAGTATTGCAACACCCTTACAGGGTAAATTATGTATTGATTCAAAAACTAGTTTTAAGATCTGACACTGTTAAATTTACAGTACATAATAAGGCAATAAATATACTGAATACGGAATACCAACTTACCATGTTTGGGTATATTCCCGGGCTTAATCCAAATATACTGGAATAACTCTTAAAGGAGAGTTCCTCTTGGAACTATTCCGGAAAACAAAACAAGCATACCTACACCTACATAATCCATCTAATTTTGAGAGGTTCACTTCTACACCGCTCTAAGATGAAAATCCCAACTCGTTCCAAGGAACTCCAAAAGAGAGTCTCGCGAAGGAGGTCGCTACCTAGTGGTACTGACACCCACAGAAATCCACCAAACAGGTGGCCTAGTGGGCAGTGCTTCTGTGGGTATAGGATTTATTTTGAATTTCATTTATATCTTGTTTCAGTGCAACTGGCAATGCTGGAACGACTCTCCTCACGTGCAACACTTCAACTGGCACCGCGAGGAGTATCTCGCAGCTTTGTACTCTCATCTACAAGAGTGTGGTCTGTTAGCTGACCATGACCACGTGACCAGCCGTGAAAAGGTGTCTCTACGACAGTGATAGAGATCTTCGGCCAAATATCTCGCGAGGCAGTTAGGCGTTTACTAGAGGTCTAGACTAGAGGGAGCATAGAATTGAGACAATGACTTGAGCTAAGTGTCGCCACACATGGGCCTTCGGCCACAACCACAAAAAGCCGCCATCGACCCTCAAGCATAGATGTTTTGTCACTTTTAAATAGAGATTCGTCTCATACTCAAGCATTGTTTCTACAGGCATTACGATATCTTTACGTTTTCGATAAGTTCAGCCATTTTATCTTTCAAAGGGTCAAAATGTGAGAGGGAGAGGTATACATCGACGGTTGTGTGTTCTAAACACTATAAAATCAATAGCTTTATGTAAGTTTCAAACTTAAATATAATATGATTTGTTTTAGATTTAACAGATAAGTTTCCAACTTTTTAGGTAGTAAGGTTCTGTGATAAATATTTTTTACTAAAGGTAGGCAAGGTATGGAAAATAAACGAATAAAATGTGGCATAAATACATTTATTGTAACATTAAACCTACTTTCTATTGAACTTCTTCTTATTCCTTCTAGATTGAACCGACTTGTCCTTATTTATCTTCTGTTTCGGTTGTTTCACTCGTTCTTTCGCCGCCATCTTGAGTGCCCAAGATCTCCCGCTGTTTTTCTTTTCGTTCTTGACAGTTTGTTTGTGTATATCTGCTTGAGCTCTCAGTTTCTGGTTGCTTCTCATCTTGTGTTGAGCGCCCTCTTTGGCTGTCAAACCAGTATACTGATCAAGCTCTCCATTTTGAGGGTTTTTCGCGAACTTTCCGGATTCATTTTTATTGAAACTCTTATTCTGATTCCTATTTCTGTTCTGATTGAAGTTTTTGTTTTGATTGAAATTATTATTCTGATTATTGGTGTTCTGATTATTTTTATTCTGATTATAAGTAGTCTGATTATTTTTATTCTGATTTTTGTTGTCGAATTTGCCTTTCTTCGTGTAGCTCTCGTCAGGTGGCGCTGCGTGTTTCCGCTTCCGGTTTTTCCTGCCTTTGTTGTCTGTGTTTTGTGTTTGTGCTAGAGGATTATTGGCTATGGATTTTTCTAGACGTTTCTTACGGGCGTTGAGGGCGGTTCGATCTTCTATGGAAAAAGACACGATGGGTCTCTGGAAAAGAAAAATTGTTTGAAAAAAATCACGGCATTTTCATGTGACAAAATAAAAAGTTATGAAAATAGCAAAGTGACATCTCTCGTCGATTCAACTGAATGCAACTTCGGTTATCGAGCAGGTAAGTAGTTGACTGTAACGTCAAACCTGTAGATGGAGCCACGGTCGCGTTAGTGCCGAACATCCCATAAGAGTTATTCGTCGAGTGTTATTTGGATCCGATGGCGCAGCGGTCAGCACAGCCTTGTACCAAGGGGAAGGTCGCGGGTTCATATCCCACTCGGCTCTTTTTGGGACAATATAAAAATCTTTACATTACTCTTACATTGTTCTTGTCGAAAACCTCTGGATTGTTGTTCAGCTTCCGCAGACAATGGAGAGCATCCTCGTGTCTTGTGAACATCACGAACCCGTAGCCTTTCGAACTGCGGAAAATATAACATGTTATTGTTTTACAAATATACAATAACTAGCGGCACATAACTTTAGCGCTGAGCGATACGCGGAGGGGATAGCTGCGTCGTAGTGTGCGCGTGTCGCGCACACTGGATGTGTGGATGTGTGCAGTGTGTCCTATTGGTACAAAGAGCGCAGTGCGACTGGAGAGCCAATCAGCGCTAGTACGCCCGCGCTTCATTCCGCTAGCCCCCTCAGGTACCTTATTTTTGACTTCTGCGCAATAACGGTCAGCGCTAAAGTTATGTGCCGCTACCTATACAAGTTTTAGTAGTAGTTCTGCGAACAGTAGGCAGTAGAAAGGACAATCTTTTTAACCGACTACAAATAAAAAAGTAGGAGGTTTTCAATTATGTTTTTTTTTAAATCTTTGTTACAGCATAATATCGTCATTTATGCACCGATTTGAAAAAAATATACCTATTTGGAAGGTTATACTTTCAGAAATCGGTTGAACCGTTTTGTTTTAATGTTTGTTACTGCATACCTCCGTCATTTAGAACTGATGTAGTAAATTATTTTTTATCTGAAAACATACTTCCAGATTGAACCTATTGAAATTTCATCATCAGTCTCTATGCCTCAAGTTGATGGACGCACGGCAGTGCATCGTTGGACACGTTCCTGACGTGCGTGACCTACGAGGCTATGCTTTGTTATAGGCGATGGTTACCACTTAACAGATGAGCCATAAGCTTGTTCCATCAGCTAACTGGCTTTCAATAAAAAAATCGGTTGTCTGTAAAGTCGGTTTACTGACGATAGTTGAACGTGACAACGTCATACAGCTGTCCACGCGGACGCATCGCTCACTCAAGTAGGAGAGAGACAAATGTCGAACGCTGCCGAACGCGGATGCCGATTGCGCCTCTTTGTCGCTCGTTCCGCGCTCTCGCTTGCACTTCAAGCCTTAAATGGAACGCTTCAGAGCGAGGTAACGCCGCATGAGTCATGTTTTTTCGTGCGTGCAGCCGGCTCCATCGAATTATAAGACTTGTCACGTCAAAAATACTTACGGGTACTTCCCGTCTGGTCCCGGCGCCTCCGCCCTCAAGTCTCGCATGATCCTAGCTTCAGTGATGGCTACGTTCTTTCCGGACACACCAAAGCAGAGCTTCCGAAGATTTGCATCGTCGAATAGAGGAGGTAGATTGGACACTACTATGCGGTATCGAGATACGAATCTGGGAACGAGATGAAACGGTTCAGTTTTACAGTTCAAATCCCCAACTGAATATCGACTCTGATGAACAGCTGTATGGATGTAAGGGAGCACTGATGGTCCAGTGGTAGCCGCCCCGCTTTCCGATCCTAAGGTCGTGGGTTCAAATCGTTCACTAATGAGTTTTTCTGTCCGAAAATTTAGAAATCGAAATAGAAAATATTTATTTAACGTCACAAAACATGGTACACACAAAAAATATAACAAAAGCAATAAGTGACGAATAAAGGCTACCACTCAGCATTTGCCATAAAAGCGCAAGGGTTTATTATGGTTGGTTTAATTTATGTGCAATATGTACGTACTCAAACGGTGAAGGAAAACATCGTGTGAGGGAACAAGCAAGTCGTAGAACCTTAAGAGTTCGAAACATGTGTCACGCAAAAAGGGCCCGCCAGCGGCCTACTTGCGGAAACCAGTCCGCGCACTAAGAGCGAACAAGTGCACAAGTTACGAAAAAAAAGATACTGCGAGAGCTTAAAAAATTCCACTTCTACACAACCACACCACTAAATTTAGCTGATATCTTTGCTGATTTAATTTCGGTGGCTCGGACAGACAAACAGACAGACACAAGCATTTCCAGATTGCTAGAATAAGGCATTACCTGTTCAAATTCTTGAGCATCTGAGTCTTGCTTCGTTCGAGTGCAAGCCGCTTCGCCATATCGGATGACGAGACTCCTTCGGCCGCCTTAGTGCCAGCCACCACCACTGTAAATACAAAGAGTTGTTTACGTTGTTTTTGTTTATTTTTTAACTAAAAAATGGGATATAGGAACACCAGAAGGGCAAGTTGTTGTTTTACTCGATCGGTTTGAACAATTCGTTTCGCCTCAGTATCTCTCTCTTTTGAAAGGGGAAAGATGACAACAACAAATACGTTACGTAGAAACGATCGAAACGAGGTGTTGTCTCATCATTTCTCCATACAAAAGAAAGAGACATGTAGGCGAAAAGAATTATTCAAACTGATCAAATAAAACTCAGAATAGGGGTACAGTATATGTACTCAGACCGAAAGAAATTATTATTTCCTTTAATTCACCGCTTCTTCTTTTTCGTCGTGTCGATGGTTCCCATAATTTTCCTATATGTGTTTTTTTACCGCTTGAGAATAATGATATTGAGAAATATTATTTGGAATAGAAAAATCTATTAAATCAATATCTAGAAGAGTCTCACCTCCTTCCTTAACTAGATAGAGGTTCCTATTATCCTTAGCCTCTTTCCTCTTGTCTCCTTGAAGGTTCTCCCTCTTCAGCGCCGGCTTGACCAGGATAACCTGACCTTCCAGCTTCAGCTGATCAGCGGGTAGGGAGAGGAACCGGTCTGCGTCTTCTTTATTCTGAGGGTATATCAGATGGTTATTATAATAATAAGCTTGGCACCAGGCACGGTAGGTATCCTTTAATTTTTTTTTTATACATAACAAGAGCATAGAACAGCACTTTAAATCAACGCGATCGTTACGTATAATCCTTATTTGATCATATTTGTTAGAGAGATTTCATCCTTATAATTGACCCTAACGATCGATACAATAAAAGTACAGGGTATAACTTTTTCAGATTTTAGCCGGTTCGATTCCCGGGTGTGGGATAGAGAATTTTCGAAAATCTTTGAATGCAGTTTGATTTTTATTCAAAAATAAAGGAATGTTTCCTTTTAGTAAAATTTTCTATCTGCAGTATTAAGAGTACTTTCCCTCCAGGTGGCATTACAAAATTCCACCCTGTATACCTATAGGTAAATTAGGTGTGTACCTCAAACTTGACAAAGCCAGAGCCTTTAGAATGCTCAGTCATTTTGTCCATGCAGACAAGAGCGTACTTCACGGGAGCCGTGGCCTCTGCAAACTGTTTCAACTGCTCGTTGTCAACGCTGAACGCCACGTTGGTAAGGAACACTGTGCAGCCGTCCTCAGCGTCGTTTAACTTTAATCTGAAATAGTAATGTTACCTTAGAAATCAGAAAAAGTTACGCAAACAAAAAAAAACTACCGAATTGAGAACCTCCTCCTTTTTCATTAGAAGTCGGTTAAAAATATAGATAGGTTGCTTAGAGATATAAGCAAATAATTTACCTTTTTTTTTCTTGAATATCTATCTGACTCTCCGTCTCCATATCATCATCCTCATCATCGTCATCTTCAGATTCTTCATCATCGTCATCTTCACTGTCATCACTAGACTTGCTTGCATCATCACTCTCTGATTTGTCTTCAACATCACTTTCTGCATCGCTGTCTTTCTCCGAGTCAGAATCTTCAGATTCACCTGTAAATCAGTCATACTTTTTACAAAGCCCGGTCAGACCACACATTTAATCCACAATCCTCAAAGCCTTTCCCTTATTATGTAAAGACAGAGAACAAACATCTGTGTTCACCCCACAAAGATTTGTTCTCGATGGGGATCCCACGACCTACGGCGCAGAAGGCAGAGCTACTACCAACTGAGCTGAGAGGCCAGTCAAAATCTCCTTTTTTTGTTCTCATAGTTTTATTAATGAGAGGAGTGAATGCAGAGATGATGGCTGACAGAGGGGAATGGAGGAGGAAGACCGACCACACATAAAGTCGGATAACGGCAAGAAGAAGAAGAAGAACATACACTGCCCACGGCTGTATATTAATATCATCAAATGATAACATGAAGTAATAGGCACATCGGCTAATTTCGGCTTCATAGAGCGTAGTGTGCGTCCAGAAAGAGATAGCACTCTACGAAAGCAGAAGAGCCGATGTGCACTATTTGTTGTCTACAACCGTAGAGATCGGCCAATCTTAAACTGCACGTCCCACTACTTCAGTCAGTCAAAGTAAATTGTTCTATAATACCTACATCACAAAGATCATTTTGAAGTACTTTGCTGTGAGCCAACTTCAAGAAAACGTGGTGGAGGGGTGTGCATTTTTAGACTGGTTTATCTATACTCACTTTTGATCTCATCCTTCAATGCCTCACTTTTAGTGTCGGGTATATCATCGTCACTATCACTGTCCTCTTTTTTAACGTCATCCTGCATTTCCAATTGTTTGTTTACAATGTGCTGCATGTACTTGTTTTTGGCCACGGCCCAATCCACTGATATCGGACGACCTGAAACATACAACTTAGTCAAAACCACTGGTGGGTTGAAGGTAGCAGTCGCGCCTTTCGATTTTAAGGTCGTCAGTCAAATCCGGTCTAGCATCAGTAAGTTTTTGTGCCCAAAAATGTATGTGCACTATACCAGTACTTTTTTTTTAGAGAGCAATGGTGGTCTATTGGTAGCGGCCCCGCCTTCCGATCCGAAGGTCGTGGGTTCGAATCCAGTCGGGAACCAATGAGTTTTTCTGTCGAAAATTTATGTGCACTATGTCAGTACTCTCAAAACAGTGAAGGAAAGGAAAACATCGTGAGGAAACCGGCGTGTTGTAAAACCTAAAAAATTTCGAGCAACACGAGTCAAGGGTCACGCAAAAAGAGCCCGCCAGCGGCCTACTTGCGGAAAAACCAGACCGCACATCAAGTGCGGATGATAAAAATTTGCCGAATGCCAGTACTTTTAAAGGTCTGTTTACGTCTACAGACATTGAGCATGCCAGGCACGTGCTAGGGCAGACAGGCACAATTCCGACAGGTGGAAACGAAAGACGTCTGCACGGTTCCGATGCTCTGTTCACACTACCCACTACCCAGCTGGTAGCTACAGACATGAAGTGTACAGACAAAATATTCTTTCTGCGAATACTGGATAATTATCCCACAATTTTTATGAAACGACGGGATATTTACCATGATTAAATTTTTCTGAGTTGATTTACGATATTTCGGCACAGTTGCATGCACCATGATCACGGATGAACTGAAGTTCATGAGTAAAAGAAATGTTATTTGCAGATAAATCAATCTACCCTCTTTCACACTCTTTTATTGGTTTCGATACTACTATCATAAAAATAAACAAATAAATATAAATGTTGTTTCATAAAAATTGTGTTAAAAACCATGATAGTTTCAAAAGTTATATGGATAATTATCGCTCTAGAAATGATGCAGATAAATAAATAAATAAATAAATATTCTGGACAATTCACACAACACAACCCAGCCCCAAACTAAGCAGAGCTTGTAATATGATTTCAACTGGACTTGATCTGGCTGATAATTGATCTGGACCTAAAAGTGAATAGAAACTGTTCTTGGACTCACCTAAATACGGCTTCATATTAGTGTTCAACAGAGCTTTTTTCGCCATCGGCACATTCTTGAAATGCACAAAAGCACATCCCACCAGCTTGCCGTCCGGTTTCTTCAATAACTTCACCTCTAATACATTGCCATAGGGTTCAAAGTGCTCTTTCAAAGACTCCTCAGTGGCTTTGAATGAGACATTGCGGAGGATGAGACGGGCATTACGATTGACTCTTGGTTTTTTCTTCTCATCCTTGGCTCCTGTAAAATATTATTATGTGATCATTATTTGCCATCTGATTTAACCCAATGCTGAGCATAGGCATCTCTCTGCTCGTGCTTTTCATCATGACACTGACAATGATTTTTATAATGTCCCAAAAGTTAAGAGCCGAGCGTGATTTGAGCCCGCGACCCTCCCCTTGGTATGGGGGGCTGCGTTGACCGCTGCGCCATCACACATCATGGCTTATGGGACATTATAAAAACGTTGTGATTTCTTTTAGTGTAGTAAACACTATAAAATCAATAAAAATGTTGTGCTACTGGACATCCTCCATTATTATGTGATAACAAAAAGGAATTTTTATTTCCATTTGTCCCCCAGCTTCTTCCTCTTAGACATGGGAACATTTTATCTGTCCTCTATTTAGCAATGCAGCAGCATGTGACTGGACAGGCTGGCAAGGGTTCCAGACAGTTCCCTGCTAATTACTGTGCTCAGAACGTAACAAGAGAGATTAAGCATACTGTCTTTTTTTAGTGTTGGATATTTGCTAGAAGTATGAGAAAACCAGTTGTACAAAAGTATATGAATATCATACTTTGAGCTTCATCTTCTTCAAAAAGGCTGTCATCTGTTGGATGTTCCGCCTCATTTCTTTGTTGCTGTGGTTTTTTCTTGTCGTTTCCTTTTCCTTGCTTCTGTGTTTCTAAATTTCCTTTTCCCTGCTTCTGTGTTTCTAACTGTTCTGCATACTTGTGTTTTGGAACTGCCCATGTCACATTTATCGAGCGCTCTGCAAAGTTTAAATGTGAAATATGACTGAAAAATATTTACACCCAATTTTACATCTATCAATTTCAATTACAGGAATATCACTCACACATGAACACAAATTACTAGTCAAAGATAGAATACAAAAAGTGTTCTATTTAGTTATAAATCTTTGAGGCACTTTCATTGATTATGAATAAAATATATGCCTTACCAAGGAAGGGTTTCTTATTTGTAGCTGCAAGAGCCTTATTAGCCATATCTACATGGGTGAAGTGCACAAATCCACATCCCACAAGCCTCCCGTCAGGTTTCTTCAACAGTTTGACCTCTTCAACTGTACCATGTTTAGAGAAATGTTCCCTCAGTGCATCTTCCGTGGCCTTGAAGGATATATTCCTGACCATTAACCTGGCGTTCTGGTTTACTCCATCCCTGTATCTAGAGCTATCTTCCTCTAGCTGCGTCATTTTGGTAATTTCAGTAATTCACGTGGTAGGTAAACAACATAACCTCACATTAGGACAGACGACCGACCGGACCGACAGACGAGACGACAGACGCGACAGACAGACATGTACTACACAGGATTGAGTGAATGAATAAAATAAAAACTTTGATTTGATGTCAGTGCTTCCACAAAGATTCTTCTTCTTCTATCGTGTCAATGGAACACTAGACAATTCTCGAGTAGTATTTAGCCACCTCTACTGCATGGCCCGTGGCGTTGTTAAGATCGTCTCTTGTGCAGGTGTTTGGGCACAAGGGACAGTTCAGTAAATGCGACATGGACTGAGTCTGAGCTCCGCAGTCACAGCCAGTCAAAGAGGGGTCCCTCATTCCCCACTTGCAGAGGTTCTCTCTACAACGGCCCACTTGGGTCCGGAGTCGGTTGATGGACTTCCAGACCGGCCACGGTAGATCATGACCTGGGGGAAGTTGTTCTTGAGGTGGTATAAAGTCAGGAGGAGGGGGGTTTTTCTCTTTCCACTGACTGATCCTTGCTGCGGCCGGGTGGTCTTGGGAGGCTTTTGTCATGCGAATAAAGCTCTTGCGACTTTTTAGACGGGCTCGTGGGGGTTGATGTCCATGAAGCGGGTGACGATGGTCAGTTTCTTGTTTGCGCTTCTCAATTTTGCAAAAGACGTCTCTACGGACGGAGGGTGGTGCTATGCCCGCCAGAGGGTATAGCTTGTTAAGGTGTGTCGGCTTTAAGCACCCTGTAATAGTGCGGAGTGTGTCGTTCAAGGCGACATCGACATGCTTAGCGTGTGCGGAGCGGTGCCATACAGGGCACGCGAATTCTCCAGCAGAGAAGGACAAAGCCATGCCAGTTGTGCGGAGAACCTCCGGTGCTGCTCCCCATTTCGTGGTGGTAAGGCGACGTAGAAGGTTGTTGCGTGAGCTTACTTTGAGTTTTGTTTTATGGCAGTGGTGTTTATAGCTCAGAGTTCGATCCAGAGTTACTCCGAGGTACTTAGGTTGGGAACAATGTTCAATTGGGGTACCTTGCCAGCTTATGGTAAGCTTTCGGTCTGCTTCATGGTTTCTCAGATGGAATGTAGAGACCTGGGTTTTGGAGGGGTTGGGTTTTAGACCATTTTCGTCATAGTACTTAGTTAAAGTTTTGAGAGCCAATTGAAGATTTTCTTCTGCCTCTTCAAATGTTTTTGTCTGGGTAGCCAATGCCAAGTCGTCTGCATAGAGAAACCGCTTTGTAGATGGGGTACTAGGCTGGTCGTTGGTATAGATGTTGAAAAGTGCAGGAGCTAGCACACTGCCCTGAGGAAGGCCGTTTTTTTGGTTTCGCCACCGGCTTTTCTTTGCATGGAGATGGACTTGGAAGCGACGGTTGTATAGAAGCTCCCCTAGAATTCGTATGAAACCGGTGTCGTTAATCATAGTTTCCACCTTAACAAGAAGTCTTTTTATGTTTACAGTATCATACGCCGCAGATAAATCAACGAGAGCGAGACCAGTGATTTTATTTAACTCGTACCCGTCTTCGATGTGCTGAGTTAATTTTAGAATTTGGCTGGAACAGCACTTGCCTGGTCTAAAGCTGGCTTGTTCAGGTATAAGAATATGATCTATTTCCGGTGTGAGACGGTTCAGGAGAAGCCTTTCAAAAAGTTTATATGTGTGGCATAGTAATGAGATAGGTCGGTAGTGTTTGGGATTGTCAGGAGACTTACCCGGCTTGAGAAGAGCGATAACTTTAGACTTTCTCCAAAGTTTTGGTAATTTAGCTTCACACAGGCAGGTGTTATACAGAGATAAAAGCCATGATATCGCCAGTGGGCCCAGGTGTTTCAGTTGCTCAGTTCTCACATCGTCCATTCCTGCAGCCTTTCCATTTTTAAGTTCTTTGATGCCACTTTTTAATTCCTGAAGGATAAACGGTTTGCTAATTGAGACGGAAGTTTCAGCAGATGAATCAGTTGGTGTTGAGATTTTCGACATCCTTTTAGGTGGTTTTCCATTGAGTATTAGCTGATGAGCGACCTGATTAGCTGTTACTTGACCAGGAGTCGTTGCGACGGGTGAGTCCCCAGTAAGTTTTTTAACTGTTTGCCATGCTTTTTTGCTGTTTTGCGTCATATTAATACTGGTGACTGTAGATATCCACTTGTCTCTTCGGTTCATACTAACCATATGCATTAACTCCTCCCCCGCTGCCATAGTTTCTTCAGAGAAAGGGTCTTCATTGTATAGTAGTTCGTATGTGGCCAATAGTGAAGACGAGTCTGCATCTAAGCCTGGGATGTAAGAGCTGCGGCAACCTCGTGGGATGTTGTTACGAGAGGCTGTCTTTACAACGTCTACAAATTTTTCGTAGTTGGCAGGTAGAGGCTCTATGCCATTTAGTTGTTCTTCAATATCTTCTGTGAACTGATCCCAGTTTGCCTTCGAGAAATTAAACCTACGTCTGAATGGTACTTGTATCGGCTTAAGGGCAGCCTGGGCTTGGCATACGATGGGTCTGTGTTGTGTGTGTGGGATGGGAGCACAGATTGTTTTTCTGCAGAGTGGGCTGATATTGGTGCTGACGAATATTAGATCTGGGTTATATCCTCTTCTCCATCTGCCGCTATTAAAAGATGCGGAAAGCTTTGAGTCATGAAGTAAATCTAGTTCCAAAGATCTAGTTCCAAAGATGATTAGGAATAACCGTGTTTTCTGTGAAAAATAAATACCGTGCAATTCGTCTCAAATAATTATGGTATAAATGTTGTCAACGTTCAACTTGACCCTATTTTCATATCTAGGAAATGCTTTATAAATTAATTACTCACAACGAAATGTGTAAAAACATATGAATAGGGTATATATTTTCTACTTTCCAATATTTGAGGAAGAAGTGGCGATAAATATATATATAAATCAGAGTTTTAGAAATTAAATTCAAAGTCTCCCCAGAGCTCATCATGGGAGTTCAAACGCAAACGACAAGATAAGCATTTGAATTAGCAGACTAGTTTAGATAAGCATCTAAACTAACTTTTAATGACAAGCACTTTTTTTGGTACCTACTTTTCAATTATCTAATGAAATTGAAGCTTGTTTTTATCACGGTAAGCAAGCATACTGGTTGCTCAATCAAAAGTTGAAAATAATAACCTAACCAAATTAAATGATGACAATTTAGATAAGACTTCGATACATAATATTATCTGCTATTTGCTTTTGAAAAGTTTTAAAATAAGCGTACCTAACCATAAAGTTTGTTAGAATTTTTAAGCTGTTATTCGCACTGTATCTTCAGCCCTTAGATTAATTAACCTCACGTCATAAGTTTTTCAATCACTCCAGTGAAAAATATATCACAAGTGAGGTCATAATTTTAACTTACAACCGTTTTACCTCATTTGTATGACAATACTAGTGACATGACAAGAAGACCGTAAATCAGGGGTAGTTATGTGGAAGCACCAATTTAAATGAACGAAAACAAACCAACCATAACAATTGTTCGTTCAGTTATTATGTCAAAATTGGTTCCTTGTCAATGTCATTAAGCTGCCCAAACAAAAATCAGCTGTTTGGTATGTTGATGTTTTTTAGTCAGAATCGAAACGAAAAGAATTGTTTGCGAAAGTGGTTACGAGAACAGCCAAAGAAAACTGTTACATTATTTTTCACGAACATGAATTCAAATTCTATATTTAGAATGTGTAATAAACGGCTAGTGACCCCAATGATTTCAAGAGGTTACGGGTACAAAGTGGTAAAGCGGCCTGATCCTAAAACTTTGAAAATGCCGACCCCTGGCTCGGCGCCCAGTTTGATGGAAATAATTAAAGAGAAAATTAGGCTGAACGGACCCCTAACAGTAGCAGAATACATGCACATAGTCACTACGAACCCTACCGAAGGATATTACATGAAGAAGGAAGTCATAGGTGAAGCTGGCGACTTTATAACCTCACCTGAAATCAGTCAGCTGTTTGGAGAAATTCTCGGGATTTGGTTTTGCGCTGAATCACAGAAAATGGGTAATGTAAAGCCACTACAGATTGTTGAACTGGGACCAGGGAAAGGTACCTTACTGGTGGACATATTACGGGTAATACAGATTTTACCAAGTGTACATACCTATTGCTACCAGCCCGGTTTACATAGGTCACTCAAATAGCTTAAATCTCCAGGTAATCAATCGTCTTGGATTCAAAGGAAAAGACCTCAGCCTACACCTTGTAGAAATATCATCAACAATGCAGAGTGTGCAAGCACATCGACTTTGTATATCCCACAAAGCTGTTGACATTGATATGCCTCACAACTACGAGGTACTCAACACTGTCATGTTAATTCTAAAGTTTTTAGTTAAACTCATTTCTAAAGCTGTCTTTTACAATTTCAGGGAGAAACAGTAAGTGGAATCAAAGTGTATTGGTATAACGACCTAAAAAAAGTACCAACCAACTTCTCATGGTACATTGCCCATGAATTCTTTGATGTGCTACCCATCCATAAGTTTGAAGTAAGTAAACAACTGTTACCTGCTATTATAAAATTATACACACTCCTTGCATTATTAAATGTAATAATTTCAGAAAACAGAAAATGGCTGGAGGGAATTGCTAATTGATTTGGATGAATCAGATAAGTTACGGTACAGGATATCTGGCAATGAAACAAATTCAGTTAAAATGCTGATCAGACCTCCTCTAGATATTGGAGATAAGACAGATTTGGAGATCAGTGCTAGAAGTTTAGGTCTGGCCAGACAACTAGCTCAGAGGGTGGATGAGCACGGTGGAATCGCTCTGATTGCTGATTATGGACATGAAGGAGAGAAGGGTGATACTTTTCGGGTATGTATATTAAATTGGTAGAAAGGGCTCAGAATTGTTCTTCCTTGAAATGTATAGGGGAGGCCTATATGTCCAGCAGTGGAATTCCACAGGCTGATGATGACATTGGAAACTTTTAAACTTTGACTTAAAAGCTACATTTACCTAATGAAAGTGTCTATTTTCCAGGCTTTTCATAAGCACAAAGTCGTAGACCCTCTGGAGAACCCTGGTTCCTGTGACCTAACAGCTGATGTTGACTTCTCGCAACTGAGAATAGCAGCATCAAAGACAGCAGGGGAAGATAACTTCGCCCTAGTAGTGGGTCCTGTCAAGCAGAAAGAATTCCTGGAGCGTTCACAAGCTGAAGTCAGATTGCAGGTTGCAAAAATTATAATATTCCCAATCTGGTTCTGTTGGATCTACTTTTAAGAACCAAACTAAGCATTACAAAATGAGGTGTGATTAATTTCAGGTTCTCCTAGAAAGCGCTAAAACAGAGACAGAGAAGGAGAAAATCCAGGCAGCCTATGATATGCTAGTAGATCCCAAAAAAATGGGAGAAAGGTTCAAATTTATGGCATTCTATCCGTCGGGTATGGCAGACATTTTGAAAAAGTACCCACCTTTAGGATTTTCTCCTGACGTCATAGTTTTTAAATAAATGCTGTAATAGAGGTAATATTTAATAGAAATAATTCATATTATAAATAAGTGTTTTTTTCTAGTATCTTAGTACAACACGTCTACGTTAATTTAGCGTCGTAGACCACTATAATTATAATTACGTTTACGTTAGCTAATTATAATTAGCTAACGTAAACGTAAGGTAGGTACCCACAACCACAGAACACATAAACTCACGAGGTGATGTCCAGCCCTCTTGATGTACGTCTGATTTGACGGTGATTTGAATATGACAAACACAATGACTATTTTCGGATTCCGTTCAGCTGTCAGCACCATCACCATCACTTCACTTCACTTCACTCACTCTTTCATTCGTTCATTGATGGTAGTCAAATTCGGATTTCGCATTTTTGTGTTTTCGTAGAAATTACAAACAAAATCAATATCGGTAAATTGTAACCTATTGTAAACTTTATTTAAATACTCTAGCTCCTGCAATTCACATGAACTGATTTTGTGATTTTCTAAAACAGTTTTGCAAATTCATCATCGGGTTTCATTGCGCGCTGTGATGAAAATGAAACGTCAAAATTTTCGTAGACGGTGCCAATGATCCTCAATGATCTAAGATTTAAGTTTTTCTAGAGTGAAAAGTTCCGTGATGAATGCGTAGTTTGTGTGTCTCCCGTGTTTTGTGTTGGAATAATTTGGTGCTGAATTAATCTATCGGGTGTATGAGTTGACGTATTTTACTGAACCTAAGGTGAGGTTTCTTTTGTTGTTGCTTCGAACGTAATAATCTGTAGCGTGCTAATCGCAACACTATGAATCAGTAGTTTCTACCAGACCTACCAGTAGATTTTCTGTCTCATGTGCTGATTGTAGATCACCAGTTGCAAATTTGTCATCAAAACATTACCATGGGCTTCTAGAAAAGAAAGACCTTTCTGGATCGTATAATGTATACTCCATACGGCGATGATTTGCGTACAATATTCCTTTTTCAAAAATTGATTTATTTACGTACACAATGCATCATGATTGTGATGGGAGGAGATGGATGAGCCTAATGATGATGAAGTGGACTAATTATACATTATCTCTTCCAATCCTTCGTGTGTACAAATAAAGTACAATATTCAAGGATATTAAAAATAATCAGTTTTAGTCAGGTTGATGAAATAATAACAAAAACGATTGTGCCAGTCATTTAAAAAAAAACCATTTGCTGCAGAATTACTTCCTAATTTAGAGGATTATAATTAACCACAATTAGAGCCTCAACTTGCAATTTAGACAATTCAGGCTAATACAAATTAAAAATAATACAACTTTTAAAAACTTGAGAAACCAACTTCAAGGCCAAACTTAAACATGGCTGAACCAATTTTTGATGTAATTTTTATGAAATCAATCAGGATACAACCTTTCCATATACAAGAGCCGATTTAAAAAAATTGCAATATGGTATTACCATTTTTATTTAATCGAAATAGAGAAACCTGTTGTGCTGACCTCCTCAAACCTTTAATCGTGAGTGGGATAAGGGCAGGATTCCACCTTCAGATGGTCTAACAGTTGAATGTTTCCAGGGTGAAAGGAGATGAGTTCTCCGCCGCCCATGCAGCTGGAAGTGGAGGTGGCTGACGAGCCCATGGAAGAGGATTCTGCGGAGATGAAGCCTTCAGACAGGTGTGTGGCATAGCTTGTTTTATTTAATCTATATTTAAAAAGAAATTCGACCATCACATAACCTTTTCAACTACAGCTGGTCGTACTCTTGAACGCGATTCCGATCCCAATCTTAAGTTTTGACGGAATTTGGACAGAAATCCTATAGATTTCTGTCGAAATCGGTATCGCGCTCAAGAATAGACCAGCTGGTCTGTACTTTGGCACAGGCACTCCCTGAAGAGAGAAAGGGCTAACTGACAAATTGCTTTTGAAAATTCTCATCTCATGGCATGGGCTTCTATGAACATTTGTATCGAAATATAGTGTAGATCACGATCGAAATCGCGCGCGAATCCACCAGTTAAGGAACAGACAGTTGAACAATAAAAAAAAAAAATTCTTACAAAATATTTTTTTTTTGCTTTACTGTGTGCAATTAGATTGTACAGTGGGATACAGCTCAAGTTACCTAAAAACAAAGTAAAAAGATGCTTACTGCAAGGACATAAGAGCTAGCAGTGTTTAGTCTGATGCATATCCTTGTGTACATAAGATAGTGGCTCAAGACTTTCGATAAAAAGTTCGTGTTTGTATAATAATATCTTTTCAGAAAAGTTGTTTCACGATTTTCTACGTCTTAATATATAATTGTTCATTTACTAATTGTGAGCATAATTTATGAAACTTTTGATAGGTGATAGTAACATCGTCTTCAGACGGTGATAAACTACATGAGGAGCACTGGTGGTCTAGTGGTAGTGGCCCCGCCTTCCGATCCGAAGGTCGTGGGTTCAAATCCACTCGTGTACCAATGAGTTTTTCTGTCGAAAAATTTATGTGCACTATGCCAGTACTCTCAAAAAAACGGTGAAGGAAAACATCGTGAGGAAACCGGCGTGTTGTAGAACCTAAAAAAGTTCGAGCAACACGTGTCAAGGGTCACGCAAAAAGGGCCCACCAGCGGCCTACTTGCGGAAAAACCTGCCCGCACTTCAAGTGCGCATGATAAAACTTGCCGAACTTGCCGACGGTGATAAACTTTTTTCCTTCCTGCCTTGATTCCAGACACATCTGATTTTAAGTGTTTCGACCAGTTTTGTGTTTAGGTATAAAAGTTGATTAAAATATACACCTACCAGTATAATTAAGCCAATTATGCCATCTTTGATTGTTGAAATCATGCATAATTCATTACCATGTAGGTATATTTATTTAAATTCTTATTGCTATATAACTCAGCGCGCGAATATCTAATAGAAACTGAGCCACGTGCACTGATGGCGACATCATCATCAGTCTGAAGAAGTCCACTGCTGGACTTAGGTCTCTCATATACATTTCCCAAAAAAACGGACAGGAATGGGAAAAAACTCAGTAGTGGAGCTCAAAGGGCTCGTCCAGGGAAGTGCTACCACCATTCCTATTTCTGCCGTGAAGCAGCATTGCTGTGTTTCGCTTTGAAGGGTGTGAGTGCCGGTAAAATTACTGGCACGTGAGGCTGAACATCTGTATGCCTCAAGTTGATAGACGCTGGGCAGTGCATCGTAAGGCAAGTTCCTGACGCGCGTGACCTACAAGGCAATGGTTACCATTTAACATAAAGTGGGCCATATCCTTGTTCCATCAGAAAGTTGTATTAAAAATAAACTACCTTACATAACGAATTCGCAGGCAACTGCTCGTTATTAATATCGACAATTATGAAGTTGCTAAAAATAGAAACACGAAATGGTCCTTTTAAGCCGACAAAAGCCTTGCTCTTGAGAAGAGTATTTTAAGGCGCGTTTCCATTATGCAAGTGCTTGCATACATGTATGACGTCAGACTTGTGTGCAAGTGATTTGAATTGGAAACACGATTTTGTTCAACTTGCAGCTTGCATACAAGATTTTAGTGGTATACAAGTTAGTTCTAGTTGTACAGTGTTTATCATGGGTATAATCCTCTATGCACGACCGCATGCGCTTGCAACTTGCGTGCAAATGTGCCGACTTGATTATTGTGCGTACAGTGGGATACAGCTCAAGTTACCTAAAAACAAAGAAAAATGACGCTTACCGTAAGGAGCTAGCAGTGTATAGTCTGATGCGTATCCTTGTGTACAAGTTTAAACCTAATTGCATACAAGTTGCAACTTGTTTGCAAGTTGTTGTTTCCACTATACAATTTGCATGCAACTTGCAACTAGTATGCAAATCACTTGCATAATGGAAACGCGCCCTTAATAAAGTAGCTAATTTTGATTATGGTCTGGCTTGCCTTGTTAGCGTTCAACTTGAACTTATAAGGCTATTTTTAGTTCAAGGATTTTTAATCATACTGATCACTTAGGTCCAGGTCATATCCGATGTAGATTTTTTTATTGTTCTTTAATTAACTAGTATAAGTTTTTTGAAAAAAAAAACTCGGTTGTCTGTAAAGTTGGTTTACTGACGATAGTTGAACGTGACAACGTCATACAGCTGTCTACGCGGGCGCATCGCTCACTCAAGTAGGAAAGAGACAGATGTCGAACGCGGAGGCAAATTGTGCCTCTTTGTCGCTCGTTCCGCGCTCTCGCTTGCACTTCAAGCCTTAAATGGAACGCCTCAGAGCGAGGTAACGCCGCATGTGTCATGTTTTTTCGTGCGTGCAGCCGCCTCCATCGAATTATAAGACGTTGTCACGTCAAAAATAAATATGCATTGTTTTCTTATAAATCGAGGGCATGACTCCTTTCACGACTTTTCCCTAACTCTCGTCGTTTCGGACTTAACCATCACCGCTCTTAAAACCACCCTGTAGATACAGCTTAGTAACAAAATAATTTAGTTCAACTGAAATGTTATGTTGTAATGCTTGGGCGGGAGCGAAGCGAAACGGAGCTCTCACCTTGGCGTACATACCTACCTATAATTTCTATATTTTATTTTGTGCATTCAAGGATTTTTTTAAATAAAATTGTTGCCTACTTATTCATTAACTTATGAGTTTAAACCAAATTTTCAAAATGCCCCGCCGTTTTTACTACACGTAGCTAAAAACCTTCCTAGATTTATTTATTTGACGATATTATCTATTTATCTGAAAATTTGGTAGAAACCGCATTAAATTAATAATAATAAATATTGTGGATAATCCACACACCACTATTATTAAATCTTTTTACTTTGAATTATCATCGCACGATGAGATTTGATACACAAATCTCTTTAAAGCTCCACAGGTCATCGCGCGAGCACTAGAGATATGAAGATAGGAACTAGCCCTACGATGCCCAGCGTCCATCAATGTGAAGCACCCACATCCATCAAACCGCATTGCTGCTTCACGGCAGAAAAAATCATGGTGGTGGCACATTCAAATTCAATAAAATTTTATTCAATACAATTGCAAGAATCACTTTGAAACGTCTTAAAGCTAGGTGAGTCTAGGTGCCAGTTCCACGTGACCAAGCCTAGAGGAACAGGCAACAAACTACGGCTCGGTTCCTACCGTTTCTTTATAATGATCCTTTTACAAATCAAAAATAATAGCAGTGAAGTTTCAGTGTGGTGCCACTTCACTTAGTCACTTCCCCGGACCGAACCCTTCACAAAACGGTCTAATAGTACAAAAAGTTTGTTCACCTTGTTTGTTGAAACTGTAACAAGGTGACAATAACAATCTCAAACCAGCTTATCGTTAATATTTTTTTTACCTGCCGATTTGAACCAAGGAATCCCTTATAGCTAGTACTAAGATTTGTTTTCACAGAATACGTATCATAACAATAACAGTATGATAAGAACATGTAATACAATCAATAGAAAAAGATTACTTAGGGCGCGTTTACACTTATTTTAATGCGGGCATTCAATAATTGACTTAATTCAAAACTGACGCAATGATTTTTCCGTATTATGTTTTTTCCCTAATTAATAACGATAACCTTTGCCCAACAGTGGGACACTACAGGCTAGTAGTAATACTAGTAATAATAATAACGATATAGGTAGGTTAGAAAAAATAAATATTTTTCGAATTTCATAAATTATTTCACCATTGAAAAACTACATTATTTTTGAATAACATAGGCTATATTTTTTTTACTAGCGACCTGCCCCGGTTTTGCACTGGTGTCATTTGGAAAAAAGGTGGGACATGTGAAGTTACTGCCTTTGAATTTTTCCATCCGTGCGCATGCGCACCTGAGGCGTATAAATAAAAATAATAAACAAATACTTACTGCCGCGTTACAAGCCCAGAACCACATTAACGGATTGTTAGCCAAATCAAATGCGAGTTTGCTATTTTTGTGAGTGACAATGAAATTCCAGAATCCATGAGTACCTATCTAGAATACTAGATCTACATCAGGGTTGACGACCTTTGAGTACTATCATTGTTAATCATGCTAGTGAAAGAAAACTCCTAAATATTAAGAAATAACATAAGATTATCAACACATCTTTTAGTAGTACAAAAATCTGCAATTTTCTATTGGCAAGATATCAAACGGCCTTATTTCAATAAATTGTTTACCTAAAAGTTCAACCACCTTCATGTACATGTATTAGACTATCGTAGAATCTAACTCACACTAAGTTCAATAGACCATTACATTAACAAAACTAGTATATTCTCTTTACCACTTGTTATTTACCCAGAGAGCCTTTGGACGTTTGTATCTTCATATTTCATCAGCCTAAAGAAGTCCACTGCTAGACATAGGGCTCTTAAACATTTCCAAACAGAACGAATTTTAGAAAATGTACTAATGTCGACTAGGAAATGCAAGTAAACCCACATGCTAAAGCTACCAACCAGCTTAGGCGACAAAAAAAGTTAGTGGAAATGTTTTAATTTCGGAAAGAAACCGCGCGGTTTAAAGTGGTTAATCTGAATATCGCTTATCTATGATGAAAATAAATTATATGAACAATAATATTCAGTCAATATTTTCACTGCGTTAGTTACGATAAATACACCAACAAGGTAGATTGGGAATTCAAAAGTGATTCATTGAATTTCCCAATTTATAATTTCAATATGTTGGAATTTTACATTTTGTAACGAAACGCACGTTTTAAAACAAACGTTTAATCTTTTTTTTAAATTGTTATGTGACATAGTAATAGTATACTCGGAACTACACACATGCTCAATTACAAATATAAACTGTGCGGTTAAGGGGTAGACATACATTAAATTCAGTGAAATGCGTGAAAAAAAATACACTCGGCTAAAAATACGTCGGCCAATAAATACACTTTGACTTTGAACCAGAAATTGGTGAAAACTAATCGGATATGTTGGTGAAAGAGTTACTCAGGACGCTGTGGTGTTATGGTAGTGACGAGGTCGCAGTGGTCGAAGATGTTAAATGTTGTGTGCTAAAAAAATACTTGAAGTAAGTCATAAAGTGGATTCGATCCCCACCGAGAACAAATATTTGTGTGATGAACGCAGATGTTTGTTCTCTGTCTGGGTGTTATATTGTATTCTATGTGTGTATTTACAAAAAAAGTACCTATTTAAGTATTATATCACCTATCTGGTTCCCATAGTACAAGCTCTGCTTAGTTTGGGGCTAGAAAGTGTTGTGTGGATTATCCGCATTAAAAAAAAAAAAAAACCTTATTGTGTCACTGATTATTAAGAACTAATGTGGAAGACCTATGAACTATGTATTGCTAGCCGGTTTTCGGAATAGGACATCCCTATGCTATTACGACGAAAACTCTTCATTGAATATAGCTAGAACTCTGTCTAACTTTATTGCACGGCAAACCAAAAATCTACGCGTTACGACGCCATCTTCCCTATCCCGACTAGTGATGTGTCTCGTCGCTCGGTCCCAGTAGGGATTTCCTATTCTCAAAACCGGATAACACAACTGAGACCGGACAACGAAATCAGTACCTACTAGCCAAGAAAAAAAAAAGATGGCATACGATGGATACGTGGTTGATTTTTGTCCGTGTTCTAATGATAAACAGTTCTAACTGTATTCAATGGATAGTTTTTGCCTTATTTGTATGTACCTAAATGTGTGTGCAATAAATATATTGAGGATTTTAAGTGTGCCTCAAAGAGCCTCCTCCAAGATAAGAAGTTTTTGTAAATCTTTCAAAAGGTTGACAGCGAGCGAGTTGACATCCCCTTAAATGAATACCTTAAAAAATATGCGGAAGAATTACCTTACTTCTTATTGCATTCTGCGTTAACCTCGAGATCCCATATAAATAAAAGTAAAAGTATTGATTGCTAATTGAACAGTTAGGGCTGGTTTTTAAATAAAAAAAAAGTTAAAAATTTAATTTGCAACGTACGTCGTAGTTACTTAATTTATTTAAAATTACCAGTTAAAGTTAAACATAACTAACCAATTATTAATTTATACCTATTTGTAGAAAAAAGAAAGAAAAATACAATGCTAAAATTACTTTTTTTTTCATATCGGCTTTTAAATGGAGTTATGCGCTAACAACATTAACAATACAAACAAATTGATAACCTCCTCCTTATTTTATGTTGGTTAATATAAGAATGAAATGATTACAGAGACGTGACTGATTGTACGTTTATTTTATCAGCACAGCATTATTAGTCAAAAAATTATTTAAACACATTTTCTGTCAAGACACAGACAAAAGAAAATTTTATTCAGTAAAAAAAATCTAAGAATCTCGTGGATTGTGTTTGTGTATAGTAGTAATGGTCGTTTATGTACCAGTGTAAGTTCTATACAAAATGAAAAGGAAAGTAAGGCAGGTACTGTTTTATAATACTAGCGATCCGCCTAGCTTCGCACGGGTCGTTGTAGCGTGATGTTATATAGCCTTCCTCAATATATGGGACTGTAGCGTCCCGCAAATAGGGCATGTGTAATCACCAGTTGCCCTTGACGCTATATAAATCATCTACAATATTTTGTTTAATTTAATTGTAGATGATTGTAGTCCATATTATGGACTATCCAACACAAATATTTTTTTCAATTCGGACCAGCAGTTCCCGATATTAGCGCGTTCAGCCAAACTCACAAACTCTTCAGCTTTATAATATTAGTATAGATACTATTGTATACAAAAAAGTAGCTTCTATGTTCAACTGTGTGTATAATTTTATGCCGTTTTGTTACCCCCTGTTGCGTGGATGCCTTACTAACCCCTTGACCGATCGATTTCATATCCTTATCAGTAGATCTTGATAGTGATAATATTGACCTACAACTTCATGCATTAACGTGCAGTTAATGTTCATTAATGTTCAGATTAACGTGTAATTTGAGAACTTCGGTCAACACACGGAAGGATTTTTTTTATATTTTTTTTATCGTGGCCTAACATTATTAATGGTGTCCTAGGCTAAAAATAAAAACCTCAAATCATTCAAATTTCAACTTTTTCGATTGCTTATGCGCAACGCAAAACATTCATAGTGCTTTTTAGATTGATTTGATTTCGTCACACTGACAACAAAATGTTCTTCAGAAGGGCAAGTCCCACTTCATTCACATAATTTCGTCTACGAAATGTTGTAAATGAAGTCGTTTCGCCTATTTGTCTCTCTCTATTGTATGGAGAAAAGATGAGACAGCAAAAATACGTTACGATAGAAACATCAATTTTCCATACAGAAGAGAGATACACGTGCTCACACGAAAACAACATTTGGTAGCGAAACTCCGACTTCGGGTACAGATCAGTATTTCATCAACATACCCCCCCACCCCTCCCCCCGGAAGTTAAGGTCGTCAATTCTACCCGGCGTCCCCACCCTCGAACCAGTTCAATGTCGAGTCCAAGGGCATTGCATCAGGTAGTGACTTAGTGACGTCACATCATCTCTGGCCGTCTGCCAGTGTCCGACAAAGGACTGATGCAGACCTTATTGAAACTGTATTTCAGTTGTCTTTGTATGGCGTATTGTTTTCAGCTGTAGACATCCGTGTTTTATAACTACTATACTAATGTGAACACCAAACAGATGGTCTTACATTTTAACTTAAACTTAAAAAGGAAAAAAGGAAGATCATGCAAAAGATGGAACGAGGAAATTATGAAGGTGGCTGGAAGAGTATGGCCATGTATGGCCAAGAAGAACAAAAGATGAGACGATCGGCAAACCTTATAGGCGAGGCTTATAGCGCTGAAGGCGGTCCATACTAAACCTAATATACATAAAAATAAATAATTTAGTTCTTAAGATTTTTAGTGTTTAGTGGGGAAATAAAGCTTTTTATTTTTATTTATTTTATACTAATGTGTGTCGTATTAATAAGGCGAAAACTGTCCATTGAATACAGTTGGACCTTTGTTTTATCTTTTTAACGGGAAACTATCATCTACGCATGACGACGCCATTTTCTTATCTCCCGACTAGGGATGTGTCTCGTTGCCCGGTCTCAGTAGTGACGTCCTATTCCCAAAACCGGCTAACAGTTACAGCATATATCTACAATGACATCGGAATATAATTTTTAAATTATTTTAGGGGTTTAAGGGAAAATGCCACCCCTAACGTCACAATCTTCTTTCTGAAGGATTATGCAGCAATAAAGTCATATACCAAATGCCTATATTTACACCAAGGCTACATGTTCAAAATCATACGCGTCAGTCATCGATATGATTAGATCGATGGCATCAGGCCTATTCCTGTTGCTAAGTACCTAGCCGCCGCAGCCTTACTTATTTGTCAAAAGATAAACAGTAGTTAAACTATTGCCATCTCTTACCGCTGGGTAATGACAAACAGTGACAGGGCTAATTTTAAGCAATGATTAAATTTAAATTGCGTTTATAAGTATGGGTAGTTATAACAATACTATAAAGATTAGATTGAATGAGTGTTGCATTATAAACAGTAGCTGTGCAGTAACAGTAGCAGTGTTTTTTATGCCAAAGCTGGCAGACGAGCAGACAGGCCACCTGATGGAAAGTAGTCACCGTCGCCCATAGACACCTGCAACACCAGAGGTGGCGATTGAAATTGAATTGTAAATATTGTATATTATACATGCAGTAGTAGGCCAAAAATATTGCACATCGTCTAATTTCGGCTTGATAGAGCGTAGTGTGTGTGCGTCAGAAAGAGATAGCGCTTTACGAAAGCAGAAACGCCGATGTGCAATATTTGTGGCCTACAAACTTCTTCTTCCTTCCTTAGAGCGTAGTGTGCGTCAGAAATAGAGCGCTTTACGAAAGCAGAATAGCCGGTGTGCAATATTTATTGTCTACAACCCCCTTCTTCCTTCCTTTTTCCCAATTTATGTGGGGTCAGCACAACATGTCTTCCTTCTCCATTCCCCTCTGACATCCGTCATCTCTGCATTCACTCCTCGCTTCCATGTCATCTTTCACACAGTTCATCCATATTTTCTTTGGTCTAGTACACATATTTTTTCCCGAGTAAAATTGGTAATAATGTGAGCGTAGGCATACGAAGGACGGCACCAGAGCTGATTTATTTTGCGATATAGGTCACCGACATTACGAGTTTTATTTTTAATACCAGCGCTATAGGTATGACGATATCTCTTCTTTTTTATTTTGAATTATTTATCCGTTTTTACAAAGATACCGAAAGCAATGAATGTCATGAGTTCAATGTACTGTGTGGTTTTATAAACAGCGTAAAATAAATGGAAAACGGCACGAGAATTAAAAAGATTAGAAATTGTAGGTACAGATTATTATGGGACACGCATACCCCCCCCCCTTATTTATAAATCGACACGGCTTAGAACCACGTTGTCTCTGTCTGGTATTTGAGAAAGAGAGCGCAACAGCTGCCTCGGCGCCTGAGCTAAAAACTGACGCAAAGTATTTATAAAAAAAAAGCAGCCAAGTGCGAGTCGGACTCGCCCATGAAGGGTTCCGTAGCATCAATTAACATAATATAAAGGTTTTTGTAGTTCGTCGAAAGGTAAATTGCGGTTTACGATTTATGACGTATAAAAAAAAAACTACTGACTAGATCTCGTTCAAACCAAATATCGTTGGAAGTTTACATAGTAATGTACAACATATATTTTTTTTGGATTTATTATTCTCTTATTTTAGAAGTTAGAGGGGGGGGGACCAACTTTTTTCTACTTTGGAAGTGTCTCTCGCGCAAACTATTCAGTTTAAAAAAAAACGATATTAGAAACCTCAATATCATTTTTGAAGACCTATCCATAGATACCCCACACGTATGGGTTTGATGAAAAAAAATTTTTTGAGTTTCAGTTTCAAGTATGGGGACCCCCAAAATTTATAGATTTTTTTCTATTTTTGTGTAAAAACCTTATTGCGGTTCACAGAATACATCTACTCACCAAGTTTCATCAGTCCAGCTTTTATGGTTTCGGAGAAAAATGGCTGTGACACGGCCGGACAGACAGACAGACAGACAGACAGACAGACATGACGAATCTATAAGGGTTCCGTTTTTGCCATTTGGCTACGGAACCCTAAAAACGCGGTCATTGAAACTAAAACTTTTTAATTTCTTTTGAGAACTTTAGTCTACGAGGATTTACGAATTTTGTGTTTAGTTTACCTAGTTTGTCCAGGATTGGGAAGAAAAGCGTTGGACGTCCAGTAGCACGATGGTTTGACGTCATTGTCAGCGTCGTGGGCCGCAGATGTATGAGGGTAGCCCAAGATCGTGGGCTACCCTCATCTATCTGCGGCCTCTTGCAATGGCAAGAGACAACCCAGCAGTGGGTTAAGTCAGGCTGTGGATGATGATGATGATGATTGCGTAGTTTGAACGACACCAATCCGAGAACCGACCGATTATAAGAGTTTGTGTATATTAACCATCTATCATCAAGAAGAAGTCGTCCACAATGAACAGTGCTGCAAGTAATTTTATCATCGTATGCCTTAGCATATTTTATTCGTATTTGAATTACTATTTTCGCTTGGTATGTTCTAGCATCAGATAACCCTAACTCGTTACTGTGATTTAGCATGATATAATCGAAAAAAAAAAAACCAAATCCGTGAAAGCTTACAATAGATTAGGTAAATTCTTTTTTCGTGGCGCTAGTTTTTCGCGTTTTTCTCAAACAGGCTCTTTTCATGCTCTGGGCACCTATTTGCATTTTTTTTAGATTCTACGACTTTCTCACGATGTTTTCCTTCCTCGCTTTTATGTACTGGCTGGCAAAGTGCTCATAAATTTTGGGCAGTAAACTCATTGGTGCACGAATGGATTTGAACCCGTATACTTAGGATCGGAAGGCGGGGCCACTACCACTAGGCTACCAGTGCTTTTAGTAGGCAACTCATGATTTGCTACAGGATCGAATACGTTACAGCACTGGTTTTCTGTGGCACTATGTAAATTTTTTTTATTAAATTTTTTATTTATCAAAATGCTAGTGTAGGTGTACGATTAATTCCGTTTGTTTAGATAATAAATAATACATTTATTATCTAGTTTTATTGACCTTTTACTCTGAAAAAAGTGAGAAGAAGTCAAGCTAGTTTCAGTAATTTTCATAGAGTTCCGTCCTTTTTGCTATTGCTCTTTTAGAATTTATATTATTTTTAACACAGCTATTTCTATAAATTAATAACAATTTTAAGATCTAATTCTCGGGCTCTGTATACAGTAAATAGTATCACTTTTTAAAATAATCCGACTTTTAATCGAAAACATTACCGGTTTTTACGACTAAATATGAGCAGTCCCTTCGACGTCGTTATAATAAATTTTGACTGTATTTGAGGTTGGCGACCCGTGGAACCCTAAAATCGGAAACTACATCATAAAAAAGCAGCCAAGTGCGAGTCGGACTCGCCCATGAAGGGTTCCGTAGCATCAATTAACATAATATAAAGGTTTTTGTAGTTCGTCGAAAGGTAAATTGCGGTTTACGATTTATGACGAATAAAAAAAAAACTACTGACTAGATCTCGTTCAGACTAAATATCGTTGGAAGTTTGCATAGTAATGTACAACATATATTTTTTTTGGATTGATCATTCTCTTATTTTAGAAGTTAGAGGGGGGGAGACCAACTTTTTTCCACTTTGGAAGTGTCTCTCGCGCAAACTATTCAGTTTAGAAAAAAACGATATTAGAAACCTCAACATCATTTTTGAAGACCTATCCATAGATACACACGTATGGGTTCGATGAAAAAAAAATTTTTGAGTTTCAGTTTCAAGTATGGGGACCCTCAAAAGTTATAGTTTTTTTTCTATTTTTGTGTAAAAACCTTAATGCGGTTTACAGAATACATCTACTCACCAAGTTTCATCAGTCTAGCTCTTATGGTTTCGGAGAAAAATGGCTGTGACACGGCCGGACAGACAGACAGACAGACAGACATGACGAATCTATAAGGGTTCCGTTTTTGCCATTTGGCTACGGAACCCTAAAAATGCCCCAACCGCTAGTTTGGCCGACGACGCCTGAACTTCAAGACAAAGAGTTATCAGTCTTCAGCTACATGGCGCCTTGCCAAAACATCAGTCCAATGTTTACCTTGGTTCGGTCATGTCGTGTTGTGCCTATTTAAAAAGTGAACCCTGAAATATGTGAAGTGAAATGACTGACAAAGAAGTGTGAGTGAGTCACTTTCGAGCGTAATACCTCACTTGAATAGTCTTGTATAGAATTGGCAGTGTTTATATGACCTTCACATTTTCATTCAGTGTTGTATTTATACTTCTGTGTAAGGCATGTACGGTATTTATATAAATAACTACGACTGTCTCGTGACTTTATTTTGTGACATACAACTAAATGCGGTGTCGATTTTAAAGTTGCTAAAATGATGGTAATATAAATCCTAAAAACGAATAGTACGGTTTATGGTTTTCGTAAGATGATAATTGATAAGTTGAACATAGCGAATCGTTTAGGGAAGAACCTTTAATTATGATAAAGATGCAAGCAGCAATCATTGATTATTATAAACAACGGGATATTTACCATACCTTAATTTTGTGTGTTTTGACTCCTTATATTTCGGCACAGTTGCATGCACCATGATCACGGTTGAACTGTCAGTTCAAAATTAATCATGGTAAAATGCCGTTGTGCATAAAAATAGTATGATAGTTTCAAGAGATAATAGCAATCATCTAAATATATAAAACTCATACGTTACTGACTGACTGACAATCAACGCACAGCCTAAATCGTTAGTCCTAGAAGCATGAAACTTGGAGGGTATGTTCCTTTTAAAGCATAGGCGTACACTAAGAAAGGAAAGTGGAAAATTATTTCCCTAGGCGGAGAAACGAAAAACTTTTAAAAGAATAATCAACACACAGCCTATGCTCACAAATAACTCTCTTGCATAAAAATTGGTGGGGAGACGGACTTGTAACTCAAAAACGTTTAGAAACGGGGCGTAACGTCAACGGGGCGAGCGAAGCCGCGGGCGGCCGCTATTTGAGTATAAAAAAGTACTTAGATAGGTAAAGATTTATGTAAATGTAATGTAGGAACTAAAATAATTCAACCAAATCTTGATTTACATAAGTCAATGTCGAAAATAAAGTCACAAGAGGATGCTAATAATCATCGAACTAATAAGTACTTCGTATTACTTATAAAATCCTTGCAAATAATACAATAACATTGGCCTATTTACATACTCGTTTATTTTATACATATGGTTTTTTTGCATCGTTGTAACTGTTAATCTTTCTTGCCAACCTATAATTTTACTTTTTTTCTCCTGTTTTTCTGACTGAATTGACCCAATTCTGACCCCATCTTATTTTTATCATTACCTATGCAATGTAGGGAACTCATTTAGACGGCAACGTGAGCATGTAATAGTGCCCAAAGAAGCTAAGTCAGACTGTGTCATTTTAAAGCACTCTGTTCCATGTCATTGAACTTAAAAGGTCGCTGTTTTCAAAACCTGCTAGACTTCGGCAGTTGTTTTTGGACCGATTTGTATAATTTGGTTGTTTACGTCTGCAAGTATTATATGTCCTAATAATTTTATTTGTGTTGAAACAATGAACCAGTGAAAATGTTGAGGTTTTTAATCACGATTGTGTCAGATTAGAAAATAACTAATTTCGCCACGAAAACCTTAACCTAGAAAAACTGATACTTTAATGACGAAAAACAGACACTCGGTATCTATTTCCAAAAGGGTAAAGCCCCTACAGCGCTGTTATTCAATACCGCCAAAGTGCGTGAAACAGTTACTGCAGTACACAACATTCACATTATATCCTGTTTACACACGCAGAAGGAAATTCTTCCAAAGGCATTATTTTTACCTATTTTATTTTATTTACAACAAATGTTGTTCGGGCTCACAGCTAGCGCCAAAGCGCCCAAATGCTAGGCACAATTACAATAAATAGGTGAAGATCGTCTTCTAAATTAATACAATTTGCAACAAACATAGTTCAAATGTCAAAATGACACGGATACGAAAATATAATTACCTAGTAGTAAAAATCAAAAACAAATGAAACATTTTCTTTGATCACATAAGATTATGTGATATGTGTGTACTCGTTTCTGTGATGCTCTAGGTGTTCAATGTTTTTATATTTTATTTCTTGTGTAGCTGTACCTGTATTCGTTGTTCTTCTCTTTCTGTTATTTTGTTTTCTTGATAAGTTGTGCTTTATCTTTGTGTTTTAGTGCCAAATAAAAAGAACATACAGGCAGACAGAGTCTAACCCTGATCAATAATCGGTACGGTGGTATCGGTGGTTATCCTTAGCAATAACACCACACCTAACACCTAAGAACTATGTATGTACCTAAACTAAACCATGTTTATGCAATAAATGTATTGAGTATTGAGTATTGAATAAGCAGAGGACCTTAGACGCACAAAGGTTTTTAGTTGGAAAAGCAAACTAGAGCCATATTATTAGTGACTTTTCCGATACTACGAACCTCTACTAGGTAAACTACACTTACGTATGCACATTTCAGACTGCGGATTATAATACAAGATGAGTTGCCAATTAACGAATCATTAAGGCCGGCACACCGGTATATAAATTCGATTGTCAATCCAATTTATTTGCTGGCCTTGATTTCTGCTAATTATATGTAAATATATACAAAAATCTAAAATGTATTCTTAGATAATGATCTTAAAAATCGATGTTATGCAAATTAATTGTTTTATACAAAACACATGCAAAATATTTACATACTTATGACATCATTTCGATAAAGCGCCAAAAAGGAAACAAATCCGACATGGCGGCGCTTATTTTACATTAAACTCCTATATTTATGTTGACAATATTGACTGGCCTCTCAGCTCGAGGCTTCCGTCGACCCGGACCGGTAGGTACTCGGACCGCAGTCCCACTCGCCGGAGTAATTTAATTTTATTATTTTTCTTCCGGCGACTCGGACCACAAACCACGTGACGTAAATTGTACAGTCGTCGTCAGAAACAGATCTGACATTAATACGAAATGTTAAGTTGTAGTGTAATATCAATTAAAAATATATTTTTTTTCCAATTTCGCCCCGAACTGAGATCACGTGATGCGATCCAAATATTTCGAAAAGCTAAGCACATAGGTAGATGGTAATCAGAAAAAAATGTGCCACCACCGCATTGTATTTTATCTACTTTGAGGAAGTATTTCTGTACAGATTCACTGTTTGGCCTTGCCTCTGACTAACCCTCACTAACTTTTTATGGTAAACAAGTTTAAACTTTGGCCAATTGATTCAAGTGTTCCGTTGACAGACTTTGGCTCCACCATCAGAACAGGTCGCTTTTATAATTTTATGACAACTCTGTACCTCCTTAATTGAATTCAAGAAAAAAAAAAAAAGCAAACGAATTGACCGACCAGTAGAAAAACCTTGATGTCACCGAAATTCTTAGAGATGAGATCTCTTGGAGCGTTGGTTGTTTTAATTTAACCTTTTCTTTTTATAGCAAAAACTGATTGTCCTAGAAAAAAAGTAAAAACTATTTTTGTGTAACAAAGTTCTTTCATATGAAATGTAACTTGATTTTTTATGGTATTTTTATTTATTTTTGCACCCTTAAAAAACCCCATATCTTAATAACCCCTCATCCGATTTTACTAACATATTACCAGTAAATTTCTCAAGTACAAGCTATCGACGTATCAAATTTCATGCAGATTGGATCAACGGTTCCAAAGTTATCGTCGGACAAACATACACAAATACATACATACATACGCACATAAAATGCCAAATCGCCCAAGTTTTTTGTAAGATCTTCGTTCGCTTAGCTCACTCGATCAAAAAGTTATGACTATAAAATGAACATAAATATAAACTTGCATCCTATAAATTTATTGATGATTTGTACCTACCTATCCTAGACGTTGCGATAGTGACAGAATTGCCTTCAACCGTGCAGGTAAGTTTGTAGCAATTCCTACCCCTCTCTAATCCCAGCCGGTTTCACCTGCTGATTTCAAGGTTAAGCCCTTTTGGTTTAATAATTAGTTTTTTTTTTTAAATAGTGTCTTCAATCAAAGAGTTTTATTCTTTATGTTTACTTTGTACACCTACTTTTTCCTTTGACTGTACTTCATTGCCTTGAACAATAGATTTTTTCGATCATTTCAAAAGTGGTCCGAGTCGCCGGAAGAAAAATAATAAAATTAAATTACTCCGGCGAGTGGGACTGCGGTCCGAGTACCTACCGGTCCGGGTCGACGGAAGCCTCTCAGCTCTGCCTTCTGCGCCGTAGGTCGTGGGTTCGACCAAGAACAAATATTTGTGTTTTTTTCTCTGTCTGGGTGTTATATTATATTCTAAGTGTGAATTTACAAAAAAAATCTTATTCGCTATCTAATGTTCATTACGTCAACATTCAGTCAAAGATTTATTTCAATTCGTGTTTTTTTGCAATCGAAGCTCAAAATAATGTCAAAACTGACAGATGCGACTATACTTATAGGTTTTGATTGAAACAAAATACCTGTAATTCTTGATACTATTTCAATTGATTTAAAAAAGAACAGTTGCTGGGGTCATCTACTTAAAAGCTTTGCGTGTTCCACCCTATTGAAAGCTTTTTTTTTTTAATTTATAGGTTTGCGTTTGACCCAATAAGTGTCCGGAAAAACAGACGCGCCGGCAAGGAATTCAACTCCTTGGCTGCTCGAAACATAAAAGTTGCAGCAAAGCACTTGGTGCATACAGTTGAGCCTTTGTTTGAACATTCCCATTTGTTTCAGGTACACGTTGCCAGCGCGAGCCGACGAGGTAGTGGCGCTATGGCGGGAGAAGCTGGACGAGGGGTTGTTGACCTCCTCGCACTTCCAGGAACACTGGAGGGTTGTGGTGCCCAGGATATACTCGCCGCAGCCCAACAGGACATGTCTAGGTATGTGAGCGTCGTTGAATAGACCTTTGTCTAATTTAGACTTGCTTACAGCCAGTGTCATAATTGTAAATTAATATTGGGGTCAATCCACACAACACTATTCAGCCCACTATTTAGCAGAGCTTGTATGGGAATCAGATATAATACTACTTTTTTTTGTAAACACTGGCTTAGTATACAATATAACACCCAGACAGAGAACAAACATCTGTGTTTACTATACTACAGAAATATTTGTTCTCGGTGGAGATCGAACTCACGACCTACGGCGCAAAAGGCAGAGCTACTACCAACTGAGCTGAGAGGCCAGTCAAGTATAAGCTTTTTTCGTTTTGGGGAAAAACAAATAAAGATATGAAGACCACGAATTGAGGTCGTTGGTTTGCGTATGTGTTTTTATATAATCGAGTAACCACTGGCAAAATTCAAATTAATCCGCATCCGCACTCGTATTGCAGACTGGTTTCCGCAAGTAGGCCGCTCGCGGGCCTCTTTTGCGTGACGCTTGCCACGTGTTGCTCGAGCTTTTTTAGGTTTTACGAGACGCCGGTTTCTTAACGATGTTTTCCTTCACCGTTTTGAGAGTACTGGCATCATAGTGCACATACATTTTTGACAAAAAAACTCATTGGTACACGACTGGATTTCAACCCATGACCTTAGAAACGGAAGGCGGGACCGCAACCACTTGACCACCAGTGCTCTTATCAAGTACCCACTCAAAATTCCTATAAAACCGCCTTTTTCATATTCCTTGACACTTTATAACGGTTATTATTCATGTCACTGTCACCTTCATTTAAAATAAAAAGAGATCGAAACAGATTTCAGCCCGTGTTCAGAAACTGTGCTTGAGGAAACTCGACTCAGACTCTAGCACTGTTTCTGAATAAATCAAATCAAATCAAACCGTTTATTTGCAACCTTGTTGACCCATTATATTTAACTTATAACTAAACATTAGCAATAGTAGTTGCAAATTGGTCCCAACTCAGCATTATGCAAGTTAAAAAAACTTACGTTAATACCGGCCTTAGTGAATACGGGCCTTGGTGTCTATTTTAGCTGCTCAAATGCTCAGTGACCAATGGCCTTTGATTTTTTTCTTTCAGACTGGTCATTCGACGAGCAGTTGGGAGCGAAGTTGCTGATCGAGCCGCTGGAACAGTTCATATGGGGCACTGCGTCAGGCCAGCCGCCCGTAGCGCCGCGTCGCTCGCGACTCTGCGGCCGCGTCTTCAAGGCGGGCGAGCCAGCTTACAGCTGTCGGGAGTGTGGTGAGTCAAATCAAATATGTATTTATTCAGTATGAGAAGAACAAACGTCTTAAAGCTAGGTGAGTCTAGCCAACCAACCTGACCAAGCCTGGAAGAAAAAGCAACAAACTATGGCTTGGTTCTTACAGTTTTTTGTCAGCAGAAAGTCGGGGCCTATTTGACATAATATATATTTCAACCATTTAGCACGGAACGGGACTGGTTTGGACCCAGATTCAAAGTTTGTATCGCCTTGTCTTAAAGCTTGTAATTTTTATTGGTCTTAGTAGTTACACAGATTTTTTTTTATACTAGTAGCTGATGGAACAAGCATAATTATGGCCCACCTGATGTTAAGCGGTAACCATCGCCTATGACAAAGCATTGCCTCGTAGGTCACGCACGTCAGGAACGTGCCCTACGATGCACTGCCCTGCGTCCATCAGCTTGGGGCTTATAGATGTTGTACCTACATTTTCTCCCTGCCTTCAGCTGTCCGTTTTGTGTTTAATGTATTTGTCATGCGTGTGCGCCTTTATGTCAAATAAATAAATGTATTTACATCATACATGCTCAGTAAATAGGATTTTCTTTAGCGCAAAGAGGCTGTGTAAGTAGGCGTGTGCAGCCCAGTGCATTGTAAATGCGTTCCATTTTCAAATCACTTATACCGTCACACTATGCTTGATACGTAATGGTTCATTACAGTTCAAGAGCTATGCAAACCTCCTTGGTGATGGTTCATTACAGTTCAAGAGCTATGCAAACCTCCTTGGTGAAACAATCTCTTTTCTTACAAAATGAGATGAAAACTTTTTACTGAAAAGATATAGTAGCTCACAGATAGGTATGAGCATAAGTCTACGACTGTTTTAGCAGATACCTACCGGTACAAATATTTTACTATTAATTTTAATAAACTTAATAGTATAATTATAATAATACTTACATTATTATTGTAATTTTATTTTTCTCAAATTAACATTACATTTTGTCATACCCGTATAAATGTTGTGTTATTGTTGTATTGTAAGCCTATTTCTGCCGAAAAGCAGTATTGCTGTGTTTCGAGTTGAAGGGTATAGGTGCCGGTGAAATCACAGACACGTGAGGCTGAACATCCGTATGCCTCAAGTTGATGGTCGTAGGGCAGTGCATTGTAGGGCACGTTCCTGACGTGCTTGACCTACGAGGAAATGCTTTGCTATAGGCAATGGTTACCACTTAACATCAGGTGGGCCATATGTTTGTTCCATCAGCTAGTTAAAAATTTACCTCGCATGAATGATGTAATGTAGAATGCTTACCTCGGGCATAAGTAGCTATTGCACCCTCGAACTATATTTGCCCTCGCTCGCTTTGCTCGCTCGGGCATCTAAATATCTCGGGTACACTCGATCCATTAGCGCCCTTTGCGAGCTGCGCTCGCACGGGCGCCAAAAAGGATCTTGTTCTGCAAAAGCTCACTTACTGCCCTTGTATAACAATCTACTATTTCTTTCTTTCTTTTTTTAGGCATGGACAACACATGCGTGCTTTGCGTGGAGTGCTTCAAGGTGTCACCGCATCGCAACCACAAGTACAAGATGGGGCAATCCGGCGGCGGCGGCTGCTGCGACTGCGGGGATACTGAGGCCTGGAAGAGAGATCCGTTCTGCGAGCTACACGCTGTGAGTATTTTATTGTACCAATCGCGGGAGTTTGGTTGATAGAGATGCTTCTAAAATGTTCTTCTTGCTTCTAAAATGTTCTTCTTGGTAATTAAAAAAAAAACTCCAGGAATGGCAACGCAACGACAGCACCCTTGGTGTTGTTGGTGTCTATGGGTGACGGTGACTGCTTACTATTAGGTGGGCCGTAAGCTAGCTTGTCTATCATTTACAAAAAAAAACTGGCGAATGATTGATGTTATAAATAAAAAAAACATTTATTTCCTCGATAAAAGTCGTGAGCACAAAGGGTGTAAATTCAGCTTTCAGGATGTACATCCAGCACTGTTATTAAATTTAACCCTATCTGTTATGCAAATTCATTGTCTTATACGAAACACATGAAGCTTATTATTGTTATTGTAAAAATGCTGAGTGGCCTCTCTGCTCAGTTGGTAGTAACTCTTCTTTCTGCGTGGTAGGTCATGGGTTGGATCCCACTGAGAACAAAATATTTGTGTGTAGATGTTTATTCTCTGGCAGGTTGTTATGTGAGGTATGTGTTTACCCAAAAAAATTGTTTAATATAATAAATAAAATAATAAATATTCTAGACAATCCACTCAACACTATCTAGCCCCAAACTAAGCAGAGCTTGTACAATGGTAACCAGATAGCTGATATACTACTTATATATATATACTTATATTGACTGGCCTCTAGCTCAGTTGGTAGTAGCTCTGCCTTCTGCGCCATAGGTCGTGGGTTCGATCCCCACCGAGAACAAATATTTGTGTGGTGAACATAAATGTTTGTTCTCTGTCTGGGTGTTATATTGTATTCTAAGTATGTATTTACAAAAAAAAAAAAAAATGTATTCAAGTATTATATCAGCTATCTGGTTCCCATATTACAAGCTCTGCTTAGTTTGGGGCTGGGTAGTGTTGTGTGAACTGTCCACATTATTTATTTATTATTTATTATATATATTTTTTTTGTAAATACATACATAGAATACAATATAACACACCCAGACAGAGAACAAACATCTGTGTTCACCACACTAATATTTGTTCTCGGTGGGATCGAACCCACGACCTACGGCGTAGAAGGCAGAGCTACTACCAACTAAGCTGAGAGGCCAGTTAAGTTTTTAAGTAGTATATCTGCTATCTTGGTTCCCATAGCACAAGCTCTGTTTAATTTGGGGCTGGATACTGTTGTGTGAATTGTCCTCAATATTTGGTTTTTAAGCTGACGATTAATGTTTATTCAGGCGGCATCAGAGGACAATAGCCCGGAGGCTGACATCAGCCCCGACGTTGTCAAGAGGATGCAAATCGTGGCGTCTGTGGCGCTGTCATACTGCCTGCGGCTATTGACACACGATCACGCGCCTGGCCTACCCAATGATCTCAGGTACAAAGTGATGTGTATCGTATGTCACGTTGTTAACGTGACCTACGAAACAATGATTTGATATCAGTACCTATACACCACTATTTTGTAACTACCAAAAAAAATAATAGGGTAATGTAGTAGGGGTAGAACATTATGAAGTGCAATCAGAATTTATAGTTTTGATAAAATGACAAAGTTATAAAATGTTAAAATTTTCAGAAATCCTGCTTAAAATTATGGACACATTAGTTACGTAGTACCAGAGAGAAAAAAAATTACGCTGTTCGGTTCCGCTTGGTATTTAGCGTTTATGAATGAAATGATTTTTGCTTGTTGAATCATTTCTCAATATTTGACTAAAAATTTTGGTTATTTAAATTATTTTTTTTTTATAATGTGTTCAGTATCAGCAGCCAATATTGGCATTTTTTTTTTGGTAATTACAAAATAGTGGTGTATAGCTACGTGAATTGGTAAACATTGCCTATGTCATAGACATATTTACCAGTTAACATCAGGTTGATAACACAAGCATATGACCCTGTTTGTGCAATCAACAAATTGTATAAATGACGAAATTATGTTATTAGAAACCAATAAACAACAAAATAAATAAAACAATACAGTTGAACCGAATTTGATGAAACTTCTATGGGACCAATCTGGAACAAGACTGAATGTTAACCATCCAAATATTAAAAAAAAAACAACTGAATTGAGAATATCTACCTTTTTTATTTGGAGTCGCTTAAAAAAAGTAATTTCGCCTTTCCAATCTATAAAAAGGAAATCCTTCCGGCTGCGCCAGATAATCTACGCTTCTAACTTTTGAACCCTGCTTTTGGGAAACAAAGTGTGTTACCGACCTCACAGCTTAGATGTTAGTAGATGGGTTGGATGGACATGAGCTTATTATTAAAAGGACATTCTTTTCCAGACTCAAGGATGCAGAGAGAGACTTGCAACAGATACTGGACCAGCCTGACTGCTACTGCACTGTTCTCTACAATGACGAAACACACACATTTGAACAGGTATAGCTTATTTATAAGATTTTAAGGCCGCATGCAGGACAGCACTGGGTTCAAATCCAGTCGTGTAACTATTCGTTTTTCTGTTGAAAATCTCAAACGGTGAAGGAAAATATCGTGAGAAAACCGGCGTGTCGTAGAGCCTAAAAAAGTTTGAACAACTCGTGTCAAGCGTCACCCAAAAAGGGCCCGCCAGCGGCCTACTTGCGGAAACCAGTCCGCACATCAAGTGCAGATGATGAGTTTGCCAATTTGCATCAGCATGGCCTCTGGTATTGCATTCAAAAATCACTAGTCTTCTGCCCTTATCCCACTTTATGTGGGGTCGGCACAACATGTCTTCCTCTTCAATTCCCCTCTGTCAGCCGTCATCTCTGCATTCACTCCTCTCTTATCCATGTCATCTTTCACACAGTACATCCATGTTTTCCTTGGTCTACCTCTGCTTACATATCCATCCACATCCATACTCATCACTCTCCTAGTCACATGACTTTCATCCCTCCTCATGACATGTCCGTACCACCCAACTTCCCAAGTTTGAAAGTAGCGCCAGTGACAGAAAAAGTGAGGAGCAGCAGGCTGGCGTGGTACGGGCATGTCATGAGGAGGGATGAAAGTCATGTGTCTACGAGAGTGATGAGTATGGACGTGGATGGATATGGTATCAGGGTTGAGTCAAAAATCACTAGTCTTATTTAAAAATAACTTGTCTCCAGGTGATAGGCACACTAACCCGCGTGATGAAGTCGAACCACCGCGACGCAGTGGAACTAGTGAGCCTTATCGACAGAGAAGGTCGCGCGCTCGTCAAATGCAACCTCTTTGAGGTCTGCGAGAAACTGAAGACCGATATTGAGATGTAAGTATGCAGGTGCATGAATTTACTACTAAAAATAGGCCTGGTTAATGTACACCCAGTTAAAACGAATCCACTTTTTTCCGCTGTGAAATTGTTGAGGCTCATGTACGCAGTTCAATATTTTAACTACAACTTTTTTTATCTAGTTATGGATAATTGTTCTAAAGGGCGTTTGCGGTTATTGTAAAAAAAAAAAGATAAGTTTTGTTTCAATTCTCAAACTCAATAAAATTTATTCAATACAATTGCAAGAATCACTTTGAAACGTCTTAAAGCTAGGTGAGTCTAGGTGCCAGTTCCACGCGACCAAGCCTAGAATGAATGTGAATGAATTCGTTTTTTATTGCAATCAAAGCTCAAAATAATGTCAAAATCTCAAAAGTTTAAAGAGTACTTTTAAATGTGTGGAATTTAGGTTAAGTTAGTGCTACCTCCATCGTGCATGTGTGGGGGTGATATGTAACATTGTACTCAGCGGTACGGCCATGCTCGAAAGGTACACGTCGCGTCACGGGCCCAGTCTGAAGGTCCTGGTAATGCACGCCCACGTCATCGCGCATCAGATGTTTGCCATGAAACTGCTGACTTGGTGAGTGCATTATAGTTATCTACACTAATATTATAAAGAGGAAACATTTGTACCTATTTTTGTATGTTTGTATGTTTGTAATGAATAGGCTCAAAAAGTACTGGGCCGATTTAAAAAATTCTTTCACCAATAGAATGCTACATTCTTCCAATTTGACATAGGCTACATTTCATTTTGTAAAAAATTAGGGATCCTTGGTAAAATTTGAACAATGTGTAGAAAAATGAGTCTTAAAATGTCTTTCGTCGAATGCGCTGCCGAAACTATTAGCGATAGAACAAAATAATGTACAACAATATTGTTTACCCCGTGCGAAGCCGGGACGGGCTGCTAGTTTTTTATATTTTTTTATATTAGATAACTAAGCATTTGGCTTCCATCACACCTGATGGAAAGTGAGGATGGATAGTACGCCTTTGATTAGATGATTTATACAGGGTGGTTTTTAGAGAAGGGCGGGGATAACCAATTCCGAAACCACGAGAGTAAGGGAAAAGTCGTGAAAGGAGTCATGACCTCGATTTATATAAAATAGTGAAAATTTGCTATTTTCATTAAATTTTAGTAATACCAACTCAAAAACTAAAACCATCCTGTATATTGTCAGGGGAGCAGGTGATTACTGATGTCCTTACTTACGGGACGATATAGTGCCTGGGACAGAATATTAGACAAAATAGGCTTGCCCAACACCTATACCATCCAGAATTCCAGACAGCTTAGTCTCAGCTTAGCCTAATCCACTGGAAAGATACGGTCAATACGTGTGGAGCTGACTAAGCCGCAGTTTTCCTAACGATGTTTCCTTCACCGTTTGAGAGTACTAGCATAGTGCATATACATTTTTCGACAGAAAAACTTGGTACATGACTGGATTTGAACCCATAACCTTAGGAGGCTGCTACCACTAGGCCGCTAAGTGCTCTCCTAGCAGAGTTGGGCTTTATTTACATAATTTCTTATCTAGATTATCTCTTATCTAATTATTTCAAATAAAATCATTTTAAATAAATTTATTCTAAGATAAATTCAATCACAAATAGTCCGTTGACAGCTTTTTTATCTAGATGAAGATAACCGATCTCTTTTGTTATTGAAATAACCTAATAATAATAAATGTATACAGAATGTCACGTCGGCTCAAACCGGCATTTCACCATGCCCGACCACTTCTAGTTCTACATGACTACTACTGACATTCATCTTTTATTTGAAATCCCAACTAATTTATCCAGATAAAATTAAACTGATCTAGATTCTAAATAACAAATAACGGATTATTTAGTAAAAAGATTCAAATAAGAGATGATTGATGACCAACTCTGTCTTCTAGTTCCTAGTTGCTAGCTCGCTTCTTGTTATCGTGTCACTGATTCTTACGAACCAAGTGTGGTGAAAGGATTTTAAGTGCGCCTCAAAGAGGCTCCTTTCGTGCACTTGACATTTATATTTTCAAACTTTTTAGGTTACGATATACCGGTTTCCTCGCGATGTCTTCCTTCACCGTTTGAGAGCACTGGTACATAATTTTTGACGTGATAACGTCTTATAAATCGATGGAGCCGGCTGCACGCACGAAAAAACATGACTCATGCGTCGTTACGTCGTTTCGTCGTTCCATTTACCTGAGCCCGAGCCCGGGTCAGGTAATGGGTAAGGGTAAATGAGGGTAAGGGTAAATGAGGGTCCGGAGGGGGTCCGAGAGTTCGAGTCCGAGACCGAGTCCGCGAGTCCGCGAGTATTTTCTTATGACGTTATCACGTTCAACTATCGTCAGTAAACCGACTTTACAGACAACCGATTTTTTGGGCAGAAAAACTCAGTTGCTAGCTTGTAAGTTGTCTATTCTACCTCTTACCCGCCCAGGATCCAGAACTTCGTAGCCCAAGAGCCGTCTCTCCGACTCGGAGTAAGCCAAGTAGCTCTAGGCCAAGAGTCAATTGGCTACGAGAACGCTATTTGCAACACCGGCGGCGTAGTGGTGTCGGTAATGCAGAATGACTCGCGCATGTGGAAAGCAGCTAGAACGGCCTGGCATAGACTGCTGATAGCCACGACTTTGATGGACTATAGTACGAAGCGAGCTATGGCTATACTGTTTACGAAGAATTATGGTGAGTTTTAGCAGGTACTAATAATCCCACTAATCTCCACACTTAGCTCAGTTGGCAGTAGCTCTGCCTTTTGCGGCGTAGGTCGTGGGTTCGATGCCCACCGAAAACAAATATTTTTTTGGTTAACGCAAATGTTTGTTCTCTGTCTAGGTGTCATACAAAAAAAAAGGTCGCGCATTGTGCAACACACCTTACACACCCCTGCTAATCCTTACACACTCCTACCAGCCCTTACACACTCCTACCAACCCTTACAACTCCCTAAATAAACGTTGTATTCCAGCGTCAATCCTGAAAGACTGCCACCATAGTCCAAATGTACACTGCTTCGCTGGCACTCACAAAACACGCCTCACACACTCCTCCTAACTCATTTATAGACATAGACAATCACTTACACACTCCTACCAACCCTAACAAACTCCTAAATCATCTTTGTATTCTAGCGTCAATCTTGAAAGACTTACACACTCCTACCAACCCTAACAAACTCCTAAATCATCTTTGTATTCTAGCGTCAATCTTGAAAGACTTACACACTCCTACCAACCCTAACAAACTCCTAAATCATCTTTGTATTCTAGCGTCAATCTTGAAAGACTTACACACTCCTACCAACCCTAACAAACTCCTAAATCATCTTTGTATTCTAGCGTCAATCTTGAAAGACTTACACACTCCTACCAACCCTAACAAACTCCTCCTAACCCGAACAAACTCCTAAATCGCCGTTGTATTCCAGCGTCAATCCTGAAAGACTTCATCCGCGATGACCACGACCACTCGTTCTCGATCTCTTCGCTCTCCGTCCAGCTGTACACAACCCCGACGCTGGCTCACACGCTGATCGCGCAACACACTTTACACACACCTACCAACCCTTTCACACTCCTACCAACCCTTACACACTCCTCCCAGCCCTTCGCACTCCTACCAAACCGAACAAACTTCAAAATCACCGTTGTAATCCAGCGTCAATCTTGAAAGACTTACACACTCCTCCTAACCCTTACATAGACAATCACTTACAGACACCTCCCAACCCGAACAAACTCCTAAATCGCCGTTGTATTCCAGCGTCAATCCTGAAAGACTTCATCCGCGATGACCACGACCACTCGTTCTCGATCTCTTCGCTCTCAGTCCAGCTGTACTCAACCCCGACGCTGACACACTCACTCATCACGCAACACACCTTACACACTCCTGCCAACCTTTACACACTCCTACCAACACTTACACACTCCTACCAACCCTAACACACTCCTACCAACCCTTACACACTCCTCCTAACCCGAACAAACTCCTAAATCGCCGTTGTATTCCAGCGTCAATCCTGAAAGACTTCATCCGCGATGACCACGACCACTCGTTCTCGATCTCTTCGCTCTCCGTCCAGCTGTACACAACCCCGACGCTGGCTCACACGCTGATCGCGCAACAAGATGCCTTATTTGTCGTCATGAACACCTTCGTAAGCGAATGCAACCGCAGATGTAAAAATGTGAGTTCACATCATTACTAATATCTGTGTCACATTTTTTTTAAAGCATTTTAGGTCATTTCATTGTCATTATCAGCATGAAGAAGCCGTGCGGGATTTGAACCCGTGACTTTCCTGCGGACGTGCGACTTTCCCCTTGGTACGGGGCTGCGCTGACCGCTGCGCCATCGGATCCCAATCACACTTAACTGAATAACTGCTAGGGCAGTCCCTAACAGATTGACTTCTGTAAACTGTTACGGCATTACTATACGGCACCATTCACGGTTGCACGGCGGCACGGTTGAATTCATACTGTTCTCATTTGTCATAGCCATATTCATGCCAAACCCACAACAACAAAACATTGTGACTGCATTGGGGTCCATTTGTTTTTCCCTTTTGAGTTGGTGGACTGCAAACTGATCTCAATTGATTACACTCTGTATTTACTGCATGCTAAGTTAGACACGCCCGAGAGGCGACTTTTACATCATAGTTAATCATCTTTATATTGAATTTTATTATCTAAATTGAATCAAACTATTATGAAATTTATATATTTTTTATCAAAAACGTTTTTTATAATCAATTACTATTAAGAATTTGTGTATGTATTAATGTTGTAATAGAATAAAGGCAATTTTTATTTTATTTATTTATTTAAGTTAAGACAACAACTACTGTTATCCTGGTATAGATGATGACCTCTCCATTACCTCCGTTGGACGTCGTAAGACGCGACTTAGTAGACATACCAGGAGATGGCAAAGAAAGAAAGAGATGGGTGACGGCAAAGCCCTTAAAATATGGGGGAGGTTTTCGCCCAGCAGTGAAATTATTGAAGCTAATGACGAAATCAGGAAAATTACAAGTGTTTCCAGAATTACACAAAGAAAGAAAATCATTTATTTGTTACCCGTGCGGGACACAAAAAAAGTAGACAAGGGTATAAAACAAAAAGAGTACATCAGTAGGTAGTGAAACACAAAAAACAACTACAAAAGAAAAAAAAAAAATTTGATTCACACGTCTTACATGCTTAAAGTCACGCTTGTTTCTCGGGAAAGTATAGAACGAGTAATAAAATAACTTCAACCATGCATACATAAAGTCACGCCTGTTTCTCGGGAAAGTATAGAACGAGTAACAAAATAACTCCAATTTTCCTTACAGGGTCGTCTGGAGTTCGACAGGAACCAAGTGGTCCAGGCGTTCAAACGCTCCCAGTTCATCCTGTACGATGTGAAGTACCTCCTGGGATCAGTGCCTACGAGCTATGATGAAGACCTTCGCAAGGGCTTCCTCCACGGCTTGTCTCTGATGCTGAATCTATTGGTTATGATGCAAGGCATGGACTCTGTAGTCAGACAGGTACTTATACCAAACCTTACACCAAACCAACCTTACCAAACCTTATACTTAGGTGATAAGGGATGGCAATTTGTATAAAACATTGCATAACAGACTCACTGATTATCTTTAAGAGTCTGTTGTAAGTCTATAAATTGGTCCATATCAGAAGGACAATCTAGCATGACGCTGTTGTGGGATAAATGACATAAGTAAAACTCTCTCGCTCGCTGGCAAACCCCGGGTCATGAGTTATGTCTACAAATTATTACACTACTAGCTGTGCCCGCGACCTCGTCGACGGCTACTTCGTTCGTTGTTTCTTTGGGTAGCATTATTCATTTGCAGTGTAAGCAAGCACACTACATCGGGCGATCCATTGGCGAGCTAAAACCGACGAGCCTGCGAGCTAAAGGTATAAACCACCAATGGAGCACTTACAAAACCGCGGTTTTTAACGTGCTATATTGGCGGTATACCTTTTGCTCGCAGGCTCGTCGGTTTTAGCTCGCCAATGGATCACCCGCGTTAGGCATATATTCCCCCACGTATACCGCGTCGTATTATGCCGCGCTCTCCTTCACTTTGTGCTGTCAAGGCGGCCACCATATGGAGTATAAACCTCTGATATGCCCTCCAATATTTATTTGACATTTACTTTTGTTTATTTACTGGGTTGTGTTATTCCAGGTAGGACAACACATGGAGTATGAGCCGGAATGGGAATCTGCTTTCAATCTCCACGTAAAGTTAGCTCACAGCATCACTCTCTCGCTGGAGTGGTGCAGTGTTGAGAAATCTATCGCAGCCGCTGCCTACTGGATGGCTCTCAAACGGCACAAGGAGATCTATGACAACCCCCCTACCGTGGAGAAAGGTAACCTTACTATCAGGGATGTAACGGAGGTAGTTTTACCGGAACAGAAGGCGGAGTCGGAGTTTTTAAATAAGCTTGATCGGAGTCGGAATCGGAGACGGAGGCAGGGTCAGAAGTGGTGGCATGAGAGAGAAACGTCGTTCAAAGTCAAAAGCGTCAGTTCTTACGGGCGGTTAACAACAAGTGAAAAAATAATTGACGATAGAGTGCACGTAGTGGGAGTCGGGAGGATTCCCCGCGCGACATTTATGGCATGTCGTAGAACCTAAAAAAGTTCGAGCAACACGTGTCAAGGGTCACGCAAAAAAAGCCCGCCAGCGGCCTACTTGCGGAAAAACCAGCCCGCACATCAAGTGCGGATGATAAAAAATTGCCGAATTTGCCGAGGGGCCATAAGCCATAATTAGGCTTGTTCCATTAGCTAGTTGTATAAAAAAATAAAAAATGATTTTTTAATTTGAATAACATTTTTTCTTCCAGCACTAGGCAACCAAGTGGCCTGTGTGATCACATACGACGTATCATCTTCTCCTGTGTCGATCCACCGGCCGTTATCGCGGTTCATTGCTGGCTTGCATCTACAGTTGCATAAACATGGCTTGTCGTACCACAGTCGGGAGTTCGACCGACCTGATAAGCCTAAACCGAAGCCGGAAGAACTTATAGGTATATTATGTCAATTTTGTATTATAGTCATCGCGTTACCAACTGAGTCGTGCGGCCATAAATCATTTCACTATGTCTATCTCGCTCGCACTTGTGGATCTTGTGGAGCCGCATTTTGATGTGCCTAAGATGGTTATAGGCGCATATCGATAATTATAAAATCAGACTGAAACATAGTAGATAGTGTTTTAGCCCTGAAAAGGGACGACTCAGTTGGTAACGCGGTGACTATAGTATGTAGCGCTATCCTACTACATAAGTATTAAAGGGTCCCACTCATTAACAGTCCGCCTGCAGTCTCTGGTCCTATCGGCGGCCTGCCGACCTAGGCCGATAGCGTCAACACACTAAAGCGATTTTTGCCTGCCGACAATGCCCTGCCGCCACTTTAGCGACTACAGACTAACCGTTCGGAGTCGGCAGTTTCTCACCGTAGGATCGCGCGCCGGCAATGCTCTGATATCGGTTTGAGCGTCCACACACTAGATTCGGCAGACTTTCACAATTTTTTTTTTTTTTTTATATTATTATTTGTTGTAAGCTTCATCTTTCAATCGTTTATTGTGATAACAATCGTCTTTCACCTTCCATAAACATGGAAAACTTCTATTATAAAAATAAAATAAAATAAAAAGCCTTTTATTTCTTGCATTTTACAAAAGCTTAAAAAAGATAAGGTAGGTATGTACTTAATACTAATAATTCAGCTATAAAAAGTTTGATGAGGTAAGTGAAAAAGTTTAGATTTTTTTTTAATTTAAAATGTTAGTGACTTAATGTAATAAAATATAGTAAGTGTCCGTAATATAATATTTTGTAAGTAGTTATCCTCGTCTACAAGAACCCCTTCACAGGTGAAGGCCTCCTCCAAAGATAGCCATTCTTCACGATTTGTAGCAGTATGGAGCCATTTTGGAAAACTTCTATACAGGGTTATTCATTATTAGCTGCAAATACTCAGGAATTAGGTTCAACAAATAAAATAAAAAATATTTATTAAATGTTTTTTTTAAGTTTTGTTATGAAAATCCCGAGAAAATCGAGAAAAGGAATCATTGGCGCCTGACATATTTTGACCTTTGATCTGCGCCCGCGTGCCGTAAGCGACACTCTGCGTTCAGTCACCGCCTGGGTGGGTCATCGTCCTGTTCTCCATGGCAATCATTATGCAATAGCCGTAACGAAATAAAAAAAAAATTAAGATACAAAAACTTGAATCAAAATTGAAAAAAAATCATTTCATAAATATTTTTATTTTATTTGTTGAACCTAATTCCTGAGTATTTGCAGCTAATAATGAATAACCCTGTTTAACTCAATAATGTCGACTATTGTCGACACAAATTGAGGTTTGTTGTCCATTTTGGCAAAAAAATTAAACAAGTCGAAAAACTTGAAACCGAAGGCGCCCAACTGACACGAGACGTCGGTCGACAGGCCGCCGGCCGGCTACCTGCTAATGTGTGTTCATTCGCCCTCAAGGCCATAGACTATCCGGGCGATATCTGTTGGCGCTGACCGGAATCGTCAAGTGGCCACACATTCTCAGTTCGTACTAGTCGTCAGTCCAAAATCTTAAACTGAACTGTTAGTGTGTGGGCTATTGCGATTAACTGACAGATTGATATCGTCCGGTAAACTGTTAGTGAGTGGGGCCCTTAAGAACTGAACGCTGTTTTTTCTGACCCCTAAAATCTGGGCCTCTTCAAGGCAAGAGTGAATAGGTGTCTTCTAGACTATCCTGCTTTATCGTCGGCTACATCGTCGCATACTATCAGATGAGAACGGATCCAGTTCGAAATACCTCACTGCGCTTCAAAACGGGTATACTACTTCAGCTTTATCAGCGATGCCAGAGAAACCCTGGCGCGATGACTTTGACTCCTAAAACGACTGGGTACAGTTGAACGAGGATCGCGCAGAGTAGAGAGAAATGCGGGAGACTGCCCAGCAGTAGGACAGTATAGGTTGAAAAAAAAATGTTTTAATGTTTACAGAGCCGGTCCTACAAACAATGGCGATGATAGCACAAGTTCACGCCGGGATGTGGCGTCGCAACGGGTTCGCATTACTCAACCAGCTGTATTTCTACCATAATGTAAAGTGCCGCGCTGAGATGCTGGACAGAGACGTCGTCATGCTGCAGGTAATTGTCTCTCTCGCACACATGAACCCTTCCATCACCACCCTTCAGCACTGGTGGTCTAACGGTAGCGGCCCCGCCTTCTGATCCTAAGGTCGAGGGTTAAAATCCAGTCGTGTACTAATGAGTTTTACCTTAAAATCGGTATATAAACGACGAAGTTTATATAAAAAAGCTTGTATACGTTCGGAAACCTCTTTTTTTGAAGTCTGTTAAAAAGTAGGTATAATTGTACCTACCTCATATTCACCATTGTTCCCAGATCGGTGCATCTCTCATCGAAAGCAACGAGTTCATAATCCACGTGCTGAACAAGTTCAAGCTGCTGGAGTGGGCGTGCGCTGACTTCGAGACGCGCAGCATTGAGGACGATACGCTGCGCCATACTATCAGCATGCTGGAGGAATTCCTCTCGCTCATGATCAGCGGTTAGTATAACTAGCGGCACATAATCCACTGCTGGAGTGGGCGGGCGCTGACTTCGAGACGCACAGCATTTTTCCGGGATAAAAAGTATCCAATGTCTGTCTCCTGGATTTAAGCTACCTCTCCACCAATTTTCAGCTAAATCGTCTCAGCCGTTTTTGAGTTATAATATAAACACGACTTTCTCTTATACATATGATTAAAAACAAATCCATCCCACGGGAACCATACATTTTACCGGGATAAAAAGTTTCCTGGCGGACCGGACAAGCATAGCCAAGGATCGCGATGTCTGGAGGAATAGGGGGGAGGCCTTTGCCCAGCAGTAATAATTATAATAAAAATGTTTTTTTATTGAACATTTTTTTACTACAAAGGTTGTCTGGTAGAAATTGTTGTTTAGCAATAAGCCCGCGCATTTAGCAAATAGTATTTTTTTTTTTACCTGCCCGTACTTTAGTAGATTGTATTGGGCAAGAAAGTATTTTCTATGTATCTATCTAAAGCTAACACTTGTTTTATCCAGTTGTTGGATCCCGCTATGTGCCGGGCGTGGGCGAGGTGACAAACGAAGACAGGACGAAGAAGGAAATCATACAGATGCTCTGTGTCAAACCTATGCCTCATTCTGAGTTGAACAGGTAATGATGTTGTCAACAACAAAAACATTTTATTTTCATCATATTATCGAGGAAAATAAAGCAAACCATAGAAAAAATAAAAATCTGGTTAAAATGACAACACTTTGTAACTTGGATTAATTTTTTTAGACCACGATCTTAAAGGGTTGTTTAAGAACGATGAAACAATCCTAAAGGGTTGTTTGAATACCAGGCTGAGCCGAAGCTCATAATATTATAAGCAGTCTTAAAAACTGTTTAGCTACCAAAGTTCATGCAAATCAGAGTAATAAAAAAATATTGAGGGTAGTTCCTATACATTTATTTATACTCGATATTTATTTTTATGTGTGTTTTTTTCGTTGTTTGTATTGAAAGTGTCTTCTTTTCAAACAAAACCCTGCCTTTTTCTGTTTATTATTTAAACAAAGCCGTAACGTCACATTTATCTTCCCTAGATCACTTCCAGAAGACCAGCTCCACGAGACTGGCCTAGAAGCGGTTATCCATGAGGTGGCAGATTTCACCAAACCCACCGGCACCAACGTGCGCGGAGTTTACAAACTGAAGCCGCATCTCTACGACGATTACGATACCTTCTTCTATCACTACACCCGCGAGGAACTGTCTAGGAGTGAGGAGGAGCAGCGGAATAGGAGGAAAGCTGCAGGTAAGAGCGAGACAGGTATTTGTAACACAATACCGGCAGCAACTTGCGTGGAGTTTACAAACTGAAGCCGCACCTCTACGACGATTACGATACCTTCTTCTATCACTACTCCCGCGAGAAACTCTCTAGGAGTTAGGAGGAGCAGCGGAATAGGAGGAAAGCTGCGGGTTCGAGCGAGACAGACAGCTCTTTTGCAGCCTAATAACTGACTGAACGAGCGAAGCGTCTGCTTTAAATATAATGCTTTCATAGACATAGATAGGCAAAGACTAAGGATAAGCTGCATGAGCTAAATAAAAGCCAAGATCGCCGTCATATCGTATAAGATTAAGTAGGTTGTTTACAAAAGATTACAATTTAATTCAATTTTCAATTTATTTATTCAAGAACAATAATTTATCGTATTCCTGTAGCCTACATACCTGTATCGCAGGGTTCCCTCTTAGGGCCTCTGCTTTTCCTAATTTTTATCAATGACATCTCTAGCTGTTTTCAAAATAGTCACTTACTATGTTTCGCTGATGACATGAAGATCTTTAAAATTACTAATACCCAAGTGGACTCATCACACCTACAAGATGATCTATCGAGATTAGACTCTTACTGTACTACTAATAATTAGATTTAAATCCATCCAAGTGCTCCGTCGTCACCTTTACACGTAAGAAATTAGAACTTCAGTCTAGTTACTTGCTTAAAAATCATACTTTACTTAAATGCAGCGTAGTTAGAGACCTCGGTGTGCTACACGATTCAAAGCTTCAGTTTAATGATCATGTTGAATCCATCGTTTCTAAGGCGTCCAAAGCCCTGGGTTTTGTCATGAGGAGTGCAACTAACTTCCATCATGCTAAAACTTTCAAGATTCTTTACTGTACCTTCGTAAGAAGCATCCTTGAATACGCGTCTCAAATCTGGAATCCTCGCTATGAGAAATACATACATAGAATCGAGCGCATCCAAATTAAATTTATCAAATATCTTTGTTTTCGTTTAAGCATTCCCTATAGCTCCTCTGATTACCTTAATTTGTGTAAAAAATTTCATTTTCTTCCTTTAGCTAAGCGGCGTGAAATCGTTGATCTATGTTTCTTATTAATAATTACCTCTAATGATATAAATTGTCCTGACTTATTAAATAAAATCAAATTATATGTCCCTTCTAAACCTAAAAGATATAATCCCTCTATTCATGTTCCTGTTGTTGGCACCAACTATAGACAGAACACATTTATGTGGCGAGCAAGCGCGAATTACAATAAGCTGAGCAAACATCATGATTTTGACCTATTTAGTACGAGTGTCGGTTCAGCCAGGCAGCGGCTGAACGGGGAGTTCTTTGGTAACGAGTAAAGCGTATATGCATGCACTGTATTATGTATTATCTAAGCTCTTTGATGTTAATGTCGACTTACGGCGTTCACAGTTTTTGTTTTTAATATGTTTTGTATCCGTGAAAACCTTTAATTGGCTCTCTCGTTTCTATACTATGAATGTAACTAGTTATTTCTTGCTGTTGGTTTTCCAATAAATAAATAAATAAATACATGTAGGCCTACCACGAGCTCTGTCTCTGGTTCTGGTTTTGAGTCTGTGTGAGTGTTGACTATATAAATCCTACGTCAAAACGTCACACACACAGTATAATGCACTGGTGAGCACTCACACAGACTCAAAACCAGAGCCAGACAGAGGATGTGGTAGGTCTACAGAAGCAAAATGCATACATTACGCTGACAAGAGCATTGCTCTTATATAATAGAAGAAGTAGGTAACTTTAAATTGGTCAATATGTATAACCTGATGGTATCAAGTTTGTTGTATAACCGTCAGGTCTGCCGGAATGCTGCCCGCCGCCGTCTCTGCCGAAGCTGTCTCCGCCGTTCCGTCTGCTGGCCAACCTGCTGCAGTGTGACGCAGCGCTGCACGTGCTGCGCTGTGTGCTGGAGCGAGCGCTGGATCTGAGGGCGAGGTCCTTCTCGGAGACGCAAGTGCATAAGGTAACACGGTAACCGAGTCAGTTACTCCCACCAATGCCACGCATTCAATATAACAAATGAGTCGCTCTTCCACAACCAGTACAAATACTCAAGCACTCCTCTTACTGTGATGCTTACACTTCGTATGCACACTCATGGCGTTGGAACTAAAAAACCTATATTTAGTTCCAACGCCATTTCAATGCCGTGACGTATTTGAAAAGGTTAAAATACGTCACGGCATTGGCTGGGATTCGATGTATAAAAATTTTGATTTCTCATTTGCATGGACGTGGTATTCGTGGAACTAACACATTTAACTGTGGGGTGATTGCGATCTGTCACTTTTGACATGGTTTTGAACGATCGTAGAGTTGGAGTTATATATGGATGGTATAAATCTGTCAAATATTCGTCGCTTGAGACGTGCTTAAATCTGAGTTGCGTTTCAGTATTCGGGGGTTAGGCCCGTATTCCGAAACAGCGCTTGAGTCTGAGTCGAGCCTCAAGCACAGATTTTTGACACTTTTCAATGGAGAACTGTCATAAAATCTATGCTTGAGGCTCGACTCAGACTCAAGCGCTGTTTCGGAATACGGGCCTTAGAGAAAAAGCAATCTGTCATCTCGGTCGGTGAGTGTAGGGATGTGCCCGTCGCACGACTAGAGATGAGAAAAACAAAATGACGACTGAATCTGATTTGACACCCACTAAAATTGTGTTCCTGTAGGCTCTGCATCTAATCGGCTACGGTCTCCGTGATGAAGAGAGCGGCGACTACGAGTTCCTCGCGTTCGCGGAGAGCGCACAGCGCGCGGGTCTGCTGGAACTGCTGCAGAAGCTGGTCGCCAGTCCGAGGGTCGACGCGCATCGCTCGCTACTCAAATGGGTGCTCGCTAAAATGAAGTGAGTTGCTCATTGAACGGGACATCAAGAATAGAAGTTGTCCAATTTGACACACGTTTATTTAATAGTTTACAAAAGGTGTTGATGAGTCACCGATTAATCAAAGACTGGCCGCGCCCGCTCAGTTTCCAAGCATTTGCATGAAAATGCGATGTCATGAAAACTGTACGGTATGTGGACCGTACAGTTTATTAGACCGTACTGCTGGGCAAAACCCTCCAGACATTGCGATCTTTGGCTATGCTTGTCTATGTCCGTCAGGAAACCATCAAGCTCGTCTCGCCATCTCCGTTTTAGTCTGTCGCGGCTGATGCTTTAAAATTTGAAAATATTTTGAAACCCCTATGTATTTTTTTGGATCCTCGACTTCCGATGCTAAGGTCGTGGACTCAAATCCCTTCTAGCCCCAATGAGTTTTTCAGTGTCAAAATTCATGTACACAATACCATTACTCTCAAACGGGTGAAAAAAAACATCGTGAAGAAACCGGCGTCGTAGAACCTAAAAAGTTCGGAAACATGTGTCAAGTGCACGGAAAGAACCTCTTTGAGGTGTACTTTAAATCCTTTCACCACACTGGCATAAAATAACTAATCACACGATAAGAAGAAGAAGCAGTTAAAACAAGAACTCCTTTCAGACAACTCCTTGGACAAACGGACGAGAACGAAAGCGAATCCATGGAGACCGACCAAGAAGAGAAGCCAGCGTCTGAAGAAGCAGCGAGGGCTGAGAAGGCGAGACGCGCGAAGTTAGCAGAAGAACGGCGCGCTAAGCTGATGGCGCAAATGAAAACTCAGATGAACAACTTCATATCTAACAACTCGACGCTGTTTGAAGAAACGAATACTGAGGTAAGGTCGATGAAATAGAGGCGTTTTACCTGAAATAAAACGCTTATTATATACTTACCTTATTAGAAGCTTATAGTAGTATGAGAATGGCAACACTGATTTCCGGTAGAGTTCTTACCTCTTTTTCTACCCTATAAGGCTATCTCTTTCGCACACCCTTCCACCAGGCGCGTGGGAGTGCTGGATGGCCCAAGCACTTTGCTCGTCATTGCGTCGAATAACACCAGGCAGCGATAAAAATTAAGCTTCTAATAAGGTAAGTATATAATAAGCGTTTTATTTCAGGTAAAACGCCTCTATTATATCCTGTACGTTATTAGAAGCTTATAGTAGTATGAGACCTGTTTGTTATCGCCTGGTGAGAAGGATAAAACGCCAATGTGAAGGTATACTACCAACCTACGAAGGCACCTACCTACTTTTAGGAAGGTAGTTAGATCTAGTAGGTAGTTAGGTCCACAAACCGTAGGTAGTATGTATTAAAAATGAAATGTGTGTGCGCATAGAACTTAATACTTTTATTCAACACCATTATTTGGTAAAATATCAGCCAACACAATACATAGGTATTCTCCTTACAAACCATATATTAACTCTGATAGATCGAAACACACAATCAGTTAAAACAGCAAAGTTACAAACATTCCTGAGTCTAGATAGAACCCACATGGGGTAACCCTCGACTATATTAAACGATGATCAGAATACAAACCAATTAGGCAGGTTGTATATTATAATATGTATATAATATTCATTACATCAGGTTATATACCTACCCATGTAGGTGTTTTTAATCATATAATCATCTCTAGGGATAAATAACAGGATAAACCTTAATTTTTGATACTATTAATTATGTTCTGTACAAGCATAGTGATACTTTAAGGGTGTCTCATCATTGTACCGGATTAAAAAATGAAGTAACCGATGACTTATTATTCGTTGACGAGACCATTACTTCACGGCGATAAAACCTTTGGAATGTTTTAACTGTTTTCCAATTTCCTCTAGCTAGAATATCCTCAATAGAAAAATTGTCAACCCAGTTTCTAGAAGCTACAGCGGCGCGCACACTTCCTGGGGTAGCTGATATGCCGGCTGCTTTCATAAGAGACTTGAACCAACCAGCGATGGTTGTGCGAGAGGCAGGTGACGGTGAGCCTCGCAAAGAAATAAATAAATTTGATGATCCAGAAATACCACGCCTGTCGCTAAGAATTTCGATAGTTTTATTGACCCAGAACACAGGATTTAAATTTTGATTTTGTCTGTTAGCCAACAGCTTCCAACCTGATTGTCTATACTCTCTGCAATCAGTTTTGGACCCAAATTGAGGCCATAAAACAATAAAGTCATTTTCAGCCGTATAATGATCACTGTCAACGATCATGAATTCTACGACCTGAACAAAGAATCAATAATGCTGCAGTATGCCTGACCGTTTGAAAAACATTTGCGCAGTCTACAGCATAATTACTCATAAAATTTGACAAAATATTAATATCCCAAACAGGCAGTTTCGGAGACTTGGGATTTTTTAAAGAAATCGATTTCAATATACGTCTGACCAGAATATCTTCACTTAATTTACCAGATAATTCTGCGTTACAGAACGTGGAAATCACAGATTTGTAAAGCAAAATAGTATTATAAGAAAATTTAAACTTTAAATAAAGATCCGCTAAGAACTGAGCTACCTCAGCCCCTTCAGGGTGCATAGGATTTATTTTGTGTAGTTTTGACCAGGAAACCCACCGATTCCAAGGGGCCTTATATGTTCTCCAAGTAGAAGGTCGCCACGCTGATTTAAGTAATGAAATTTGGTTCGCATCCCATGCCTTTATCCTCTCATTCCACCCCCACATTTCCAAATTTCCAATATCATGTCCTGAACCTTGGGAGGTGGCAGCCCCGTCGTTGTGTCGACTAAAAATCGTTTCAGGTTCGTCAGCGTGAAGGGGGGTGCAATGGCTCTTGACTTCAGATCCGCCCGCCAGAATACTTTCTCCCACCTGGGAACTACAATTAGATAAACTCCTGTTGCGTTGTTCAGGTGCATCAACACTCGGGGGATGAGAAACGGCGGAGGAAATATCCATGCTAGTGGAAAGTTCCATGTTAAGCTGAACGCATCGTGAAACATCGCATCGTGATCGTTGAGGTCTAATGTTGCGTAATTCGCTAGCACTCGAGCCGTCTTGGATGCAAACAGGTCGATCACGGGAATTCCCATCTTTGCAAATATCATATCTGTGCAAGTCGGAGTTAAATGCCATTCCGGAGTCCGCCGGTGTCTGGATAAAGAATCTGCCTGATTGTTGAACTTTCCGGGAATGTGATAAATTTGGAATTGAATTTGATGGATGTCTAAGTAAAGAAGGATTCTCTGCGTTAGTTCCATAAGCCTTTGCGATTTGGTTCCACCTTCGTTGCGAAGATAAGCTACGGCAGATCGATTGTCTGACTGAATCAGAACCGAACTTCCTGCCATGTTTCCCGCGTGGGTCTCTAGGACTTTTAGGATCGCTAATAACTCCTTCAGGTTGCAGTGTAGATTCTGTTCTTCTGGATGCCAGTTTCCCGATATTGCTTGGTTGTCCAGTTGAGCTCCCCATGCGGTATCCGAGGCATCGGTGGTTAAAAAGTGAGTTGGAGGCGGTATGTGTATCCGCGTTGCCAGGGAGCAATTTTGAAGCCACCAATGCATCTCCTCCTGAACTGTGAGTGGAAGAACGAACCTTGCCGAAGTCACGCTCTCTGGCAGCGTATTTAAGAAACTGAGCGTGGCTCGGTGATTTAGCCTGCCGCGGGGGACAGCAAAGCTGGCAAAGTTTAGCAAACCTACCAGACTTTGAAGCTCTTCAGTGATACACCTCCAGTTTCCAGAACATGAGATACTTTTTTGATTACGGTAGCCAATTTTTCCGCCGGCAGTCTCTTGTAATCTGTCCAGGTGTTCCAGACGATTCCTAGGTACGTGATTTGTTTCTGAGGGACCAGAACTGACTTTCCGTAATTTACTTGGAATCCCAGAAATTCCAAAGTTTCTAACAGCAGATTCACGTGCTGACTTATAATGTTCTGACTTTGATGTGCTAAGAGAAAATCGTCGAGGTAAACTATTATTCTTATGCCTTTTTCTCGAAGAGTTTGAGCTATCCAGTTTGTTAGGCATGCGAAGACTTTCGGTGCTGTACTTAGGCCGAATGGGAGGCACGTCATCTCGAGCAATTCGCCTTTGTATACGAGACGCAGAAATCTCCTGTGAGACTGGGCTATCGGTAGGTTGAAATAAGCCTGCGACAAGTCGACTTTGCACATCCAATCTTGCGGTTGAAGGAAATCCGGTACTCGATACATATTTATTAATCGGAAACGATCTGTTAGAACATATTGGTTTAACCCTCTCAGGTTGAATATGGGTCGATCGGTGCCGTCGCTTTTTGGTATTAGAAACAACGGGGACAGAAAGCTTGGAGAGATAGCTGCTACTTGCAGAACACCTTGCTGTTTCATTTGACGAATGATACCCGTCATTTTGTCCGACTCTAATGTGCGACGACGGTCGCTTTCTAGATGCGGTGTTATCAAGGGTGGTTTCTGCCAAAAAGGTATGCGATACCCTGTAATTATTCGGAGTAAAAAGTCGGGCGCTTTCAATTCTCTCCAACGACTGACATATTGTGCTAACCGACCGGCCTTGAAAAGCTGTGAGTCATTGTCTTTGCTTCTTATTGCCCTTGTAGCCAGAGGGCGAATGGTGACGTTTTTGTCCCCTTTGTGACTGCCGATAGTGCCTTGATCCGCGAGACCGAAATGCAGGGCCCCTATTAGAAGGGTTATAACTGCGCTGTTCTGCACCAGCATTGTTTTGGCCTCTCGGGTAGTAATGCTGCGATTGGTAGTTACCCTGCGAGGGCTGATTATGATGGAAACGCACGGACGTGCTTGGAGGATCACAACAGTAACCAGAACGACCATGCGATGGTGCGTATTGATGGGCATATCCCTGCGAGGGAGGCCGTGCCGAAGCATTTGTGGGTTTTGCTCGCGAAGCATTCCCGCTGCTAGGCTTATTTACTGGCCAAAAAGCCTTTCTGACACCACCTGCCTTCTCCAATGTCGATGTGAGAACATCAGGCATGAAGAGGTGTGTGTTTGAAGGAGGGATTTTGTTTATAGACACCTTAACTAGCGGGTCCCGAACTGATTTCAGAATCCCATCCCTTCTCATCTCTAAAGTCTCTGCTCTGTGACCGCACGCCATTTGCAATAGGTCTGTGGATACCTTATGGAAATCGCCTTTTAGAAAAAGTTCAATAACTTGCTCGTTGAGGTCAACGAGTGATGCTTCAGGAGTTTGAGACCATAATATTAAGCTCCGCAAACTGTTAAGTAGTACTTCCTTTTGTTTCAAAATGCAAAATGTAATACCTGCATAAGCTTTATCTGAGTACGCTAAATGGCGTATATTATCATACGCCTTCACCTCCTCGTTTGCTTCAAGCTCTATAAAACCCGGTGCATGATTATAAAACTTTTGCGTTTCCGCGTATCTTATGTCTGACCAAGTAATGCTGCCAAACCGTTGAACCTCCTCTAGCATCTTAAGGTACTCCTGAGGAGCTTTAGGGACTGCTGGGTCTTTGACTCTGGTTTCAATAATGAAAGCTAAATCTGGTATAGGATTTTCTGTAACCTGAGATGGTGACACCTGCGAGGCGCAGCAATCATCGTACATGTCACGACTAACATCAGATAAACCAGCCTCGTTTTCAGGGTAGTTTCGAGCATTTTCGTACATAGCAATAGTATTTTGCAATTTACCTACATCATTCGATAACTTTTCAATACGCCGACGATCGCGTCGCTTCTGTTTTCTAGACCTACGATGCTGGGTTTTGTGTTTCTTTTTCTTTGATTCTTGCGGAGAATCAGAAGAACTAGCCGAAGACGACGAACTACTACTGCTGTTAGACGATCTTGATCGTCGTCGTTCCGGTAAACGTACATTACTCCGTTGTGGTCTAGGACTAGAAGCTGCCTCATTTGCGAGTTCGGTTTGATCCATTTTAACGTTTAGCTACGTTAAATAAAGCTAAATGGACATAAACTTAACTTAATAAAAATAAAAATAAAAGTGAGGGTAGATTTGAAAAGAATTTTTTTCTGGAATTTATCCAACTATTATCAACGAACGGTAACACCGTTTACAATTTAGGTATATACTTGTGCAACTTACGTGTAAGTATGATGATTCCACTATAACACTAAAATATTAAGCATGGACTAAAACTGTTTCTTTCTAGTTGAAATAAAGATGATAAGTGTTTCAACAGAATAAGTAAGTAGCTATAAATTATAGTACCAGTACAGGTATAAGCTTTAGAGCACAAGTTAACTCAACGGGAAATTCAAAGCCAATGACGAGCAAAGTGCTTGGGCCATCCAGCACTCCCACGCGCCTGGTGGAAGGGTGTGCGAAAGAGATAGCCTTATAGGGTAGAAAAAGAGGTAAGAACTCTACCGGAAATCAGTGTTGCCATTCTCATACTACTATAAGCTTCTAATAACGTACAGGATATAATAAAAACATGGTATAGTCAATTACGAAGACGTCAATAGAATAGAATAATAAAGTTTAAAATAGAGGAGTTATGCTAATTCAAATAATTTATAGCACTTATGTTGTTAGCCCTGTAGCCATTAGGGCACCGCAACGAATTCTTCCACTTTGGTGGCGCTAATTATCACATTATTAACATAAATACACATTTTTAACTTAGTTACTACATTATTCTATACTTAGGTACAACATCAAGATGACATCAACGAGGTTAATAAAATTTATTGGTCACAAACAAATAAAACTATGCCAAGACCACCACGGTACTTGGTTTTAATTTTTAACCGGCATCGATTTGTATGCTGAACGTTTTTAGATGGCGAAAACCCATGGTTGGTAGCAATCTATGCAGCCGTTTCTATGTTCTGAGGATATTCTCCATCTCTCGGCCCCCAACCAAGATGATGAGCATGCAATTTTTTAAAATTTTGGTAAAATTATATTGTGTTTGTAGGTGACAGCGGAGGAGCAGAATATTCGTCCGTTGTACTGCGGCGCCGCACTAGGAGTGTGGGGCGGAGGAGTGCCAGAACCGGCCAGAGTCTGCATCATGTGTCAGGAGGAGGTCAGTCTAACATACATTCTCACCTTCCTACCCTCATCTTACGCGTAGTCATTAGCTAGTGTGATGCGGACAAGCGATTGTTTGAGAAAAAACCAAATGGCGGAATGTTGTAGAGCCATCCACCTCATTTTTGTATTCAGGCTAGCTAAGGTACTTCTTAAATTATGTGCATAATTCAAATCTAGAAATTCGACATTGTTTTCATGATTACAACTCATCTTCTTCAATAATTCCTTCAGACGGCACTCTGGGAGTACTCATTTCTGCACGAAAAATATTGTTTATATTTATTTATTTATCGGAAAACCAACAGCATAAATATACTTAATAATATTTCTGGTCCATTAACTAGTGAGCCAACTATAGATTTTCACGGATACGAAAGATTCTAGAAAAACTTACTGTGAACATAATATTGAAGAATTATATATTATATTGTCAATGTTCGTTTCCAGGCGCGCGTAGACATAAAAGGCGAGCCGCCCGTCCTAGTCGCGTACGCGCAGAAGTCCACCGTCCTCGTGCGTCGCTCCGCGGGGGGCGCGGGCGCGGGGGGCGAGGGCGAAGGGGGCCGCTGGCGCGAGGCGCACCTCCCCCCCGGCATCGGCACCGGCGCACACGTCTCCAGCTGCGGACACGTGCTGCACGCCACCTGCTGGAAGCACTATGTCGACAACGTGCTGGATAGGGAGAACAAGCGGTATGTACTCTGATTATATAGATAGTGCAATTCACGAAGACGCGCCCCACTAATTTTCGGTTGAGGGGATCGCGGGGTGCGGTGAGTTTGCTCCGAGCGGCAGTTGCGAACCGTAGTCTATTCATTGTAGTGTGCGTGTGCACTCATAGGTAATTAGTGTGTACCGATAACACTCAAATATTGACGGAAGCTTGCACACTTACACTATAAACGGTTAGGAGGAATAGTGGGGCGCGCCTTCGTGGATTGCACTATCTATACCTATAGTATAAAGCTAAGTTCAGACGAACGCGCGGCGACGCGCGATTCAGCTGTTCAGGGCGTCGATTCCACAACACAAACCACTCAAACGATCGCGTAAATCGATGTGAGTTGTCAATTTTTGTTTGAAAAATTTGAAAATGAAACGTGGATTTAGCGGTCACTCAATCGAGCCGTGTTGCTGGAATCGAGGCACAGATGACGGTGGCTGGCGCGCGCCTGTCTAGCATGAAGATTCAGTGAGAATGGACGTGGAAGAGACTTTTTGCTTGTGGGTTTGACCTTTGATCCGCGCCCGCGCGCCGCGAGCGACACTCTGCGTTCAGTCACCACCTCCGTCAGTCAGGGTGGCGACGATAGGTCATCGTCCTGTTCTCCGTGGCTATAATTATGCAATATGTCGTAAATAAATTAATAAAAATGAAATTTTGATACGAAAACTTAAATTAAATTGATGCCCCTGTATGCTGTCAGCTGTATGTGTAGGTAATAATGAATAACCCTGTATAAATATTGTTTCCAGTCCGTACCGCGTCCGCCAACCGGCGTCATTCGACGTGGAGAAGAAGGAATACCTGTGTCCGCTGTGCGAGCGGCTGTGCAACACGGCCATCCCGCTCGTGCCCGCCCCCGCGCGCCCCGCGGCGCCGCCGCCGCCCCTCGCGCACGATACCTATGCCGAGTGCGTCGACACCATCCTGCACATGAAGCATCAGGTGAGCTACTCACTCAAAGGGAGGCGATCATGTACATCATGTTTTTGTATAGGCGGCACATAACTTGAGCGGTGACCGTTATTGCGCAGAAGTCAAAAAGAAGGTACCTGGAGGGGGTTAGCAGAATGAGAGGTGGGCGTGCGTAGCGCTGATTGGCTCTCCAGTCGCAATCCGCTCTCTGTACCAATAGGACACTCTGCACACATCCACACATCCAGTGTGCGCGACATGGCACACTACGACGCATACGCAGCGCGTATCGCCCACCGCTCAAGTTATGTGCCGCTAGTTATACACCCCGTCACAAAATAGATAGGTACAGAAGTCAATCACATGCATGTATAGTGGCGGAATAAAAATGTCGATTTTCAACTTAATTTGTTCAACGTATCACGATCACATACTACCTTTTGAAACTCCTAGGCTCCTAGATCAATCACCATGTACATCATTGATGTCTAGGTCAGTGATGTAAATTCAATAGCTATTCGGTGACAGAACATGACTATGGATCTAAGGCCTATTAAATCCACAATGATGAAGAACAAGCGAACAAGATGGTTGAACTTCCAGATTTGGATATAGAGATCCACGTACAGAACACGAACTTTTGGTATTCTTAAGGTAGGGCATTGTGATTTCAACGTAGGGCATTGCCCCACAATGCCCCCCCCCCCCCTACCTACGGCCCACTGGATACTTATAGTTGTCCTTGATACGTTATAGGGCAGATCTGACTTGGTTATGTTTGAACATAAAAATTACGCACAAGAGTGAGCGTGCCGTGGCAGCGGCCGTCGCAGTGCCAGAAATTTTTTTTCAATACTCTCCCCTTTAAATATAAAAAGTAATTATATAAATATTAATCTGCTACAGTGCACATAAGCCTTTACAATTTCATAGTGGAAAAAAGTGGATTCGTTTTAACTGGGTGTACATTAACTGCCTGTACATTAACCGGATCCCACTCAAAAACCCATGCTGATGAACGCTATTTCATACATTCACATTGACATTTAATGTTTCTGACTTTCAGGTCAGTTTAGAGCCCCTACACGAATGTACGGAGATGTGCGAAGAGTTGCATTGTCAGGTCGGTATATTTGTCTCTTTCCTTCCTTGGTTCATTCATACATTTTGATGGTGAACCCTGCCTGCAAGTGGGATTGCACAGTGAAATGCTCGTATATTAAAAACACAAGCATGAGTATGCACTGCATGTAAGTTATACATTTATATAGTAACTAGCGGCCTGTTCCGACTTTGCACTGGTGGACATTTATTTATAAACACATAAATATAGCCTAGGTTACTCAGGGTGAATATAGGTTCAGATGGTGAAAGAATTTTTGAAATCTGCACAGTAGTTTTTGAGTTTATTCATTACAATCATTCAAGAATACAAATCTTTCCTGATTATAATATTACATACATACATAAAATCACTCAAGTTAGTTATAAAATATATAAAGCAGGTATTATGTTAGAATTGGGTCTTATTTCAACCAAGTAATAAAAATTGTCTGTGACTATGATGAATAAAAAGTAAACAGGCCATTGCATCAATTATAGATGATTTATATAGCGTCAGGGAAAACTGGTGATTACACAAGCCCTACTCGCGGGACGCTATAGTGCCTGAGACAGGATTTTAGATGGAATAGGCTCGTCCAGCACCTATACCATCCTGACAGCTGAGTCGGCCTAGAATAGTAGCTGTGTTATAGTAACACTCGCTACTAAAGCATATGCTGAGTGACGGCCAATTGTTATGTCATTGTTTCTATGTCACTTTTATATTGTTCATTCTTGTATAATACTATCATCAATGTGTGGCATAACATATGATTTTAATCTGATTTGATTAATGATGAGCACTGGTTTCTTTCTGGGCACACGTTAAATATGCTTTTATTAACACTATTTAAATACACTCAATATTAATTGACTCCATAAAAAAAACATATCTGCATATAAACAAAATGGCCAATAACAAGTAGAAATAGGTTATTTTTAACATATTGTAATGCCTAGATGCGGAGTTCACAAACAACAATCGGATCCCAATATTTTAGAGCAGGGGTGCTCAAACGGTCGATCGCGAAAGCTTTTTGAGTCGATCGTCAGCAATATACTTATTATTAGTAGCATTTTTGGTCTTTGATATCTGAAGACAAATACCCATGTTTGAAAGAAGTAGATCTTCACTTAACAGGATAGTTTTCATCGCCTTATTTGTGCGTGTCAGCATTTTCAGAAACGAAAATTATCAAATCCAAATACGAGTAATATCGTAATCGACTCATAGACGAACACCGACTCATAGACCATTGGGACTCAGAAACTACTTACCATCCTATCCGCGGAAAATATGCAATTCGTACATACAGATTCAATTTAAAAATGGAGTAAAACAATATTTATAAGAAATTTTTTTCATCTACCTACATTTCTAATAGTTCAGTCGATCCCTTGCTTTCAAAATTTCTGGTAGATCTCCGACATTAAAAGTTTGAGAACCCCTGTTTAATGGGAACCTTGAAATACCAGATTGAAGATTATAACGTCAACTGCTAACGGCGTCACTAACTCCTACTAAAATTCGTCCAAAAACTGATAAAATTGGACAAAGTCCAATAACTGACCATCATGTTCCAGGCCCGTGCTTGCAGCGTTGGAGCCGCTTCCTCAGACATGGAGGATGAGCCTCCACTGGAGACGGAAACTTATATGTCGACTCATGCGGAGACTGAGCTACCCACTTCCTTCTTGGCACACTTCCAAAGTGAAATCCCGGCTTACAACCCGCTCACTAAGACGCTTATTGAGAGCTTTGCTGGGGTAAGAATTCAAAACGAATATTCAGATGTTTTTAAGTCTGTTAAAAAGTATCCTATAAAGTTTTTATAGCCTCTCAGCTCAGTTAGTAGCTCTGCCTTCTGCGCCGTAGGTCGTGGGTTCGATTCCCACCGAAAACAAATATTTATGTGGTGAACGCAGATGTTTATTCTCTGTGTGGGTGTTCTATTGTATTCTAAGTATGTATTAACAAAAAAAATATAAGTATTATATCAGCTGTCTGGTTCCCATAGTACAAGCTCTTCTTAATTTGGAGCTAGATAGTGTTTTGTGGATTGTCCGCAATATTTATTTATTTTATTATTTAGTTAAATGCAATTAGCCAAGATTTTTAATTATCAAGTAAAATTTTTCATATAATAGATATTTGAGTTCAAGTCGATATCCCTTCTCCAAAAAGTATTTAACATTTGTATATTTTTTTCGTAGATCCTGCCGCTATACGGCGACAAGGCAACATGCGCGTGCAGTGCTGCCCTCTACCGGTCTACCACATACACCATCCTGACGTCCAACGCCGTCCTGCAGGCGGAGAACCGCGCGCTCCTCGGAGACGTACCAGCCCGTCACAGAGACACCCTTCACGCGCTCATCCGCCTCGCAGCCGCCATGCCCGCCTGCTGGACCTCCCCGAAGTACCTCGCAGACCACGCCATCAAAGCCCTCACCGCTCTAGAGAAAGCCTCGCCTCTCGCCCACGAACCCTTCGGAACCCTAGTGCCGTTAGTCCTGACCATCCCTTCCCTGTTCTGCCGCTCGGCGGGCCCCGCAAGACCAAACCATCTCGCCAGAGTCATCACCCTCCAGTGTCTACGAGCTCTCATCACCAGGCAACTGCTCATCATCGAACTAGGTCCATCTTTCCAGAGGAACAGCACCGAAGAATCGAAACCGGACCTGGAGAACTTCCTACAGATTCTAAGCGAGGTCAGACGCGGGTACGATGTCAATGGACTGAGCGCGAACGAAATCTGGGAACACGTGAAGAAGCAATGCCGCACGTTTTTGCGATGCTGCTGTTTGTTCTACCACTTTTTAAGTGACATCAACCCACCCACCGAACTGACCGTTACAAACGGGGATACTTGGGAGACCATGTGCGGATACCTAGACCTGCCTACGTCATTCAAGGAGTTGATAGATAATCCTTTAGCTAGAGCAAAAGCCATGGAATGGTCGGCATTATCCGACGACTGGTTCGCCGGCTTGATAGATAGAAATCTGGTAGTGGAGCCCGAAGAGCCACCAAAGTTGATCCCTCTGCCTGATGACTTCTCGGAGCTGATGAACATCGTTTCGGAGTTCTCTTGTCCGAATTCGGAGCGGGAGGATAGCAAGAATCCGACGATGTGCCTCATCTGCGGACAGATAGTTTGCTCCCAGAGCTACTGCTGCCAAGCTGAGATATCTAAGGTAAGCGTTTCTAATTCTTGTGTTTGCATGGTTTTGAAACGGGAAGTTTGGTGATATAATTAAATACATTTTGATACCTTTTTTACACTCTTCGTTTTCAACTATGTTACAAGATCATTTATGTAAATAATGAATAACAGAGGCCCTATGGTGGAGCCTTGAGGTAACCCCCATTTCTACAGAACTAGATTCGAACCTATGCTCATTGCCTTCTGCTATCTGTTTTCTATTCTGATGATAGAAGATAACAACAGAGAGTTAATTATTCCGCAAGCCATAATGATTAATTTTTTCCTAAAAATTTTGATAGTTGATGCAATCGAATGCTTTTGAGAGGTCATAACAGTACCGCAGCAACAAACCTTAGGTATTTTTGGAGCTCTCTAGGTTCTAATAGTACATTGTTACCTGAGTGTTGAAAGTCACGTTTTTTGAGTCCCGAGACGGGTTTGGCGCCAGAGCGATAGCGAGGGCAATGGAGCTTGAGGGACTTAAAAGACTTTCACCCGAGGTAAACACTGTGCTTTTCATTGCGAATACAAGGAAAGTAAAAATAAAAACATGAAAGAAAATTAGTGAAAATGAAGATTGATTGATTTGCCGCCATCTCGGTTTTTGTTTTTCTTTTTCTCTGGCGGGCCTTCGGCTTCGGCTCGCCAGCATTATTCAGCCATTATTTTCATTCTCATAATTTAAAAATAGGTAAATTGTTTGCTCAGATCTATGTTATTTTAAATAAATAGTTGAAGCTATATAATAATCAAGTAATTTAGAAGATATATTATTTATTTAATACTATCTTTATGTTATTTAAATTTAAATTTTACATTGCGCTCTAATTAGACTTTTTAAACTTCTTACCGTTGTAATGGGTTTCCAACCTACTTGCTGAATAAAAAGTTGGAATTTGGTTAGACAACCTCCTTGCAGTTAGAAAGACTTTAGAAAGTTGGAACATGGTTGAATAAAATAGAACTTGTATTTTTTTATTATTTGACAGCTGTCAGTAGAAAGCGATTCTCCCTAGGGCTGAAAGTATTACTTTCAATTAGGCCCCTCAGGCAACTTCAAACCTACTTTCAGAGTATGAGCAATGAAAAAAAATTTTCTCACGTAGCTACCATGCTTATTTTGAACGGTCAAACTGCCTATTGTTATTAATAGTACCTATTATGTGTAGTACGGCGGTGCGGGCGGCACCGAGCACGTGGGCGCGGGCATGGCGCACTCGGTGACGTGCGGCGGCGGCGCGGGCGTGTTCCTGCGCGTGCGAGACTGCGAGCTACTGCTGCTAGCCGCACCCTCGCGCGGCGCCAAGCTACCCGCGCCCTACCTCGACTCCTATGGAGAGCAGGATCAGGTACTGTGTGTGCCGTGTCATTCTGACATCTTATTTGTGTACTGGTGAAAGAATACTATAGGTAGCGGCACGTTACTTTAGCGCTGGGCGTCAATTCCAGCAACACAAATCACTCAAGCGATCGCGTAAATCGATGTGGAAGTAATGAGTCTATTCGAGTTCCAAATTCCGAAATCCGAAGACAAACAAAGGCTTCGCAGATCGGATTACGGAGCTCAAATGGAGTTGTGCAGGACAAATTGCTATAGGCGTGGTGATGACAGGTGGAGTAGAACAACAACCGACTGGTGGCCAAGAACCGGCTACAGAAGCGTAGGGCGCCCTGCAGCCAGATGGATGGACGCATAGTCAGGGTCGCGGGGCGGCAATGGTTTAGACTGGCACAGGATGGAGGTAGATGGCACAAACTAAGGGAGGCCTATACCCAGCAGTGGGCGAATTCGGACTGTGGAAGATGATGATGATGAATGAGTTTATAATTAATATGTTTATGTAATATCAGGGTCTGCGTCGCGGCAACCCGCTCCGGCTGTGCCCGGCGCGCTACGAGACGCTGCGCATGGTGTGGCTGAGTCACGGCATCCAGGAACGCATCGCGCGCGGCGCCGACTCGCATCTACTGCTCACCACCGCCTGGCAGAACCTGTGATCAATGTAACTATCACTCTATCTTATACCTTTTCCTTAAATTTCCTCCTCCTTCTTCTTCTTATATAGCTTATAGTTTCAAGTTTTATAGTTAAAACAAAACAGGATTTTATTACAAGATAATACACATGCTAATCATTTCCTTCTTCGGCAGGAGCGCCGATGAAGAGACGCGGTAAAGCAGCAAATGGTATTGCCATCTACAACCTAGAAGCTTGATGCAGCTCGCGTAACTGGCCCTTTCCTGGACACTCCCGAACTAGGAAGGTCGGCCGTTGGTAGAAAGAACTTATCGTTGGTTTTTCCCACTTTGTTTTGGCTTTGAAAAGGCCTTTGTTGTGGTGAAGTGATGTTTAGAACCGTGCAATCATCTTTCGTTCATCTAGAATTGCATCGTTGGAATATTATAATTATCATGCAAAAATCGCACAAGTTTCTATCGAGTTATCGGTGTTGTATCGATTCCCGGTTTCATCATTCGGTGATTCGAATGGTGGATTCAGGGAGATAAGTTTGTTGAATGACGAATAAATCAAATGCTTGTTTTAAATGTTCCAAAATTTTAAGTAAGTTGTATAATTATGTTAGATTAACCCAAACCTACGCAATACTGTTTAAATCAAGATTTTCATTTTAAGAATTGTTTATTTTTGTTTTGTTTGTTTTAACTTTTCTTTTTGGTTGCTCGTAAATATTTTGAGACGAATGGTATTTTGAATCAAATGTGTTCAAATGATCTGAGTACTGTTTTGACTTGATTACATTTTCTCGTTTATGAAATGTGGCATCAAAATAGTAACTTCTTTATTCGAAACGAAAATTTAGTAACTGTTTTTATTGAATTTAAGTTTCTATGAAATATTAGGCTAACCAAAGCAGGTGTTTGAAAATATTTCGATATTTTAGGGACATTTACAAAAACACGTGAATGTGACGTACAACGTTATCGTATCTTTCAGCTTTATTAAATATTGCTTGGCTGAAATGGTTAAAAAAACAGTTCGCCTCGAACATTATTGTGAAAAATCCTTGGAGAAAGAAGATCACACATATTGGGCGAACAATGATAAATTTCGCGCAAATCGTCCGTAAAAGTAGCTTTGTACGGGACATCAAGAATAGAATATATGTTTTATTTGACACACGTTTATTTGACACTTAACAAAGGTGTTGGTCGATCAAAGACTGGCCGCTTCCGCTTTTTTCCACGCAATGGCACAGAAATGCAATGATTGCAAAACTGTACGGGATGTGGACCGTATAGGGATACACGCGTTGTATTCGTGATTTTTTTGTCATCTCTCCCAATATGCTTGATCGGTTAAATACGAATTGTCTAATTTTTAGTCGCGTTTAAGACCCCGGAAATAGGCCCCCAGGGCTGAGTAAAGCAAAGTATTATTTAGTTTTGTTGTCGAGTTGGTTCGAGATATCTTCGTGTTGTGGGATTATGTCGTGTTTCTCGTGTAGATTTCGAAATATTACAAATATTGATAAAAATAGGTGTTAGTATGAAATTGCCGTTCCTGGCTTTTATAGTTTATATTTGAATACATAGTTATTATTTCAGTTATTTACCTAATGCTATATTCTATTATTGTGCAATCATTGAAGAGTTTAGGCCCATTACAGACGTTGCTATTAACAATACAGCTACGTCTGTTATGGTCTTTATGCCGTAGATATTAAACGCGTGTAAGAAATGGTAGGTAAGTACAGTTGTAATATCAACGTTACATGTGCTTAACTACCAATATGATAAATATACCGTTTGTTATTTTAAAGCGCAGTCACTTTAAGATATGGAGCCTAATTCTCGGCCCATTTCGGTCCATTTTGCAATTTTATTTTATTGCTTCTTTTCCAAGAGAGAACGGATGATTTCCTTGTCGGATGAGCATTGCACAACCCTGCACTTTTTCTACGTTTTCCGTATATCGTAGTTGTCGAGGCTTCTACGACGAGGTCGTTGATGAATTACTCAAGGAAATCTGCCATTCTCTCTTCGAAAAGAAGCAATAAAATAAAATTGCAAAATGATCCGAGATGAGCCGAGAATTAGGCTCCTGGGCAAACTAATGCGTTCTTGCATCCATTTGGGGGCGTGTACAAGAATCATTTATTCAATTGAATATGTTGTGATATAACATTTTCTTTTAAATCCTTGCCAGTAGCAAATGAGATGCGTAAAATTAAATTGTGCTTCAGCACTGCTATACATACAAATGTGGATTGTGTCTACTAACACATACACATAAAACACGTTTCATATTAATATCTGTGCTGAAGCATGCAGTGATTATGTAGCTAGACCCTAACATTTTATTGATTTTATCGTGTTTACTACACTTAGGAAATCACAAAGATTAGTATAATGTCCCAAAATTTAAGAGCCGAGCGGGATTTGAATCCGTGACCCCTTGGGCTGCCCTGACCGCTGTGCCATCGGATCCTAATCACACTCGACGAATCACTCTTAGGGGTGTTCGGCACTAACGCGACCGTGGCGCCATCTATAGGTTCGACGTAACAGTCAACTTACCTCGCGGGTTCAAATCCCGCTCGGCTCTTAACTTTTGGGACATTATAAAATCTTTCTGAGACCCTAACGTGTTCTAATTACTTTCAGTCCTTATATAAAAATATAGATGTTTGTACAGTAATAATCGCTAGAAGTTTCTTGAATTGTTTAACACGTAGTAAATAATACTAGTTTAATTAGAGTTTTAGTTGCTAAATTCAAAATTGATCTGTTCAGTACTTAATGAGGATGTTTTGAGTATAAACCGCGCCAATAAAGAAGTCAAAACAAAATGGCGTCGGTTATTACCGCTCGCACAATTTTTTTTTATGAAACTACAAAAGGATACAAATCAGACTATACACTGCTCGCTCTTATTTCCTTGCGGTAAGCGTCAGTTTTCTTTGTTTTTAGGTAGCTTGAGCTGTATCCTTCTGTACATTCGCATTGCAAACAAGATAGTTGCACGCGATTCTCGATAAATAAGTGTTTTTATATCTTTCAATAGGTCAAAGAGTCCAGGCGAGAAGTTATTTTATAGTGGCCTGACCTGAACATATCTAACACGTCTAGGTGATGGCGATGACGATCAGCTAAATCTGCGCAGGCCTTTAGTGTAGAGTGAAAGGTTATGATTGGCGTTGTTTTTTATTACATATAATCTTAATTGGCGCGGCAAATACCTGTTTTACAGTATTGTACGTTCTTGTTCTCTAACTCTAATGTTTGTTATAGTGAGCGAAACTTGTCTGTAAATCGTTGCTTATAATTTGTTTCATATTATAGTAGTATCTCGATAGAACAGAGTTGGTACTATAACATTGAAACTAAGTGCGACCACTGTCAAGAAATTGGGTTAATATGTACGGTCAATGTACCTTTTATCAGTGTGATGTATAATTTTAGTTTTATTAGATGTCGTGCTGGTGACTTGTCGGCAGATAAGATCGCTGCTATGTTCGATTTAAAGTGTTAATATAACTCAATAAAAATATTAAAATTGTTCCCGTGTTTTTATTGTTTTCATAGGATTATTTTTTCAATCTACAGGTAAAATCCGTCAGATCAAACTATATCCATCTCTTCTTTAGCTTGTCAAAAACAAGGACTGCCATTTTTTATTCGCCGAATTCTGTAATTGAGAAAAAACATTATATAGACGCTGTTATCGAAATATCTTGCCTTCAGCCACTTTGGTAACCAACTGATTCGTAAAAACAATTTTCTTCACTATCTTGTATTTTAAATATCGTCATCGTCCTGAAAAAGTCAACACAAGCCTTTAGGTACATTTCTAGAATGATTTAAGGTTTGGCGTGGTCACTACGCTAGGCAGACAAATTGGTGGTGACCACAGTGTTAATGTTTGGTACTTAGGAAATGCCCATCCCCTCTTATTCTTCTCTTACGACGATATAATACACGGGAAGTTGACCTCTGAACCATGTGGCCAGTAAACCTACCATGAGCTCTGTCTCTGGTTCTGGTTTTGAGTGTGTGCGAGTGTTGACTAAATAAATCCTACATCAAAACGTCACACACACAGTATAATGCACTGGTGAGCACTCACACATACTCAAAACCAGAGCCAGAGACAGAGCTCATGGTAGGCCTACAGGCGTCTAGGAGAGCCTGGCTGGTATGCCAATATTTAGTGATATAGTTAAGTGACCCAGGGACATAGCCCATCTCGGAAACTTTCAAACCGATACACCGGTCGGAAACTACCATTAAATTATTAAATTAGTCCATGCTATCCATAGTTTTGGGTTCGTTTAAATAAAAATCACATAAAACAATAAATAGATTTATTCATCTTTATTTTAATCACAATATCTTAACATTATCTTTGCTTATCCTATAAAAATAGATTATATTTATTTGTATTAGATTGCCATGTAAAATGCACATTTTATTTCTATATTTAATTCATGGAGTGAGTTTTGACTGTAAAAAGGTACCCTACAGTCTTGCAATTATTTTAGAACTCTATTTTGGCTCAATAATACTAATCAGATGACCTATGTCTAGATAAATCTTGCACCGATGCACGTATACATTACAATCAACGTCAAAAGAAGATAAATATTACTTTGTAAAATATATTTTCAAAGCTAGTTGTACATCTGAGTTTTACTCGATCAGTTTGAACAATTAGTTAAAAAAAATACAAATCAAAAGTGTATTTATTCAGTTGAATTGCAAGAATCACTTTAAAACCTCTAAAGCTAGGTGAGTCGAGCTGCCAGTTCCACGCGACTTTTCGCCTACGTGTCTCCCTCTTTCGTATGGAGAAATGATGAGACAACAACAATTGTTGTTATCTCATTTTTTCTCCATACAAAAGAGAGAGGACGCGTACGTGAAACGAATTGTTCGAATTGGTCGAGTAAAACTGACTTTCCCGTCTGTTGATAAAAATCTCTAAAAACCCGTATTGATCCAGATTTGCAAATTAACTTACAAATAAATCTAAAACTTATAAATTAACTTTCCATAAATCTAGATATTAAGCATTGAAAAGCTGAAATTGGTATTAATCGTCTTTTGTCGTTGACTGTGTGGGTACCTACTTAGTTTATGTTTTTCTCTGCTTATATACTCGTATTCCAGAACACTTTATAATGGGCAGTGATGTTATCAAGGCTAAAATACTTTGTATTTTCGATTGGCACAATTCAATTGAAGGAATAACGACAATAATTCTTCGTGTAACATTTACGACATTAAAATATAAGTATATGAATAAAGATAAACAAACTTTCACACTTAGATAAGCTGCAATATTTCTAATTGAGTTTAATTACAGAGAATTCTGTTGGCCTACCACAAGCTCTGTCTCTGGCTCTGGTTTTGAGTCTGTGCGAGAGCTCACCAGTGTATTATACTGTGTGTGTGACGTTTCAACGTAGGATTTATTTAATCAGCACTCGGACTCAAAACCTGAGCCAGAGACAGAGCCAGACAGAGCTTGGGGTAGGCCTACTACTCAGAATCGACATACTCGTAGCTAGCTGACTTCGCCATTATCCATGGTTGATATCTACTTAGATATCTTATTAGTACTACTTAGAAGTACTTAATAGTACTTAGTATTTAGTAGTACTTAGTACTAAGACATCTACCAATTCAAGATTCTTTGATGATGCTAAGGGTAGTCAGTGGTACGTCCAATCATTACATTTGGCACATACTTACATGTTACACTGGTTTTTATACGTGACAGGCAACAAGCCTTTCTCCGCTACCTATAATACTAACGATTTACTCACGATAAATACTTATAGAATATTTCACCAATACGATTGTAAAAATAGCATTTTTATATTATTACTTAAACATACTCGTAGGTATAACATAGTTTTTTAACTGGTATAAACACAGCCTAGCTAGGTTAGTATTGCGTTGAGATCATTTTATTTTTAATTGTTATTTATTAATTACCATGAGACAAATAATGTTCTGTAATATGTATATAATGTGTGTATACTTAGTTTTGACAGATAGCGTGCATCCGAGAAACAACTTCTCGCTCGCACACTTTGACTTTTTGAAAGATATAAAAACACTAAACTTCTTTACTTATAGAAAATGGCGATAAATAAATTCCGATTGCACACTATTTAGCAAAAAATAATTTAAATCTTTACACATTTTCCTATTTAGGGTGCGTTTAGACACACCCCTACGGGTCTGAGCACCAAAAATGCATCAACACACAAAATCATGGACAAAATTAAGAAAAATGTTCTTATAGTAATTAAAACCCATGCATAGACAACGAAAGCATAAATCTTTTCACACGACAATTTTATTCAAGCTCATTTAGTAATCAATACTGACAAATATATTTATTATAACCTTTTTTTGTACCTTTTTTACTAATAGCGAATTTTAGATCGACTTGCTGATGAGACTAGCTTATGACCCACCTGATGATAACTGGTAACCATTGCCTATCACACAGCTATGCCTCGCAGGTCATCAACTTTGACAGGTGTTAAAGCCTCATGCGTTTGTAATATTTTCCGAAATGGTAAGAGTGAGGTTTAGTTTAACTACAGCTGCACCTATCGTTTGCTCCAGGAGGCTTTCTATTCCGCGGCAGTGTCACTACGCCGTGAGAGTGGTCACCCTGTAAAATTATAATATTATATGAATCAAGATGCATTACTGTCTTTGGTGAAATTCACAGAGTCGAAAGTCAAAAATGTGTTTATTCATTTGTATCACAAGAATCATTTTGAAACGTCTTACTTAACACAGAACACACAAAGTAGAACGGCCATGTGGTCGGAAAAGTGTCGCCAAAATACATGAGCATTATGCTCCTTTCTCCATACAAATTCAACAGTTTTCTCGGGAGTCGTAAAGTGAAAAATGCCTTTCAGCAGCGCAAGAATTACTTTCCGAACAAGTTTAGCGACAATATAAAACATAGAAATACTTTCTTAACATCTTCCTTCCTTCCTTTTTCTTAGAATCCTCATATTTAGTGATATTTTAAATATAATAGTAGAAATGTAAAACTGGCGACATCGGCTCCCATACAAAGTACAACAATACAAAGTGGTCTTAAAGCTAGGTGAATCTAGGTGCCTGTTCCACTCGACTAAGCCTAGAAGAACAGGCAAAAACAGGTGAGACAACTTTTAATTCCAACCAGTCGGCTGAAAATCTTGAACAAAGACAAACCGTTAGCGAAAGAGACGTTTTACCAAACGAATTAATTTTCATTACCTCAGAGTCTAAAAACATGTGCCTATGTACATGAAAAGATGGCACGAAAAGATGTTCAAAATCCTTTCACCACACTGTTTCGATAAAATAGAATAAGTGACATAACAATAAGAAGAATTACCTCGACCGCCGCGACCCGGAGTGGTTGCTTCGAGTACAACTTGTGTGCTAAAGTCATGAAGATGGCTTCCACGTTGTTGCATTCGGAGTCCAACAGTGCTGAGGTCTCAAACAGCTAGAAAAACATGCACTTGTGTTACAATTTTTTTTTTGTGCTTATCTACACTAATATTATAAAGAGGAAAGATTTGTACCTATTTTTGTATGTTTGTAATGAATAGGCTCAAAAAGAACTGGGCCGATTTAAAAAATTCTTTCACCAATAGAATGCTACATTCTTCCAATTTGACATAGGCTACATTTCATTTTGAAAAAAATTAGGGATCCTTGGTAAAATTAGAACAATGTAACCGAAGGTGTAGAAAAATTTCTTTCGTCGAATGCGCTGGCGAAACTATAAGCGATAGAACAAAATAATGTACAACAATATTGTCTACCCCGTGCGAAGCCGGGACGGGCTGCTAGTTTTAGTATAAAATTTGTCAATGTTCCGTTTTGTGTACCTATGTTATGTTAAATAAATAAATTTTCTTTCTTTCTATTTGGTGACTGGCCTCTCAGCTCAGTTGGTAGTAAACCTGCCTTCTTAGCTGTAGGTTGTGGGTTCAACCCCCACCGAGAACAAATATTTGTGTGGTGGCTTGTCCATGAGACTCCACCTCGTGCATACAACTCACCGGCATGCCATACTTGTCTGCGAGGCGCTGCGCGGCGGCGGTGGCGCGACGTGACTCCGGCGTGCCGCAGTCGCACTTGTTGCCGACCAGCACGCGCGGCGCCCGCGCTAGTCCATGGGACTCCACCTCCTGCATCCAACTGGATATCGACTGGAGAAAACCACTTATTAACTATCTTGCTGTAACAGGCCCGAACCATTGTGACATCTCCACAGGTTGTCAGGTCCCTCGTAAGACAGAACACCGCAGTAAAAAAAGCGAGACGACCTAGATCAATAGCTGTAGCTGCTATTAGCCTATTATTATTATTGTACTTATTGTTATTCGCCACCGCCAAATCACTTATTCAATAATACATAGCATGTATCCTTCATTTCTATATTCTATGTTCTATAAAGTAGTCAAAATAAATACAATACACACTATTGTAGTATCTTTTATTGTATTGTATGGTGGTGGTTTGAACCTGTTGTGCCGACCCTACATAAAGTGGGACAAGGACAAGAAAATGATGATGGTGGTGGTTTGAATAAACCTTATCTTTCTTTCTATAAGCGGGAAAATATCCAATAAATGCAACAAGGTTTATTTTTCAAAGCATGGTCGCATTCACACCAAACATTTGTTAGCCGCTGGAGTTTGATGTTTGTATGGAAGAAGCTAAACTACTAGTCTCAGTAGTCTTGGGATTCTACTAGTCGGTTCATATAAGTAAACTTAAAGTAAACTTCTTACAAAAAAATCTGTAGGTGGCTCGCACAGTCTCTCAGAAACGGTGCTTATGTATGAGTTGAGCATCAATCAATATTAAGAATAGATTTGAATTTTCAGAAAAATGAGAAAAACCTATCTCTCTCTAGGCTCGAGTCAGACTCAAGCACTGTTTCTGAATACGAGTCTTAGTGTAGTGTGTAGCCTAAGGAAGTCTTACAAGGAATGTATCAGGTTTAGTGACGTCATACACGATGACGACAGCATGCACGTTTCTATAGTAATGCTGCACCATAGACTTGCGGAATCGCTCCTGGCCCGCCGTGTCCCATAGCTGCAACTGGAATTAAAACAAAATGAAAATGAAGGAACTTACTAGTTAAAATATGCTACTACAATTTAAACGACTTCATCCATGATACACAGCGTTTTTTGGCCTAAAGTTGCGAAAACTCAATTGGCCTCTACCTACTAACTACTACATCAAAGATACCTAAGTTATTAGTTTCGCAATTTTGGCAGCCCTCTCAACCGACTCCGTGGCGCAACGGTAGCGCGTCTGACTCCAGATCAGAAGGTTGCGTGTTCAAATCACGTCGGGGTCAAATTGCTTTTTGCGTAGTTTTTTTTTTCAAGAAGTTTTATTCAGCTCTCAACCAATATTTAGAATAAAAAATACTCTGATTAGCATATTTTTTTTCAATTTATGCCTTTAAATTATAGCTATGAGAACATAGCCCTCCTGGGACGGAAATATTCCTAAATCATTACGCTAGAATTATAAATAATCGCATTTGAAAATATAACTGCATTTTAAGTTTAGAATAAATTATTATAATTTATGTTTCTGAATGAACTGTAACTCAAGAGTATCATTTGATATTCTCTGCCACAAGTCCGAACTTTCTTTTTTGATTAGGGTTTGGTTATTTTTGGTAGGTACCTATATTCTTATTAAGAGTCCACGGCTTGTATGGATGAAGTCAAGGGTTCTCAGGAGGAAGTCCAGAGCTCTCAGCATGATTGAGAGGCACTTATCATACCTCCACACAGTATGTGGACTTTTTTATAGAAAAGCACACTACCAAAAATCAGATTAGAGGTAGTACAATGGAATAGCATATACATTTTGGGTACCATGTGTGCTGTATGTGAGTGCCACTTGGTGAGCAAACTGGTTTTAGCAAGTAGGCTACAGGTGGGTCCTTTTTGCATGATGTGTAAGTGACATGGGTAGAAGCTTATTAAGTTAAGATAGAATTACTAGCGATCTGCCCCCGCTTTACACGGGTTGAAAAATTTATAGGCAGTGACTTCATATTTTTGACCTTCTTTTTTCTAATTTACACCTATGCAAAGTTGGTTCGCCTTGCTAGTAAAAAGCCTCAGGGATATAGTAGCTTGCTAATGGTGAAAGAATTTTTGCAAATCCAATAGGTTTGGATTTATTCCTCACAATAATCACAAAAATCCTCTTCATAATAATAACTGGGAATCCTGTATCCCCACTTCACCCCTTTACGGGTTGAATTTTCAAAAAATATTTCTTAGTATTTCTTAGCCGCAAAGCTGAAGTGGAACTGGGTTGGTCATATTTGCCGTATGCCAGATGAGCTGTGGGCAAAGATAGCCACCGATTTGCATCCTGACCCAGCGAGAAGGCGACGCGCCAGACCAAAACGGAGATGGCGAGACGAGCTTGATGGTTTCCTGACGGATTAGGTAAACGTAGCCCAGGATTGCGATGTCTGGAAAGAATGGGGGGAGGCTTTTGCCCAGCAGTGGGACCCGGAGGGCACATAATAATTTCTTAGTACCTTTACTTTTCACCAAACACGAAGACACCCTCAAAACTTCAAATTGCTAAGACTAACAGTTTAGGCTGTGCATTGTATGTCAGTCACTCATCAATAAAGTATTGTAAATGTGATACTGATAACATTATGATATCAAATAATTTATCTAACAATAGATAACTTGATACCTTTCAAAAAATATTGATTTAATTCTGCAAGTAAAATAAATTTTGATAATGAGCCTTTGCAGGAAATAAAGTTTCAGTGGTTTTTTATTGATTTTATTGTGCTTACTACACATAAGGAAATTACAAAGATTTTTATAATGTCCCAAAAGTTAAGAGCTGAATGGGATTTGAACCTGCAACCTTTCCCTTGGTACGGAGCTGAACTGACCGTTTCTTACAGTGGTTTGATGATTATAGTCTTAAATGGTGATAAGTGAATTCTAGTATGAATTCAGGAAAGATTTTGTGGGTGGACACGGACACAATAGATAGTGTAGGTACATTTAGTTTTTTCTAGCTATATAGCTTTATATTTTTTTATGAGGATTGTACCTTCATTATGAGAGGTCGTATAAAGCTTACCTTTATATCTTCATTATTTATTTTGATATTCCTTTCTCTGAAGTCCACGCCTATCGTGGCCTCTGATTTATCCATAAAAAGATTTTCACAGAAACGATAAGTAAGACATGTTTTGCCAACACCAGAATCACCTAGGACAATAATTTTGAACACTTTTTTCTGGATCAAACCAGGTATCTGTTGGCTATTCTCAGACATCGTAAAAGGGACGAACTACGACGGACGAAATACTATAGTTTTTCAGTAATAGAATTTTTTATCTTAAAACATCAATAATTTACGTGCATTGTTGTTGCTGAAATGTAATACCAAAATACAAGTAATAACTATTCTATTACAAAATTAAAACGCAAAACAATTTATGACATATCTCTGAGTAAGCAGATTGACACATGTGCGCTTGCTAAAGTATGAAAGAGATAGCATCAGAATTTTATAATGACTAAAGACTTTTTAATATAATAGTACTTTATTTTGACAGTGAAGAATAAATGTTGCCACATAAATCTGTGTGAAAGCTACTACAAAATAAGAGGTCATTAAAATGTATCTCTAGTGAAATAGAAAATGAAATAATAGTACATCTGTATTTACCACTTAGATATGGTGTCCTTGGTTGAATCCACGCCCTCAAGTGCAGAAGGCAAAGCTACTCCCAACTAGGAGAGGGAGGAGGGCAGTCACTAACCTAACCAACTGCGCTATCATAACTCACTCTTTAATCGACAAACGAATCTAAGGCTGAGTCCAAACGAGCGTAATTTTGTGAGTCGTTCGTGAGTTGCAGAATTTCGTTCGCAGAAATTCTATTGGGATGCCAGGCCAGGCGAGCGCATTTTATTCAGTTACTATCGAACGTTTATAGGGGATGTTTGTGTCGTGCAATGGAACCGTTGAGAATTTTGTGTATTTACGAAGCATATTTAGAAGACGAAGAAGTAGATAATGCCAGAAAAAAATGCTGAAATCCGCTTATGAAAGACTGATGCTTGGACCGTTCCACACTTTATATGAACGTTTATGTGCTAATCCAGATATATTTGAAAAGTACTATCATTTGCCATTACGTTTTTTAAGAATTACTACAACTCTTAAAACCGCTTTGCCCGGCCCGCGTTGCCCCCCGCAAACTCAATTCGGTCCGTATAATGCGTGTGAGTCGGCAGACAACTCATTTTGCGTCGCCGTGTGAATGAAACAGGACTTTTGTATGAAACCGAATGCAGCAGAATTTCTGCTAACGAAATTCTGCGACTTACAACTCGCAAATTTACGCTCGTTTGGCCTCAGCCCAAATGTTTCGCCTACAAAAAAAGGATCCTGACAAGAAACAGTGTTTCGTTTCACAACATTGTTTTGTGTGTTGTTTGTAAATGTCTGCGGTTGTCGTAATTAAGTCATTTGGCAACACACACAGTATAGAAGTTTGGATTGTGTCAGTTTTATGGTAGTTTCTGGTAGCTTTTTTTACAAATGTCTGTGACAAATGTCGAGATTCGGGTTGTGAGAGGTTGCTGCGGTTCTTGTTTTTGCGTAAAATTATTCTAATAAATCCGAACCGTGTATATTGCCCTCCGTTTCGCTTGCAGCTCTTGCTGGATATATTGCGGTGCTTTGTGTCTCAACACCTTTTTGATAGGACATTCGATCTATGAATTAAATCACCTTAGTCATAACCTCATATCGACAATCATTATTCTTGTGGAGGCAGAATTCTTCGGATCGCGATAAATGAAAGTGTTGTTTTCATTTCGGAGACCAAGCGTGTACGAATCGAGCCTGTTTTAGTGACTAGATTTCTGAGTGACCGGTGCATGTGATCGAAAATGTGTGAACTAGCGAGTTTTTGTGTAAAATGTGTGTGAAACCTAATTTAATTAGGAAGTGTTATTGTGGTGTTTGTTGTCGAATGCGGCCCTAGGATTGCCATGTCCAGACTAGTGGACTACTTTGTAATAGTGGGATTTGACCACGAGAAGGAAAGTGAGTACCTACCTATCTTTCATGGTCCTGATAACTAGTTCAACAGCTAGAAAGTTTCCTGAGAACCTTCCTTGCTGACTTTACCCTAAACTTTGTACCCCACAAGAAGAGGTAGTATCAAGGCCGTCTTAAACTAGGCTGGGGCCCTTGGGCACACAAGAATTTTGGGCCCTTTTGGAAAGTAATAACAGCAAATATAACATTTATTTTTTAAGTGTTATACTTTACCATTTATAGGTAATCAAATACCGTAGGATATAATGGCGTAGTATATGCCTTGTATTGTGAAAAAAATGTAGTGCGACCGACAATTTTTTTTTGAGAATAAATGTTTTAGAGAAATTGTTGGTCCTTCGGGCCCCCAGAGAATGGGGGCCCTGGGCACTGGCCCCGTGTGCCCTTATGGTAAAGACGGTATTGGGTAGTATGAGAACATTAAGATTTCACAGCCCAAACAGTTTAAGAGTACCAGTTTACCTAGAATTTGTTGCTAGCAGTTTGTTATCAACAGATAACAAACTGTTATGTATGTTAAAGGTAGTACCTTTGAAACCTTCATAACTTTAAATAGAAAGATCCAGTCAGTCCAAATAAGTATGGAATTTGATAAGTAAATATTGTTATATCTCGACATTATGATAACCCATTGGACTGCATTATTGGTATTCAGGTCCTATAATAATTATATTTATATTATAGTTATTGGTTGTTGTCAATTAATTAAATCAACTAAAGAAATAGTAATAACAACACCAACAGGCCTGCGTCTTACTAAATTGATACTAAATTATTACAGCCTTGAACACAATGAATGCTTAATAACTAGGATTCTGTTGCTGTAGAGATTTCCCCTATATGATATGCATGCATGGAAGAAATCGCTTGCAGCGATAAGGCCGCCCTTTGTAACTTTTTTAGTTACGCTTAATTACTGTGGATGTATCCTTGTGTACAATAAAGTGTTTTCTATCTATCTTTCTTCCATGAAAACCAAAAAAGTATTTGTATTTGTTTATTAGGTACACAAAACAGAGTACCTATGTTACACAAAAAAATAAAACAAAATTCACAAGCTTAAATACTACGCATAAACTTTAAGCTAGACAGTACCCCAAAACATGCGTACATAGAATAGAACAGTTTTGGATACTGCATTTAATGTACCTTTGGCCCTGAAACAAAGCCGGTCGGAATCCACTGACGAAACAGGAATGAAAATGATAATAAATTTGCGATTCCTGGTTTAGTCCTGGGACTTTAGCTCTTGGGTCGAAATTTAATTAACCCTTGAACACTAGTAGCCCTATTAATAAAAATATGTCAAAAGATAAGCTGTGCTTAAACTATTGCAATCTCTTACCACTGGGTAATGACAAAAAGTGACAGGGCTAACTTTAAACCATGACTAAATTTAATATGGCTGTAGGAGCACAGTATTCTTGAAGCAAAACTGCGGTAAGGACACCTAGCCGCATCGAGAGCACTAGTGCTCTAGTGGTAGATGCCTCGCTTTCTGATCCCAAGGTCGTGGGTTCTAATCCAGTCGTGCATCAATGAGTTTTTCTTATGAAATGTTATATGCACTAGCCGGTACTCTTGAACGGTGAAGGAAAACATCGTGCGGAAACCGGCATATCGTAGCGTAGAACCTAAAAAGTTCGAAAAAAAATGTGTTAAGCGTCACGCAAAAAGGGCTCGCCAGCGGCCTTTTTGCGGAAACCAGTCGGCACACCAAGTATACTAAGTATCGATCAAAGAAAAAAGTTTACCTAGCCGCAGCAAGCCGTATCTAAAATAACAAACTGCGCTCCATATGGACGTAACATTCGTGGGGCTAACACATGAAAATCGCCCTACGTTGCTATTTAAATAATTATTATTTTAAAAAACTAGAGAAACCGACTTCATTGCCAAACGGCTAAACCGATTTTAATGAAATTTGTTTGGGACAATCTGGACATAAGAATAACCTTCCAAATAAAAAAATAATTTTCTAAATCGGTTCATAAATGACAGAGACATGCAGTTACAAACATTAAAAAAATTATTTAAAAAAAAATGGCAACACTGATTTTAATAAAATTAAAATGGGACCAATCTGGAAGCAGTACTTTTCAGATTAAAAAATAATTTTTCAAATCGGCTCACAAATGACGAAGTTATGCGGTAACAAACATTAAAAAAAAAAAAATACAACCGAATTTAGAACCTCCTCCTTTTTGATTGGAAGTCGGTTAAAAAGCAGGCAAGAGGTCAATCAATAAATCAAATTGAAGTTATTCTAACTGTATGCCTCCAGCTGATGGACGCAGGGCAGTGCATCGTAGGGCGCGTTCCTGACGTGCGTGACTTACGAGGCATTGATTTGTTATAGGCGATGGTTACACCACTTAACATCAGGTGGGCCATATGTTTGTTCCATCAACTAGTAACATATATAAAAAAAAAAAAAACTACCGAAAGTAATCTGTATTGATCGCCAAAACAAACCACTGACACTCCCAAATAATAAATCTCTCCTAAAATGCCTACTTCTGAAACTAACGCCCATCGGAGACATTAATGGCCTATACATTTCTTCAAGTGGCTCTACTAAGTCAGTGGGCACAGAACAATACTAGACATCGCATAGATAAAACGTGCCCTATAGGGTGCCTTCGTGATATCTATTTGCTCAGTCAGTGGGGCACAGAACAATATGTGCCCTAAAGTGATAATGGAAACATAATAAGATCCTTCACGCTGATGATGCTGTCAAGTTAAAAAGCACATCGCTTTCTGTAATCGGGAGGGGTCAATTCCGTGATCGTTTGTCCTCATTTCGTTATCGTCCTATTCTCTTAAATTTCGACTATTTCTGGGGTCTACTGGACAAAAAGGCTTGTTGGCGTGGAACTGGCACCTTGGCTCGACGACGTTTCAAAGTGATCCTTGTGATACTACAGAATTAGTACATGTTTGATTTGATTTGAAAAAGTGTATTCGGTTAGAATCGGAACCCTGGATTGATAAGGGTGTTCTCTGTCTTCCAATAGGAACACCCGAAGGAATGTAGTCACGCCTCTCCAATATTTCCTATACCTACCAGCCAATTCTGCCGTCAAATCGTATTTTACCTCAAGCCCCCAATCTGAATTCCTGGCTGCGTCTCTGACTGAAGGTAATGAGCTGCCACAGCTCGTTGAACAGTTAGTTGGTGCCAGTAATTGATGTGATTGACCTATTTCGACGGCGCGTGTCGATGGCGCTACAAATGAACTCGCCCTAGAGACGAAATCGGGAAAACATTCACTTTCATACCGCATCATCATCAGCCTGAACAAGTCCATTGCTGGACATAGGCCTCCTCTACACGTTTCCAGGAAGAACGATTCTGAGCCCTTTCCATCCACTGACTTCCGCGGTCTTAATAATGTCGTTGGTCCATCTGGTGGGTGGGCGCCCTACGTTTCTTTTTCCGGTTCGTGGTTGCCATTGCAGAACCTTTATTCCCCAACGGTTGTCGGTTCTTCGAGCTATATGAACTGCCCATTGCCACTTCAACTTACTAATTCTACGAGCTATGTCGGTGACCTTGGTTCTTCTACAGATATCCTCATTTCTGATTATCTCATACCTACTGCTTCCGAATCGAATCCTATAATAGATCCTGAAATCGAAATCGAAAATCGAAGAGGAAAAATGTTTGGGCATCTTCTACGACATGCCAGCTACATAAAGAACATCATTGAAGGAAAGTTTGAAGGGAAACGGGGAAGAGGAAGGCTAAGAATAACGTACATGAGCCAGATAAAAGAAAAAGTCGTTGTCATGTCGTTTATGGAAGTCAAGGAGGCCGCATTCGAAAGACTTAATTGGAGAAAACTGCATCAAAACCCCGACAAGAGCTAAGCTCTTAAATTTAAGAAGAAGACTGCTCCTGAAACTCCTGATGATAAATGGTAATCTCTGGTACCCCTGCGCATACTTGGGTTTATTGAACTCGAAAGTCAACAGTATTTGAAGAACTGACCTGACATACAGGAACTGTGTTCATGTTGATATTAGCTCATAGCAATTATCGCCTTGAAATTATGGTGTCATCGCTCAAAACGTGACTTCACACTTGCCGGCCGGCACGCTAGAAAGTCAGACATATATGTACATATCATATATATAACAATACCTACTATTAGGTAGATATGTAAGTAGAGTACGTTAAAAATACTATGTGGTACGGTACCGACCTAGGTATTACATATAATACGGTTTTCGTAAGACCTAATTTCGGATTCAAAACAAAAAGGAATCACGGAGGGAGTAGATAGATAAGGAAGGTACCTATGTTAGTACTTATAGCTATTAGTACTAGCTCTAGGTTTTAAGGAAATTCATACAATCTTTAAAAAAATTGTATAAAAATTTTTGAATCTACAGAACAACACTATTAGTCGCATAAAAAATGTCTGGTGTTGTTTTTTACAAGACTATAAAAGAGATGGAGCTACTTAATTATTTATCTGACGGATTAATTTATCCGTAAGAAATAGGAGTCACACACTGGCAGTCAGTGACGTCATGTAACGTAATGGGTAGATCTTTGGAATGTACAAAAAAACTGCTTATTAAGTATCATGATGAAACATACACAGAAATACAAAACTACGAGCTCTGTTTTCTTCGCTAAGGAGTATACCTAGTGTTAGCTGGTTTGGGAATAGGACATCACTACTGCGACCGGGCAACGAGAGACACATCACTAGTCGGAGGATCAAAAAGTCGGAATGCGTGGATGATTGTTTTCCGTGTTCTTTATATAAACAGAGTTCTAACTGTATTTAATGGATAGATTTCACCTTATTACTAGGTACTCTCAGAACTTAATTAATAATTTTTGGTGAAATCCAGATAATCTGAAGTCAGTTATATAATAATGCTAAGTGATTTTTATTTTGCGTTCAGATACATACATAAAATCACGCCTTATTCCCATGCAGGCAGAGATCACGGATTTCCACTTGCTACGATCCTCTACTAAAATGAGAGAAAATTTTACGAATAACTCTTAGGGACTGTTCGGTACTAACGCGAATCGCGGTCGCGGGTTCAAATCCCGCTCGGCTCTTAACTTTTGGGACATTATAAAAATCTTTGTGATATCCTTGTGTAGTAGTAATAAACACTATAAAATCAATAAAAATTGAGAGAAAACTGTGCATAATTTCCATTTTAAGGTAAACCCAAGGTTTTTTAAATCGAGCATAATCGCAAGGTTAAACCTGAATCTAGTTTCAAAGTCTTCCCCAAGGACATAATGCTATGTTAAGTTCATATCACAAAGAAACTACGCAAATGTAACAAAAGAACCTGTCGCGGCCTTTAACTTGATACAACTCGCTCACCTTCTTATGCAACAGAAACGTGATCGTATTGCTTACAACTTGTTGCCATTTTTCGTTGTATTATTGCGTGCAACAGGCCGAGAATATGCATCATAAAAGACCAATCAAATCACCATTTTACGCCCGTTTGTCGTCCATGGAAATTAAGTCGGTAGTGGTAGCCGGTTTTAGTAGTACGCAGTGTAAGACGTCCCCTAGTTACATGTGGCAGAGATGCGAATGTTGAGATGGATGTGTGGAGTGACAAGAATGGATTTGAAAGTAGCTCCAATGATAGAAAAATTGAGGAGCAATAGACTGGCGTGGTACGAGCATGTCATGAGGAGGGATGAAAGTCATGTGACTAGGAGAGTGATGAGTATGGATGTGGATGGATATGCGAGCAGAGGTAGACCAAAGAAAACATGGATGAACTGTGTGAAAGATGTCATGAATAAAAGAGGAGTGAATGCAGAGATGACGGCTGACAGAAGGGAATGGAGTAGGAAGACATGTTGTGCCAACCCACATAAAGTGGGATAAGGGCAGGACGTCTCTATCTCTACCCTAAATGGAACGATGAGGGACATCACCTAGTCGTCGTGGATGAGAGAAAAAGATGGCAGTTATGGCGTGCTAGTATTGTTTCTATTATAATTAATAGCTGAGTTCTGATTGTGTCCATTGAATAGATTTCGTCTCAACAGCAACTAGTTTGGCGGACTACAGAAAACAAGGTCGTCCGCTTTCTAGGAATAGGCCGCTTGTTTTCTGTTTACGTGTTTTGATGCGCGTTTTGTCACACGAAGCTTTCCTTCGATTGGGCTACTTTATTCTGTGCTACAAGGTTTATTTGACCATTAGCATGCCATTCCAATTAAAATGAACGGCTTTAGCAAAGAAAGTGATGTTAACCGGATTTCCTTCATTTCAGCCAGTATGGTAAAAGGATTTCATCAAGGCGATGAGGTTCAGGTCAGGCGTATACTCTTCGAGCATTTTTTACTAGATAGAATGTGACGCAGTGGCGCTGGATGAGACAACCTTACCAGCCTCTTGTTGATTCACATAAGTATTATTTACATGGGGTGTAAGGGGGACCCAACATCTTGTCTCCCAAGCCAACCTCACCTGCACGTGGTGCACCCTGCTAAACAACAAACGAGGCTCTGGCGACTCACCAAGACGCACTAGCCAGCGTGGTGTTTTAAGGCCAAACCCCCCCCCTAACATGATAAACGCCAATAAAGAACGGCCCTCAGTCCCCGGCAGCCCCGCTATTCCGAGTTCGGGCAGCGACTCTGGTTCCAGCGGGGCAGAGGGTGCTAAGAATCACCGGAAGAGACCCAGCTGCCAAACTACTACCATGACCCTGGCTACGTTTAATACAAGGACTCTGAGTACTGATGAAAGGCTTTGTGAATTTTTGGAAGAATTGAAAGAAATTAAGTGGGATGTTGTCGGATTGGCTGAAGTAAGACGAAAAGGCGAAAATCTCACAAGACTTGAATGTGGCCACCTATTTTACCACAGGGGCCATGATGATTCGTTATACGGTGGCGTAGGATTTATTATTAACAAAAGGCTGGCCTCTTCCATCCAGAGCGTCAAAAGTATATCACCTCGCGTTTGTTACCTAATCCTTAAACTAAACAAACGTTATGCCTTGAAAATAATTCAAGTTTACGCGCCAACTTCAGCTCACCCCAACGACGAAGTAGAGAGTTTTTATGAGGAAATAGAAATGGCGTATAATGAAAAACCTTGTTTTTACACCACCATTATTGGAGATTTTAATGCGAAAATAGGACAGAAGCTCGAGGATGAATACTCTGTTGGCAAATATGGTCTGGGAACTCGCAACGCACGAGGACAATTACTTGTTAACTTTCTGGAACAACACAAACTTTACGCCATGAACACCTTTTTTAAAAAAAGAGCTTCCAGAAAGTGGACTTGGTTCAGCCCGGATGGACGAACTCGAACCGAAATCGATTACATTTTATCATCACAAAAGAACTGCATCACCGATGTGAATGTCCTCAACCATTTTAAAACAACTAGTGACCATCGTTTAGTGAGAGCCACATTTAAGTATAACCTGCATAAAGAGCGTTCAAACATGATACGAAAACACCACCCAAAATATGAAAGAAACGCTTATTTGTCTTTAGGAAATGAATTTCGCTTAGATCTTAAAAATCAGTTTGACACTCTCCAAGAAGAAAACTTGGATGTGGACGTACTTAACGAAAAACTGTGTACCATCTCCGTGGAAACCACGAGAAACCATCTTCGTCTAACTAAGTCAAAAGACAAAAAGTTGTCCTCTAATACACTGGCATTATTGTCTCAAAGAAGAAATTTAAGAATGAATAGTGAATTGGATCAAAGAGAGCTAGAAAAATTAAATAAAACTATACGGAAAGCTATTAAATTCGATATAAGATCATATAATACACAAGTAATAACAGAAACGATTAAACAGAATAGAGGACCAAAGGTATTTAGAAGGAAATTAGATAAAAATAGAGCAGAAATCAGCAAATTAACAGATAGTTCAGGCAACATTACAGCGGATCGAGACGAAATAATACACACAGTTGAAGAGTTTTACGCAAATCTCTATGCATCAAAAGTAGAGGAGCCGAAATCACTTGACAAGCAAGATCCAAGAGCATACCCTCATGAGCGCCTGGAAGATGAGTTGTTACCTCATGTTACAGAAGACGAAATAGAGTGTGCTCTCAGACGTATGAAACGTGGAAAAGCCGCTGGTGATGACGGAGTATACGTGGAGATACTGCAAGCAGGTTGTCCATACGTACTGAAACCCCTCTCAAAACTTTTCAACAAGGTACTGTATGAAAGTGTTACACCCAAAGCGTGGGAAAATGCTATTGTCACGATCCTTCATAAAAAAGGCGATAAAAGTAAATTGCAGAATTATCGCCCAATAAGCCTTCTCTCCCAGGTTTATAAACTTTTCGCCAAAGTCCTTTGCAACAGGCTCTCTCGCTGTCTCGATGAATACCAACCGATAGAACAAGCTGGCTTCCGGAGTGGATACTCTACGATCGACCACATACATGCTGTCAAGCAATTGATGGAGAGATGCCGTGAATATGACCGGCCCTTGTGTCTTGCCTTTGTCGATTACGAAAAAGCATTCGACAGTGTCGAGCACTGGGCTGTGTTTCATTCTCTAAATCGTTGCAACATTGACAAGCGATATGTGGACATCCTCCGGGAGTTGTATCGAAATGCCACTTTGCAAGTGAATATGCACACTCTCTCTGATTATATACCAATAAATAGAGGCGTACGACAGGGAGACACCATCTCGCCGAAGCTATTCACGAGTGTACTAGAAGACGCAATGAAGGCACTTGACTGGAACGAGATAGGTGTTAATATCAACGGCCGGCATTTATCACATTTACGTTTTGCCGATGACCTGATCATCATAGCTGAGAACGCGGCTGATCTACAAACAATGCTACACGACCTGCATAGAGTTTCATTGCAAATCGGTCTAAGAATGAATATGGCGAAAACGAAAATCATGGTAAACCGTCCTACCTCCAGACTCAACATCACTGTGGATAACTGCCACATTGAGGTAGTAGACGAGTACATATACCTAGGACACTGTTTATCCTTTGACCGACATTCTCAAGCAAAAGAGATCGCTAGAAGAGTCCAGCTGGGATGGGCTGCTTTTGGAAAGCTGGAGGACATCTTCAAATCCAAAATTCCACAATGCCTGAAAACCAAGGCATTTAACCAATGTGTCCTGCCTATACTAACTTATGGATCCGAAACATGGCCGCTCACAAAGGAATACATGCACAACATAAAAGTAACACAAAGAGCAATGGAGCGCGCCATGCTCGGTATCTCACTCCTGGACCACATACCCAACGTGGAGATACGACGCCGAACGAAAGTCGTAGACGTAGGTATGCGGATCACTAGTTTGAAGTGGAGATGGGCAGGACACGTGGCCAGAAGGAATGATGGAAGATGGACAACGGCAATTACAGAATGGTGGCCAAGAGACGCACAGCGACCACGAGGCAGACCACCCGCCCGTTGGTCAGATGACATTGTCAGAGTAGTTGGGCAGCAATGGCGGAGACTGGCACAGGACCGAAGAGAGTGGCGTATTAGGGAGGAGGCCTATACCCAGCAGTGGGTGCATACAGGCTGAATAGATAGATAGATAGATTATTTACATGACGAAATTTACGAAAAAGACATGTTGTGCCGACCCCACTTAAAGTGAGATAAGGGCAGGAAGTAGATTTCAAGTGAGCTTCAAAAAGCTCTTCTAAAAAAAAAGTATACATTTTTAATATCTTACAAAAATATTGAAATGCGCGGGCGAGAACAGTTGCTCAGTGGTAGTATTCCAACCCATTATCAGCAAGATCAATCTTCAAAATAGCCACATAACATAACAGTTATGTGGAAACCGACCCTCCAATTATGAATTCATCAGATGCATCGTTTCGTGGACGGTATGGTGGCATGAATATTGCCGGTCACGTACACCAGACGGATTTCCAATTATTTTGCCGAGCCCGAGGGGATTTGGTGATTTTCATTTAGGGACCAGCGTCCACTGGGTATTTGCGTAGTAATTATCCTGGTGGAAGGTCAAAGACCTTGTAAGAGGCTTGTGTTGCAAATTTTTGTCTTCTGCCTAGCGAGATTTTATAACATATCAACCACAGTCAGTGTTGTAGAAAACACTGTTGCCGTTTTAGCATTTTTAGTGCTAAATTTAGCATATTTCATGACTCTTTAGCATATAAATTTTGCATTTAGCATATTGCATATTTTGGCATGTCAAATCAAAAGTCAATGCTTTTAGATTTTGCAGATTATATAATAGAGACCAACCAGAGACATTATTTTTTATCTATGGTTTTCATTGAGGTATGGCAACTCTCTGGATCGGGGATTCCCCTGAAATTAGTTTCTGATTGATTTTACGTCGAACGTTTCGCGTCCGAACCCCACTTCTTGACTCTTGTTCATTCAATGTGATTTGTGAATGTGAAGTGAAAGTATGCCTCCTAATTAGATATGATTATCGCGAAGAATGGGAGAAGATAAGCGAGTTTAAGGATTGGCTTTTGGATGGATTTTGCTAACATTTGGTGTGTAACGATACTTTAGAGCCTAGAATAACATGTTAGGCTACTGTTCTACCAAAAAATTGTACACAGAAAGGTTAATAACAAAATTAGGATTTTAGCATGTTTTTTTGCATTTTTAAATACGAAAATAGCATTTTTTAGCATTATTTGGAGCAAGTTCTAGCATTTTCTCAAAATAGAAAACGGCAACACTGGTAGAAAAAAATCTGCGGCAAAAACAGCTCAACTTTTTATCAAAGCGTTGAACTTTATTTGAAATGGGATCTTGAGATTGTGAGATCTGCAAACCAAAGTTTCTAAATTCACTGTAAAATGCAGAGCTTAAAACAGATTTACTTTCCAAAGCTTAAGGGGCTTTACTGGATTTGTTATTCTACTTTAGTCACGCACGAGCACGACTTCACGAGACTTAATATTTGACTAGGACTTTGCAGATCGAAAACAGAGTCATGTCATCACTCTGAACTATTAATGAATTCATAACGTCAGTAAGCACGAATTATTTTCCTATTACGTCATGGGTAAATTATTGCTTGATCTAAGTAAAATGTATTTATTGCATACTATTATTTATATTTAGGGAAACCGTTTGTATTTAAATGTATAGTCTTCTAGTTAAGCAAATAATGATGTCACTCTTTAAATCAAAACATTTCATTGGACTTAGTTATCACGAAATCTCCGGAAAATTCAGTAATATAATTGCTAGTAATAAAATGCCCACTGGGCACTCTTTCATATGGAAAACAGTTTTTTTGTTTGAAAGTCAGAAATATAATCGAAGAATAGGTAGAAGGAAAGAGAGGAAGGGGAAGACCAAGGATAAGCTACATGAGCCAAATAAAAGCGAAGATCGCCGTCATGTCGTCTAAGGAGATGAAGAAGGGTGCCCTCAAAATAAATATACCTTGAAAAAATTCATACATTAAGCCGACAAGAGCATTGCTCTTAAATAGGAAGAAGTATGAAAGTACCTTCACGCAAGATTTCGTTCAGTATTTTAGCCTCATACAACTAGATGGCTACCTTTTTCAAACATCCTTTCAAATTCTCATCAATGAAACCGTCGTCCTTCACGCAATGTGTTCAATGCGTCGGTAGCTCCGTTGTCAGATCACAATACATGTTGACATCTTTGGAACTTTTACTTCTCATTTGCATTGCGAGAATAGGGCGTTCCACATTCATAAAATTATACTTTTGTGACACGACACGTGGCTGGTAAGGTTGTCTCATTCAGCGCCACTGCGTCACTTTCTATCCATAGTAAAAATGCTCGAAGAGTGGGCCCGAACCGCGATAACATGACAGCGGTGTTATCCCAGATCGCTGTATTATCGCCCTGATGTGGCCGGGCCTTAAAAGTAATGGGTCATTCCATGTAACAGGCAGGTCGTACACTATACGCTGATTTTTTTCAAGAGTTAATCTTGATTTTCAATATTTTCACCAAACCCGTAATTTTACTAGATCATTTTGCCTCTAAGTTACCTATGGGAAAGGTTAGTTAGGTGTTTCAGTTTATTGTGTGGTAGTAAAACGAGTCAACCCTAACAAGTGGACTGCCACTGTTTGACTAACGAAGTCGTAAAACAGTTAGTTAAACCATAGACTAAGGAAAACAAGTAGACTGCTAATAGAGAACAAAATTTTGTGACTCAAAAAATGGTAAAATTCCGGGCTATTTCTAGATGGCGCTGGCAAATAGCCTGGAAAGAGCAATATTTTCAATGTTCATATACCTATTGATAGATGGCGTGGCGTAGTGGTATTTTGTAAGGTACATACTAAGTGATGCTTTTTTAAAATAGATGGCGCTAATGAAAAATTATTTTTTTATTTTAAGTAGACTAACTGCCGCCCTCGACTTTGGTTAGTTTCTTTATTCTAGTAGGATTAAACCTTAAAGCACTTTAGAAGACCTCTATAGCTATATTTTTCTTAAACATGCGCGGAAATATTGTCCTTACTTTTGAATATAGAATACGCGAAGGATCATATTTACGTAGACTGAAAAACCAAAATCACTTCAAAAAAGATACAACAAAAATTACTTTCAATTTGAAAAGTTTTTACTCGGGCAAAAGTTAGCCGCGGACATACCTAGCAGCCTTAGAAAAAAGCGCACGCAAAAGACATAGACCAACGCAGTTATTTATACCAGCCTACAATAACGAGATCAATCGTAAAAATGTAACGAAGAATCGACAAAAATCTGTAGCTGATAAAAAGTGCAAAGTTACAAACATAAACAATAATTCTGCGAGAACTAAGTGCGAGAAAAAGTGATGAACTAAATTTACATATGAACTGTCTCATTTCGTGTAGTGATAATGTAAAAACAAAGTTATTAATTGGTGAGGACAATTACCATTGCATCGCGCCAATAAAGACAATAATGCTCTGCAAAAATGAACCTTGTGCCACCGTAACACCGCTAGGTTCGTGTGTTCACGGATTCTGTCTTTCGAAGCATCAATGTTCTGAGTGTGCACTGGAACAGCTGAGCTGCTCCCCCGCCCCCGCCTCCAGCTACCTGCCCCGCCACGCCTGCTCCCGCGCCGTCACTACCACCTCCCCACTGGTGGCCGCGCGCACAGGTGCCTGCGAGACCACAGCTGATGCGTCGCCCTCACGCACACTCATAAACATTCATAAGAAGATATCAGCATACGAACAAATACCTACGAAATATGGCAAGATTTTTACTGATTGGATTCTACAACTTCAACAGATGAAATATCGGACTAGCATACCAAGATGGTTCCCTTGTTTACAAAAGCAAGTTTTAGGATGCAAAAGTTATAAAATACAAATCACTTCAAGTTCAAGCGAGAAAAATGAGCTGCATTATTTGTTGTTATGTAATGTAACACATCGCCCGCCGCTTACGCCGCCCGGCGCCGCCTGTGTCGTCTACTGGCGCGTATACATACCTACAAATCCTGATTCGATTCCTGAGCTACGAGTACATCTACAGGGTGCAGTACGCGCATACTGCCTCAGCGATGGTGTCATACAAAAGAAACACAGATTACAAATAAATATAATTTATTTTTCGATGAATCATAAGAGTGGTATGTACTGGACTACAAATTATTTAGACAAGTTGTGTTACACACATTCAGAAAGAAAATATATGAATTTGAAATTACACAAAGATTGTCAATGGTCCCGAGATGCTGGTTTCCTGTGCGAAAAAGATGATCCCGGATGGCCCTGGATGACAGCCGCACCTGAAAAAGAAAAAATAAAAATAAAAAAGGAACGTTAGAAATGGTACACGCAACTGAGAGCGTCGACTTAGCTGTTCTGCATTTAGAGAAGTTGTCGTCGCTGCTGCACTGCTGTACTTCTGCTGTTCAAATAGGCGAGTGGGGCATTCTTCGCATTGGCCGAGTAGCACCTACCAAAACCACTTGGCCGAGAGGTACCGCGGATTTACTATTGTCCGGACCCGACAAGTGTATGACGCACTGTGGAAATAAACGCCGAGACTGGAGTTCCGACCTGTTACTCGCTTGGTGCTGCTTCCTGTTGCTAATCAGTGTCCCTGACGTGACACTGGGCGGAGAATGTAGACAGACGCACCTCACGAACCTGTAATAATATTAAAAAACAATTTTTAAATTATAAAGTGTAGGTAGATTTAAAAAAATATAAAATGTACTTACTTTGTTCGTTGAATAAAACTGGAGACTACCCCCGCTTGCGCGCGGACAGCTACAAAAATAGTTGGATTTGAACCTCGGTACTGAGCACTAGCTTGTCCGCGCGTACCCGGCCGGTTTTCTTTTAACTTCCTCAAAAAAGTGTTTTAAATTCCACCTATCCGTAACAGTAATGTTAATGCAGTCTTTTTCAAAACTTTGGTTTTAGGACTATCATGAACTTTTCCTTCAAAGATACATTTTCGTGACAGTCAGACAGTGTTCTTTGGGCAATCGAAGTCCCTTTAATAAGCACAGGTTACAGGTAGGCGTAGTCAATCAAGTCCGGTAGGCAAGCAAAGGTAAGTTATTTAAGAGGGTATCGAGCAAACAAGGCGGACGGAAAATAGGTATTTACTGCGGCTCGCTAGTTGTGTGCGTACTCACGCACACAATGATAGGTTCGCTAGACTCCGTTTACACCTAGAATGGTAAAAGTAGGTAACCCATGATGATCGTGATGTGTTTCATAATTATGTTTTTAATGGACTTTTTAGTGAGGGGCTCTGCAACCGAGAGGTCCTGCATAATTTTTTTATGGGGAACCTAAAGACGGTCACGAGTGATTTCGATTGCACAAAAAATTTTGCCCTCCTTGCCCCCCAGGACCCCCCCTTTTTAGAGTGCTACCAGATGCCATCGAGATAGAGGGGTTTCGATTGGGGTTTCGTATAGAGGGTTTCTTCCTGAATTGAAAGAACAAAAAAACTTCCCCCCTCCTACCCCTTTTTTTCCCCCCCTTTCGTATCTTCCAAGCGGAGTGACTTGCGAGACTTTTTTTTTTGGGTCATGTAGGGAAGGTGTGATTATTTTGAAAGCAAAATAAATTTTTCCCCCCTTTTCCCTCTAGACCCCTTTATTATTTAAAAAACCTAAAAATGCCCTATTTTTGACCTTTTATTTTCGTGTGGAGCATTGCGGCGAGCGAAGCGAGCCGTGCTGTGACCTTCCTACGCCCCCCAGAACCCCCCTCGGCCCCCAGAACCCTTTCCTCCTATGTTTGCCGTTTTACTTCATTTTGGACCTGCTTGTAGGTCGCGCGACAAGGTCCCTTCTAGCGGTTCCGACCCGTTGAGGATTTGGCTTTACGTAAAATTTAGGGTTCCGTATAGGGTTTTGATTGGGGTTTTACTACATTGAGGAATTTGATTAAGTGGTCGACTTTTAGGGTTCCTTAGGACTTTGATTGGAGTTTCAACTACACTTAGGAGCTTGATAATGTTAACATTTTTAGGGTTCCTTAGGACTTTGATTGGGGTTTTACTACATTGAGGAACTTGATTAAATAAACAACTTTTAGGGTTCCTTAGGACTTTGATTGGGGTTTTACTACATTGAGGAACTTGATAAAATAAACAACTTTTAGGGTTCCTTAGGCCTTTAATTGGACTTTCAACTACACTTAGGAGCTTGATAATGTTAACATTTTTAGGGTTCCTTAGGCCTTTAATTGGAATTTTACTTCACTTAGGACCTTGATTATGTAAACAATTTTAGGGTTCCTTAGGACTTTGATTGGGGTTTTACTACACTGAGGAACTTGATAAAATAAACAACTTTTAGGGTTCCTTAGGCCTTTAATTGGAATTTTACTTCACTTAGGACCTTGATTATGTAAGCAATTTTAGGGTTCCTTACGACTTTGATTGGAGTTTCAACTACACTTAGGAGCTTGATAATGTTAAAATTTTTAGGGTTCCTTAGGACTTTGATTGGGGTTTTACTACATTGAGGAACTTGATAAAATAAACAACTTTTAGGGTTCCTTAGGCCTTTAATTGGACTTTCAACTACACTTAGGAGCTTGATAATGTTAACATTTTTAGGGTTCCTTAGGCCTTTAATTGGAATTTTACTTCACTTAGGACCTTGATTATGCAAACAATTTTAGGGTTCCTTAGGACTTTGATTGGGGTTTTACTTCACTGAGGAACTTGATTAACTGATCAACTTTTAGGATTCCTTAGGACTTTGATTGGAGTTTCAACTACACTTAGGACCTTGATTATGTAAACAATTTTAGGGTTCCTTAGGCCTTTAATTGGAATTTTACTTCACTCAGGACTTTGATTATGTAAACAATTTTAGGGTTCCTTAGGACTTTGATCGGAGTTTCAACTACACTTAGGAGCTTGATAATGGTAACATTTTTAGGGTTCCTTAGGATTTTGATTGGAGTTTTACTACATTGAGGAACTTGATAAAATAAACATTTTTTAGGGTTCCTTAGGCCTTTAATTGGAATTTTACTTCACTTAGGACCTTGATTATGTAAACAATTTTTTTTTTTTTTTTTTTACAAGATATAGACCAGCATTTGGATACAATCTCACCTGGTGGTAAGCGACGATGTAGCCGACGATGGAGCAGGATGGTCTAGAAGACACCTATTCACTCTTGCCTTGAAGAGGCCCAGATTGTAGTGGTCAGGAAAAACAGCCGCCGGCAATGAGTTCCATTCCCTGAAGGTTCGCATAATGAAGGTGGAGCCAAAACGCTTAGTGCGTTCTAGGGTTCTTTAGGGTTTTGATTGGGGTTCTACTACATTGAGGAATTTGATTATGTGGTCGACTTTTAGGGTTCCTTAAGACTTTGATTGGAATTTTACTTCACCTAGGACGTTGATTATGTAAACATTTTTAGGGTTCCTTAGGACTTTCTTTACTACTTTTTGGGGTTTTTAAAGTGTAAACAAATGTAAAACTGGGAGTAGCACACCGACACGCGAGCTGCATGCAGCTCGCGCACACGAAAAAACTAGTTTTAAACTATATTCCACCTCGCATTTGCTATTCATTTTTGAATCCAAGATTGAGGATTTTTTTTAATATACAGGGTGTCCCTTAAGTCAACGTCCAGCCGAAAACCGGTGATGCGCCAAGTCATGACAGTTATCAGAAAAATATAAAAAAAAATATTTGTTATGTAACTTTGGAGTTATGAGTATTTAAAAAAAACAGGAAAAACTGACACCCTGTGATGATCTCTTAAGTCCTGTGACTACAAATATTAACTTTTTTCTGCAACGTAAGCACGAATAACCCTTCTGTAAATTAAAATTCAAAATTAAGCCATAACTGCCTAAGTTTTCAATGAAATCGTGGAGTTTTGGCCAACATTTCATTTCAGATAATTACATCACCCAACTTTAACCGTCTGTACTGCTAAAAAAATGTACTACATTATTATGGCAAGTAACTTTAAAAAATGGCACATTTATTCAGGATTCCAAAATGGTATAATACTTGCTAGAGTACTTTTTAGTTTTCGAAATAAAAAATGTTTTTTCAAATAAACCAGATTTCCAATCAATTTTATTTCATGAGATAAAATGTTTGTACCCTTTAATTTAAATTATGAACTTAAAATGCCTACGCTGTGTTTTTAAGCCGCTCACAATTTACAGGTAAAAGTAAATACCATTTCGACATTGCAAGTAAACAGATAGAGCCACCATCTTGTCGAAAGAGTAATAAACATGGGTGTTCAAGTAATTTGTTAGTTTTAAGTGAAAGTTTGAAATAAAATAAAATCATAGGATTTCTTCAATCGTGATTTTAATTTAACTACATCAAGGATTTACAGCAAATGTTCAAACTGTTGGCCTTCAGCAGTAATGCAAGTTCTACATTTCCTTAAAAAAATCAGCTGTCTGTAAAGTCAGTTAACTGACGACAGTTGAACGTGACAACGTCATACAGCTGTCCACGCGGACGCATCGCTCACTCAAATAGGAGAGAGACAGATGTCGAACGCTGCCGAACGCGGAGGCCGATTGTTCCTCTTTGTCGCTCGTTTGACATTGTTACGATATGTGTAAACGATACTCATATTCATTTTTTCAGAAAAAAAAATGCAGCCGTCAACTTGTGTTCAAAAAATAATGTCAAATTCACAATCAGAGCCCCCAAAAACCTATTAAACGACACCCATATCCATTTTTTAAGAAAAAAAATGAAGCCATCATTTTGGATTAAAAAAATAATGTCGAATTCATAATCAGAGTCCCCAAAAACCTATTAAACGATACCCATATCCATTTTACAAGAAAAAATAAAGGCGCCATCTTGGATTCAAAAAAATTGTGTCGAATTCACAATCAGAGCCCCAAAAAACCTAAAAAACGATACCAATATCCATTTTTTAAGAAAAAAAATAAAGCTGCCATCTTGGATTAAAAAAAATTGTGTCGAATTCACAATCAGAGCCCCCAAAAACCTATAAACAATATCTACGTTAACAACTATTTAAGAAAAAAAAATTAAACCTTATCCGGAATAGAGCCCCACTTTTCTTCATATTATAATCATCCCACATCTCATATCCCATTTTTCTCTGAAAACCGAATTTTTCTCTGAAAAATTTGTTCCAAAAAAAAAAACTTTGTTTTGACGGTAAAAAGCACAAATAATAATAAAATTGAGTTATCATATTTCACCTGTTCGCAGCTCAATGCGCATACACAATAGATCGCGTTTGCTGCTCGGCTTGTGTCACTATTTTGCTCGGTACCCTCTTAAGAAAAACGGAAAAAACTTTAAACAATAAACACGAGGAAAACACGCTAACAACGAAACTCAATTTTCGGGCAATTTAAAAAGCAGCCAAGTGCAAGTCGGACTCGCCCATGAAGGGTTCCGTAGCATCAAGTAACATAATATAAAGGTTTTTGTAGTTCGTCGAAAGGTAAATTGCGGTTTACGATTTATGACGTATAAAAAAAAACTACTGACTAGATCTCGTTCAAACCAAATATCGTTGAAAGTTTGCATAGTAATGTATACCATATATTTTTTTAGTTTTATCATTTTCTTATTTTAGAAGTTAAGAGGGGGGGACCAACTTTTTTCCACATTGGAAGTGTCTCTCGCGCAAACTATTCAGTTTAGAAAAAAACTATATTATTAACCTCAACATCATTTTTGAAGACCTATTCATAAATACCCCACACGTATGGGACCGATGAAAAACATTTTTATAGTTTCAGTTTCAAGTATGAGGACCCCCAAAATTTATAGTTTTTTTTTCTATTTTTGTGTCAAAATCTTAATGCGGTTAACAAAATACATCTACTCGCCAAGTTTCATCACTTACGGTTTTGGAGAAAAATGGCTGTGACATACGGACGGACAGACAGACAGACAGACAAACATGACGAATCTATAAGGGTTCTGCTTTTGCCATTTGGCTACGGAACCCTAAAAATGGGTGTGTAAATCATTCAGTTTGTATTGTGTACATACCTACAATCTACAATGTATGTAGACGGTAGGTTGTTACTAAATGTCATAGTCATCACTCAACTAAAACTCCATGCTAAATCTTTAAACTTATTTGCATACACAACAAAATAAATACCTAACACGTTATTGTGGTGTGCCTTTTTACTTTGCCTAACAACTTACGCATAAGATTTTACAAATAGGTAACAAGTTATTACATAACCCAATGTTTTTAAAAATCCAGGTTGGTCCTGCCTGTCCTGCCTGAGTGTCACTTTGACGCTTCAGCGCAACTTGTTAGCAATTAAGCAATGACCTTAATCCTTGGAACAAACTAAAAACATCAAAATAAAATCTCCGTACACTAGCTGACAACGTCGCGTCACACTCTACCCTGTTTTTGCTCCATCGAAAGCTGGCAACGCCGCAAGTTTAAGTAACGCCACTCAGATTAACGCCATCTCTCTATTTTTTGTCGTACTACAATATCAATTAGTTAGCTAACCTATTGTTGCGAATACTGTAAAAACCATTTCACTCGTTTTTATCAGATTCAAAACGATCAGCGACATCTAGCGTCATTGTAGGCAATCATTTATCGATGCACGTTTTCTTGGATGAGATTGTCAGTCTACTTGTTTTCCATAGTCTTTGGTTAAACCAAACTACGAAGTTATTATCTACGTAGCTTTAATATTCACGTAAGCGCAGGATCAAACACTGGGTCTAGGATCTTTTGTTAACCATCATATCATACCGAGAACAAATATTTGTGTGATGAACGTAGATGTTTGTTCTCTGTCTGGGTGTTATATTGTATCCTATGTATGAATTTACAAAAAAAAAAGTATTTAAGTATTATATCACCTATCTGGCTCCCATAGTACAAGCTCTGCTTAGTTTGGGGCTAGATAGTGTTGTGTGAATTGTCCGTATTATTTATTTATTATAATTATCATAATGAATTCTGATTTTCATGCTTAATACAGTTTCACCAAGAATTAAGCCTTAGCAAACGAGCGAAAAGCTAAAACCTAAATTTTCTGCACAATAATTCGTTTCCACCTAAGGTAAAATCATCAAATTAGGTAGGAGAAACAGACACTATAATATTAAAATTAAAAGTACCTCTTACCTACAAAATATTCAGGTCCGCTGCTGGCCAGTGCCCAGGTCAAGGCCGGCTTCATTCCCTCTAATCTGGAACACGAAACTGTTCGCGTAACATGTCCATACCCATATTTCTATACCCAACTTTGCGTTCATTATTTTACGAGTAGTACCCACCTAGAAAGTTATTTTAGACCTTAGTCGACGTGTTTCAAAGCTTTGGCTTATTCAGCTCTTATACGTACTCATTTATATTCTATGCTTATATAGTAATTGGGAAAAGGTAGAGTGATTAAGGCCTCTACCCGACATTATGGTCGCGCGAAAATTTTCCACACATCACAAGATTATTTATTTCTTGGTCGATAGGCAATAAACTTCGATACAACATAGTTAAACAGAAGCGTAGCCTAGTCTTGCAACTGGTCTTCGGAACAAACTTTCACGATTCCAAGAATCTAGATAATACCTTTGATCTTATCCTATCAACAACGCCTAGGGCAGTTGGGCGTTAGGTCTCCCTACGCAGCTGTCCTAAATCATTCTACACTAAGCTATGGATTGGTAACTTCATTAAAATATAGCAAAACGTCTTGTTGTTTTTATTATTCAGTCAAGTCCATGAAGATATTATATAAAAAAAAATAACTTAAGTATAAATAATGGTAGTCCCGCAAATCTGACCTCGATTTAATCTTGCTATCCGCGTAAAATTTGAGTTACTAACAAAAGTTTTTGTTTCAGGAGGCGGTCTAAACAGCGGCGTAGTTCTTCAGCGATTTCCCGAAATAAACTGGGAAGATACGCCATTCCACGAAGGTATAGGATGGGTAAGTACCAGTTAATAGCTATGACGAGGAATGTATGAGTCAGGTTGACTATGGTAGACAACTGCGACAATCAGACTACACCCAAACACAACATGTCTGCTACGTGTCTACATGAATGTAGATAAGGTCGTTCTGTCTGGTTTTGAATGTTTTTATTTTACCTAGAATATGCTATCTTTTTCTTATGCTGTTTCTCCGAATTCACTTATGTTATTTTAAGAAAAAATTCGCGTCGTTCATTATCTTACCTGAACGAAATGTTTTGTATCATGCTAGTGGCTTGGTCGCGTTAGAGCGTTTCTGTGTCGGTTCGGAACACGAAGATTATTATGCAAATTATGATGGTCATTCTTATACTGAGCCAATGTTTGTTTGCTAAGCGGGGGGCTTAGCAAACAAACATTGGCTCTGTATAAGAAGCTTGATAGTTCGTTGAAGATAGATAGTTTGTTGAAGCTACTACCGTTTGGGAGAAGTTAGGCTAGCTACAAATTAAGACATATCACCTCTCACGCCTAATGGAACAGCTTGAAATCTAAACACGGATAATGGAGGCCTATACAAGGAGAATCAGAATCAAGGCCGTTTTAACCGACAAAAAATAACATAATAACAATGATACGTTGAGTTACAACGAATTATATCATACGCGGGTCGTAGCTCTATTGTCTTATTGTCAACGTTGCTCATCTGTTCATGGAAGGTCACACCACATCACTTCTCTAGTTATTGCACGGACAATGTTTTATTCGTTGGTTCATGGTTGCTTCTTTCATTATCATCATCCAGAACCCGACTTCACCTACTGCTGGATATAGGCCGCCCTTAGCTTGTGCCATCTACTACGGTCCTCTGCCAGTCTCACCTATATTTCCCTCGTCCGGTTTTTTCTTTCCTGAACATTTATTTGATGAGCAAGTGATTTGGACCGTGCCTTACAGCTACGGATCCTACAATATTGAATTAAACTTATACTTTAACTACATACCTCGAATATAATTCCTATCTCTGACTGGACTAGTCGAGGAGGATGTCTTCAACGAAGAGGGCTCCAGCCAGCACAAGTACTTCGGCAGTAGACCGGAGCAAATAGCCAGATCTATGAAGGTCCTAACGAATTACAAGTTTGAACATGAACAATTTGATGTTTGAAGTCTAACACGATAAATAGTGGAATATCAGGATAATATCAAGATTTATTTTGCTGCCATACTGGAGTGACTTCATAGTCTGAAACCAGATTTATTAATAAATTTCTGAATTAGATAAAGTTTAAAGAACCTGTCTTTGCTTGCAGTTCTGCCAGCCACAAGGATGGGCGCTGTCGACGGAGCGTTCAGAGCCGAGGTTCTACGTGTCTGTCCTAACAGACGTGGACGCAAACAAGCACTACTGCGCGTGCCTCTGCTTCAACGAGACCGTCGCCATCACACCCACCAAGCCCGCAGACGAGGTACAGTCATCATATCCTAAATTATTGAAGTACCTACCGGAAAGCATAACGCCGGAAAACCCTCCGCTAGACAAAATTATAATCTAGTAAAGTTTGCAAGTTACTTATGTCGTGATCTAAGAAAGTATGACTTTAAGTTATCTGTGTTCCACGTGCATTCGGAAGCAGTTAGGCCATAAACATCTTACAACACCATGCAGTCTCTCTGCCCAGTGTGATTCCTTGTGTCATCGACAGTGTGTATCAGAAGTTAAAAACTATGATTCATTGGCATCTAACTCACACTGTTTGAATATTGTCATTCTATTTTGGTCTCTAAACTTATTTCAATACAAACATTAAATAATTAAATACTTAGCGAACTAAACCAAACATTTTAACTGTATATCCGAACTCTGATGCTCTTGCTAAGCTGGAAGCATCAATAGCATCGACACACACGCCAGCTGATAGCCACTTAAGAAGCATTCCCATGTCCTTGATGACATCAGTTCTGTCATTACTGTTATCGCGACGGATGCTGGCCGTTTTGCCTCGGCCATCCCGACATTCTGTAATCTAAAGTAGGCCAATGGTAGGGTTTCAAGGCCTGAAGCTTTTAGACTTTGAACTTGAACCTTTCAACCTTCTAGGTCTACGGTTTAAAACCGCACCTTTATAAAATATCGAGCGAAACTTCTTCCTGCCCTTATCCTACTTTACGTGTGGTCGGCAAATGTCCTCCTCCATTCCCCTCTGTCGGCAGTCATCTCTGCATTCACTTCTCTTTTATCCATGTCATCTTCCGCAGTTCCACAGTTTCCCTTGGTCTACCTCTGCTCCCATATCCATCCACATCCATACTCATCACTTTAGTCCCATGATTGAATACCGAACAAGTAAAGCTAGATTATTTATTAGGTCGATGGCAGACTGAATTTGTCAATGTAGGAATATGGAATATGGAAGGAACCATTAATCGACTCCGGACCCAAGTCGGCCGCTATAGGGAAAACCTCTGCAAGTGGGGAATGAGGGACCCCTCCTTGACTGGCTGTGACTGCGGAGCTCAGATCCAATCAATGCCGCATCTACTGACCTGTCCACTGTGCCCAAACATCTGCACAATGGATGACCTTGCCAACGCCACAGGAAATGCAGTAGAGGTGGCAAAATACTTCTCGAGAATTGTCTAGTTGTACCATTGACACGATAGAAGAAGAAGAAGAATGTAGGAATTCTGTTTTTGGAACTTAAACCAGTTCAAGTCCTTTGGTCTTAAGTGCTTAAGAAATTCACAACTGTTTATGAATTTCTGGCACGTGTGTTTGTTATAATAGGGTCGTTGACAGGCTATTAAACTGTGAGGAAAACATCATCATAGTGTCGTTAGTATCGTGTAAATAAAAACATCCATATGAAATGAAATGATTTATTTTGCTTGAAGTGTGATAGGAGTTAGTAGATAGATAGATAGAGCCTCAAAAAACAAAGGTATAGCATAACTTAAGAAAGAAAACAAATCAACTGAAAAAGTAGAACATCGAATAAAGCTACATAAGGAATCACAAAAGAAAAAACATTGAACACATACAGAAACACAGAAACGAATACCACAGAATGTTCTAATGTTGTCTATAGTTGGCGGACGAGTTTTTAATACATCCCTGTATCAAGGTCTTGGGTTTGTACTTTCAGGGATATCATAAAACCTTTGTTGTATTATCATGAGGAAACCAATATGACCTAGAAACTAATAAATTATAGTTTAAAAAACTAAAAAAAAACGCTTTTATAACTAATTGAACTAAAAAGTTAAAAATAAAACTGTAATAATCAATTGAAAATTTATATTATTGTACAAAAGCGTGGGGTGCTTTTTATAATAACTTCAGATATAATAAACTATTGATAAAATATTTTACAACAATCAAAATCAAGCCCCCCACGCTTTTTGTACAATAATATAAATTTTCAATTGATTATTACAGTTTTATTTTTAACTTTTTAGTTCAATTAGTTATAAAAGCGTTTTTTTTTAGTTTTTTAAACTATAATTTATTTTATACTTTTTAGTTTTTTTTTTTTTCATATTATTGCATTGTCATCGACCTTTGACAGATGTGCAAAGTTTGAATCAAATCTGATCGTTCAAAGTAGGTTTTTTTTTAAATTGGTTTTTATTTCTTTTCATTTTTTTTATTTTTTTATTCATATTATTGCATTGTCATCGACCTTTGACAGGTGTGCAAAGTTTGAATCAAATCTGATCGTTCAAAGTAGGTTTTTTAAAAAAAAAAAAAATTCTTTTCATTTTTTTTAATTTTTTTTTTCATATTATTGCATTGTCATCGACCTTTGACAGGTGTGCAAAGTTTGAATCAAATCTGATCGTTCAAAGTAGGACAAAATCGAGCTCAAAGGGGTCGGTTACATACATACATACATACATACATACATACATACATACAGGTGAAGCTAATAAAAGCGTTATAAAAACATGGTAACATGTGCTGATAGCCTCGAAGGTCGCACTAACCTCACCTTATTTATCGTCTTTTCCGAATAGGTATTTCGACTCTAGGCGCAATGACGCGATATCTCCTGTATGATGACATCACAAAGTGTTTTAAAAATAAATATGCCTGTATGTGTATGCCTCAAGTTGATGGACGCAGGGCAGTGCATTGTAGGGCACTTTCCTGCCGTGCGTGGCCAACGAGGCAATGCTTTGTTGTAGATGATGGTTACCAATTAACATCATGTGGGTCATATGCTTGTTTCATCAGCAAGTACAAAAAATTGTAGACAATCCAAACCACACTATCTAGCTCCAAATTAAACAGAGCTTGTGCTATGGGAATCAGATCAGACAATATATAAAAACTTTAGAGCAGAGCTAGTACCAACTGAGCAGCTGAGAGGCCAATCAAGTCTTGACCTTTAAAGCTTCAAACTTCCTCTGTTCGGGAATCGGGAACCTATGGATTCAATGATGTACTGGTACCATGCTTACATCATCATCATCTTCCTGCCCTTATCCCACGCTGCATGGGGTCGGCACAACAGGTTTTCTTCTTCCACTTACATCCTATCATTCGACATCTCAGTGCTCACTCCTTTCTTGCTCATGTCATCTTTGACACAGTCCATCCATCCTATCTTTGGTCTACCTCTTCTATAACCACCATCCACATAACATTCTATCTATACTAATATTATAAAGAGGAAAGATTTGTACCTATTTTTGTATGTTTGTAATGAATAGGCTCAAAAAGTACTGGGCCGATTTAAAAAATTCTTTCACCAATATAATGCTACATTCTTCCAATTTGACATAGGCTACATTTCATTTTGAAAAAAATTAGGGATCCTTGGTAAAATTTGAACAATGTAACCGAAGGTGTAGAAAAATGAGTCTTAAAATGTCTTTCGTCGAATGCGCTGCCGAAACTATTAGCGATAGAACAAAATAATGGACAACAATATTGTCTACCCCGTGCGAAGCCGGGACGGGCTACTAGTATTTTATAAATGCTTACGTCAATAAAATGTTTTGTATTTGTATTGTAAACGACGCTCAAAGGCATCCCGCATACAGTTACTGATTAAACTCCACAATTGTCTCTCAACTTTTTATGGCATGCACTCATTCAATGGACTCTGTATCGTTATGGTGTGTTCCGGCGTTTGTGTACGTTTGTTAGGTGATAATGAAGACGGTACTAATGAGACTGGCAAACCACGGTTAATTATAAACTAAGTACCTATTAGTACTTAGTTTATAATAAAAACTAATAATAATAATTTCCCGGCTACACGCAAGGCACTTTGTCAGTAGGTATTAAAAAACGTTTTAGCAAACTGAAACTGATACAAATCGTGACCGCTGTGGTTTTTTGACAGTCTCATCAATTAAAAGAGCGTTTCCAAAAATGATGAATCAATATGCAACCAGATTATTTGACGAGATATTGTCTATTGCTGTAAAGTCATGTCTATATTTTTGTTTGTTTTCGACGATATCGTGATTCAGCTAATTGGGTTTGGGTCATAAACTTGGCAACGATGTAACACACAATGTGAGTCAGTAACGTATTAAAACACTGCAATAACGTAGGTAGATCTATTCTGTGGTAAAGATTCATCAAATAACGAGCCATGAAGACGCGGAACAACATGTAACTGTGATGCCTGTATAGAGTAACTCGGGTATATTATATACTAACTAACGCTACTAACCGGAAAACTGAAAGGCGAAGCCGCTGTCACCAGTTTTACATGTTCCCTATTTTATTAAAAATATCACTTAACCTGAGGATTCTAAGAAAAATGAAGGAAGGAGGATGTATAGAAATTATTTCTTTGTTTTAACTTGTGGAAGGTACTTATTGCGCAACAAGGCATGTTGCATTTTACGACTCTCGAAAAAACTGCTGAATTTTTATGGAGAAAGGAGCAATGCTTATGCATTTTGGCGACACTTTTCCGGCCACATGGCCGTTCTGTTCTGTTCTGTGAAGCACACCATTTCCTTAGTTCCTCACATGTAATGTCAGTAGAAGCTGCAGTGTCCACGGACTGCGGTTAGCCGATACACTTGTGCCTATCTTATAACAACCACTTTACATAATGGTCTTTATAATGCTGTCCATAGAACGGTGCGATAATGTTACATCGTTCCGCCTCGGTAGAAGAATTGATACAGATACCCTACACTAGGTAGCTGATAATAGTTCTTCCTACATACCCTGGAGCGCACTGAAGGGAAACCGGCAGACTAGGACTAAGATCCGTTGAACCAAGGACATAGAAGCTGGTGGATGAAAGAGCTCAAGATCGTTTATAGAAATCTTTGATCTGATGTGAGAGAAATCACAATGTCGGCCATCCATCTGCAAAAATACCACATTGTAATAAAGTTCGAACTTTTACATCAACAGCTGTTTAGCATAATATCTATGAAGTCTGTCTAGCAAAGTTTCGAAAACAAAGTGTCTAAAGCCAGTTTCTGCCCACTGCAAAGTTTCACCTAACACTTTCGACAAGCATTTTGCAATATCCACCTGTGTTGTTTATATTTCTGTCTAGCGTGAAATAAATGAGTTCCTTCTTTTAGATATAATAGGTATACACAGTATTCTCCTTATAGTAATATTGCACACCACTACAAGATAACATCAAAAGCTCAGGGCCCCATTTCAGGAAAAGTAATCACAATTTACAAAGCAATTTGAAGACAAGCTTCTGACTTGTCTGCTGTGTCCCTAATTAGTTTACCTTCTGCTTGTGGTAAAACTGCTGCTATCTTCCTTAAAATAGGGGTCATTATCGAGAAATCGGGCTATTATGACCGCAAGTCTCCCATTCTCATTACTGCATAATCGTTCGTTGTGATTGTGAGTCACATCCTATGACTTGGCCACCTCTATTTACCATGCACGGTCACTGTGCCTGTGCCCCTATTATTTACTAATAATAGGGGCATTGTCAAGAATACGACTTTGTACTTTCAGTAAAACAATCCATATGCAAGGTCCTTTCGTACAAAAGCAACGCTTAATTTTTTCAAGGTGATTTATTTGATTCAACCTGGTCTCTAACTTATACTATGAAATTTAGAACCCGTTGGACTTCTTCTGGCTGATGACAAAGAACAGATCCAATGAGTCAACATCACGAATACTATGTTTTTCCCAAAGATCATTCATGCCGTCTTTATGAATAGGTTACTTCCTATTCTCTCGCCAATATTTCTCGTGTTCTCATTACAAACATTTCTCCGATGTTCCCCGAACCGTTCATTCCGTGCGTTCGACTCGTGGGATCGTAAAATTGGGCTATAAATACGCGCCCTGCGGAAACCATTTTATGGCCAGGTATTTTTGTTTATTTATGAGAAAAATATTGAAACTTGCACGTGCCCTGTTCGCAACGACGACGGCGTAATTATTCGTAAAACGTAGCATTAAAAAGATGTACACTTGTTTTTCACCTGTCAAGGTTGGCTGGTAAAAAATGCTGTCTAGCATTAACCTCTAAAGCTAAAGCTCTAAATAAATGAATCGGCTGGGAACTCTACTTGTCTCTTTATCAAAATAAATACAGAACAAAACCAATCAAAGCAATGAGTGATTAAAATCTACATTTCCTAGAAGTTTAAAGCTCATCAGGGTAAACATTAGTTAAAAGTATTTGGTCCAAATCACTTTTAGTAGTGAAGTGTAGACCATTAAGAGGCTGAAAATGATCTCATACAGCAAAGGCGAAGTAAAACCTAATGACATCATCTCTTTTTGACTGAATATTGGATTGTAAAAGGCAACCGGTCGTCCTTACAAGTCTAAATTCGAATTCTAACTGCACTATCTCAGAGTTAGAATGAGGCCGTTGCTTTGCGAATATTTTTGCGAGTATTTTCTGAAATGTGTGATGATAGTTTCGGAATTTTCAGGTTATGTTTTCGTTAAGAAAGCTATAATGTTTGGTTTACGGCCATGATGCTTTCTGAAAATTTGGATTTGTATTTATAATAGACGAAAATGGATACCTAGACTGTGTGAAAAATTAGATTAAGAAAGAAGGGAACGCCGAGATGAGAAACGATGAAGAGAGTGAAAGAAAAAAACCTGTTTTGCCGACCCCACTTAGCGTGCGATGAAGGCAGGATGGTAATTTGGTCTGAATATTGATAGCACATCATTTGCAAAGTTGAAAGTTTTTGTACAAAAAGTGAATAACTCTCAGACGGTTACTTTCGCGTGGCACGTTTCTGCTTTCTGATGGCAGGAATGCTCAATTACCTTCATACTTTGTATCTTTGTAAGAACGAGACTTCTTATCTCGGTCTTCATATCTCGGTCTTCATATCTCGATTATGATCTCGTGCAGACATTTGAAAGATAAGGGTTGGATGACTTTCCTTTCCATCTAGTATATAAGACAATTTTAATATACGAGTTAACGATTAACTACTTGCTAATAAGTTAAAATATATTAAAGTCTTTTGTATCAAGAAACTTTTGAACCATTTACGTTACGCTGAATAGACCCAGTTAAATGTATATGTAATTTTTATTTAACGCTGTGTATGCTTTTTTAGGAAGTTGCCCTCAAAAGAAATACTGGAGAAAAATGCATACATTACGCCGACAAGAGCATTGCTCTTAAATAAGAAGAAGATGCTTTATGTTAGCAATTTTACATTTAAACTTTGCATGTCGGTCTCTGACGACGTCATCATCTTGCTTCCCTTATCCCACAATAAGTGGGGTCGGCACAACAGGTTTTCTTCTTCTTTCATTCGTCATCTCAGTGCTCAGTGAGCACTGCTCACTCCTTTCTTGCTCATGTCATCTATGACACATCTTTACCTCCGACGAAGTATGTGGTACTAATATTATTATTACTAAGAAGATCTGAATAAGAAAAACTAACAAACAAATATTTAAAAATGTTGACCATATCATATACGAATGCCTCGTTTCTGTGTTATTATCTGCTTTTGTTTCATATTAATAGAAATCTTAATTCTTGTACTTTGGCTTCTCGCGATACAGGCTTGTCCTAGTGCGGGACCCCCAGAAGTTTTAATAAACTTTTGTATGTTCTTGGGTAAACAAATAAAAAAAATACTTTAAATAAATTACATAGGTATTTAAAAAAAAAGTTACTATAACTTTTTCCCATGAACAAGTAAAATCACCTGCCGGATCAGATTGTTCCCTTCCGCCCTTCATGTCAGATCGGGTAAAAAATGCACTTTATAACGTCTCCCCTAGTTGCAAAGCACGGTGCGTGACTGATAATAACTCATATGGAACAAAGCAAGGGTGGAAGCACGCCTGGGTACAATCATTGAATAGATTATGACTTGGAGAAACAGTAAACTGAGAACTAAAGATAAATGATGTTCAGAGAACCTCCAAACAAACCATTTTAGAATAGGGACTGAGTGGGATGCTTTTTCGGTTGCCAAAAGTTTTGTGTACAACTAATCAAGCAAATTGTGTGTGTTCTATACCTACTAGTATATCTTCGTTCGCATATGAAGCTGTTTTAGAAGATTATTATCGCACTAGCAGCCCGTCCCGGCTTCGCACGGGGTAGACAATATTGTTGTACATTATTTTGTTCTATCGCTAATAGTTTCGGCAGCGCATTCGACGAAAGACATTTTAAGACTCATTTTTCTACACCTTCGGTTACATTGTTCAAATTTTACCAAGGATCCTTAATTTTTTTCAAAATGAAATGTAGCCTATGTCAAATTGGAAGAATGTAGCATTCTATTGGTGAAAGAATTTTTAAATCGGCCCAGTACTTTTTGAGCCTATTCATTACAAACATACAAAAATAGTTACAAATCTTTCCTCTTTATAATATTAGTTATCGCATAACTTCGTCAAAACCTATCTATCAGTTTAGCCGTGTTTTTGTTTTTTTTTTATGTTTGTTCTGTAGGTATACCTGCGTTATTTATGAAACGGATTAATCCAGATTAATCCCAATAAAGTTCATCAAATCGGTTCAGCAGTTTGGACTTGAAGTCGATTTCTCAAGTTTTTAAAATTGATATTATCATAAAATCTCTAACACACCCGCCTGCACGTCTTCAGGGGTTGAGTTTCAATCTCAGCAGGAAACTGCTCACCATAAACTCCCAAAGAATTGTAGTTTGGGTTGTGCGTTGATTTTCATCCAGTAAGTCAGTAGCGTGAGAGTTTGAAATAAGGAATCAGGGTGAATCAATGTTGTTTAGTGCACAACCGTAACTCCAGTGCTTAATGGGGTTTGCAGTCAATTGACGATCTTGTGCCATTGAGTACAAGCTGATACCATTCAAAATTCATTCGTCTGAGAACACGCATGGCTTCATTCGAGACCGGGACTGCGCTAAGGATAATGTGACTCGACGGCAAAGATATATTATATCCTAAGGGTGGTTGAGCCCATCTTATTGGATCTATTTTATGGGGCTGCGTCAAAAATAAACATTGACGGATCCATTGTCTGCTTATAAAGGATCTTGACCCGGAAAACTATCCGCAAGGGTCTTTATATCTGGGCTTTCTCAAAAAAGTCCAGGCTCAAAATCTCGATAAAATGTAGAGCTAGGTATTTGTAGAGTTGAATGGTGCAATTAATTAAATAATGCGGTCAAACTAAGCAGAGCATGTACTATGGGAACCAGATAGCTGATATAATACTTGCATACATTTTTTTTTATAAATACAGTATACATAGAATACAATATAACACCCAGACAGAGAACAAATGTCTTTGATCGACACACAAATATTTATACTCGGTGGGGATCGAACCCAGGCCCGCGCAGAAGGCAAAGCTGTGAAGTTAAATTACAAAGGGCATGAGAGTAAACAGTCTCGCAGCGATGGACGCACTGCAATGCTACATAGGGCACGTCTTCGGTGGACGTGCTCCATTAGGTAACGCCATTGTTATTAGGCTAACCGCAAAATCAGACTGACCTCAAGCATTCGATACATCACTTTTTCCTTACTCCCATCAAAAAAATATTGCATGCTCGTACCTCTGACTATTCCAAAGTACATGCTCGTTCGTTTGTACTGAAACCAATTAATTTGTACAGTTAACTTAGCTGTACAGTAATTACCATGCGTATCAATACTATCAGATCATTCATGGATGCGTTCTTGATGAAATTACGAACAGCATATCACGGTATGAAGATTGGAGTTTATGCAAATGTTCTAAATACCAGGCGATTCGCCGGCGGGCGGGGAACGAACCATATCTCCGGTATTTCCAGGCAATACAAAATACACCTTGTCTACGTTATGTATCTATAAGCCTGTTACCGTAGGTTAGGTAACGTTTGATTTATAACTATGAGCCAGTTTGTGCGGACACAATCATTAATGAAAGTTGGCTTTGATCATTTCAAAGTTTAGCCCTTATGATAATTTGAAGACGGGATGTGTACTTCAAATACTAATTTGATAAGTCTCGACCTCGCATTTTTGAAGTGAAAACTTCTTTAGCGGCGTTGAGCACTTTTTCTGTAATGGGTATAAAATCTTAAACTCGCGTCAGCGCGTCAGGACACGTGACCTGATCGAAAAAGCGTAAGACGGATGGAGAGTAGACAGCTATCCCCTCTCTACGGCGCGGCGAAAATGTATGCCTGGGCCTACTGTTTCGTTTAGGCAGCGCAGGGCGCTTGCGCGAATGTTCGTGTATGTTACAGCGTGCCAAATAACAAACAAGCCCCCCCTAACCATTCCAAAATATCAAACATGCTCAACGTTAATAATCAAGTTTTCACTTCTGCCGGCACTCCCGGAGTGCAACCCGTATTTTTTTTTTAAATATAGATAGGCATTGGCTGCCATCACACCTGATGGAAAATGAGGATGCAGCCTAAGATGGAGCATGCTTAGCCATAAACCATCTGTTCACTCTGGTCTTCAAAATTCCTAATAAAAATGTTCCGGAAATACTGACGCCGATAGAGAGTTCCACTCCTTAGCAGTTCGTACTATAAAAGTGGAATCAAAACGCAATATTATTCCTCAAAGATCATAATATATTGCTGATTATTCCGTGGAGCAGAGACACTGATTAATTTGCAAGTAAAACTAGTTCAATATCTTCATTAAAACAGAAAAAGAGAATGAAACAGCACAATCTTTGGCTCAACTTATCTATTGTTTTGGCAGCAGACGCTAGTGTTCTGCCAAAGGCATTTCTCGGAGCTACTGCGTCCTTTGCTAACACTGGTATATAACTCATAGTACTGGCTACAATCGCGGAATACCAAACGCGAAGTGACGTCACCCGAGAAGTAGGCAGGCACGTTCAATTATATGGACTGTACGATACGATGACTGGTTCTCGTGTTTTTGTAAGCATTTCATTGTTGGAATGTTTTTCTGGTGTTTTAACGATTACTCAAACAGCATTATGTTTCTTAAATAATAATCGTCTTGCTTACAGAAAACGTTTTAAAAGGCGAAGGCTTTAACTATTGCCATGTCTTCTTCTTCCAATTTAAGAGCAAGGAATGTTTTTCTTCAGGTTTTTAAAGACATTCAAGTACTCGTTGCTTCTGACATTTTATTACTATACTTGCGATAGCTTACTATAGTTACTTCATAAAGCATTATTCTTATTTAAGAGCAATGCTCTTGTTGGCGTAATGTATGCATTTTTCTCTGGGTATTTCTTTTGAGGGCAACCTCCTTGAACTCCTTATCGACCAGACGGTGTTTTTGGCTCATGTAGCTTATCCTTGGTCTTCCCCTTCCTCTCTTGCCTTCTATCTTTCCTTCGATGATATTTCTGTTATAGCCGTCATGTCGTCAGTCAAGAAACCCTTCAGCAGGGAGTTGTAAGTCTGATAAGCAGTGTTTATACATTTAGTATAATAAATTACAATAATACCGAGAAATAGAAACTGCACTCTCAGCGAGATGTGGGTGGCTGTTTATATTACATTGTATTCAATTACTTTGTTCCTGTTCCTTTTAGAGTACTCAGCATTGTTTAATCGAACGTTAATCGGTCAATCAGCAATCAATCCGATTTGATTAACACTTCAAGTCAACACTTTTAGTTCCCCAAGTTTTTAAATACTATGCAGTCAATAAGTAGACATTTATTTCCACAAAAAAACTTACAATTAAACAAATATTTACAAAATGTTCAAAATAAACAAGAAACAGTTGAATTATCTGCAGACCGTTAGAAACGATCTAGAGATAGCTCAACTGATCCAAATCAATACCAGACGGAAGCATCCCCAAGACGCTGGTGGCATTGCCGCGGTGAATAACAATGCGCTAATGCAGACTGGAAGAGAGTTGTTCTTGTTATAGCCTTTCTAAAATTAATTTCTAATTTGCTGTTTACACTGGATTTTAATCACCGTTTTTTTCTAGGCTAAAAGATACCAAATTGAAATGTAAAGCAGTCACGATACCGACAAACACGAGTCATGCCCATCGTTTATACGGAAACTGCGTTTAGGTGTTTATCACGTTATTCCCATTTGCAAACACGCCTGTTCCACTTTCATTCATCGTAAATTAAGATACATAGACCATAGTTTGACTACAATCGGCGAAGTAGGACAGTCTAGAAGACACCTTTTCACTCTAGCCTAGAATAGATTAGAGTCGCAAAAAAAGAAGACTCATGAATAGTATCCGCGGTTATTGAAGGTAGAATTGAAATTTTTGTAAACGATAAAGAGGTGATTCTTCACAAGGAAAATTTTCACCATTCTAGATCTGGAGCATTCATAAAACTCTTTTAGAATAAGGAAGTTCATTCTAGACTCTATGGTACTGCTAGTTCAAGCAAATCAAACGAGCTTGTGGTCGTGGGTTTCCTTATTGGCTGGTTTGTGCGTTTGTTCCCCTTTCATTCCTCCATTTGTTGGTCTGATAGTAAACTTTTGCCATTCAAAAGCAGCGATGTCTTCTGTAGGTTCGTATTTTGGCAATGTTGCGGTCACACGTGCTATACTGTCTTGCTTTATCGTGTAATGTTTATTCATATGTGCTCAAACTACTACAATGGTTACTACTATAGTAATCAATTGAGTAGCTATTAACCGTTTTCCTCAACTGATAACATTATTAAATTTCTGTTACTTTAGACCTTTCATCCGGTTCGCGTTCCCACGTCAAATAAATAACAGCAGATAAAGGCAGAGCAGTAAATATGCCGGCACATCTGCCTGTGGTGTGGTGTTAGCTCGGAGGTCGACGGCCTTGTGTGCTTACGGAATTGATCGTGAAATGTTGAGAGATCTATGAATCAAGATTTTTTTGGATGAGCTATGTATTGTCAGCATAGTATATCGCATTAAGAAATTTGCGGATGTGTATAAATACTTTTGTGTGATAATACACTATTCTCGAAGTAATATGATTTTTTGGCTACCTCAGAACATTACCCAGCCAGTTTTTCTGTGATGTAAAACCATGCCATTGCCGAACCGATACATTTAAATTGTGAAAACTTAAAATTACAAAAATAAGAACAGCTATTTATCAGTTAGTTCAGTCGAATCGAGAGCTGACCTGAATATTTTTTTGCGAACTAGACATTTGAATACTGACTATTCTTTGCGTTTAAATTTGCCTTGTTTTAAATCGCTACTAAGAATTTTATATTCTTTGTATGTGTGTACATAAAACCAATACCTATTTATTTAAAACTAAGTGCGGTCAGCAAAAAAATTACAGCTTATTAGTGTCGATTCGGTTGATCAGTGTCTTATTTTACTGATGACGGCGGTCCTTGCAGTTTCTCTATACTGAAGTCAAAACTTTTGTCATTAACAAATCATGTTTACAACATAAACGACTGACATCGTTATCCAACACTATTTGAAAAGCGGTTCCAATTCCAACGCAGCATAGCAATAATACAATCTGCATAACTTGCGATATCCATACGATTCGTCACATCGATTCATACAAATGCTCTATTCCGTCTTTACCATAAGGGCCCCCATTCTCAGGGGGCCCCGAAGGACCGACAATTTCTGCACATTCATTCTCAAAACATTTTTGTCGGGCACATTACATTTTTTTCACAATACTACGCCATTATAGCGTACTGTACTTGATTACCTATAATAAATGGTTATGCTTAGTAAAAAAATGTTATTATAATTAGCTTTTATTACTTTCCAAAAGGGCCCCAAATTCTTGTGTGCCCAAGGGCCCCAGCCTAGTTTAAGACGGCCTTGCAAATGCTACCGAATGTGGAAAATCCATAACTTTTGTGGCTGTTTCCAGTTTGTTTTATGTTATTACTGATTGCAGTCAAAGTCAAATATTATACATTCAGTAGTATCACAAGGATCACTTTGAAAAGTCTCACGTCAAACGTTTGAATGCTACACCTGATGGAAAGTGAAAATGCAGCCTAAAGTGGAGATTTATCTATTAATCAACTTAAACATAAACTTATTTTGGCTATTCCAAAAGGTGGCGCTATTAGTAAAATCGAAAAATATTAATCATATTTCACCATTTTCATCAGTATGTAATTCGTATTTAAATATAATTCCTAAAAACACAATTTACAAAAAAAAATACATAAAGTGGAGATAGCTTTGTTGTATTCCACATGTTAACTTTAGACTAGAATTCCGCCGGCTAGGTAGGTGTTCCGGAATTCTGACGACGGTAAAGAGTTCCACTCGTTCTTGTATTTGCCTTCACCATTCGTCTACGTCACTCGCTCCCAGTCGGTCGGTTTTAGTACATAGATTTAATTGAACTACTCTCGGTGAGGCCCAGTTTGTTTGATGGGTGTAAAACATTGGTCACTTAGTTAAAAATATTAAGATAAGCTGTTGGATGCTGGTTTCCTGGTATAAAGATAGAAACGAAATAAATTGGTACTATTTCTATAATATCAACGATGATAGCATCGCAAAGATTCTTTGTTTTGTGAATCGGGCCTAGGCTATATTTTCTACTTGTGACCCGCTCCAACTTTTCACTGGTGTAATTTCGAAAACAGAGGAGAAAATCTGAAGTTACTGCCTTTGAAAATTTCACCCGTGCGAAGCTGGGGCGGATCGCTAGTAGATAAATAAAATTTAAGTGGGTTGATACGTACTCGTTGCTATTATTTTAAGAGTGCTCATTTTATGAGACGCGCATTCCTGGTCGTCATTTCTTGTTTCAACGCTCATGGAATTGGGGCAAGGACATTTTCTCTTTCAATCTATTGTGTTTTCATGTCGCTATGGGATGTCGATAGATGTCGATTGAATAAACTTTCTCAGTTTCACTTTTTCAGTTGCGCTTTTCAACCATTTGGGATGCGATCTTTATATAAATCTCGTATTTTCGATCTCGGAGATTTCGAGATAGTAGTGAACTTCCAAAGTGATCCGTGCCATTCAACTGAATCATCCATTGTCTTTATAAATGTAGGATATAAGATACAAAATAAACCTTTCTACAAACATCTTTTCAAAAATTTCTTCAAAAAGTTCAGTTATCCTTTGTATCTCAACATTCATACAACTTGATTCCTTGCTCTGCTACTTGTGTTTCAAATTGCGAGTTGTGGTTACCGAAAGCAATTACGTACCATTCAAGTAATTTAAGTGGTCGTTTTATTACAAGAACTTTCAATCCAAAGTGTTTACCGTGTAATTTAGCCTCAAATACAGTGTACATTTTATAACATTATAGAACTTCTAATAGTTATCTAACATTGTCGTCTTTCGTATTATCTTTGTGTATGTATGTACATAGTTAGTTATCCATATCTTCATTGTCGTTAACAATGAGTAAGTAATACGATTAGTTTAACCAAATAGTATTTGTTTCTTCAAGTTAATTTTAGCTGATTGATGGATTCAGATTCCATAATTTAAATGTCTTCACCATAACATTCTTTAACTTTGTCAGTTATCTTTTAATCTTTCTGTTTAAAATAGCTGTTGTTTACATTTAAGTAAATGCCTAATGTCGGTTCATAAATAACAAAAAGCTCTCCCTCGTGATTCATAATTTGTTGTCAGTTTGTTTGTAAACTCTGGATCACGATCGGTCTTTGATCGCAGGAAGCGCCACTGGGCTTTTTGTTTTTTACAACACCCTTTACGACACACGTCATTTATATACTTATTTATAGTATTTGGTACATTGTTCTTGTAAACCAGTTAGATATGTTGAAATGGATCTTATCCTGATGGGTGCAAGGTACGATTTTCAATAGAAGGAGCTCTGATTCATGTTGGTCCGGTAATGACTTAAATCTGGCTCAGTGCGGAGAAACACGATCCGAAATTGCTTTCTTGAATGAATGTCTCACTATCGCGTTTCATGCCTTGAGCTTATCGCTTGATATCTTGTTAACGTTTGTAAGACTTGAGCTTGCCTTTCTTGAGCCTTGTAATCCTTGAAATAATAACATGGATTTTGACATTGATGGTTTTATCTTTAACTATTTTAGCTTCGGGTAGTAGTTTAAATTTTATTTCGGGTAGTTTGTTGCCTGTTCTTCTAGGCTTGGTCGCGTGGACCTCCACCTAGACTCACCTAGCCTGAAGACGTTCCAAAGTGATCCTTGTGATATTACTCACCTAATACCTAATATAATACCTATAATACCTAATAATGTAAATAAAGTCGTCTAATACGAGTAGTAATAGGCACGAAGCGTGGAAACAAAACTAAACAAACACTCCTTCGCAAAAAATTAACCCAATTGTCAGAATTGGGCGATTTCGTGATGTAATATTTTAGCGTCTTCAAATATTAGCGGAGACCATGTGTTCAAACAACATCAAATATTATTAGTATAGTCTACATACTGTTTTGGTCCTTGTTTGTGTGCTCGCTCACTATTTGAGACTCGACAAACGTATGAGATACGAACAATGCAAAGTTATTGTTTGTCGAGCAAAATTGGTTATTCTTAAGTATACCGTGGTGAGTCTGTTTTCGCCCAATTTGTGACGACACAAATTGTGAAGACAACGAATCACTTGATTTTATCCCAAAGCTGATATCCCCAGCAGAAGTTGATTGCACGTTTTTTTTCATGGAATGTAGTGTGTGGACACATTGAGTGGTACATCACACACAGTCAAAAAAAAGTCCGTTCAACTACAGACGTATTTTTAACTTTTCGCGATCATGATTCATGATGACATGACCTCATGACTCATATGAAATAATAGATTTCACATGGGTTCAAGGCTTATCCCCTTATACCTTTATTTTCCGGACGTTTCGACCATGTTACAATAGCCGTGGTAGCGGGCACTCAGCTCCTGTACAAGAAGTCGGGAGTTTTGCTACCACATTTCGTAGATAAAATGATTTGTCTCTCACTATTGTATGGAGAAAAGATGAGACAGCAAAAATAGGTTACGTAGAAACGATCGAAACGAGTTTTTGTCTCATCAATTTTCCATACAAACGAAAACATTTGGTAGACGAAATGTGCTAGCAAAACTCCGACTTCGGGTACTGGTAGGCCCCCAGGTGAAAGTGCACTACCGCTGCCGCCTAAAGCAAATCATGGCTGCAATTGCCTCACTTCCGCGTCTCCGGCGGAAGTGGACAGGCTCGCTTGCCCCCGACAGGTCTGAGTCAAAACTGGCAAGATTTTTTCTAACGTGGACGAATGAACTATAACTCATATTCATATTCATTCATATTCTTTTATTAATTGTTTCATGTGTATTATAGGTCTTAGGGGGTAATAATGTCCAGAACATGAGCCCCGCTGGGGCATTACAATGGCCTTACGGCAAATTAACTAACTTAATTGAGTGTTCTATTCGTTCCAAGTATTTTAGAATCATAAACATTATACCAGTCACCACCAAATATAATTCTCAGAAATTAATTAACGGGTAAACTGAATAGCCTCGCTATAAATTCATTTAAACCTCATCAAGATGTGTCTAACAAAGCACAATGATATCAGCGCCAACGGCCGTGGCATTTGTATAATTGTGAACAATTGTACACACTTACTGCCTATCAGATGCGCTGATAAATATTGCCTACGTTACATCATTATCAACCTGAAGAGGTCCACTGCTGGACATAGGCCTCCCCTATACTTCATACCCAAATATTGCAATATTGCAATTAATTCTCCGTCGCCATCAGTCCATTGGTACTAGCTACAAAATGATTCTTGACGGTTTTCAGGAAGGACGTTTTGTAAAGAAAGAAAGGAAATACATTTATCTTCTTATCGCGTCACTGGTTCCTTCAAACTATTGTGGTGTAAGGATTTTAAGTGCTCCTCAGAGAGATTCCTTTCGTCTACTAATACATTTATTTGATATACATACATAAGTTGACTGGCCTCTAGCTCAGTTGGTAGTAGCTCTGCCTTCTGCGCCGTAGGTCGTGGGTTCGATCCCCACCGAGAACAAATATTTGTGTGGTGAACATAAATGTTTGTTCTCTGTCTGGGTGTTATATTGTATTCTAAGTATGTATTTACAAAAAAAAAATATTCAAGTATTATATCAGCTATCCGGTTCCCATATTACAAGCTCTGCTTAGTTTGGGGCTGGGTAGTGTTGTGTGAATTGTCCACAATATTTATTATTTATTTATTTATAAGTGTTGACGTTAGACGATAATGGTAGATAAAAAATGCAAAATAGGCCACGACTCAGCTTTTTGCTTGACAAGGCATATCTACCATGCCAAGCAGCGCTGGTGCCCTATTTACCCACCGAAGTTTTGAAGCCCTAAACAGAATTCTCACAATCATCACAATGTTATCGATCCATTCGTGACTTTTGACTTTTACTCCCCAGCGATTGTTAGTTCTACGAGCTATAATGATTCAATTTGCTTATTCTCCGAGCTCTATCAGCGACCTTGGTACGGATTTGATTGGATTGTGTTTCTGAATTTATTACGCAGTAAAACAACCAAAAATCTGGTGCTACCGGCACCATATCTATACCATAAATCTGTTAAAAATTATTGGGCTAAAAGTTAAAAAGTAAACAGGCCTTTGCATCTGTTTTAGATGATTCATATAGCGTCAGAGAAACTGTTGTTTACTCATGCTCTTACTTACGAGATGCTATAGTGCCTGGGACAGAATTTGAGATGGAATAGGCTTGCCCAGCACCTATACCATCCTGACAGCTTAATCGGTGTAATCTACAGGAAAGACGTCAATACGTTGGGAGCTGACTAAAACGAATAAACTATTGGGCTATATTATATAATCTAGCTTTAAAAAATATCACCCAGTCTTCAAGTTATATGAAACTGAAAAAGATGCGTTATTAAAGTGGAAAATGAGGAATTTGATTGCTACTCCCCCCGCCCAACCTTACGACACCCTTTCCACGCAGGAATTTCATTTCGGCACTTGGTTTCACGCAATAAAAGTTTAAGAACTTTTTTGTCGCGGTTGTTATGAAACGTTTGCAGGAAACTTTTGGTTTACGTTTAGAATAAACCTCTATGTACTTTTAAAACGTTAGATTTTAGTGAGTTATCTTTTTTGTTGTATTGAATAGAGAGGTCCATTTATAACCATTAGTTATTTATACCACCAGTAATTATAATTATATTTTGTATTATGTAAAATTTGTCATTGCCATTTACTAACATTAGTTCTAGTTTTGTGTGCTACTAACGAATTGGATTTTTTATTATTAGTGTGCTGCTAAGGTTTCTCCCTAGGGTTTTAGGATTTAGCAAAAAGACTCAAGAAGAGACAGGTTTATTCTGAACAACTGTATTTTTCATTATGGTTCTACAGATGAGTTTCTAAAGCATCGTCAAATCATGTATCTTGTAACCTTGGCTTTTACGATTACGTCGGTAATTTTCTGCAAATGAGACATTTCGATTATTATTCCGAGACTTTACACAGTTTATCTTGGCAGAGATTATTAAACTATAAACGATTTGTTTATGTTAAACGGCATGAACGAAACACTGGGATTATTCAAATAAGCGTTTACATCTCTATTACAAGATTTCAAATCTCGTAGCTCAGTCAGTTCCCTATTTCATATCTCCCAAGAGACCAGGCATAATGCAAGAAATTTCATTCGTAGTGAATGGTTTGAATTTATTGCGATCCTAGCATCTTCTTCTTGTTCTTCTATCGTGTCAATGGAACACTAGACAATTCTTATGTAGTGTTTTGCCACCTCTACTGCATGGCCCGTGGCGTTGATAAGATCGTTTTTTGTGCAGGTGTCAGGTTCTAGCATAGAATAAGACTTCATTACTTGCCGTTGTCGTATAGAGGCGAGTAATCCCTTACCGAGTATACTCTTACCGCACCAAGGTATCAGCAGATGAATCTTGTTTTATCTCCAATTTCATCATGCGAACATCCAAGGGGAACTCACTGCCGTCGTCGTCTGTTTTTCCTGACCAATACAATCTGGGCCTCCTGTCCTGCTACATCGTCGGGTCAATGATCTTGATAGTAATTGGTATTTCTATGGTTTCTAGGACGAGGAATCCCTGGAGTCTACGCGGCCCGTTCCCAACATCACCCACCACAGCATTATGTACGCGCCAAAGTGTTTAGTCATCGTCTCGCGGCAAGACTACATCGATACCTTCAGAGTAAGCTCTTTTTACAATGGTTTTTCTTATCCGTTAGTGCTGAAAAGTGTATGGGCTACTACATTATATTTGCTAGTTGTATGTATGTTGAATGTAAGGTGACCACAGATCGAAAGCCTCGCACCCGATGGACCGAAGGCTTTGAGAAAGTCGGTCACTCGGAAGATGGAGAAGGCAGTAGTAGCCTTCTTCGAGATGATTCGTCGTTTCCTAGTTTTTACCAACACAGGCAAATTCAAAATGCATGAACCAGGTTCATGCATTTTGATATGTATGGTAGATATCTCCTCAAATCTCTCAAAACCCATGATTGTAAAAGACTTCTATCTTTTATACGTTTCTTTTGTTTTATAGATCTCTATTGTATAACCAGATTGTTTAATAATTCCAGAACTGCCTCGGCATCATCTACACAGTATGGGTAGAGAACCTCGGGGTGCCTCTCGAGACGCTGGTGGGTAACCTGGTGGGAGGCGTGCTGGTTCCCCCGACGGGCGGGCCCATGGTGCGGTTCAGCATCGGCGCTGGCGACCGCCAGGCGCTGCAGCCGCCGGCCGCGCCGCCGCTGCCGCCCACGCATACCTCGGTTCATATGCTGTTGCGGTTACTGGGTTAGTAATATCTATACTTCTGTGGCTCGTTGTCACGTCTTCTTATAGTTCTACGTCTTATATATTAGTTCTTTCGAATCAATATCTTCTTCATGCCCTTATCCCACTTTATGGGGAGTCAGCCGTCTTCTCTCAGTCATCATCGTCTCTGCTGTATTCACTCCTCTCTTATCCATGTCATCTTTCGAATCAATATAGTGAAGTGCGCCTCAAAGTGGTCCAGAATCTACGTAGGAGGATTACTAAAGGCCTGCGCACATCAAGCGCGATGGTCATATCTGACATAGTCATATTTGACAGCGTTTCACTGATCGTCATTGCGCTAGGCGTGCGCAAGGCTGTATAGGTTCAGTTTACTGGGTACATTCTCCTAGGCGCATGGAAATATCACCTGTTAGGTGAGTAGGCTAATTAACCCTTCCGATTCAAATTAATAAATGTTTTCTGAATTTGGCTCTTTCATTTAGAATAGTGCCTGATGTGCAAATGTTAATTATGCGGACACGCTGATGTTTCACTGTTTCATGATTCTCCTGATCTTAAGAAGTACCATCTTCACATAACAATGCATTACAGAGAATGCCCACCAATTACATATTGCCACATTTTTGAGACATAGTGCTTGTAATTGCACCGGCATCCTTCCAATCAGAACACAGCAAACCAAGCACCACTGATTGGTAACAATAATCATGCTAATAAGTACAGTGTTAGTACTTCCCCTGATGAACTCATTCGTGCTTTTACTAACTGCAACTACTTCAGAATTCATATCAAGTTTCTTCTTCCAGGTATCCACAACTCAGTGACCCTCTGGTGCGCTGTCATGAGTGAGCATAAGGTGCTGCTAGTATCCCTAGCAGCAGCCCGCTTGGCGGCTGCGTGCCGTGCCCTCGCTGCGCTCATGTTCCCTTTCCGATACGCTCACGTGTACATACCCTTACTTCCGTCGGGGTTGGTCGAAGTGCTGGCGACACCCACGCCGTTTCTGATAGGAGTACATTCCAGTTTGAAGGAGGAGGTTTCAGAGCTGGTAAGTATTGAATACTCTTTTTGTGTCATCAAATAGGTAAACAAGCATACGAATCACCATGACCTAGCGTGGACGCTTGCAATGTCAGAGGAGGTATCACTAAGGTGCTGCCAACCAAGGACATGGTTATTTAGTCTCAACTGCCTAAAAACATCAATTGCTACAGCAGCCCTTCAAAACAAAACTTCAAAATATTACTTTGAGGCAGAATATCTGGCACTGCGATGAGACCCCACAAGACGAATTCTTACTGAGATAAATGAAACATAAGAGGTGTGTGTACCCGCTGTTGGTACTGCGATTTTTATGCCTAGGCTCCTCCAAGTCAGGGGCTTGGTTATCTAGGGTCGTATGCTTGAGTCTAGCCTCAAGCATGACTTCTTTGACATTTCCCAATGAAGAAATGACTAGCATAGCTATCGATGAGGGAGGAGTTAGGGTGAGCTATAGATATAAATTGGCTCGATATGGGACTGTTCCAGAGTGTGCTAGCGGCTCCGACCTCGGATGTGGCTAGCTTACTCTTCCGGTTTATTTTTGGGCTAGTTATAGAGAAGTAGATGAGACAGAGAGGGCAGCATGGAGCTGACATGGTCGGAAACCGACCAAAGTTCCTTAAACATAAGAAGCATTGTTTCTAAATATGCCCCTAATCATTTTTTCTACATAAGATAAGCCCATAAATTAATTTTCACAAATTCCAGTTAGACGTAATAGTGGCAGACCTCGACGTCGGTTCCCTCCACATCCCCGCCGGCGTGAACATCCCCCGGCCCGAAGGCAAACTCCTCGCTTCCCTCCAGGAGGCGTTGGCTCTGGTCTTGCAGCCGGAGCTCCGGTCTGCTGACTCGGCTTTCGCCCCGCCGCCGCCGTCCGCTTCGCCGCCGCATATGCTGGACAAAGAGATCAGGGCGGTGTTTATACGGACGCTGGCGAAACTGCTGCAGGGTTACAGGTAAATGGGACCCAGAGAATGATAGAAAAGAGTGGAAGAAAAAAGCTGTTGTGCTGACCCCATGCAGCAAGGGATGAGAGCAGGAAGATGATAAGAACACTAGAATTTAGAATCGGTAAAGACTGAAAAGGTTCACATTTTTTTAAGATTTTCTTTGTTTTGAAAGTATTTTGATACTTTTCTAGTATTCATTCACGCCTGAACCACACAAAGTTTAAAGATAAGTTGTCATCATCATCAGCCTGAGAAAATTAATTACTGGAAAAACGATTTTGTGTCTTCATCCACAGCCTTTTCGGGGTTACAATTTCATCAGCTCAACTACCAACAAAATCTGTACTGGCAAGATATTTATCATGACTAAATTTTGTTGAGTGGACTTCCGATATTTCGACACAGTTGCATGCACCATGATCACGGTTGAACTGAAGTCCACGAGTAAAAGAACTGTTATTGGCAGATAAATCGATCTACCCTCTTTCGCACTCTTTTTTGGTTACGAGACTACTATTGGTTCGGAAGTCAACTCAACAAAATTTAATCGTGGTAAATATCCCGTTGTTTCATAAAAATAGCAATAGCAAAATAGAAAATGCTTTATTTTCTATCTATCTATCTAAACACTTCTTCCAGACATTGCCTGACAATAATCCGCATACATCCAGCGCCTGTACTGACCTTCCACAAGCTGGGCTTCCTAGGCCTGCGAGGTCTGTCGCAGTGTCAGTTTACGATGCGTCTGCTGGACTCCATGTTCTTCAACGGTTTGGTGGCGGAGAGAGGACCGCCGTGGCGAGCCACTGATATATGGGACGAGCTGGTCCAGTGAGTAATAGTACATTGTTACCCGAGTGTTGAAAGTCACGTTTTTTGAGTCCCGAGACGGGTTTGGCGCCAGAGCGTAGCGAGGGCGCCAATGGAGCTTGAGGGACTTAAAAGACTTTCATCCGAGGTAAACACTGTGCTTTTCATTACGAAAACCAGGAAAGTAAAAATAAAAACATGAAAGAAAAATTTGTGAAAATGAAGATTGAATTGCCGCCTTCCCGGTTTTTTTATTATTTTTCTCTGGCGGGCCTTCGGCTTCGGTTCGCCAGCATTATTCAGCCAAAATTTTCAGTTTCATAATTTAAAAAATGGTAAATTGTTTGCTCAAATCTATGTTATTTTAAAGAAATAGTTGAACGTACGAGTACGAATATAATAATTAAGCCGTACAGGGGATCAACACACGAGGATAGTAGGCAGTGCTAATTTTTATCATATTTTTTATAAATATTGTTGACATGGATGAAATATTAATAAAGTAATTTAGAAGATATATTATTTATTTAATACTATCTTTATGTTATTTAAATTTTACATTGCGCTCTAATTAGACTTTTTAAACTTCATACCGTTGTAATGGGTTTCCAACCTACTTGCTGAATAAAAAGTTGGAATTTGTTTGAACAACCTCCTTGCAGTTAGAAAGACTTTAGAAAGTTGGAACATGGTTGAATAAAATAGAACTTGTTTTTTTTTATAATTTGACAGCTGTCAGTAGAAAGCGATTCTCCCTAGGGCTGAAAGTTTTACTTTCAATTAGGCCCCTCAGGCAACTTCAGACCTACTTTCAGAGTATGAGCAATGAAAAATATTTTTTTACAAGTTGTTGATGGAACAAGCATATGGCCCCCCTGATGTTAAGTGGTAACCATCGCCTATAACAAAGCATTGCCGGGTAGGTCACGCACGTCAGGAACGTGCCCTACGATGCACTGCCCTGCGTCCATCAACTTGAGGTATACCGATATTCAGCCTCAAGTGCCAGTAATTTCACCGGCACCCACAGCCTTCAAACCGAAACACAGCAATGCTGCTTCACGGCAGAAATAGGCTGGTGGTAGTACGCACCCGGACGAGCTCTTTACAAAGAGTTCTACTACATTGTGTATCAAAGAGGAGGTTTATACTCAGCAGTACCAAACAGCTGAGTATCCCGATAGGATACTGACGTGTTAAATTCAACTCATTATATGTACAGATAAGATTCAAATTTAGTTGACGGCACCTTCGGATCTTGAGATCTTCTTATCGAGTCGATGGTTTATTCGAACCAAGTGTGGTGAAAGGATTTTAGGTGCGCCTCAAAGAGGCTGTTTTCGTGCACTTGACACATATTTTCTAACTTTTTAGGTTCTACGATATGCCGGTTTCTTCACGAGGTTTTTCTTCACCGTTGAGAGCACTGGCATTGTGTTCATACATTTTTGGCAGAAAAACTCATTGGTACACCACCAAATTTGAACCCACGACCTTAGGATTGGAAGGCGGGGCCGCTACCACTAGCCCACCAGGCAGCGCTCTAATTATTCTTCGCCTCTTGAGATATAACTGAATAAACAGATTTTGACTTGACTTTTCAGGAACCTTCCCGAACAATTGCGCCTAGAATCCCTGAACCCTGACGTGGAGTTAAACCACATCCAAGAGCTGGCGATGCAGTTGCATCTAAACGAGAACCCCAATCCACAGGTACTCGTCGCGCAGGTACTGACGTCACTTTGTTGTTTAGTGTGGCGCCTTGTTTAACTACCCGCATTTTCGGTGACTAATGAAAAGAGATTTATTGCTAGCAGAGATCTGCCTACCGTATTGTACCTACTGACATACTTTGTTGTGTTGCGTGCTTTGTGTAACTACCCGCTTTTTTGGTGATTAAAGAAAAAAATTAAGTTAAAAAAAGAAATATTTGTGAGCTGAAAAGCATGTTTGCGGTCCCACGGCTAACTTCACGCCATCCCCGACCAGCTGACATAGTTTGTATTTGTACTTTGGTATGCGCCTGCTAAAATGTAACTACCCGCAAAATGTAAAAAAAAACATTGCTCAATATTTTTGGTTTTGGTCCGTGTTTGGGAATGTAGCATCCTCATCTGAGTTTTTTTATGTAAAAGATGATAGAATAAAATGGAAACAAGCTTATTGAAGCAAAATAAAAATGCTGCAAATAACATTTTTTTTAAATGATTGTCAGTTGAACATACATGAGGTGGTCCATTTCTCTCGCCCTCTATCTAAGACTAGACATCCATAAAAAAAATTGAGTAGGATAACGATATCTGAGAGGAAAGGCGATATTTACCGTCCTTGATAATCAAATCGACTCACTCCATATATTTCTTTATTATATCCTGAACGCTCAATAAAAGCTTTATATTGAGAAGGCGACATCCTTTTCCGGCGAATTTCTACCAGTTTTCATACTTTTATACAGTCTACATCCGCTCAAGTGGCGCCACCTGGCGGCCGCGCGCAATTTTACTTCGTGAAACATGCAGCGCCATATTGAACTCATTGGCGTTTTGTTTTCCGTCGAAGCAACACGTGTCCAGCAGCTATCTCTGCGACGACCGTGGTTGCTAATAATATTTTAAATCTTTGTTCTTACAAAAGTGAATAAATAATTAATTTTATTTAGTGAAGTGTTCTTCTTTGAGCAGTGCAAGGAGGGAAAACCGTGAGTACCCTCATAATAATAAAAAATTAACGTGATTAATTTTTCTAACGAATTTTTCGTTCGGATCACGTTCTTATAGTTTAAAAAATCCAGTTTATTTATATAGTTAAGTTTCATTTTCAGTAGTACATTTTATTGTGCACATAAGCTGTGGTTGGTGTACGTGCCGTTCTTTGAGGCAAAAACCGGTACCGCTGCCATAGCTATAAAATAAATAGGCATGACGTCGTTTGAACGTATTTTTAGAATTGTTTTCCAAACAATTTGCTAATATTTATTTTTCATAGTAGTTCTGCCTTCTGTGTGATCGTGGGTTCGATCCCCACCGAAATACGTGTGATGAACATGGGTGTTTGTTCTGAGGTTACAATGTTTTTCCGAGGAGGTTAAATCAAAATCGTAGAAGGAATAGTTATTTATTAAACCCTTAATTGAATATTCTCATTCATTCATTGCTTCATGTTGACTGCTATTTTGATATCCAGTGCATTTTGCTTAAAGTCTTATACCCTAATATACTCCAGGTTTCATAGACTTGGAAACAAACAAAGAGGGGTAAAACGTATGATACCTGACGTCATCGGGCCATACCTACCTATACGGTTAAGCTTACTGCATGGTAAAAATAATATTAAATTTTATTTTGTTTTTGATAAAAATTATGCCTACCTTCCCAAAGCAGAAATAATATTTGTTATATTCTCTCTTGGGTTTATTATACGAATACGTTTACTTCTAGAAAACACTTAAGAAACTTTTTTCTTAATACCCACTTTATTATTTTAAAACTCTGTTCATCACACCATCGCTTTCAATCAGTTTACTGGTCACCGACTCGAAGGTTTACTATAAAGTTTTCAAGTAAAATGGCTTACTTTATTAGCAGCAAAGTATTTTTGGTCTTGAGAACCTACCAGCCACCCCTCGCGGGGGTAAGGCGTTTGTGAACTAGCTGCGTTCTATGGAATGAAACTCTATAGACTTCCAGTGAAACTGGCCTGTTCCTGTTAAATCTGAAAAGAGAAACTCAATCAACCTAACGACCGCCCCTCGCGGGGGTTAGGCGTTTATAAACTGTGTTCTATCGAGTTGAACTCTCTAAACTTCTAGTGAAACTGTCTCGCTAAATCAAATAGATTCTCGCAAGAGAACCTCTATCAACTTAACAGCCACCCCTCGCGGGGGTTAGGCGTAAAGCGAAAATGTGTTCCATCGCGTGGAACTCTGTGAACTACAGGTAAGTGAATCTAGTCTCTGAAATGTGGTGGTTCTAACAAGAGAAAATCAATCGTACAACTGCCTCTCGCGGGGGTTAAGTGTTTTAACTGTGTTCCATCATACAGATTTGATACAATTTTAGCAAACCTGCCCTCTCAAATTATGTGCCTGTATCAAGTACAGGCCTCGCGGGGTGAAAATTTTAGGGGTCAACCCTCGAATGTGCAATATACGAACTGTGTTTTTACAATGGGAAAGGTAAGTAACGAGTCGCAACTCGAAAGTGAAAATTATAATGACCTCGAGTGCTGGCTTAGGCATATATAAAATAAAAATAAATATAACACTATCTAGCCCCAAACTAAGCAGAGCTTGTACGATGGGAACCAGATAGCTGATATAGTACATAGATACTTAAATAAAAGAAATATACTCAAGGTAAGGAAAGCCAGTTACACACTTCCATCCAATAAAGTGTTTTACATCAAAAGCCTAGTCTTGTTTGATCTAATGAAAAATGGCTCTTATAAATCCACTGAATTCCTTATCATAGTGTAAGTAGACCCTTGTCTGCTTTTGGACCCAAACCTAAAAGTGCAACCCTTAAAGTATTTGCCAAAGATAGGAAGTTCTTAATTTCCGAGTTAACCTAAACCGAACCTTACTCGTAGATTTAAACTGTACTGTGTTTTTTGGAAGTCGCACACATAGGTGCGTTTCACATAACCTCATTCAGGCTAAGCACGCTTTTTAAACAAATATTTTTTGTGAATCTCTACGATCACTTGTCTTGAATGGGACAAAACAAAGACATTCTTTGCAAACATTTTCAAGCCTACCCGCTTAAAAGCTTCAGACTTTTAGACTTTGCCAGCCTTGTAGTTCACCATGGTGCTAAATTAATGTTTATACATTTATTAAAACTAGCAAAGACCTACCCTACCTAAGGATGCCTTAAAACACATCGCTAAGTTAGGTACCTCTCGAATCATTTTTCTTATAGATGTGTTAAAAATCAGGGTTCAGGAACAATTAAAATGAAATGAATGTTTTATAAAAAGCAATTTCATGCGATCATTTTTACGCATTGAGAAAATATACCAAGGAGGACCATGTTTTTCCTAGCAAGACAGTGTCTTTTGACGTTTCAGTATTTGACAAAGTCGTACCAATTTGTACCTTATTTGTACTTTGCCGTTTGGTTTTTGACACTAATAAACCGGTCATTAGTGGCGCGTGGTACACGCACAAAAAATGCATTACTGCCGGTCTATCTGCGTGAGCAGGGGCCTTATTCGCTATTACATGTGGCGGCCAACTTATGCTACTATAATGCTTGTAAAGTAAGGAACTTCGGTTTTTGACCTGTTTGTCTCTGAAATCGCACGTGAAGTCTTTAGTCAAGAAAATATTTTTTGAGAGTCGTTGACATGCGGTCTACCTGCAATTATTTTAGTAGGGAACCGTCAAGGTTTACAACGCGGTCACTATACTATGAAACTACCCACACATGCTCGTGGATGTATCTACCATCTTAAGTACACACTCCCCAAAGTGTGTATGCTATTGTTTCCTAGCGAAAAACTGTAGTTTGCCGAAATAATTTCTTTATATAAGTAAATAGAATACGGACCAATACCGATGTTTAAAAGGTACGTTGCGTTGATAATTGTTACCGTTGCTTGATAAAAATTTGCTTAAGTATGTAATAACGTGTGGTTCGTAACCATCTTTAGTGTAGCACTAAAAGCTACTTTTGGGGTCACAACTAATAGTGATGACCACATTTTCTATGTGATTTACACTTGATTAGCGCTAGCACATAGATCCATATTTCCTATGTTATGAAGCAAACACTGTCTTTGTGTTTTTTATGCTCGACTTTTTGTATTTTGTTCAATACAATACAACACTTATGCTAATTACGACGAATGTTCTCATGTAAGTGACCTAGTATTATGTCTTTTTGAGAATAAATATCTTAAACCAGAATTAGCATTCAGTTAGCCTGTGTTGCTGTGTGTTCGCATTTTATTGTCCAATAAATAATTTTCTTATCTTATCTTAACACTCATATAAATTCGTACTTCCTATGACGCAGACACTGTCTTTTTGTCTTTTATGTTTTACTTTTGGTAAATTCTATACAATACGACACTAACATGAATCTGTACTCCTACGTTATAACGCAGACACTGTCTTGTCTGTTATGCTCTAAGTCCTGAATATTCTTGAGTCAATGATGATGGTTTAGACTTTTGACAAAACAGAGTTTCCGATGGGACGTTAGCAAAAGTAATTCACTAAGATACTGCTAGAATAAGTATATAAGAATAAAGAATAAGCTTTATTATATACTACTATTGATAGGTATAGGTACTGCTGATAGTACATTGCAGTAATATTCTTAGCTCCTAAAGGCCCTTACAGGATAAGTCCTTATTCACCACAGATCTTATTAGCATTTGATTTTATTCTGGGTTAGATCTAGATACTAAGTAGTAACTATTTTATCCAAGTATACCTAGTTAGAAACTGATTGCAGTTATTATTTATGCAATAATAATTATATACTACATATTATCAGTATTTACTGATCACAATTTTCTTGACAGGAATTTATAATTAGAGTACATAGGTAAAATAGCCTTACATACCTTTTAATTTATTTTTTACAATAAAACAGTAAACTATTAAGCATAACTCGTTTTGCGCAACGTCATAGCAGACGATCTAAATGTTTATTAAGGAGGCTGTTATTACAGCACTGCAAGGTAGCATGTCAGCTACGATCTATTGTTCTAAGCATTGTTTTAAAAATAACTTGACGATATCTACAGGAAGTAAATAATTGTTGAGCTTGATTGTCGCTATCTATCATTCTTTACACTAGCTACATAGCATTTGACAAAATTACGCGACCAGTACACACAATTAGGTATAGAGTTTAACCAGGCTTATCGCGCGGCTTGTTTGAATGCATTCAATTAACATGGCATTATGATAACTTCATCATTATGATCAGCCTAAAGAAGTCCATGGCTGGATTTAAGCCAGGAACTTGGGGTGGTTTGACTGTTACCATGCTTAGCAGATTTTTTAAGATTACTTACAATCTCTTATATAATTTAAGATTATAGTAATGTCTGATAGAATGAAAATAATCATGTTATTATTAATAATATAATATAGTCAGGTACTATTTTGTGCGTAATTGATTAAAATACGGTTTTATTTACTATTGTAGGCAAACTTACCTACATTATGAGTAAAAAATATAACATCACATTGGCGCTAGAGTAACCCAGATCTTACAAGTGGCGTCACCAGGAGATAACAAACAGGTCTCAATATAAAGCTTTTATTGAGCGTTCAGGATATAATAGCAGCGTTTTACCTGAAATAAAACGCACATTATATACTTACCTCAATAAAAGCTTTCACTTTAATTGCTGCCTGGTGAAATAAAAAAGCCAATGAGTTCAATATGGCGCTGCATGTTTCACGAAGTAAAATTGCGCGCGGCCGCCAGGTGGCGCCACTTGAGCGGATGTAGACTGTATAAAAGTATGAAAACTGGTAGAAATTCGCCGGAAAAGGATGTCGCCTTCTCAATATAAAGCTTTTATTGAGGTAAGTATATAATGTGCGTTTTATTTCAGGTAAAACGCTGCTATTGGCTGTTATATTAATCTTAGTTATTATTTGAGAATCTATAATTAATCACCGACGACCGCAACGACGGTGCGTCGTAGTTGCTGCGTTGTGTCGCACTCTACTGGTGTCACGGAAGACCAGTGGCACTCGCCACTATGACATTTATGCTGAGTGACGACCAATTTTTATGTCATCGTTACTTGTTAAAGATCCTTGTATATTACTTGTGGCATAAAATAAATATTTTTTCATTTAATTTGATTTGATTTTAAAATCAAATAAAAATTTATTGAATTATGCCACACAATAAAAGTAGTTTATGTTTTATCGCATGAGCCTATATGTAAACCTTCCTTTCAGTATAATGTCGTGATGATTTCAGCCGTTCCAACAGCGGATCCTCCGTCCCCCCGAAGGCGCGTCCTCCCGCATCCACCAGCCGCCGCTGCCGGCGCTGGACGCCGCAAGGGTCGCTGAACTCATTGCCGAGGTCACGCACAGGAGTGCCAATAACCCCAAGTAAGCTGCTATTCAACCAGTGCGTCCTACCTGTAATGACCTATGCTGCCGAAACGTGGACATTAACAGTAGGGTCGGTCCACAAACTGAAAGTCGCTCAGCGAGCTATGGAGAGACTCCGAATACACCCAAATCCCTCACAGTCTCTCGTTCACACACCCCAAACCACGGTTCGTCTATCTACAACCACACACACCCACACACCAAGCGGTAGTTAGTTGCCTGTTCTTTTAGGCTTGGTCGCGTGGAACTGACATCTAGACTCACCTAGCTTTTTTGATCATATCTGCCGTATGTGATCCGGTTTCGATGATTTTTTTTATTTAAACGCTTCGATTGCAATAAAAATCGAATTGAATCAAATTTGAGACATAATGGTCAGCCTTACGTGCCAGTAGTTACACCAGCACTCACAGGCTTTAAACCGAAACACAACAATGCTGCTTCGCGGCAGAAATAGGCATGGTGGTAGTACTTTCCTAAAGAGCCACACACAAAGAGCTCTACTACTTATACTTAAGATGCATGAGCCTTTGGGCGTATACCACTCATGTCTAGCGCCGCGAAACTACACAACTCTCGCTTAATGCCTGATGGACAGATCGCAAGACACGAACAATTAGAAAAAACAAAACTTATAGGTGCTACCCATTACACAATAATGTAGCTATGTGTGACAGGTATTTATTTAGTTATTTGTGTTACAGATTAACAGCGCTAAGGCCGCCGCAGCCGCGGATAATACCGCCCGCCGCGCCGCCGACTGGAGCGGCCGAGTATGAACAACTATTGCTCACCAACTCAGCTAGAAGATTGGAGGTAATAACTCACTCACTGCTGCAGAATAAAAGACGTGCGCCCATTCAATGGTTTATTTGAGACTACTTGCGCGGGGTTACCCGCTAATACACAACACCTCCACCCTTATTAAACATTACTATTTAAACTAAACTATTCTAAACTAGCAGGTAGGTACTTATACTACAAAGAAAAACATGATGTTCATAGTACACAGTAACAAAAAAAACACTTAATCTATTTCCTCGAAACCAAATCGCACTGGGGGCTTACGGTCTCTTTTAGCGTCAATACCTACAGTATTACCGTTACCACTCGCTATCGTCTCTCTGTTCGCTGACACACTAGATCCCGCCGGGGAGGTACGCAGAGGTGCCGCTGCGACACCATCCTTTGAAACAGGTGAGATATTTTTAGGAGAGGTACTACAACCTGGCTCATCTCTCCTCAAAACATCTGGCCCCCGTTCTAGTTCCACACCGCTGGTAATGGGCATAGCCAAAGATTTTCTTGATTGTCTATTGGGCTCTAACTTTTGTGCCACTATATCTGTGCCTACCCTTTCGGCTATAATTTTTTCAACCATTTTGGTGGTCCTTTGTCTTAGCTGATCAATATGCCTGTGAATTTCGGTTCCGGAATTAGAGACTATGCAGTAATCGCTACCTCCTAATTTCTTGCCAATCGTACCAGCCAACCATTTATCAGAACCTCGATAGTCACGATACCAGACAAGCGAGCCTGGGGCGAGTTCACGCTGCGAGCCCCCCGCGTCCTGCTCACTGCGCGCCTGGCGCGCCCCCACTCGAGACTCCCGTTCCGGCTTGAGGTTATCTAACCTCATGCGAAGATTACGACCCTGCAATATATTTGCGGGGCTATCACCGGTAGTAGAATGTTCGGTGTTTCTGTAGGCTAGTAAAAATCTACATAACGCCGTATCTACCTCTAGGTTTTGTTTAAATGCTTTTTTGATCACGCGTTTACATATTTTCACCGAATTCTCAGCGGCCCCGTTGGAGGCTGGGTGGTACGGGGCTGAGAAAATATGTTCTACCCCGTTATGTTTAAGGAAGGTTTGAAATTCTGAACTAGAGAAGGGAGGTCCATTATCACTAACCGTTTGTTTAGGAAGACCAAATTTTGACCACAAGTCTCGAAGCGCTGCTATAACTGCCTGTGCCGTGGTTCGTTGCATTTTGATAGCTTCGATCCACTTAGAGCATGAATCCACCACAACCAGGTACGTTAACCCCCGTATGGGGCCCAAAAAGTCCAAATGTATGCGAGACCAGGGCCGCGACGGCCACGGCCATGAGCGCGGCGCGTGGTGCGGCGGCGCGTCGGCCACTGCGGCGCAGACGCCGCACGCGCGGCACTCCGCCTCTACAGCCTCGTCGATGCCCGGCCACCACACGTAGCTACGAGCCAATGACTTCGTTTTAACGATTCCCATATGCGAGTCATGTAGCTCAGCTATCACCTTTTTCCTACACGAGATTGGAATTACAACGCGATGCCCCCACATGATACATCCTAGTTCACAATATAATTCGTTTTTCCTATTAAAATAAGGACTTAACTCTTTAATATCTATCTCCGTTGGCCACCCATCCGCGAGATAGCTCAAAACGCGACTCAGTATTGGGTCACCTCTAGTCTCCTTTTTAAGCACATTGTAATCTAAGAGCAAAGCTTCCGTGGAAAAATGTAAATACGTTTGCTCCGGCAAGTCTACCTCCTCAGATACGGCCTCGTTCTTTTGTGACGCGATCAAACGCGAAAGAACGTCGGCGGTATTTTTATCCGTTTTAACATATTCTATTTCAAAGTCGTAGGCTGCTACTTTTATCGCCCACCGTTGAAGCCGACTGGCTGCCGCAGTAGGTATACCGATATTGGGTCCAAAAATGCTTACTAGAGGTTTATGATCAGTACGTAATATAAAATTCCGACCATACAGATACTGATGGAATTTTTCAATAGCAAAAACAATAGCCAATGCCTCCTTGTGAATCTGACTGTAATGACCCTCGGCCGCTGTAAGCGAGCGCGAGGCGTAGGCGACGACGCGCTCGGCGCCCCCCGCCCCCGCGGCCTCGCCCCCCGTGGCCACGCGCGCCCGCTGCGCCAGCACAGCGCCGAGCCCGCGCGAGCTCGCGTCCACCGTTAATATTGATTCGCACTCCATGTCAAAATGAACTAGTGCCTTTGTGCTACACATAAAACTTTTAACTTGATTGAAAGCAAAGTTCTGTTCATTACCCCACGTCCAATGTCTACCTTTCTTTAAAAGCTTATAGAGTGGTGACAGATAGGAGCTTAAATTCCTTATAAATTTTCCATAAAAATTAACCATGCCGATAAAAGATTTTAATTCCGTTGTGTTATTTGGATGGGGCATGGTCACTATCGCCTTAACTTTATCTGGATCCACCCGGACCCCATTCCTATCAATTATAAACCCTAAGTACTTAACTTCTTTACTGAAGAATTCACATTTGCTTTTTTTTATTTTTAATCCATTCTTTTCCAAAATATCTAACACTTCTTTTATGGACTTAACATGACTTTCAAAATCTCGGTTCTTTATTAAAATATCATCATAGAAAACCACAACCTCTGGCACATTTTTGAACAGGTTTACCATTATTTTTTGAAAAATACCAGGGCTTGAAGCTAAGCCATATACGAGCCGAGAGTATTTAAATAACCCGCGATGAGTATTGATTACGGTGTAGTCCCTCGAATTCTCCGATAGCACTATTTGATTGTACGCCTGGGATAAGTCAAGTTTCGTAAAGAACATATTCCCACTAAGATTACTGAATAGATCCTCCATTTTCGGAACCGGAAACCTATCGATCGCTAAGACTTTATTCAGGGTTACCTTATAGTCGGCACAAATTCTCAAACCTCCGTCGGCTTTGCGCACCACGACCAGCGGCGTGGCCCAGTCGGAGTGGTCGACCGGCTCGATGACGCCTGCGCGCAGCATGGTGTCGAGCTCAGCGTCGACGCGCTCCCGCAGCGCATACGGCAGCGGCCGCGCGCGGCAGAACGTCGGCGCCGCGCCCTCGCGTACGTGCAGCTCCGCCGTACCACCCCCGTATCTACCCAGTGTGCCGTCAAACAGAGATTCATGCCTGGAAACAATTTCATTTATTATTTTACTAACGTTCACTTCACTATGGGCAACATGGTTGGTTTGCAAGTTATCTTTTGATATTCTTATAGGTATGTTCAGCTCAGCTAACCATTGCCGACCCAACAGATTGGTTGTTCCCCGATCGATAACATACAAGTCTAAAATTTTACTGATTCCATTGTAGATAGGGTTACCAGATGAAAAAATCAAAAGTCCGGAGAAAAGGCCTGATTTCCATGGAAAAGTCCTGAGATTTTCTACAGATGAGAATTTTCTCTCAAAAACGTATTATTATCGTTGTATAAATAAGGATTGATTTTAACTGCAGCTGCAATTGTTACCAAAAGAAGATTGTTTTTAGTTCGTTTTACTTCGATAAATAAGTATTGATTTTAACTGCAATTGATACCAAAAGAAGATTATTTTAAGTTTGTTTTAAATTAATACATAAGTATTGATTTTAATTGCAATTGTTACCAAAAGAAGATTATTTTTAGTAGTTTAATAAGAGAGATCTTTAAAATGTAACCTGTTTTTTATTAAAAATCCTGAGCTATCACTAGATTTGCTAAATCCGGCCGGAATCCTGAGAAGAGTCGAATAATCCTGAAATCTCAGGACAAATCCTGAGATATGGTAACCCTAATTGTAGACAACAACCGTTTCGATGAACCCTAGTGGTTGTATAATTGTACCATCATAAAACCTTAAGTTGATGTGACACGGGTTCAATTTAACGATGCTAAAACATTTATCATATACAGATCTACTTATACACGACAAGGCAGACCCCGTGTCCACTTCCATTTTTAAAAAACAATTTTGTACATTAACTGTTATACACACCGGTTTGTAATTTGCTAAAGACATCTGATACATAGGTTCATCATCACCGTCGACTCCATTTTCATCCTCATTGTCCATAAAATTAGAACTATCATTCCAATACCCTCCGTCCTCCTCGTCCATCAAGTGCAAAGGAGCCCGGTCCTGGCCCCCTCGTCCCGCACCGTGCTGGCCGCGCGCCGTGCGCCTGCCTCGGCCGCCACCGCCGCCGCCCGCGCCGCGGCTGAACCCGCGCCCGCGCCCGGTTCTGGTTCCATAATAATCGGCAGCTTCCGCCCTCTCTGACCGTTTTGGTTGATTGTATCCAGGACCCTTAAAATCCTTTTTAGGGCACATCCGTCTCAAGTGACCAATTTCACTACACCAACTGCACACGTAGTCTTTGAATAAACAAGTCGTAGCCTGATGTCTCTTGTCTCCACATCTTGTACATTCCCCAACATTAAATCTGTGTACGCCCTCTGCCGCCGGTACCATTGCGCTGCTCCCCTCGACTGCGCTCGCGTCCCGCTCAGCAGCTTCCATCGACAGCGCCAACGTGACGGCGCGCTGGTACTCCAACTTCTCCTCGGAAAACAGTCGTTGGCGAATAATTTCACTCTTCAAACCACACACCAGCTGATCTCGAATGTTCTCATCTAACGCCGATCCAAACTCACAGTATTTCGATAGTTTTTTCAACTCGGATACGTATTCTGCTATAGATTCGTTGAGCTGACGACGTTGCCGGAACTTGTATCGTTCTGCCAGGACTGATGGTTTTGGTTGTAGATGTGCCGCCAAAAGTTCCACTGCTTCTTCATAGGTTAATGACTTTGGTTTTGCCGGGCTGGCCAATGTTGAAAGTAACTCGTACGCTTCTTCACCCATTACAGAAATTAATGTAGGTAGTTTTAGTTCACTCGTCACTTTGTTCACTAAAAAGTACATTTCAATTCTTTCCACATATCCCGACCAATTTCCTGTTTTGACCAAAAACTCCTTCATTTTCCCGACCGACATTATGACGACTATTAAAGTTCTCCAGCACCAAAAATAACTATTTTTTTTATCCTCGTCGCCACTGCAGAATAAAAGACGTGCGCCCATTCAATGGTTTATTTGAGACTACTTGCGCGGGGTTACCCGCTAATACACAACAACTGCAAGCCGTTAAGCCATCACTGTAGTCATAGGTGGCCTTATAACACCGTTAGCAGAGCCCTCTGGGTCAAATGAACTTGCATTACGGTTCTACAACCGTATTTATTGCCTACGCAATAAATATTGCACATCGACTTTTCTGCTTTCGTAGAGCGCTATCTCTTTCTGACGCACACTACGCTCTATGAAGCCGAAATTTGTCGATGTGCAGTATTTGTTGCCGTCTACTATACTTACTTGTTTAAGGGGCTGACTACTGTAAAAACGTTCTAAAATTTTGGAAGAAATTATAATCAATAAGCTAGTTTTTCTACCGAAAAAATTACTAGTTTTCGTACGTATGCAAAACTTGTTAGTAAGAAAGTTTGCTGGATCACATGGATGATTTTTCTGAACTGTGTAGTAGTGAGTTTCTTCAAACCGATGATGATGAAGTTTAATGATTTTCTCAATGTTCAAATGTGCGACCGAAATGGTCAACGACAGTAGTCTGTTTAGTGCGAAAACTAGTAATTAAGTAGTTTGGCGGTTGCCAGCCCCTTTATTCCGACATGGCCTTACAGGTGCTACGAGCTTGCATAGCCGCAATATTCGAGTGTCGATACGCAGATGCGCGTAAATCCTTCCCGGCCGTACTACGCGCACTACGGGCGCCCGCCGCGAGACTAGCGCTAGTACGCGACTTGCAACGTCGCCTGCCCACCAACAAGCATCTACTACATCATCACCAGTTCGAGTTACTCGTCAGGTGAGTGACTGGCGCAGCCGGTAGGATTAGACACCGAACAGTATTTAGTCCGTGTTTCTTTGTTGTTGATCCGGATGGCGCAGCCGGTTGGATGATCTCTGATAAGTTTTAACTTTTGTGCCGACTTCGACAAGACGAGGATAGTGTCTGATTTGCGTGTCAGACAAGAATAGGCGCGCGTTCATGTGAAAGAACGTTATCATAAAACAGATCGGTAAAAGATCAGGGCGTCGATTCCAGCAACACAAATCATTCAACCGATCGCGTAAATCGATGTGAGTTATCAATTTTTGTCACGCAATCACTCAATCGAGCCGTGTTGCTGGAATCGACGCCCTGTTATGATCATAAATACATACGGTCAGAGATTCATTGGTTTTTAATAACTTTATAATTATTTATTTATGTCAATTGAATTAAACTTACTGCACATATCAACTTATAAAATTAACGTATAGGTTTAATTATTAACAAAATCTATTCTTCATCATCTTCATCATCAGACTCTGTAAACGTGACGTCCATCATTAAGCACAGCATTTTTTCCGAGCCCCTAAGAACAAAGGCTGTGGCGATGTACTCGCCTGACGTCGCTTCTTGGGGCAGCACTTCGTAGTTTAACAGGAAATCCTTCAACTCGAACTCACCCTGAAATAGTAAAGCATATTAAAAAGTGGCTAAAATCATCGAGATAAAAATTCGGCTAATTTTATCATCCACACTTGATGTGCGGGCTGGTTTTTCCGCAAGTAGGCCGCTGGCGGGCCCTTTTTGCGTGACCCTTGACACGTGTTGCTCGAACTTTTTTAGATTCTACGACACGCCGGCTTCCTCACGATGTTTTCCTTCACCGTTTTTAGAGTACTGGCATAGTGCACATATATTTTTCGACAGAAAAACTCACAGGTACACGACTGGATTTGAACCCACGACCTTTGGATCGGATGGCGGGGCCGCTAGCACTAGACCACCAGTGCTCTTGAATCATCGAGATAATAAATAAATATTGTCAAAAATACACACAATCTACCCCCAAATTAAGCAGAGTACTAATGGGAACCAGATAGCTAGTATAATAGTTAAGCTTTTTTTTGTAAGTTTATAATTAGAACACAACATATTGAAAACGTCTGATCAATAAATGAAATAGCATTAATAACCTGACACCCAGGCAGAGAACAAATATCTGTTGTTCAGAACAGAAGTACCTATTTGTTCTCGGTGGGGATCGAACCCACGACCTACGGCGCAGAAGGCAGAGTTACTACCAACTGAGCTGAGAGGCCAGTCAATCAATTCAATGGATAGTTTTCGCCGTAATAGTATGTATTTGAGCGTTTGTGTGTTGTATGTGTGTCATGTATGTATGTGTTAACTTTGGGGGTTAATGCATAATTTTTGTTCTTACCTTTGGTATAGGGCAGTCTCCACTGTCCACTCCCATATTAATAAGAATGGCTGGAAAGTTTTCTCCCGCAAACTCTCTTGCGAAGTTACAAAGGCTAGATGGAGTTATAGCATATTGTGTTTTGCAGCCTCCATCCGTTTTCTTGCAAAATTCTATGTTTGCCTGTAATCATAGTTTAGCAAGTAAATAAAAAAAAAATCGGTTGTCTGTAAAGTCGGTTTACTGACGATAGTTGAACGTGACAACGTCATACAGCTGTCCACGCGGACGCATCGCTCACTCAAGTAGCAAAGAGACAGATGTCGAACGCTGCCGAACGCGGAGGCTGATTGTGCCTCTTTGTCGCTCGTTCCGCGCTCTCGCTTGCACTTCAAGCCTTAAATGGAACGCCTCAGAGCTAGGTAACGCCGCGTGAGTCATGTTTTTTCGTACGTACAGCCGGCTCCATCAAATTATAAGACGTTGTCACGTCAAAAAATGTAATTTGCCATTTTGTGGTGGCAGCCATCTTGAAATTGAAATTTGTCATAGTGTTTAGTATTGTACTAATCAAACCCTTTCATTTGATACCGATATTGAGCAACATGTGAAAAATTATGTAAATTGGGGATTATTCCCCAATCATATAGGAGGAGGAGGGTTTTGAGGAAATTTAGCTTACCCCATGGCTTTGATCAGTGATCTCATCGCCTAGATTCACCTTCACGTTGAACCAGTCATGGGTTCTATTCATCTTAGTCTTCTTAGCCGTTATTGTGTATGGGTACATTTCTTCATTGGGACATGGTATCACAGAGTCTACGTACCATTGGCCTTTCACCTGTACATGGAAACTCATTAAACACCCAACTCTCAAATAATAACTATCATGAGTGGAGAATGAAAACCTGTTGCTGACCCCACATTTTTTTTATACAATATTGTTGGAGCAAACATGGCCTACCTGCTGTTATGTGGCAACTATCGCCTTTAACAAAGCATTGCTTCGTAGTTTACGCACGACAGGAATGTGCCCTACGATGCGCGGCTCTGCGTCCATCAAATTGAGGCATACAGATGCGTCACGTGCCAGTAATGTCACCGGCACCCACACCCTTCAAACCGAAACACAGCGATGCTGCTTCACGGCAGAAATAGGCATGGTGGTTGTACTTCCCCGAGCGAGCCCTTCACAAAGAGCCCCACTACTATTAAAACTACTACATTAATCGGGATAAGGACAAGAAAATGATGATGATTACATAATATGCATCCCCAGTCAACATGGATCTCTGGCAATGGGCGTGCCATTTGGCTCGTAAAACTTTCGGACAAATATAAAAAAAATATATATATCGTGGACGATCCACACAACACTGTCTAGCCCCAAATTAAGCAGAGCTTGTACTATGGGAACCAGATAGCTGATATAATACTTAAATACATTTTTTATTGTAAATAAATACTTACAATACAACACCCAGACAGAGAACAAACATCTGTGTTCACCGCAAAAGTATTTGTTCTCGGTGGGGATCGAACCCACGACCTACGGCGCAGAAGGCAGAGCTACTACCGACTGAGCTGAGAGGCCAGATAAGTTTCTGATTTAATTTTGTGAGTATTGACTCGCGATAATTTGCGAATTATTTTTACAATTAGTATGAAAATTCATTGCACAAACAAAGTTATTTTTTAAATTAACCTATTTTGTCCCACTGCTTGGCAAAGGTCTCCCCCAAAGTCTGCCACTTATCTCTCTCTCGAGCCTCCTCCCACCATCTCCTCTCAAAGGTGTCGATATCGTCCCAAATATAGATAATCAAAGGTACTATATCAACTTTTTTATTTTACTGATTTTTTCTACAAATCTTACAATTTTTCCGTCGTCCATTCCCCACACAAATGCAATGGCTGCCACAAAACCACACACCACTGAACCCCACATTATAATACACACTTTAATACAGATGGTGACAATTTGTAGTTTTATATACCATGTACCACATTGTACCATGCTGAAGTGGTATCTCGATCGCTAACGGAACGGAGCCGGCTTTATGGAGCCGTCCATTAATGACCTGATGTTTTTGAAACTTTTTCCTGCGCCCTGCGTTTTGACATTTCCGTAGTCAATGGACGATCCCGATGGAAAAATCATTTGATTAAATAAAATAGCGAAATATTACATTTATAACCCCCTTCCGAAGGAAGTAGTAGTAGAATGTTTGAAGCCTTAAAAGGTTCCGATTTTAATGTTTTTTTTAGGACGATGATAGTACCTACTGAGATGTTCTTATTCTCTTTAGTGCTTCTACGTAATCAGGTTGCGTAACTAGCTACAAGAAGAAACTAGCTTAAAAGCTTTTTTTATTAATTCGTAACCGGGCTACCAACCAAAAAACTTATGTCATTCAGTTTTTAATCATAACCGGGTTATGAATTAATTAAAAACTTCTGTCATTCAGTAGAAATTATTAGCCATTTTTGGTAGAATTTGATAGTTTTCTGTGACCTTATCTCCTCTCTGTCTCTCTCCCAGGGTTTTCTTGCAGGTGGCCCACCTGATTTAAAGTGATCTCTTATAACAAAGCTATTATGAACAAAGTTATTTAGAGCATCTACCTCTATAGGTAGAGTCTCATAATTCGGAGTCCGTTCCGGTGTCGGTCGAGATTAAAGAGAATTCTACATCCTATGTTCAATTCAATGCCGATTGCTATCAATTAATAAGGCAGACAGTGTTGGAGGAAATGTAATGGAATGTACAAGTTTGCACGCGATGCGTTATCATGTGGGGACACGATCGATAACTAGCCTTGTGCTAATGTTTATTATATTTAATCAACGAGCTTCACACATAAGGTACCTACCTACCAGGAGCATATGTGTTCCAAAGATTTTTATAATGTCCTAAAAGTTAGAGCCGAGCGGGATTTGAACAGGCGACCTTCCCCTTGGTATAGGTAGCGGCACATAACTTTAGCGGTAACCGTTTTGCGCAGAAGTCAAAAATAAGGTACCTGTGGGGGGCTGGCGGAATGAAGGGCGGGCGTGCGTAGCGCTGATTGGCTCTCCAGTCGCACTCCGATCTCTGTACCAATAGGACATTCTGCACACATCCACACATCAAGTGTGCGCGACATGGCACACTACGGCGCATGCGCAGCGCGCTCACCGCTAGAGTTGTGTGCCGCTAGTTATAATTATGGGGCTGCGCTGACCTAATCACACTCGACGAATAACTCTTAGAGACTGTTTGGCACTAACGCGACCGTGGCTCCATCTACAGGTTTGACGTTACAGTCAACTACTTAGCTGTTCGATAACCGAACCCTTTTTAGGGTTCCGTAGCCAAATGGCAAAAACGGAACCCTTATAGATTCGTCATGTCTGTCTGTCTGTCTGTCTGTCTGTCTGTCCGTCCGTATGTCACAGCCATTTTTCTCCGAAACCGTAAGAGCTAGACTGATGAAACTTGGCGAGTAGATGTATTCTGTGAACCGCATTAAGTTTTTTACATAAAAATAAAAAAAAAACTATAAATTTCGGGGGTCCCCATACTTGAAACTGAAACTCAAAAATTTTTTTTTCATCGAACCCATACGTGTGGGGTATCTATGAATAGGTCTTCAAAAATGATGTTGAGGTTTCTAATATAGTTTTTTTCTAAACTGAATAGTTTGCGCGAGAGACACTTCCAAAGTGGAAAATAGTTGGTCCCCCCCCCTCTAACTTCTAAAGTAAGAGAATGATAAAACTAAAAAAAATATATGTTGTACATTACTACGCAAACTTCCAACGATATTTGGTTTGAACGAAATCTAGTCAGTAGTTTTTTTTTTATACGTCATAAACCGTAAACCGCAATTTACCTTTCGACGAACTACAAGAACCTTATTATGTTACATCAAGTAACATAATATAAAGGTTTTTGTAGTTCGTCGTGCTACGGAACCCTTCATGGGCGAGTCCGACTCGCACTTGGCTGCTTTTTGGGACATTGTAATAATCTTTTTGATTTCCTTAAGTGTAGTAAACACTATAAAATCAATAGTGTCATGTGCGTTCCAATTTTCATCTAAATCCGTTTTGTCGTTACGGAAATGAGTTAATTGTCTCTATGATTTATCATTTTCCTGCCCTTATCCCACACTAAGTGGTGTCAGCACAACAGAACCCGAAGTCGGAGTTTTGCTACCATTTCGTTACCAAATGTTGTTTTCGTTTCGCCTTTTTGTCTCTCTCTATTGCATGGAGAAAATATGAGACGGCAAAAATACGTTACGTAGTCGGAGTTGGTGTCTCATCTTTAATCCATACAATAGACAGAGACAAATAGGCGAAACGAAAACAACATTTGGTAACGAAATGTTGTAAATGCACTGGGACTTCGGGTACTGGTTTCATAATCTTACCTATATAATTCGTAATCTCAGTGCTCACTCCTTCATGTCATCTTTGACACAGTCCACCCATCTTTTATTTGGTCTACCTGTTCTTCTATAACCACCATCTACACCCTTAGCTAACACTTTTCTCGTGATATGACTTTTGTTAGTTGTCTGTCTGATTCCCTGACTAATATTATCCCTTTCCTATTCCTTTGGATCGTGGCCAAAACATAATTTAAAAAAAACTTTCCTCTTTGTAATATTAAATTAGTGGGTTAAGGTTTACTTACACGAATACGAATAAATAGAAAATTATTTATTGCTTTAAAACAAAAATTGCATCGTACATAGGCGAAGTTAATGCTTACAGTAAATCAAATTACGACGGTAAGCACAAAAAATATATCACATAGTTATCCAAAGTATAAGTATATTTTACACATCAAAATTGCTTTCTTTATCGCTAGTAGTCTGGAACTCAACCGTCATGTCAATACACCCCACTACGGTATAATTCTCGTCCATAATTGTCGTGTGCGCTTCGTAGTAGCCGTATACACCTGTCTTTGGCATCTCTTCGTAGTCGTAGATGAAGTTCTCAGCTTTCCAAGTACCCTGGAATAAAAAAATGTATACTAAAGAGAGTTGAGGTATGCCAAAGAAAAGATGGATGGATTGTGTGAAGGATGACATGGGTAAGAGGAGTGACTGCTGAAATGACGGCTAATAGAGGAGAGTGGAGAACGAAAACCTGTTGTGCTTGCATGAAGTGGGACAAGGACAAGAAAATGATGATGATACTGAAGTAAACATAACCTATAGAAAACTTAGCGGTTGATCACCGTCAAATAATTTCTCGCTCGCACATTTCAATATTTCCAAAGATATAAAATTGCTAAACGTTACTTATTATTTATTTATTTTATTTATTTATGGCAAATCGCAATCAACAAAGTCTCATTGCACAAGGTCAACAAAATTATAATGGTCCAAACAAGTTTTCCAGCCTAAAAGTCTGTTGAAGTATAAAAAATTGTAAAAACAGAATCGTTATTCCCGGATATGTATAGGGGAGGCCAGCAGAAATGTTTGTAATAAACGAATGCTATATTGTAGACCGCGTTAATCGTAGTGTAGAACGTCCTCCGGCAAGAGGCGACCATCTGTGAAAAGTAGCTGGCAAGCACTCAAAGAGAAGAGCCGAAGACCTTGTATTCCTTCTCCATTCTCATCTGTCAGCCGTCATCTCTGCATGCACTCCTCTCTTATTCATGTCATCTTTCACTCAGTTTATCCATGTTTTCTTTGGTCTACCTCTGCTTTCATATCCATCCACATTCATACTCATCACTCTCCTAGTCGCATGACTAGAAGTGGGTTGATATAGGTTGGTAATGATGATGATATCCAACAGTGGATATCTTCAGGCTGGTGATGATAAGGACTTGTGAAAGATACTACGTTATTACCGCAGAAAGAGGAAATTGGTGCGGTTCGTCCACCCCTGCCACCTTTAGGAATCGCCTTAAGTTCTCCTTTCCGTATTCTTCGTAGAAGTGGATCGCATCTTCGTCTCTTAGCACGAGGTACAGCTTGCATCCACCATCCATGAACTTGCAGACGTCCACATTGATCTGTCAAAATCAACGTTCACATTCCAAATCCTGGAGCACGTTATACAATAAATAAATAATATCATGCATAAAAACGGTAGAAACCAAGTCAAGTAGGTTGTTGCCTGTTCTTCTGGGCTTGGTCAGGTGGAACTGGCACCCAGACTCAACTAGCTTTAAGACGATTTAAAGTGATCCTTGTGATACAACTGAATAAATACATTTGAATTGTAGACAATCCATACAGACTGGTCTAAATTAAGCAGAGCTTGTACGATAGGAAACAGATAGCTGATACAATACATAGCATACTTTTTTGTAAATACATAATTAGAATACAATATAACACCCAGACAGAGAACAAACATCTGTGTTCAGTACACATATATTTGTTCTCGGTGGGGATCGAACCCACGGTCTCCAGCGCAGAAAAGCAGAGCTACTTCCAACCCACTGAGCTATCACAGCTCAGTGATTTTTAAAATAAGATTGGTAAATCTTCCCTCAAGTCATTGGTCATGAGACGCTTCAAAATCCCTAAGATCCGCCGGCTGTATGTGATTGGAGAGAGATGTTGAAAAAGACAAAAATCAACTAAAGCTTAGTTTTTCCTTACTGAATAGGAATGGTCGAAATCCGTTTTAAATACGAAATTCGGGTTGAATACATCGTGTGTTCGGTTTAACTTCCTCTGTACCACGTCGAAAAGGAACAAGTAGTCATCCTGACTACCTTCGCAGTTTCTTATATGCTCTACGTTGTACAATCCTGGGCCCTGGAAATTATTTTAAAAATAGTTTCCGTTTCGTTTATTTGTCTCTCTCTATTGTACGGAGAAAACATGAGACAGCAAAAATACTTTACCGAGAAACGATCGAAACTAGTTGTTGTCTCATCAATTTTCCATACAAAAGAGAGAGACACGTGCTCACAAGAAAACAACATTTGGTAGACGAAATGTTATAAATGTACTGGGACTTGCCATTAAGCACAAAAAGATTTTCTTAAAATTCTCCAATAAATTTTGGAATCAAGTGGAAAACTGGGCAACTAAAGTGTTGTATCATAGTGTGTAACTCGTTATTAAAAATCATATAAGGTTTTTAAAGAAACAAAAAACCCTGTCAAGAGCGAGTCGAACGCACGTAGGGTTTCGTACCATTATTAAAGTAAATCTATAACTATAAATATTTCGTGAATATTTCAAGCGTCTCCCTGTTGTCGTTATCATTATCCAGCAAATAAAACACGTTTGGTGTAATGGCCCTTCAATATAAATTTTGTTCTGTTTCTTAGTGCATATTTGTTGTTATAGCGGTAACAGAAATGCATCTTCTGTAAAATTTAAACTAGCTATCATGGTTCATGAGATTCAGTCTGGTGACAGACGGACAGACAGTTACCCACCCGCTGAACCCAAGTTCAGAACCCAAAAATGTGTCTATCGAATCGCAAATAGAACAAAATGTCAGGACAAAGACTGATGATGAGTATAGGATAGATATATAGATAGAACATTCTTTATTGCGCAAATTAAAAGTACTGTACCCAGGCGAACTTAATTCTAGATAGCATTATCTACCAGCTAACCTTTAAGTAGTATCTTAAAGTATACTTACAAGCATATAACCAGAACAAAGAATCGCCATGGCGATAGTAGCCAATACATGCAGTGGCAAATAACCCAGCATTTCAAAAAAACTGAACTAGCACGTTCAATAAAAAAGCAGCAAGACAATGGCGTCGTGCGGAAGTCAACATTGTCGTTTTTATAGTCAAATCAACCTATACTTTACTGATAACATCTAACTCATCATTATAATTAAATGGCATGTATAACCCCACACGAGCTGTACCATTAACACCTGCCTCCTTGTATGTAGGTATCAGATACTATGGGTGCTATGTACAGAAGAGTACAAGGAAAAAAATTGTGTGTGTCAGCTCCGACGCACGACTGGAGTTTACTCCATATAGGCAAAGTAAAAGTACACACTACCCACGATCTAGCTGCACTGCTCACACCAAATTAGAAAGTTGCGCAAGATAGGTTGCGCACCAAAAACGTAACGAGGTCATTCGTTCAGTAGATTTCACTCCCCACAGTTTTCTCATACCGGGCGCCTTATATCAAAAAACCGATTCTTTAGGAGTAAACTCCAAAAGTATGTTCTTCCTGCCCTTATCCCACTTTATGTGGGCTCGGCACAACATGTCTTTCTCCTCCATTCCCCTCTGTCAGCCGTCATCTCTGCATTCACCTCTCTCTTATCCATGTCATCTTTCACACAGTTCATCTATGTTTTCTTTTGTCTACCTCTGCTCACATATCCATCCACATCCATACTCATTACTTTTATTAATCTTACCACCAAAATATATTTCCTCTGTGTTCATGTTCATTTAATGAACATGTATGTTCATACTAGAGTATTAACATTATAATTCCTATTGTATATTACTACTCTAACTACTATGTATCGGCACATGCCAGCACTGACACAAAGTTTTTTTTTTAAAGACACAAAGTTCCCTGAATTGTGAACATCAGATCTGTGTCGACATTTACACCGACGACACTCTAGGCTAGGGTATGTGTTTATTGGATAAAATTAGTATATTAGCTAACATGCTCTGATAAACCTAAATCTTTCTTTACTTTGATTGTTCAGTACTCGTCTACCTATCTTAAAAAAAGTGATAGCCTCGCTGGTATTTCTGCAATAGGGATTCAGATTTCATGCACAACATGGGATTCAAATTTAGAGAAACACCAATAGCCAAAATACATTTAATGTTACATTTGTAAAATAATCCAAGACTATTCATAGTAGGGCTTGAGCTCAGGAATTCCGGTTTTGTTGTAACTCCGAAGCTTCGAATGATTACAGCATCGTTTGTAAAACCGGAGTTCCGATTTTCAGGATTAATCTGCTCCACGCTCTAAGCCGATTAAATATTCAAATGAAAGTGAGCTTGAGACGTGGCGCATTCGCACACCCATTCCCGCCTCGCTTCCCCGCGACCCACGTCGTCCAGCGTGGAGCTCATTTTGAAGCTCGAGGTGCGCAAAGCATCGAAGAAAAATAAAAAACAGAAAAAAATAAAATTAACTAAGGTTTTTCACTGTTTAGTTAGTTTTATCCTAGTAGTTCCTACTTAACAAACCTGAACATGCGTTTAGGTAAGTTATACAAATAATCAAATAGAAATGCATTTCACGACACTTTTTTCGAAGCTTCGATCCTCCGGAATTCCGGTGTTGGAAAGCTGAGCATCGAAACCCAACGTGCTGAAAACTAGTCCAAGTCTCAAGCCCTAATTCATAGTCAATGTAAGATATTTGTGATGTGACTATCAGTCATCTTCTTCGCCTGATTCCTCCGGCGTTAGGAACTCGCACTCGCAAAGAATACAACCGACCGGCATGCCAACCTTCATAGCACAGATTTCTGAGATAAAGCGACCGTATGTGAAATTCTGCGGTAACTGTTCTACGTCGAACAAGTAGTTCTCCACTTCGTATTCTCCCTGAAAATGTAACATTCATACAGTCATTACATTAGTTATACACCACTATTTTGTAACTACCAAAAAAAAAATAGGGTAATGTAGTAGGGGTAGAACATTATGAATGTGCAATCAGAATTTTTATTTTCGATAAAATGACAAAGTTGTTAAATGTTAAAATTTTCAGAACTCCTTCAAAAAATTATGGACATATTAGTTACGTAGTACTAGAGAGAAAAAAAATTACGCTGTTCGGTTCCGCTTGGTATTTAGCGTGTATGAATGAAATGGTTTTTTTCTTGTTGAATCATTTCTCAATATTTGACTAAAAATTGTGGTTATTTAAAGAACTTGATTTTTTTTGCGTGGATGTGTTCAGCATCAGCAGCCAATATCGTCATTTTTTTTTGGTAATTACTAATTACAAAATAGTGGTGTATTTTATCCCGCTTATTAACAAAAAAAATATTATAGACAATCCACACAACACTATCTAGCCCCAAAATAAGCAGAGCTTGTACTATGGCAACCAGATAGATGCTTTAATACCTACTTAAATGCATTTTTTTGTTGTAAATATATAGGTACTTAGAATACAATATAACACCCAGACAGAGAACAAACATCTGTGTTCACCACACAAATATTTGAACAGTAACTATAGTTACTAACCGGGCGCAGTGGTAGGCGAGGTGGAATGACGCCCATCTGTTGCAAGCAGTTTTTGATATTATCTCCGCCGTACTTATTCGCAAAGGCCATGTAGGAGTTGTCTGTTATCATTTGGTACTGCTTGCAACCGCCGTCCATGAACTTACAGACGTCAATTTTAACCTTGGGAACAGACGAGAATTAAAAAGATTTAGAGCTGATCTTTCCATCTCTTGAGTTACGCTAAAATTAAATATATATCTGTCCTTGTTTCTGACAAGCCTAAAGAATATATTCTTATCTGATAGCGTTACTCTAGAGATGGAAAAATGTGCCCTTAAGGGAGTTTGATGCTGCAGCGTCTTTGGCTTTAAGCGTGTCGAGCGAGTATGGAACACCATTCTTCATTCTTTGACGGGTATTACCGATGTTGGAATAAAGGGTGCTAAGCTATAATAGGATTGGATATGGGAGCAGGACACGTCAGCCGGATGCAAGTGATGGGGGGTAGAAGCTTGAGATATAAAAAAAAGAAATCTTAGGCTGGGAGAGCCTTGCCCAGCAGTGGGATATAAGTCAGGAAAAAAAGGGAGTTCAAATCAATTCTGTCATCTTCTGAGCATAAACCTCTACACTCTCAAGCGTCTTGGTCACACTTTTGTTAGATTTGGGAATGTTGGATCCAGGTCTTTTCTGTATGATCATGATGTCATCAGCCACCTGCTGGCTTCTGGTGTGCCAACACAAGATGTTTTGTGTTTAACAGCGAACTTGTTCTTCTAGGCTTCGTCGCGTGGGACTAGCACCTAGGCTCACCTAGCTTTCAGACGTTTCAAAGTGATTCTTGCGATACAAATGAATAAAAAATGTTAACTGTATGACTTTAACTTTCGAGTGTTGGACAACGAAAGGGACTGACGAAAGAAGAGTACATGCGGCAGATATGTGAATGTTGAGATGGATGTGTGGAGTGACAGGAATGGACAAGATAGGGAAAGAGTATATCAGGGGAAGTCTGAAAGTAGCACCGGTGACAAAATTGAAGAGCAACAGGCTGGCGTGGAACGGGCATGTCATGAAGAGGGATGAAAGTCATGTGACTAGGAGAGTGATGAGTATGAATTTGGATGGATGTTTGGGTAGACCACGACCTTCGGCGCAGAAGGCAGAGCTATTACCAACTGAGCTGAGAGGCCAGATGGGATGGACAGTGTGAAGGATGACATGGATAAGAAAGAAGTGAATACAGAGATGACGGCTGATAGAGGAGAATGGAGGAGGAGAACATGTGCCGACTCCACATAAAATGGGATAAGGGCAGGAAGAAGAGAGGACTTATGACTTTAACTTAACCTTACGGCCAATGCATCGTCAAAGGGTATTCGAGCCAGGATCTTGCCGTTGTAGGCGTAATGCGTTCGGTTCAACATTTTCTGTTGGAAGTCTATAATGAGCTCGTTGACCTCGCACTGTTTGTATGACAAATGGTAGATTTTCCATCGGCCGGGGCCCTGTAATTAATGTTCATGATCATGCCTTTCTTCAGCTGTCCGTTCCCTGTGGTTTAATGTATTTCATAATTTCATTATTTATAAAGTTATTTATTTTATGCCACATAATAAGAGCAGAATATAATAAATAAATATAGAACTCGTAGAAGAATATGAATAGAACAAGTCTTAGAACATGCCTTACGATGCACAGCTCTGCGACCATCAAAATAACGCATACCCCTACAGATAGGCCGGCGTAACTTAGCTTTTTTTTGAGCTTTTTGTACGTAAATGGCAATTAAACACAGCAAACTTGCAGAAATCGACATGACAAATGAAAACTTACAATCATTTCTTCACAGCATACCAATAAAACATAAGCTAGCACTAATATATCTAGTAATACACGTTTAAACATGTTCAGAAGTACTCGCATGTACGAATGCCAGTTAAAGCTCGCTCTTTATGTCTTTTATAACAATGTAGGATAATTACATACCATGTCTAAATTCCATTAAGATAATATCTCTCATCCTTGTTTGCAAATGTTATAAAAATAGGTTATAATAAATATTTTCTATACTTAACATAAAAATTGTCGCGCATTATGTGCATCCTCACGTTGATTTGATGGGCTATACCAGGGGTGCTCAAACAGTCGATCGCGAAAGCTTTTCGAGTCGATCGCGATGAGCGGGACTGGCAACTTAAGGCAAAAGATCGTAGACTAACGAAAATGGGGGAAGGTCTTTGCCCAAAAGTGTGACACTACGGGCTAGGAGTAATAGTATCTCATAAAAAAATCGGTTGTCTGTAAAGTCGGTTTACTGACGATAGTTGAATCTGACAACGTCATACAGCTGTCCACGCGGACGCATCGCTCACTCAAGTAGGAAATAGACAGATGTCGAACGCTGCCGAAGGCGGAGGCCGATTGTGCCTCTTTGTCGCTCGTTCCACTCTCTCGCTTGCACTTCAAGCCTTAAATGGAACGCCGCAGAGCTAGGTAACGCCGCATGAGCATGTTTTTTCGTGCGTGCAGCCGGCTCCATCGAATTATAAGACGTGGTCACGTCATAAATAATATTAGGTGCTAAACCCCATCTAGACGTTAACAGCTGAACCACTACGCGCTCCCTAAATGGTTCAATCAATGCACGTGTAGGCACGACACCAGCGCAAGCGTCATTAAAGGTCGGTCGGGGGCGCTTCCGTCCTCCTCTATTTGCCCTCTATTTTGCGCTGTAATAATCGTCAGACGATCACCAGAATTAAGTCAATTCATTACACTTTCATTTGACTGCCTTTACAGCTCAGTTGGTAGTAGTAGCTCTGCCTTCTGCGCTGGAGGGCGTGGGTTCGATCTCCACCGAAAACAAATATTTGTGTGGTGAACACAGATGTTTGTTCTCTGTCTGGGTGTTATATTGTATTCTATGTATATGTATTTAAAAAAAAAAGTATTTAAGTATTATATCAGCTACCTAGTTCCCATAGTACAAGCTCTGCTTAGTTTGGGGCTAGATAGTGGTGTGTGGATTGTCCGCATTATTTATTTATTTATTTATTAATAATTTAAAAAATCGAATAAAAAAATTTCAAATCGTCTCATTTTACAATAGAAGATGGTGGGAGGAAGCTCAGAATAGAGAGAACGGGAAGTTTTTGGTACATTCACATCGTATCATCATCATCATTTCAGCCCGGTATCACCCACTGCTGGGTATAGGCCTCCTTCATTTTCTCCTAGCCTCCTCTGTCCTGTGCGTCTCTTGTCCAGGTGTTTCCTGCAACCCTTACGATTGTCGTCGACCCATCGCGCTTTCGGACGCCCCAAATTTCTTCGGCCCGACTTCGGCCACCATTCGGTCAAGGCTTTACTCCACCGGCCATCACCACGTCTAGCCAGGTGTCCTTAACATCGTATGAGATATATTTTTTTCCCGGGCTTATCTCGTCCCACTGCTGGGCATAAACCTCCCCTACACATTTCCAGAAAGAACGATTCTGAGCCCTTTCCATCCAGCGACTTCCCGCGGTCTTAACAATGTCGTCGGTCCATCTGGTGAGCGGACGCCCTAGGTTTTGCCTTCCGTTCCTCTATGTTCCTCTATGTCTATGATAAGTTAATCCTCTGTAGCAACTGGATGGGAAAAAACCTTTAAAAACACGGTTTCTGCATGCTATCTCATAGAGACTGTGTATTTTTCCGGGATAAAAATTAGCCTGTCATTTTCTGACCCCTATTTATTTAATCGTATGACATGTTTAGGTACAATAGGCGTTACTATATAAGATTAAAATCTTGACAAGAAAAGAAAACAAAAACAAAACTAAGTTATACACTTCAAATAACAAAAAATAATAAAACTTACATTTCTGACCCCTAAACGACCACTATACCCATGCAAAAAATCATGTCGGTCCTTTGCTTTATGAAATATTAAAATATATATTTTACCTGGATAAAAAGTATTCCAGACTATAATCCATCTATATGTGCCAAATTTCATCCAGATCCGTTCAGTTGTTCTGGCATTATTGAGTAACAAACATTCATACATACTTACAAACTCTCACATTTATAATATTAGTGGGATAATCCCCAACCGAAAAGAGGAGGTGTCATACTATTTGCTTAAGGCCTTATAGTATGTGTCTGTTCGCATGTTTGTCTGACCGTGGCGGCGTACTTCTGAAACGAATCCTTCGATTTGAATGCGGCTTTTTATAACGCTTTTATTAGTTTCACCTGTATGTAAGTTTGTAAGTTTGTATGCATGTAATCGACCCCTTTGAGCTCGATTTTGTCCTACTTTGAACGATCAGATTTGATTCAAACTTTGCACACCTGTCAAAGGTCGATGACAATGCAATAATATGAAAAAAATAAATAAAAAAAACATGAAAAAATATTTTTAAAAAAAAACCTACTTTGAACGATCCGATTTGATTCAAACTTTGCACGCACCTGTCAAAGGTCGATGACAATGCAATAATATGAAAAAAAAAAAAAACTTAAAAGTAAAAAAAAAATTATAGTTTAAAACTAAAAAAAAACGCTTTTATAACTAATTGAACTAAAAAGTTAAAAATATAACTATAATAATCAATTGAAAAATTTATATTATTGTACAAAAAGCGTGGGGGGCTTGATTTTGATTGTTGTAAATATTTTATCAATAGTTTATTATATCTGAAGTTATTATAAAAAGCACCCCACGCTTTTTAACCGACTTCCAATCAAAAAGGAGGAGGTTCTCAATTCGGTTGTTTTTTTTTTTTTTTTTTTTTTTTTTTTTTTTTTATATTTGTTACCGCATAACTTCGTCATTTGTGAGCCGATTTGGAAAATTATTTTTTTATCTGAAAGGTACTGCTTCCAGATTGGTCCCATTTTAATTTTATTAAAATCGGTGTTGCCATTTTTTTTTTAATTTTTTTTTTAATGTTTGTAACTGCATGCCTCCGTCATTTATGAACCGATTTAGAAAATTATTTTTTTATTTGGAAGGTTATGCTTACGTCCAGATTATCCCAAACAAATTTGATTAAAATCGGTTTAGCCGTTTGACAATGAAGTCGGTTTCTCAAGTTTTTTAAACTTATAGTTATTTGTACAATAATATAAATTTTTCAATTGATTATTATAGTTTTATTTCTAACTTTTTAGTTCAATTAGTTATAAAAGCGTTTTATTTAGTTTTTTAAACTATAATTTATTTGTTAGTAAGCTACTTCTGGGATGGTTCATTTCCATATGTTTTGCAGGCATTAAAAACTTCCATTGACTTTACTAAATTAGAATATGTGTTGTGTAGGTGTAGATAGAGATCAATCCCGGCTCTAAATTTCAATTTGAAATTCTTCATCTTAAAAACTCTTCAAGCTCTATCAATGAGTCTGTCATATTAATTCTGCTATTGACTCAAGGGTTGGATTTCAACAAGATTCCTATTGGTTTATTCAACTGGGATTTCTAAGAATGTTATGTGTTGTTCAGACCATTAGGTTCAAGGTTCGTAAAAGAAAAAAACATTTTTTCAACTGGTTTTTATACTGGCACATTTTTTGTTTTATCTAATTCACACAATATTCTAAATTAACTAATATAAAAATCTACGGTTAAAGTAATGCGATTATACTGTCTTTCTCGTTTCGTTGAAGTTACACGTTCACGAAGATACCGTTTGAATACGGAGATACCCGACAGTCTGAATACGAAGTTTGTCGAAGCGCATTACTTTACGGGTCGTTTACACACATGCATGCTGCATTGGTAATTAATCAATATTTCATATCTGACAAGCCGAGCCACAAACGAGCCAACTCCTAAGAAATCTTTATAAATCGTTCAACGCATGCATGTCGAACGAGCCTTTATTTTCTATTATGTATAGGGTGTCTACGCAAAGCTAATTTAAAGGCGTCCTTAAAGTTATGCGCTTCGATTATAAGCTATCTGGAGGAGACCCGAAGCCGGAAAAACACGAAGTTTCCCGAAGCGCATAACTCTAGTCGCAGTTATTCTATTCTTCTTCATCGCTGCTGCTCTCGTCAGGTGAAAACTCGCATTCGCAAGTGATGCAACCGCAGGGCGTATTGCCTTTCATCGCGCACATCTCTGCGATAAACCTGCCGTATGTACACTCATCGGGCAGCTGGCTAACGTCGAACAGAAAGCTGTGCACTTCGTATTTACCCTGAAATAATTATACGCTTTTAAATTTGGGCAATAAAATAGCTAGGGCCAAGGGGGATCTACCTCCACAACGGGGAGTAGATCCCAGTTGGCGGTGATAGAAAAAATTTGATACGTATACACTTGCTTTTACAATATAAATAAATAAACAAATCGGACAATCCATACAACACTATCTAGCCCCAAACTAAGCAGGGCTTGTACTATGTGAACCAGATATATGATATAATACTTAAATACTTTTTTTGTAAATACATACGTAGATTACAATATAACATCTATGTTCACCACACAAATATTTGTTACATACAAGACTTACGGCGCAGAAGGCAGAGCTACTGCCAACTGAGCTGAGAGGGCAGTCTATGTATATTAAACTGTACTAAGATGTGTAATATTGATGTGATTGTGATAATGGTGCGTCCCTATGGTCAAAAGCTACTTGCGATGATCAAAGATACCTTTGCCAGTGGCAGCTCAGGTGGATCGACGCCTATGGACTTGAAGCAAGTCTTTATGTTCTCCTCCGCGAACTTATTTGCGAAGGCCACGAATGAGTCGTCTGTCATCACCAGGAACTGCTTGCAGCCGCCATCCACGTACTTGCAGATATCCATTTTTAACTAAAAACAATGGTTTTTAACACAATTTTTATGAAACAACGGGATATTTACTATGATTAAATTTTGAGTTTTCATGAAATAATTGTATAGTTGTGTAAATATTTGCAGAGCAACTGCCGTGCTATATACACGGTTTGAAACGTGGGTTTTAAGCAGAAGTTTTGAACCGTGTAGACGGGTGGCGGTTTCAAACCAAATCGCATGACGTATAAACGTCCTTGGTAGAAAGGCGTGCCCGCCAATGTTTGGGGTTGGTGTTAAAATGTGCAGACAGAAGCGTTCTGCCAAGGTCACCTTGGCATCTCATGTTAAGTGGTAACTACCGCAAATGTAATGCTTGGTAGGTCGCGCACGTTAGTAATGTGCCCTACAACGCTAGCCTTGCGTCCATCAACTTGAGGCATAGAATGTTTAGCCTCACGTGCCAGCCTAACCTAAACACAGGTATGCATGGTGATAGTACTTCCGGACCAGCCTTTCCCAAAGAGATTTACTACTACCAAGTTCTGCCCAATCCAAGTTTAATAAAGTCTTACTCCCAATCCCTCGTCCAGAGGTTCGTGCGTTGTGATTTCGCCGCTGTAGACGTAGTGCGTTCGGTTCAACATGCTTTGATGCAAGTCTATGATGATGTCGTTGATTTCTCCCTCTTTGTACGATATGTGGTAGATCTCCCATTTCCCTGGACCCTGGGAAAAGGATTAGATTGTTAACTCTCATAATCTTAACTCTACAGGGTGTTACAAAACTACCCGTGAAGCCGAAATGAGGTTAAATGGGGCCTTATAATGAGTCCATTCACAATATTATTGTTAATACAAAGTTATATTCACATGATTATATGGAAAAAACGGGTGTTTATCGCGATTACCTTTTATTATGCATAACGATAGCGTTAATTTCAAAAGTGCTGTATTCACATTTATGAATAAAAAATATAAAAACGATTATTAGATAAAATACGTAGCCTTTCTGTTAAATAATCTGGTTCCCAGACATGACAGCTTACTAGGGTTTTGGCTTTGATAATCCTACTGCCGGAAACCTGGATTTCCTCGTCTTGTATTCAATAAAATAGTGAAACTCTTAAGAAAAGATAAAAATACACATAAATCTTACAATCATAGGATCTCCTCCACCGTTACCCTGACCGAATACAACATTGCAGAGCGCGAAAGCTCCCACCAAAATGAACTTTAACATGTTTGGAACACTTTTATCATGACAATGTCCTTTTATTCAGTTCCGGGAGCTTTAATATACTGTTGACCTTCCGTGACGAAGTCTCGTAAAGATCTTATCTCGGGATGTGCGAACCTAATGGATGTTCGAAATACCCATTATTGAAGAATAGGTAGATCAGAAAATACAATAATAACAAAAACAACAACACAATAACATACTATTAAGTACTCATCTGTAATTCGACTCTAGGTTCCTAAAGTGGAATCTTTTTACTGATGCCCATAATTATTCCTGAAAAACATTATAATTGCGTTGTTTTGTAGAATGTGATTTTAGATGTTAGTAGTAGTAGAGCTCTTTGTGAAGGCTCGTCCGGGGAAGTACTACCACCATGCCTATTTCTGCAGTCAAGCAGCAACGCTGCGTTTGGGCTGAAGGGTGTGGATGACGGTGGAATTACTGGCATGTGAGGTTGAAAATCTGTATGCCTCAAGTTGATAAACGCAGGCCAGGGCACGCTCCTGACGTGCGTGACCTACGAGACAATATTCTTTTTATGCCATAGCAGGCAGATGAGCAGACGGGCCACCTGATGGAAAGTAGTCACAATAATTTGCTATAGGCAATGGTTACCGCTTAACTTCAGGTGCGCCAATAAAGTAGGGTTTTCATTGCGCATCTGACTATAGAAATATTTTAATTCGACGGATAGCTAATGCAATTTTTTCCACGTAATGTAATAATTTGTCGGACATCGTATATTTATTCATAGTTTCTTTGCAGACTCATGAATTGTGCGTTGCAATCGGCGACAGCGATCGACGAGCATTCCATAGCGGCCGCCATGTTGCCACTTGCCACTGCCTACTGCCGGAAACTGTGCACGGGAGTTATACAGTACGCTTACATGTGCATACAGGTTGGTTATCACTTACTCTCTCTTTCTCCCTTTGTCTTTCTCACTTTATTGGTCATAAAAGTAGTAGTAGAGCTCTTTGTGTGTGGCTCGTGCGGGCCTATTTCTACCGTGAAGTAGAATTGCTGTTACGGTTTGAAGGGTGTGAGTGCCGGGGAAATTGACAAGTGAGGCTGAAAATCTGTATGCCTCAAGTTGATGGACGCAGGGCGGTGTGCACAACTCACTTGCAAACAAAAGAAATAAAGAAAAATCATTTATTCATCCACCATAATTCTATACCTTAAAAAATAAACATAAAAAAGAAGCAGAAAACTTAAAATATTACAAAAATACATAAAAATAATATTCGCACCCTAAAAGTGGTGGTGAAAAGGCCTACAGTTCAGCATATGCTACAAATGTTAACATACAGTAGCGCTGGTCTTCCACTGAGACCTGCGTTGACTTCACGGACATCTAGATTGAGTCAGAGTAGCCGTACATTGTATACATATTAATGAGAACAGTAGTAGTAGCCGAGAAGTACTGTCAAACCATTCCTAATTATATAACTCCATGCAAGTAGAAGTGACAAAGACGTGTGCCGATGCTGGCTTCAGATAAAGTAGAATAAGGTAGAAAGATGACTTAATCATAAGATGATGCAATTCTAATTCCTATGTTTGCAACTAGGAGCACCAGGTGTGGACGAGTCAACAGTTCTGGGAGGCAGCTTACTACTCGGACGTGCAGCGGGATATCAAGGCGCTGTACCTGCCTAGCCCCACGCACCAGCGGGTACCTAGCCCTCGGTAATTCTAAAACACCAGTACAGTCATCTATGTATACCATATTATGGTGGTTTTTTTGAGAAGGGTGTTGATGGCCTAGTCCGAAACCGAGTTAGAGAAAAGTCGTGAAAGGAGTCATGCTCTCGTTTTATAAGAAAAGAATAACTGCATATTCATCGCTTTCAAAAATCTTTTTCTGTTGACGGAAATGAGCCAATGGATAGCATTGCTGATAACGATCAATCTTTCGAAATAGATGTTTTACTAAAAATGAATGGAAATAGCAAATCTTCGCTATTTACTTCTACTCGTAATATCTAAATTATACCTAACTAATACTTACTACTACTACTACTACTAATAAGTTGCTCAAAATAATTTCCATTGACTCCAAATGCATAAAAATAAATATGCATTTATTGTTTTCTGACAAATCGAGGGCATGACTTTGACGACTTTTCCCTAACTCTCGTGGTATTGGACTTGGCCATGACTGTCCTTCTCAAAAAACCACCCTGTATATTTGGTTCATTTCTTAGGCGATAAAATAGTTGATAACTAAATTTGCTCGCCTGCTATAGGACCAGTGCCTATCCGTGTCATTGCCCGGTGATAAAATAATGATGTTTATTAATTTGTTTCTAGAGACGACGAAGAATACATGTCGTTACTGAAAGCGCAAGAACCCAGCGCGCTTGAAATTGCCGCGGAGCAGATGAGATTATGGCCTAGTCTACCTCAAGGTACTAATAAAAAAATTTCAAAAAAATAAATATAACCGACTTCAAAAAATACTTGCACTAAAAAGCGAAAAATAAGAATAGTAAACAGATTTAGTTTGTAAGTATTTATTAAGATATGTTTTTTTTGTTCAGATAAACAGCGTGAGCTGATAGCACAAGAGCAATCGACGCTGTACAGCCAGGCGATACATTACGCCAATCGAATGGTGTACCTCCTACTACCCCTCGATGGTGCGGGGCGGCGCGCGGAAGCGAGAGGGGACGATGCGGATAGAGCTAGCAATAGTATTACTAACAGGTGGGAAGGATGCACTTTTGTCGACTACCCTCGCCGTGCCTTTCGTTTTAGGTTCTCTGTAATTTTGTCGATTACCCTCAAATCCTTTTAAACTTACACTTTTTTAAACTATCAACTAAACTGTTTGATTGTTTAAAAAAGGTTTAAGGTTTAAAAAAGGTTGGTCCTAAATATTCTTGGTATTTTTCTATATTTTTATCCCGGGACGCATCCTCCCGCAAATAATGGCACAAGTGAAAAAGTTGCATAGTTCGGGTTTGTGTTTATAATAATAATAATTTTAAGGGTGTTTATAATAATTATATTATAGTGGCTATATTAAAATCTTAAAAGTAGAAAGCCTACCTATGTGCGAGGCCTTAGTGGACTGTAAACGAGCTTTTTACTGCCATAAGCTTCCTTCAGGCTTAGACGCCCAAGCTTACGAATAAATGATTTTGTCTCAAATTCTAATACTTATTTCTTTATTCAATAATATCACAAGGATCACTTTGAAACGTCTTAAAGCTAGGTGTGTATCGGTGTGACCAAGCCTTGAAAAACATGCAACAAACTACGGTTTGGTTCCTACCGTTTTCTTTGTATGACAGACATTTTGGTTTTCAGTGTGGCTGAATCTGACAGCGTGGACGCAGAATCGGGGTTCGAAGAAGCGGATCCCGGCGAGGCGGGCAATAACGTCATCAAGATGGTGTCACGATTTGTAGATAAGGTTAGTTATGACAAATTTCTGCCGTTAAGATCGCGGGAAGTCGGTGAATGGAAAGGGCTCAGATTCGTTCTTCCTGGATATGTGTAGGAGACCTATGTCCAGCAGTGGACATTTTCAGGATGATGATGATGACTGTGGAGTAGAAAACACTTCTGCCTGGCTTTTCTTCCATGGATGGATTAGAAATGTTTGTATTCAAAATAGGCCAAAGTGCATATCAACACAGTTGCAATTAAATCAAAGTTGGGTCAATTTGAAGCCGGGTATTTTAAACCGTTTTTTTTTAATTAAGAGGCTCAATTCGGTTGTTTTAAATGTTTGTTATTACATAGCTTCGTTATTTATGAATCGGTTTGTTTTTTTTTAATCTTAAATTCTAATACTTCCAGATTGGTCCCATATAAATCCATCAAAATCTATTGGCTATGAAGTCTGTTTCTCGTCTTTCTAAAATTATATTATAATGTTAAATCAACCAGGACAAAGCAATGTGACGACTAAAAGCATTTTTTTTTTTAATTTTTATGCGAGATTATTATTGATCCCTCGACGAGGCTATTTCTCACGAGGCTTTTTTCTGTTTCTTTTCTTCTGTTCATTGTTGTGCGTTTTAGGTGTGTACGGAAGGTGGCGTGACGGCGGACCAAGTGCGCTGTCTCCATCAGATGATCCCAGGCGTGGTGCATATGCATCTAGAGACGCTGGATGCCGTCGCAAGGGAGAGTCGGAGATTACCACCAGTTCAGAAGGTACCTATAGTATAGCGGCACATAACTTTAGCGCTGAGCGATACGCGGAGGGGATAGCTGCGCATGCGTCGTATGGATGTGTGGATGTGTGCAGAGTGTCCTATTGGTACAGAGAGCGGAGTGCGACTGGAGAGCCAATCAGCGCTACGCACGCCCGCTCTTCATTCCGCGAGCCCCCCTCAGGTACCTTATTTTTGACTTCTGCGCAATAACAGTCAGCGCTAAAGTTATGTGCCGCTACCTATAGTAGGCAACAAACATTGCACATCGGCTAATTTCGGCTTCATAGAGTGGAGTGTGCGTCAGAAAGAGATAGAAAGCAGAAAAGCCGATTTGCAATATTTATTGTCTACAACCGTACCTTCTTTTCCCCTATTTTATTCGATTCTAAGTTCTTCTTAGAATCGTGTCGCAGGTGTAGTGAAAGGACTTTAAGTGCTCCTTAAAAAGGCTCCTTTCGTGCACTTGACACATGTCATGTTTGTCCAGTGTGGTGAAAGGATAAGTAAGAAACAAATTTGTTGCAGCCTCGAATAGTCGCTCCAGCATTAGTCCCTGGCGAAGCGGTTTCGGCACCGGCGTTACGGGCCTACCTCGTCAGCGACGGAAGACAAACCCCGCTTCTACCAGCAGAGGGCGCTTTATTCCTCACCAATTACCGACTTGTGTTCAAAGGCACGCCTACAGACCCCTACGGTAAGACATAGCCTGAACTAGATGCTATATTTAAGGCACACTGCTTACTTTGTCAGTGACGGCTGATAAACGCCGCTTTTACCAGCAGAAGGCGCTATATTCCTCACCATCTATGCACTAGTATTTAAAGGCACGCCTGCAGACCCTTACGGTAAGGCATAGACTCGCGTATAGTCTAATCTAGAGTCTAACCTAGACGCTAGATTAAAGCAGACAACTTTTCTTAGAAAGGTTTACTTATAGCACTGACAGGTTTTTAGGGATTAGACATTTACAATCATAGTAATCTCGTTTGAGAGCAAAATCGTCCCGGAAATGTATAGGGAAGGTCTTTGTCCAGCAGTTCTTCAAAGTAATGATGATGGTCCCACCTCTAATTTCACACCTTAGTACACGTATAATTTTAAGTGACGTCATCATCATGTATATTTCTATGTGTACAATAAAGAATAAAGGATGGTGAAGAAATTATAAGTAAAGTGTACATTTGTCTGCAGCGTGCGAGCAGACAGTAGTCCGTTCGTTCCCGCTGTGTTCGTTGACGCGTGAGAAAGCTGTCCGCACACATTACCTGCCGCATCTAGAACAGTCGCTGCAAGATGGATTGCAACTGCGATCGGCTACATTCCAGCTTATCAAGGTATACCTAACACAACTGCGTACAGAACATATTTAAACAGCTCAGAATCAGAGAGCGAAGACTGTTCAGTGTTCATGTATAGTAGGAACAGTGATGGGACTAAGACTGTACCTTGCGGAGCACCAAAGTCACTTTCTAAATAGTTACTGTATTGATTTTCTAGTTTAAATCGCTGTTTGCAGCACTTAGATGTCATTGAAGCTTCGCTAGTGACGTAACTCGCTTACCCATTATTATAATTTTTTATAGAATGGATCTAGATACAGTGTTGAAAGCTTTTGTTAAATCTAGGAAGACTCCATTGATCTGACTTATTTGTAACATAATCATTACCACTAGGTTACATTAGCAGTGTCAGCACTAACTTTAAGCAATGTCGCACAACTTAGTAATGCTTGTAAGTAAGGCCATTTGTGTATAATCACAGAAAACTGAATAGCATTCGTGTTGTGCCAGGTGGCGTTAGACGAGGAAGTGAGCAGCGAATGCCTGGAGACGTTCCGCAAGCAAGTGGCGCGCCTGCGTCATCCGGAGCACCCCTCCCTCCACTACGCGCTCGCCCCGCGCGCGCTGCCGCCGCCCTCGCATCACCAGCACAAACATCACACGCTCAAGTATACAGTCTATTCTATCCTTCTTCTCGTTTAGTAGCCCTTGGTGGTCCCGGCAAAGAATAGGACCAAATACATAAAATACGAACTGTACGCGACACTAAATCATATACTAAAGGAACATCATCATCAACAGCCTGAAGAATTCCACTGCTGGACCTAAGAGTTGCCATAGTCATCACGCCTGGCAGGTGGATTGGTGACCGCAATGTTTGTACTGTGTATTTAGGAAACGCTACCCAGGTTACAACCCTTATCTCATCTTCCGACCTCCACGGAAGGTAATCCTGGGCTTTTATTCCATGCCAAGACTACCTGATATCAAGATTGGTCAATAACAGAGTTTAATTTACAATGTTTTCATCACAGAGGTTTTGCAAAGAAGACTTTGTTGAAGACTGCTCGGAAAGCGGGCCTAAAGCCGAAACCGTCCAAACGTCAGAAGTACGTCCTGCCATCAGCTGACGCGAGGTCGCTGACCTCTCCGCCTCTCATGTCTTCCTTGTCTGCTGACACTCTTTCACGTAAGTATTAGCTATCCTTAGAATGACAGGTGCTGTGCAGATCAGAACGTTTGTTTATATAAATTAAGAAGACGGTAGGCCCGAGAACGCATCCTTTAGAAACTCTACAATAGATTTATCCCTTTTTACTTAGAAAACTATCAATTTACAAGTATTTAAGAGTTGAAGTGATTCGTGAGATATCTCGGTAAACACATCTAGAACAGCGCCTCTAATGCCGATCTATTCCAGTTTGTTGAACTAAATAGGGATTGTCACGATGTCAAAAGCTGTAGCTAAGTCTAAAAAAATACCAAGGGGTTTTTGGTATCTTTTAAACGCCATGTAGAACTTAACATCTGAACCACTTTTATAGTAGTCGGGAGTTTTTTCAGTATCAATATATACATTGAGTTGTTTTGTGATGTTCCAGTAGAAGAGTTAGAGCTGGGCGGTATCGGCGGCGAGAACGCAGAGCCGCCCGCTGCGCGCACGCTGGAACGCGTCCGAGAACGCATCTACGCACGCGACTGGACGCGGCTAGGACTCGCTTCACCGCCCTTTCGACTCGCGCATGCTAATGCTGTCTATACTCTGTGTCGGAGGTATGTACCATATAAGACCTTATTTTAGGTTTAATAGAGTGAAACTTGTGTCAAGTTTGTAAAACTTTTCAAAATGGTTCCTATAATTTACTGAATAAAAAACTCTTAGATTTTTGTCGATCATGATCGTTTCATATTTTCGTTTTTCAGTTACCCGGCAGTTATTCCAGTACCTGAAAGCATCGGTGATGAATCCTTACGGCGGATATCACGATGTTACCGGCAGGTAAGTTAAACATGAGTTCTAACTAGGACATTATGGCTGGGGTCCTGTAGTAACCCATTTATGGCCCTACGATATAGGGCCTATATCGTAATCTATATACACGAGGTCTAATAATAATACAAAAGCTGGCCGAATTAATTTGACATTTGGCTTGGAACTGGATTATAAAGTCCGCGCAAGATAAATCTGCGCGTAACAGATGGTGGAAAACATTAATAAAATGGGCTGGAAATATATCTTCCGATCACAAACTACAATGGGGAAATCGATTCTTGCATTGCGTTTAATGCAAGTTTATATGTGATTGGGAGATTTTTACAATTTCCATCATCTGTCACGCGCAAATGTATCTTGCGCAGGCTCTATAAAAACACGATACGTCATTCACTCATGATGAAAGTTTTTCCACTCAGGGAAGATTGCCGGTCATTACGTGGAGGCATTCTAGGACCCACGCACTTCTAGTCAGGTAAGTTCAGTTCAATTCAATTTATTTAATGGCAGATAACGATAATTAAGTACTTACTACACTAAAGATAATATTTTTATAAGTAAGCTTTTTTCTTGATTTCGATGCATCTCTGTCTTAATAATGCTAAGGCACAAACATCTTAAGAAAATATCTAACTTAATAACATTAAACGAGTATTTTTGTATTTATTTTGATGGAAAGATTAGTTTTTTTTTAATTTGTTTCGCTCCACTGCAAGGTAAAGGCATTCGATTTTATTAGTAAAGTGAATTGCCTTCCGATCCTAAGGTGGTGGGTTCTAATCCAGTCGTGAACCAATGATTTTTTCTGCCCAAAAATGTATGTACACTATGCCAGTGCTCTCAAACGGTGAAGGAAAACATTGGGAGGAAACCGGCATGTCGTAGAATTTAAAAATTTCGCAAATAAGTATCAAGTGCACGAAAGGCCTCTTTGAGGCGCACTTAAAATCCTTTCACCACACTCTGTTTAAAAGAATCAGTGACACGATAAGAAGAAGAAGTAAAGTGAATTATTTATCATAGATCAGCGGCGTCGCACCATAAAGGCGTGATGGGGATGCTGAAATCCACCCACCAGAACCCTGCCTCCGCGCAGAGCGGGACAGAAACCACATCTAGCTTAGAACAGGTAACTTATCTGATTATCTACTAATAGATGTAAGGTTTGGACGTGCCTCTGACTATCCCCCCTTAGACGATGTGCATCTGATATCAATATATTAAAAATATACTTCTTCCGTATATCGTGGAACTAAAGTAAAGCTGGGGTGAAACTGCAAAGAGATGTTTTTATACCACTATTTAATTAGAAGAAAAGAAAGAAAAACATTTGATTGACCTTATGAATTAATTACATTAATATTGGCGTCTTAAACAAAATACATTAAAAAAACAAGATAATTAAAAACAAAAAGCCATACAAGCTAAATAAACAATAAGAAACAAGCAAGAAGGCATAATTAAGCCTTAGAATATAGAAAGGGGTTATTGTAGGGTTTCCCATCGTAAAAACTCTGCTTAGTTTGGTTCTAGATAATGTTGTGTTGATTGTCCACAATATTAATAATTTATTTTAAATTCTAATAAAAAATATAAAAACGCAATTTTCAAGTGGTTTGTCTTGAATTGTGTACAGGAACGGTTACTAGCGACGCTAGTAGCTTGCACGCCGTCCCGCGCCAGTCGAGGGGAGTTGGAAGACTCCAGCTTGAGCCTCGACTCGCTACTGCTGTGCTGCGAAGACCAGCATCATCATACGCCATTGCTGACCAAGGCGGCCGGCACACTCGGGTGAGAATTGTGTATTGTTACCTCATCAAGAAGCTTCGTGATTTGGTATTCGTGCCTTTTTATGTGTTGTTTTTGCACCAGCAGGCGAATCTTTCAAAAATCTTTTAGGTTTGAAGGAAATGGACTGGAATGATGTTTAAATGTTTATATGCCTTTAGGCTGACCTAGTGGAACTAATCTAGATTTAATTACTTACACTTTGTACCTAGGTTCATAGACAATAATATCTTTTATCTTTATATTTTATGTTTTTTTTTTAAAAATACACCCTATATCAATCAATGTATCTGTATGTCTGTATCAGTTGCTGGAAAGACACTAAGACTTTTCCGTCAAAAGTAAATGATTATTGAAAATAAAATATGACAATTTTTATGAAACGACGGGATATTTACCATGATTAATTTTTTCTGAGTTGACTTCCGATATTTCGGCACAGTTGCATGCACCATGATCACGGATGATGAGTTCATGCACTATGATCACGGATGATGAGTTCATCCGTGATCATGGTGCATGCAACTGTGCCGAAATATCGGAAGTCAACTCAGAAAAAAATAATCATGGTAAATATCCCGTCGTTTCATAAAAATTGTGTTAAAAACCATGATAGTTTCAAAAGTTATAAAAAAATATGAATTTATGGTTTTTTTAAAAAACCTATAAGAACCAAGCCATCAATTCTTGCCTTTTCTTCTGGGCTTGGTCGTGTGCTTTATCAAACTTGTCCTTGTTATTCAAGTAAAGGCCTGCGCACATCTAGTTCGCTGGCGTCGGCAATCAGTGAAACGCTGTCAAATTTGACAGCGATATTTGACAGCGTTTCACTGATCGCTACCACCAGCGGCCTAGGTGTGTTCGGGCCTTAAATAATCATTTTTGACTTTTGACATTGAAGTTAAATGATCTCTGACAAGTAACTTGTATTACAGTGTGTTGGGTAGAAACAGCGGCGGTAAGGGCGGCGCGAACCTAGCCGCCAGTCGTCACTTCGGTCGCTGGGGCTCGCTGAAGGACCGCCAGTGCCGGCAACCCTCGCACCTGGAGCTCTACCAGCCGAGGCAGAGGCTTTCCACCGCTGACGTCGACTCTGGTGAGCACACATCGAGCTGAACTAAAACCCCACCTGTCCATTAACTATAAGCTAACCTAGCCGCCAGTCGTCACTTCGGTCGTTGGGGCTCGCTGAAGGACTTAGGGTCCGTTCACACAGACCGGTTTGGAGAGGAGAGCAGATTTTTATCACGTTTGAAAACAGAGTTTTTAGTATTTGTAGTAAGGTAACAAAGAAATTTTAAAACATACTTAACAAAAACATTATCAAAAACTCCAGTAAGTACCTACATACTTACAAAAAATAATAACAAATTATAATATTGCACACAATAATTGCACCAAAGAATTAAACATTTTATCCTGAAGATATTCAAACATTATAAAAGAGCTTCAATATCTGCCTCACAATATTTGAGCGTAATTTTTACTGTTCAGTATCAGGCGAGGGCGTGTCCCGTCGTGCGGCGCTGTACATAGTATGCGACAAGGGCAGCAGCGGAGCCCTACCCGCTGGCTGCGAGACCCTGCCCGTGGAGTACCCTGAGGGACGCGCAGCCAGACATGCCTTCAAGAAACTCATGCGAGCCGCCGTGCCATCGGCGCCGCCCGCGCCTGACCAGCCCCACTTCCTCAGGTACATAACCTTTCACCACTGTGGATCTAAAGAACTAGAAAGACACGAAGAAGGTGCAATAATGGTCTTTGCCATTTGAAAAGAGCCAGTTGTGTCAGTGCCAGTTTCATCGTACGATGAAATCGCATCGCACCATCGCGCGATCGATGGCCAATTAGGACGACGCCTAAGGCTTTATGTTAATTCCAGATTGATAGAAGAGTCAGGGTGGCTGTGGCAGCTGAGACAGTTATTCCAGCTGTCGGGCGCGGTCGTTGACCTGCTGGATCTGCAGGGTTCTTCCGTGCTCTTGTCTCTGGAAGACGGCTGGGATGTTACTGCACAGGTAAACATCATATTCTAGCTTATGCCCATGACATGGACATTGACGCAACGGGATAGAGAACTACTGGAAGCTTTCGAAATGCGATGCTGGCGGAGAATGGAGAAAATTTGTTGGACTGAAAAAGTTAAGAACGAAGAGGTCTTAGAGCGAGTAAAGGAGAAGAGACGATACAAAATCGAAAACCAAAAATGTTTGGACATCTTCTACGACATGACAGCTACATAAAAAACATAATTGAAGGAAAGGTTGAAGGAAAATGGTGAAGAATAACCAACAGGTGTTTGTTCCAGATATCCTCGCTAGCCCAGCTGTGCCTGGAGCCGTACTACCGCACGCTGGAGGGGTTCCGTATCCTGGTGGAGAAGGAGTGGTTGGCGCTGGGACACAAGTTCGCACAGCGCTCCAACATCGGAGCCACGCCGCAGCAGGGGTATACCCCCACATTCCTCATGTTCCTCGACTGTGTGCATCAGGTACTAATGTACAAGAGATTCTAGCCAAATAGCCCCCCTTTATTTACAAGCGTTTCTTAATTCTTCAAATACCACGATCCCAATAGAATTTTAATTGTTCCTGCCACCATACAGAGCCAGCGGGTTTCAACTTGTTAAAAGATAATCAGCGTTGACTGGCCTCTCAGCTTAATTGGTAGTAGCTCTGCCTTCTGAGCCGTAGGTCGTGAGTTCGATTCCCCACCGAGAACAAACATTTGTGTGGTGAAAACAGATGTTTGTTCTCTGTCTGGGTGTTATATTGTACTCTAAGTATGTATATTACAAAAAAAGGTATTTATTTATTGCTTTCATGTACAAATAATGGTACAGTAGGTTGTATTAAGTATGATATCTGGTTCCCATCATACAAGTTCTGCTTAGTTTGGGGTCGGATAGTCCTGAGCGAATTGGCCATATTATATATTTATTTATATTTTTTGATATAGTTGAAAGCATTAATCGACATGTTATTGTTACAGCTCCTAAAACAGTTCCCGCTCGCGTTCGAGTTCAACGACTACTACCTCCGCTTCGTGGCTTACCACGCCGTGTCGTGTCGCTTCCGCACGTTCCTGCTGGACAGCGAGTGCCTCCGCGCCGAGCTCGGCCTGACCGCCGCCGACGACAAGCGAGCCGATACTAACCGCCTGGTGAGTCGCGGCTGACTACAGCGCCATCTAGTTACCGACACTAGTACTAAGTACTGCTGGACAGCGAGTGCCTCCGCGCCGAGCTCGGCCTGACCGCCGCCGACGACAAGCGAGCCGATACTAACCGCCTGGTGAGTCGCGGCAGACTACAGCGCCATCTAGTTACCGACACTAGTACTAAGTACTGCTGGACAGCGAGTGCCTCCGCGCCGAGCTCGGCCTGACCGCCGCCGACGACAAGCGAGCCGATACTAACCGCCTGGTGAGTCGCGGCAGACTACAGCGCCATCTAGTTACCGACACTAGTACTAAGTACTGCTGGACAGCGAGTGCCTCCGCGCCGAGCTCGGCCTGACCGCCGCCGACGACAAGCGAGCCGATACTAACCGCCTGGTGAGTCGCGGCTGACTACAGCGCCATCTAGTTACCGACACTAGTACTAAGTACTGGTGGACAGCCAGTGCTTGCGAGCCTATACTAACTGCCTGGTGAATCGCGGCTAAGTTCAGTGCCATCTAGTTACCAACACTAGTACTAGGAACTTGCGAAACAGAAGTTGCAATTGGAGTAAAATAACATTTTAAAGTCCTGGCGTGGGCTCTATAGTTCCATGAAACATTTCATTTTAGATCTCTGGGCCCTAGTTTCGAAGATTTTTGGAAACATCTACCTTTTTGGTAAGTATCCAGTTCAATCTGTTCTAGTAAAAGTCAAGTCAAAAGTATGTTTATTCAGTAGTGTGATTATATCACAAGGATCACTTTGAAACGTCCTAAAGCTAGGTGAGTCTAGGTGCCAGTTCCACGCGACCAAGCCTTGAAGAACAGGCAACTAACTACGGCTTGGTTCCTACCATTTTTTTATGATCCTTTCACGAAACAAAAATTAAAATAGTTGTGAAGTTCCAGTGTGGTGCCACTACACCTTAGTGACAAGTAGGCATAATGTGTAATGTATTGGTGATGTAATTACAGGGTGTAGAAACAGGTGCGGGTTCAGAGGAAGACGTGGGCGGTGCCATGTGCTACGGCTCCATGTCACGCGCGCCGCCCGTGGGGCACTCGCTGTTCGACTACATCGACAAGCAGCATCAGAAGGCACCCATCTTCTACAACTTCTTGTATACGCCGGATCTGGATAATCCGGTAAGTCGGCACAACATGTCTTCCTCCTCCATTCCTCTCTGTCAGCCATCATCTCTGCATTCACCCCTCTATTCTCTTTTCTCTTCACTCCTAATACTCCACTAATACATTAATATGTTTCCAGGTGCTCCGTCCAGTGTCGTCCATCTGTTCCCTGGAGGTGTGGCAGTACTACTGTCACGAGGAGCTCTCGCATGGTGCGCCCTACGACCTGGAGGCGCTGGCTCCCGCCACGCAGGACCTGGACCGCGCCTCCAGGACCAGTCTCCATGCTGGGTCAGTACGCCGATACTATACCTCCGAGTCCAGTGTCGTCCATCTGTTTTCTGGAGGTACCTCCAGAAGTTTCCTTCTAGTTTCAAATCCGCCAAGATCCATCAGCCGTATTGAACAAGTTCGAAATATTAATGGTATTTTGAAGACCTGCTATTCTGCGCGGTGATGGAGCCAGCTACTCGAAGCCAAAGTCAAAAGCTAGGTGAGTCTAGGTGCCAGTTCCACGTGACCAAGGAAAGAAGAACACTCAACAAACTACGGTCTTCTACTACGGTCGTGGACACGCTTCCGAATTCTAATCCAATATCTGACAAGAAAAGCTGAGTCGGGGCCTATTTGGCTTAATCTTTGTACCATTTAGCACGGGACGTGACTGGCTGGGGCCCAGTTTTGTTGGTTTTGGTAGGTGTTGTACCTACATTTGTTTGTTTGCCTTCAGCTGTCCGTTCTGTGTAGGTTTTTTACTGTATTTGACACTAATTATAATGTCTTTGAGTGAAATTAATTTATTTTCTATCTTTCTTTCTAAGTGTTTATGTTTCCAGATACGACAGCATATCCCGATGCATGCCTGATGCGTTCAGCGGACTGCTGGAGAGGATCCGGCAGCTGGAGCTGGAGTTGGGCCACTTGCCGCAGAAGTGGAGGGTGCGATGGGACCAGCTCGAACTGCCCAACACCCTGGAACTACAGGTTAGTTCTGGATCCTCAAGATCCTCAAGGGCCTTTATAGCTACTATAGTAAATGATGAATGTTGTTATTACAGCGCAACTCGTCGATGTCATCGGGCGTGGTCCGTCGCGCATCCCTGGCTTGCCACAAGCGCGGCACCATCGAGCTCCTGGCGCGGGGGCGCGCGGCGGCGGCTCCCCCCGCGCCCCCCGCCGCGCCCCCCGCGCCCCCCGCCCCCGCCGCGCCGCACCACCGCTGGGCCCCCGCCGCGCCGCCCGCGCCCGCCACCTGCGACCACTGTCAGGACCTGCTGTGGGGACCACTCAAGGTAATCCATCCACCATTTTGTACCTGTAAACATTGATAACTGTTTTTTTACCTGTCAAGGGGGGGTAGACTAGTTTTTTGGAATCCCGTGTTCACGTCAATACAACAAACCTCTTCAAAAATTAAAAAAAAATTTGAAGTCCATGTAAGTAAGTAGGTGATGCGTTTTTCGCGCAAAACAAATCCGCAGGCGGGTTTTATTTGTTTTGTTTGATTATGACTTGTGGGTGATCTTCTTCTTCTTAATTTTAAGAGCTTAGCTCTTGTCGGGGTTTTGATGCAGTTTTCTCCAATTAAGTATTTTGAATGCGGTCTCCTAGACTTTTTCTTTTATCTGGCTCATGTAAGTTATTGTTGGCCTTCCTCTTCCCCGTTTCCCTTCAACCTTTCCTTCAATGATGTTCTTTATGTAGTTGTCATGTCGTAGAAGATGTCCAAACATTTTTCCTCTCCTTGTGGGTGATCCTGGTTACAAAATGTATGTTGATCGTTACAGAGCGGAGTCCGATGCGTGGACTGTGGCGCGGCGTGCCACGACCGATGCGCGGAGGTGTTCCCTCTCGCTTGCACCAAGTACAAGGCACCCGCGCCAGACAGGGAGAGAGAACATCGACCCGCCGTCACCAGTAGTAAGTTAACGTCTTACAAAATATCTTACAAAATACCCCGTAAAAATATAAAAATGGGGGAAGGCTTTTGCCCAACAGTGAACAGTGTTACTGGCCTCTCAGCTTAGTTGGTAGTAGCTCTGCCTTTTGAGCCGTAGGTCGTGGGTTTGATCCCCACCGAGAACAAATATTTGTGTGGTGAACACAGATGTTTGTTCTCTCTCTATTAATCTAAGTATGTATTTACAAAAAAATGAATATAAGTATTAAATCAGCTATCTGGTTCCCATACTACAAGCTCTGCTTAGTTAGGGGCTAGATAGTGTTGTGTGGATTGTCTATAATATTTATTTCACCTGTTGAAATCCGCTGGCTCCGTATGGATTCAGGAACAATTAAAATTCTATTGAATCTGGGATCGTGGTATTTGAAGGGTCATCATCAAAAAAGTTAATATTTTTGTAATCTAATGTGAAATAATTTCCTTAGGTGTAGGCACGCTACAGTCCTCATCTCAGCAGTACTACGAACAGTTCTCATCGAACGTGGCCGAGAACCGAACCCACGAGGGGCACCTCTACAAGCGAGGGGCGCTGCTCAAAGGGTGGAAACAACGGTAAATATGCACCGATTACATTGTTAAAAAGAAGAGGGTTATTGCTCAAAGTAGTTCTTAGTAGTGTGTAGCCCTTCTACAGGGTGCTGATTATGATAATATTAGCATTGCACTTTCTTATTATTTTTTAAACTAGTTGTCTCAATGCTTTTTTTGTGAAAAATTAATGCATTTAATTTTGTTTATCTCAATTATTGAAGACTTTTAGTTTAGGGCAACAAAAGAGACGGATGGAAAAAAGGTACAGTATGTGGCAGAGATGCGAATGTTGCGATGTATGTGTGGAGTGACAAGAATGATACGGAATAAGTATATCAGGGGAAATTTGAAAGTAGCGCCAGTGACAGAAAAATTGAGGAGCAATAGGTTGGCGTGGTACGGGCATGTCTTGAGGGAAAGTCATGTGACTAGGAGAGTGATGAGTATGGATGTGGATGGATATGTGGGCAGAGGTAGACCAAAGAAAACATGGATGAACTGTGTGAAAGATGACATGGATAAGAGAGGGTGTAATGCAGAGATGACAGCTGACAGAGGGGAATGGAGGAGGAAGGCATGTTGTGCCGACCACACATAAAGTGAGATAAGGGCAGGAAGAAGATTGATGTCTTTTAGTTTAGTTATTAGTCCCAGTCAGAGGCCTTCAGATGGTCTATAATTGTCATTGGAGTAGCCTTTAGCTATTTTATACTAACTGACAAAAAAATGGTGCCTTGCAGTTGGTTCGTGCTGGATTCTATAAAGCATCAGCTGCGATATTACGACGCCATGGAAGACTCGCATTGTAAAGGATTTATTGGTAAGAATACTATATTTATTTTAAATAAAAGACGGTTTCTTATTTCAATTTCGTTTATTCATTACATTATCACATTGACTGTCTAGACATGTCCAAATGTCGAAGTCCAAATAAAATTACATAATACTCCTTCGCTTAAGTTGGCATATAATTTGTACTAACTGTTTTCCAGATTTAAATTTGATAATACTTATTTGGCATCTAATGTGTACTAATTTAATTGCTTTCCAGACTTAGCGGAAGTGATAACAGTGACACAGGCGGCCGCCGCTCCCGGCCCGCCCAAGAAATGTGACGACAGATCCTTCTTTGACGTGAGTTCCTAAATACTACTGTACCCGTAGTCTGAGTTCTACTCGATCAGTTTGAGCAGATCGTTTCGCCTACGTGTCTCTTTCTTTTGTAAAGAGAGAGACACGTAGGCGAAATAATTTGTTCAAACTGATCAAGTAAAACTACGACTTACTTTCCTCTTGTTAAGATAGGATGTATAAAATACCCCGAAAATCTATCATCAGCGTCAATCCATTTATCGGCCCAGTTAGTATCCTTCGGCGCTGTTAGCCGTGGGTTCGATCTCCACCAACCAACTGAGCTGACAGACCAGTCAGAATATAACAGAAGGTCGTCAATTCTGTTAATGCATGATCAAAAAGGATTTTTGTATTTTCAGTTACGCACGAGTCGACGCACGTACAACTTCTGCGCGAGCGACGCCAACGCTGCGCAGGAGTGGATCGAGAAACTGCAGGCCTGTCTGCAGTGAGCCCAGGCCACGCCCGTGCCCTACATAGCACCACACTTGTGCCCTACAAAGCGCCACAAGGATAGATAGTTAATCAAATCAATGTGTATGCCACGTTAACATTGCTTACGCGTTTAAAAAATTGCTTGACGTGCGAACTTGTATCAATTGTGAAGAATTCGAATCGATAGCGACCTGAGCCAGATATTCAAATTCAACTTTAGATTTATAATTGATAATCGTGCTCAAAATATTACTGTTTGACAATCTAATATTGGCACTAAGGTTTGAGAGTCATGCCAGAGCTTCTGAGGCCCGTGTTCTAAAACTATGCTCAAATAAATCGAAATAGTTTTTGTTAGTTTTATTTTGAGTCTAGTTTTGAATATTGTGTCTGTACCTAGATCTCGAGCGTACACATGCACTGTAATTCCAGTGCACACTCATTATAATTTATCCTAGAATAGTACATTAATATCTATAGATTACTGTTACGTTGGATGTTTGTAAATAATTTATCTTAATTGTTGTGTAAAGAATTTCGTTCCATTATGACTATGTAACGTTTGTTTTAAATAAGGAATACTGCAGAATTCCATAGCGTGTTAGAAGCCGGACACCTAGCTATAAATGTTATTTTTTTAAATGGGTATCTGCTATGAGCCCAAATTTATTGTTACATACTCATTTATTATGTAAATAAGTACATGACGTGCATAGCTTCGATGTGTGTTGTCGCAGTTCACATAATTTTATATTATTTATCTACTGTGTACGTAGTTTGTTGTTGTAAATAAATATTATTTTAACTTTGCGTATTGCATTTAATCTGTGGCTTGGTATGGATGTTGTGTCGAACAGACAGTATGTATTGATGTTGTAATAGACGCACGCGCAGATGTTTGTGCCAAATGCACGGAGTGCACTTACGCGTTTGCTCACGTACATACTCAGAAACTTAATCAAAACTGGCCGATAAATTGCTCTCTATGATTTTTATGATTCAATTGACTTTGGCAAGATTATGAAGATGATAAATATATCGAATGATTTTAAATCCCATTTCTTATAACATGCACACACTTAAATGAGTTAGACATTCTCTCATCACTTCGAATAATTATGTAACAATTCAACGTTTTGTTAAATTAACTGACGCAAAATGCAGTTTTGCTAATAAAAGAAAACACATTTATTTGACATACGTACAGATAATGGTAGTTAAAATATGTGAAATAGGCCCTGACTCAGCTTTTTGCTGCTTGAAAAGGCATTATCTACCATGCAGCGCTGGTTTAATACAAGATAAATTCCACATTCGACCCAAAAATAAAGGAACTTTTAGTTCCTTATCCCTTTGAAGGAACAGGGACTAACACGGTACAGTGAAACATCGGTCATTCGTATGTTATAAGAACTGGGCCATAAAGTTTGGAGGAGACTTGAGTGCGTCCGTAAACGAAAAATATAATAATCCTGCAAATCATTTTTATTTACCAATACGTTTGTTATGCCTGTTGTAATATCCATCTAATATACTATCATAATTCTTACTCTGTACCTAATTATGCTCAAACATTTAATTAGAGGCTTTTTCCTATGAAGTATCTCAATCTCAATGTAAAAGTTTATGGCTGTACACACTATTTACCAGTGTTTATAAACCTCTATACGTTGGTTTAACGCTTTGTGTTACAGCAATAAACTTAATAGAACTCTGTGACAGTGCACTACGTCTCATCAAATAAAGATTTTAAAAATATACTGCATTTATTTTTATTTTTATTGTTTCCTGTAAAATAAGACGATTTGGGAATTTATGAGAGGTTTTATTATTGATGTAGGTAAGTAACAGTGGGCATTCGGTGCCGAGCGAAAGAGGGAGCACTCCTGACAAACTTATAATGGCGCGTGCCCACAAAAGTAATGAAGGAATTAATTCATCATCATCAGCCCCGGCTTAGCCCACTGCTGGGCATAGGCCACTCTTTGCTCTTACCATTAACCACGATCTTGAGCTACCCTACCCTCATCCATCTGCGGCCCACGACGCTGACAATGTCGTCAACCCATCGTGCACGCCTCTCTTCCCAGTCCTCTGCCACCACTCCGTCAATCTTTTGCATTACCTGTCGCCACCACGCCTAGCCTGTGCATTTTTTTCTCAGTAAAACTTTCGGACCTATGTGTGCTTTGATCGTGTTACGTATTATGTGCGTACGTGTTATGCCAGCTATCCTACAGTAATTAGCGGATGCAATTAGTATAGATAGTGCAATCCACGAAGGCGCGCCCCACTATTCCTCCTAACCGTTTATAGTATATGTGTGCAAGCTTCCGTCAATGTTTGAGTGTTATCGGTACACACTAATTACCTATGAGTGCACACGCACACTACAATGAATAGACTACGGTTCGCGCGCGACTGCCGCTCGGAGCAAACTCCCCGCACCCCGCGAGGGGCGCGTCTTCGTGAATTGCACTATCTATACTATGAGAAGTGGTTCAGATGTATAGAATCATATTATATACATGTATTTCCTGTGGATTAGGCCGACTATGCTGTCAGATGGTATGTAGGTGCTGGGCAAGCCTATTCCATCTTAAAATCCTGTCTCCTAGGCACTATAGCGTCCCGTAAGTAGGGGCATGAGTAATCCAGTTGCCAGATGCCAGTAATGCATTACCTGTCGTCACCACGCCTAGCCTGTGCATTTTTTTCTCAGTAAAACTTTCGGACCTATGTGTGCTTTGATCGTGTTACGTATTATGTGCGTGTTATGCCAGCTATCCTACAGTAATTAGCGGATGCAATTAGTACTATGAGAAGTGGTTCAGATGCATAGAATCATATTATAAACATGTATTTCCTGTGGATTAGGCCGACTATGCTGTCAGATGGTATGTTAGGTGCTGGGCAAGCCTATTCCATCTTAAAATCCTGTCTCCTAGGCACTATAGCGTCCCGTAAGTAGGGGCATGAGTAATCCAGTTGCCCCTGACGACTGATAAATCATCTACAATAGATGTTTACTTTACTTTTTTTTATTTTTTAAAAATAACTATTTTAGTACTTTTTAATAACTATTTTCTAAAGTTGAGCGCAACTCAGCGCAAGCTCTGTTATTATGGCTAATTAAGCATCTATCTTATGAACTAGGGTAAGGATTGAAATAAAAATAGATTAAAATCATAAGTAACAATTTTAATTTTACCAATATCAATAATATATTAACATATGTGGTCCAAAACCACCCTCTCTCAGATAATAATATATTACAAATAATTTTCACAAGAGGTCTCAAACCCATAACAATGAAACAAGGCGATACAACAAAATGAACTCCGAACGACATCGACTCAACTAAACTCAGCCCCTAATGTAATGACTCTACGATCACATACAACAATAGTTAAAACGAGGTATAAAAGGGAAAGAAAGGAGTTAAACATCCATAATATATTAATAAGATTAACTAACCTATCGCGGGGGCGAATGGCAGCTGCTTACTTTAATATAGCACCTTACGGCGAAGCAGCGAACACAAACTGTGCTCAAAGTGGAAGGTTCAATAGCCTTTATATAATGTAAATTAGGCCGCTGTCAGTCCCAAGCCGGCCGCCCCCATACACAGCTAACCACATCAAATTATACATTATATACAATGGGAAATAAATACGCTAGTCACGACAATATACTCGTGTATATACATAATACAGGCGTGCAGACAACCACCGACGTACTTCTATATCACAAAAAATATATATCCCATTTTTTGTCTAAACGTTTGGTTTGCCTATTACAATATAATATTGGCGCACACTTTTTGGCTTAGCTAAGTTGTTCTATCTCTAAGGTCCTAGATAGTTTGAGGACGATCAGCCATCCGATCGAGGAACGCTCGATTCGGCACTATACCACTCTATTTGGCACCCTATAATGCCTCACGCACATCTAGATCGTAGCGATGGCGATCGTATCGCTGTTGAATCTGATCGTCTAGAGGTGCGTGCAAGCCTAACCGAATCAAGCGGTCTGCAATCGAAGGACAAGCCAGAGACTACACGTAGAATTAACGTATCCTATGTATTGCGGTATTATTTTATTGCCGAAGCAAAAACTATGTTATTATTTTCGAAAGTGCACAATTTAAAATATTTCTTACGGATACACGTAAACGTCATTAAAAGTTACATTTTTTTGGTTTGTGTAGTACATGCATACAATTTGCTCAAAAAATATAGAAAGACTTACAAATTCGCAATCTTTCGTATGAAAGTTTCAAGCGAGGATAGTATTAACAATAAAATCTTACAAAACTTGGGTCAAAACATTTTCGAAAATTGGAACGCTACAAGTTTTGGATTGACTTAACCACGGTTAAAATAACTACGGGTTGAAACCACATTTGCTTATACAAATATGGTTTAGCCTGTTAGTTATGTTGACCCATGAAAGGCGGTTACACCTTCAACATAATACTCGATGATAGAATCAAAGTTCGATGTTTTAAGGTCAAAAGATCAAGGTGACCTTTCAATAGGCCTTTTAAATCATAGATTCCCGTTGTCAATCTACATGCAAAACAATATCTGTACTTATAAATCACTAGTTCTTTAATACGAGACGCAGTGTTTTCACCATAGCGGTTGGTTGCATGTTTAGATGCTAAAACACTGTGTTTCGTGTCAAAGAGTTAAAACTATTTATAATGACTACTTCGTGACTTGACAACTAACTATACAGGGAATATGTCACGCACGCATTCTCCACAATTTACTATTATATAGGTACATGTTAGTCACGGAGGTTAAATAAAATGATACAATTTTATCGCGCACTGCAGACTTTTCAACGGCATAATGAGCTTACAACCGAGAATAAGCACTGCTTAATTTGGGGCTAAATGGTGTTGTGTGGATTGACTACAATATTTATTATGTATTTTCTAAATATCGCAATCAATCGCAATTTGATTGCGCAAACACAAAATTACTCGTTGTTCAAATCAATTTTTCTACACATAGTTTTTCGTAAACTTCATTTTGATAATAAACATTGTTGGATAATTTCGAAGCAAATATAAGCCATTGCATAGTCTGTAGTCTCGAAGAACTTATGGGAACAAAGTATTTTCGGTTTTAATACAATAAAACAAGGAACCATTGAACTTTTGCAACGTTTGTTACCTGCAAATACTGATGATATAATTAAATACTTGTGATTTTGGTTTTGTAGCCGAGTCTCGATCAAAACCAAAAAATAAAATACTGATTCTCCTTCTATGTGTGTTAAAACTAAAACGTGTTCATTGAACTTTGAACACTGTAATAAAAAAATAAAACAATAAAATAAAGACTCCAAGAATAAAATTACAAACCTATTTCATACATGATTGAATGATGATTCGTAGATGTTGTCAGAAGCAACTTTCTTTAAACCATTTCAATATAAACAGATTAAAAATAAAAACTGAATACCTAACCATAAACGGGGTTTTTTATAATACCTATTGGGAATCTGTTGTTATCCTTATATTCAGAAACAGTGCTTCATACTGAGTCGACCCTCAAGCATAGATTAATGACATTTTTCAATGGAAAACTGTCAAAATATCTATGATTGAAAGTGCTTTCTGAATATAGACTTTCAATTTTGACTCATTTTAACCTAAAATACAGCCTATCCATATCAAATAGGTACCTATAACTTGCAAAAGTTCATTGGTTACAAGAGGGTCAAACATTGCTTCAGCAACTCTAATACAAAAATTGTATGAAGCCAGCACCGATGCATCGCATTGCTTAGTGGTGCGATGGAGTGTAGCTCGCTAGTGTCCCACAGGCTCCACGTAGTTAGCCGGATAGAGTCCTACGCGCCCGTCCTTGCGTCCCTTGCACCAGCCTTGTTCGTCCTCGTCTTCTAGCTTCTCGAATAGGTCACCTGTAACGAAAATATATTGGTTAGCTTATTAGATTGAATAGGCATGATGACTAATTTTCAAAATCTCTTCTATCATATTCAGAAGTATCTATTATGTCTAAAATATATCATATTTCTGTAGAAAATTGAGGTTTTTGTGCAATAAAAGTACATTTAAATTTAAATTTTCAAATTCACGCCAAAACGCTCGCTGGTGTCATGGCGCAGTAAACATTCGCTCTGACCGGTGTTTATGCTATCATGGCGGATTGTTGTAGATTTATATTTAAAAATAAATTATTAATCTCGACATAAATAAGAGAATAAATACATTTTTCAAAATCTTTGAATCCTTTTTCATTAGATCAGATAAATATTTTGGCGATACTTGATTACTGTCTTCATGCCTAATATAATATCAGTAGCGGCACGTAACATTAGCGCTGACCGTTATTGCGCAGAGGTAAAATTAAGGTAGGTACGTGAAGGGGCCTAGTGGGATGAAGGGCGGCCGTGCGTAGCGGCGATTGGCTCTCCTCTCGCATTCCCCTCCCCGCACCGATACCACACCCCGCGCACATCCAGTGTACTATCGCGTTCTTAATTGTAATGTTATTGACAGATAATGTTTTTCTTTTTCTACTCCCCATAAACTTGTTAAAAATTAATCTTTTGACATTACATTAAAATAATGTAATTATCGTTATTTAGCTAAAAATTAATTGAAGTTATAATTGTATTGCGTGCGCGACAGTACACATGCGCAGCTATCCCCTCCGCGTATCGCTCAGCGCTATACCTACGTGCCGCTAGTTATATTAGATTTTTAGTTCGGTAGCGTTATCTTTGTGTCTTTTACAACTGGTTTATACTAAACTAGCAGCCCGTCCCGGCTTTGCACGGGGTAGACAATAATGTTGTACATTATTTTGTTCTATCGCTAATAGTTTCAGCAGCGCATTCGACGAAAGACATTTTAAGACTCATTTTTCTACACCTTCGGTTACATTGTTCAAATTTTACCAAGGATCCCAATTTTTTTTCAAAATGAAATCCTATGTCAAATTGGAAGAATGTAGCATTCTATTGGTGAAAGAATTTTGTAAATCGGCCCAGTATTTTTTGAGCCTATTCATTACAAACATACAAAAATAGGTACAAATCTTTCCTCTTTATAATATTAGTTATACTAAATGTCCCTTTTTCACATCGTCTCACCTTGTCGAAAGCTAAGTTCATCGCTCTCCGCCCCGGTATAATCGTACAATGCCCGCACGGGCACGCCTGGCTCGCCGGTGTCGGTGAGGGGTCCACCAGACTCCTCGTCCCAGTCGTCTTCCTCGAAGGGGTTGTCCTGACCCTTGCCTTGGCTCTGACTCTGACTTTGACTCTCTTTGGTTGGGGAGGGCTTGTTGGACTTAGGTGCGGACGCTGTGCCGTTACTGGAAATGGTTAGTTTTGATTAATAGCTGATGGAAACATTTTTAATGTGATGATTTGAATATACGTCTACGTCTACTACTTTTTAATATGGGGGAAGGGAATATAACACTGAATTCAGTATTGAGGAATAAAACCACTAGGGTGTTATTAATAATCCTGGCGTAGCGTTGGACTAGTTAATCCGTGTTTTGTCACATTTGCTCGAGTTGACAATTGCATGTCAATGCAAGAGACAAAACACGGATTAACTAGTCCAACGCTACGCCAGGATTATTAATAAGACCCTAGGGCTCGAGTTGTCAATTGCATTGACATGCAATTGACAACTCGAGCAAATGTGACAAAACACGATTTAACTACTCCAGCGTTGCGCCCTATTCCGTCTTTACCATAAGGGCACACGGGGCCCGTGCCCAGGGCTTCCATTCTCAGGGGGCCCCGAAGGACCGACAATTTCTGCACATTCATTCTCAAAACATTTTTGTCGGGCACATTACATTTTTTTCACAATACTACGCCATTAATAGCCTACTGTATTTGATTACCTATAATAAATGGTTATGCTTAGTAAAAAAATGTTATTATAATTAGCTTTTATTACTTTCCAAAAGGGCCCCAAATTCTTGTGTGCCCAAGGGCCCCAGCCTAGTTTAAGATGGCCTTGTTGCGCCAGGATTATTAATAACACCCCTACAGTTTTAACCGAAAAAGAAGTACCGTTGTAGTCAATAAATATTGCACATCGGCTTTTTGTGGCTGTTGGATAGAGAGGACTAAGAATCGTTCTTCCTGGAAATGTATAGAGGCCTATGTCTATGTGCAGACTTCTTATTGTGGCACTGGTTTTTTCGAGTACCATAATATAAGGAGGTGAAAGGATTTTTGTTCAAGCTGAAAATAATGATAAAGTCCTATTTTTTTACCGACTTCAAATATGAGAAGGTTCTCAATTCGGGTTTTTAGTAACATCGTCATTTACGAGCCGATTTAAAAATATTATATACAAATTCCAACAAAATGGATTCAGCAGTTTGACAATGAAGTCGGTTTCTGAATTTTTTTAACCATTATTATTTTACAAAAGAAAAGGAAGGGTTGAACTAACGCAGGCACAAGACAATCGCTCATATCCGTGATAGTGAAGCGAGTGTTGTTAGTAACTTCGGAACGTAACGCCAGACGCAGTAGATGCGCCCCTAACGCGTCCTCAGGCGTGGAGGCGCAAGGGTTGGCGCATGCGTAGATCTCCAGACGTTCTATGCTGTAGGGCGGGATGGGATAGGATTTTATGGAGGGTAGATCAATATTTTAACCAGCTGGGTGATTGTGTATCTTTTTGTTTTGTACATAGTACAAGCTCTGCTTAATTTGGGTCTAGATATTGTTGTGTCCATAATATTTATTTATTCATTTTGTTGCAATGAAAACTTAGTCGCATCTGTCAGTTTTGACATGATTTTGAACTTCGATTGCAATAAAAAATTATGGTAAAATAATGCATCTTTGACAAGGAACGATTGCAACAAGTAAATGAAGCATGAAAAAGAATAGAACATCACGTTGTAGAACTAGTAACCTATAGCAACAGATAGAAGAGATCACCGATTTTAGTTACGTTTTCAAAAATAAAAAGTTTTTTTTATGAAGCAGTCACAAAGTTGACTCTTTAATCGGGATTATTCTACTTATGATTAAAGACTTTTTGTAAAACGAAGAAATGCAATTTTTTCTTCGCTCTGGTCGCACAATGATAGTCTTTTTGAGCAAAAGTAGTGAATATTTTTTTTCCTATCTACTAAACTGGCTTTATTCATTATGTATAAAGCCAGTTTAGTAGATTAGGTAACTGCGTAGGAAATCTGAACTTTAGACGATCTAGGATATGGAAGAGGAAATAGAATTTAATCTTAAAATATCAGTAGAAATATAAATACTCACGTAACAGCAATAGGTGCGCTAATAGTCTTCTTATCTATGGTATTGTTCGCGGTGTTATTGGCTATGGTGGTCGGCGGAGGCGCAGGCGGCTCTGTGTGGTTGTTGCTGTTGCTCTTGGCATGTGTCTTGTTGTTCGCCGTTATTGGTGGAAGCTCCTACATAGACAATATAGAATGTAATCCAAGATGGCGGGGTTTTTAAGGGATCCGGTTAATGTACGGCCAGTTAATGTACACCCAGTTAAAACGAATGCACTTTTTTCCACAGTGAAATTGTAAAGGCATGCACACTGTCTCAAATAAATATTTCAATTATTATTATTTTTTATCTAGCGATGGATAATTGTTCTAAACGGGGCAACCCCTTTGAGGATATTGAAAGAAAAATATTCTGGAACTCGCCTTGTGCGTAATTTTTATGTTCTAACATAACCTAACCTAACCTATCCAAGTCAGATCCGTCCTTTATAGTATCAAAGACAAGGTATAAGTATGCAGTGCCAGTACAAAAAAGCAAAATACCATGTTTGAATTGCTCCAATGTGCATGTGGCTTAACTGGCATCGTAATAACGGGGTGTACAATAACGTGATGTACATTATCGCCTCCCTTTTTAAGGCTTTTATTCTGGCACCAAACTCGAATTGAAAGCACAGATTTTCCATTTTAAAATCAATGCTCGAGTCTCGTTTGATTTTAGAATATTAGCCTGAATATGTTATTGATTTATTTTTGTGAATATACTCTTACATATTCATTACTTCAATATTGGGATTTGTACTTAAATATTGTACGTAAATATCGTATATAAAATACATAGAAGGCATTTATTATTTTGTAAGTAATATTAATATCATGCCAAATGCATACTTGTGGAAGCACATCCATCATGCAACATCGATATATCAAAACAGTTACATAAAAGGGGGGATAAATTATATAAAAAGCACTTATTCTAAGAGTAGATCGAAATGAGAATGTCCAGATCACCAATAAGGTCTAGTAACTACGATAGAACATTTTGTAACATGCTGTTGCAAGCCAATTCACCTCTATGCCGGAGGGGTTTCTCATTTGAATCCTGTAAGAGACTTAGATACATTCATGAAAACATATAGGTTATAGGAACAAAATATAGTTGTACATATAAAGCTGTAGTTTTCACTGAGAATGTGTGTAAGCTCCGTTTTCTTCGTTGATAGTGCTACGTGTGAAGTGCTGACGTGACGATATTACGACAAAACGTCTCTATTGACGCTCTAAAAAAATTACCAGTCCTAACTATCCAGCGTAATTTAAAATGCTCTAGCAGTACGTAAAGTATCTTTACGAGACGCATCGGCAATTTACGGCGTACTACCACGTAATTTATTTCAATTTGCACAAATTGATACATTACTTTGTTTAATCAACAGTGTAATTTGTACTTATTGAAAAGGAGCGTCTTTTGTATTTGTTTTATTTTTTGCAATCAACTGTAGACGCACGTTTTTCTACTACACCAACGATTACCGAACGCAGTAGAAATATACTACATCGTTGCAATTTGTGACGTAGTGGCCATTTAAAATATTATGCCAATTTTGTGCAAGTTTTCTCTTATTGTATTTCTGATCAAAATTTTGTAACTTGTGTCTTTTTTTACGACGGTAGGCATAAGAATAAGCAATCCATGACGTAGTGGCAATTTATGACGTAGTATACATTTATGAGGTATTACCAATCTCTATCTTTATTACAATGTTTTTATCGTCTAGATTCAGTATGTGTGTCGTAATATCATCAAGCCACACGCGTCACACGGGCACAAAGTAAAGTGTCGGCTGAACGTACGTCCTCGCTGACGGGCCGCTGGTTCAGCAGGGTAATGGGGCCGGTGGGGAGGCTCTCCTTCGACTTGCCCTTGGCGATGTCCCGGAACTCCTCAGTGTACTCCTGGCACACCAGTCACAAGCGGTCACGGAGAGCGCAACGCACACATTGGAACTCTATTACCACACTATACGGACTAGTTTCGCTTACGGAATCCAATCCAATAAATAATATTTTAGCTTGAGTATGATTTTGCTAGTCTGGAGTGGAAAATTCCAATGTGTCGCGGCGTTCTATGCAAACTCAAAGATAAAAAATAAAAGTATTTAATCAATTAGAACAATAACACGTCCATTCAAAGCTGGTGAACGTTAATGGCAACGTGAAGCAAGATGCCACAAAGGTCCAATGTCCACTGAAGCGATGCTGTATTGCTGTTTTGGTACCAGCAGTTTGGTCGACGTCTAACGGTTTTTTACAGACAATGCAGTCCCGCTTTAGTGGACAATGGCTCTAAATTTATTTATCATAAGACAGTAAAGGAAAACTAATAGAATAAAAGGAACTATGGTCATGCGATTAAGCGTAAGGAATAATTGGGTTTTTAAGGAAATTTAAAAAGTACCTACTACTCAGAGCTGATTTTTCCATCAACAGAATAATTCTACTCGTTGAATAAAAAATGACAGTTCTTGTTTCGGACAAGCCAAAAATGAGAAACATTTTTATTCGACGGATTAATTTATCTCTAGATGGAAAATTAGCCCTTAGTTAACTAAGTAAAGGCCAGATTTATCGTAAAATGTTTTGGCAAAGAATGTTTTAAAGCATACTGCCAAAACATTAATATTTAGGTCTTGATAATAACACAACGAATATGACTAATATTGACCTAAATAACTAGGATTATTGGCATAAGGAAGTACTAATTTTCACTTTCCTGGCTCTAAAATTATTTTTTAATATCACCTAATAAATTTTTGATAATTTAAACTCTCAAATGAAGAATCTCTTTGCCTATTTCTGAGCCGATAATTTTTAAGGACCACTTTGAAAAGTTTATCAGTTTAATTAGGGACCAGTTTAACGCGAAATAATCTTTCGACTTGGTTCCTTCAGTTTTTTGTATGAACCCTTCGGACAACGCCTCTTATAGTGCATTCGTGAGCATTTTATTTTGTGCTCCAAACCATAGTATGCATTTTGCTTCCCTCTTCGGTGCGGATGAGTCACAGAACACAGAACATAACTCTGTGTTCTGTGGAATGACGAATGAATGGATGACGGTGCACCTTATGAGGTGGTTTCATGATCAAACATCAATGTTTTTCTTCAACACCATGTATTAACGGTGTAGTTTTGTGACACCTGTCGAGCCCTGTGCTGTTCCGCAAACGTGCTATTTTGACGGGCGATGGGGCGCATTATTTTGAACGTTTTGTAAAAGTATTATAACGTAACATTTTCACAATTTCAGTTTGAAAATTGAATTCGTTTGGATGTTCTGTACGAGTATTACAACGAAAAATTTCCACAATTTGAGTTTAAAGATTGAAAGATTTTGTGACGCTAACATCTTTTTTAATAACAAGAGATTTACGCTGCTTTTTTTCTGTTAAAATTTGTTTTATCTTCATTGCAAAAACTGCACTTATTATTTTTTTAGTTAAGCTCCCATCGCCCTATTGTAGACGCCGAAGATCATTCCTTTTCCACATCCAAAATCTGAAACGTCTGTCCGTGCTAGTGCTTTCTATCAGTACGCGTGTCCCGCAAGCTCACAGGCGTACCATCAGCGGGTTGCTATAGAACCGGCTCGTTCCGTAGTAGCTGCTTGCTTCGGAAGCAGCTGGTTCCTCGACGCCGAAGCAGGCGGTGGGGAGAAGCAGACGGATTCGTCTGACGGCGCGTGCCCACGCGTGGGCGGCGACGGCCGGGGAGTGCCGAGCCGTGGCCACGGCGCGGGATACGGCGAGGGTAGCCGCTTCGGGGAAGTACGCGAATTGGATCGTTTCCGTATCCGGGGGTTCCTTGTTTGCATAAGTTCTGGTTATTTTGTATTGGTGCTTTTGTTTTTGTTTTATTTTGTTTGATAGTGCTGGTTTGCTTTGTGTGGAGGTATACGAACTCAATAGCCTTTGCTTTGGTTTATTATTTATATTTGTTATATTATGGTTTGTTATTTGGTATGGTATTCATATTGTTTGATTTGTGTTTTGTGCGGTTTCGAAGTTTTTTGGGTGCTTTTACTTGATGTTATATCGAATAAAATTGGAAAATGTGGTTTATCTATCGCAATTTGTCAGTGTTGTTCGTCCCTGAATTTGAATGATAGGCGGATAAGATTGAGTTCTGATAAATAAGATTAGATTCGTATTCTTAAGTCACTTGAATGCATTTCTATACCCAATGCGCCTCATAGAGGCTCCAAATTAACATTACCGCTAAAGTTAAACAAGTTTGTATAGCCGTTATCTTGTGTACCATTGCTTTAACCATATAGACATTATTTTTGTATGACCTTGAGTTGATAACCTAGACTAGGTATTAAAAGAAGCATTGTAAAGAGTTTTGTCGAGTTTTTTTCGGGTATTGTTCTTTGTTTGTGTCTTAAGGCCTGCGCACATCTAGGCGATAGCGATGGCGATCAGTTGAAACTCTGTCATATTTGATAGCCTTTCAGCTAATTGCCATAGAAAGGGTTATTAAGTCACACATGATGTTTACATATATTTTTATCAATTCAAGCATATATTTGTAAAAAAAAAACTTAAATTGTTAATAACGAAAGCAAACAAAACAATTACTAAATAATTACTTTGTACGATGATAGTATGGGGAATAAGGATCTACCTACTAATTACCAAGAGGAAATATCAATAGAAACATCTAACTAATAGAAAAAAGTACTGATACCTATATGTAGATATTTTTAACATGCTCGTTATTATGAAAAAATAAAAAAAAAGTGGCTAATATTAGACTGCCCGCATCGAATACATCAAAAGCTTATTCACAGATATTTAATACTCTGTACCCGAAGTCGGAGTTTTGCTACCACATTTCACCTACCAAATGTTGTTTTCGTGTGAGCACGTGTCTCTCTCTTTTGTATGGAAAATTGGTGAGACAACAACTCGTTTCGATCGTTTCTTACGTAACGAAGTTTTGCTGTTTCATCTTTTCTCCATACAATAGAGAGAGACAAATAGGCGAAACGAAAACAACATTTCGTAAATCGGACTTGCCCTTCTGGTTTTTTTAAATTTACGAGATTCTAAGTCCACTATCTTGAAAAAACTGGTGACCCATCCACAATTTTATAAAGGATAATTGAAAATTGACAGCTCACATATGAACAGCTAACCATATTGATAACTGACCAAGTATGCCTTTTTAGTGTTTAGTTTATACCTATGGGTAATGTCCAGGATACACGAGGCTAGTTTATCAAGCCAGGATAGCAATATAGTAGGCTAGCAAGCTAGCAGTTCTGCTTACACGAAGCTATAACTGCTAGCTTGCTAGCTTTCTATTACTATTTTGCTATCCTGGCTTGAAAAACTAGCCTTATGCATCCCGGTCAAAACGGACGAAGTACACTTTCTAGAGTAGCTACATTTTGCACCCAGTACCCGAAGTCGGAGTTTGGCAACCACATTTAGTTACCAAATGTTGTTTTCGTTTCGCCTATTTGTCTCTATCTATTGTATGGAGAAAATATGAGACGGCAAAAATACATTACGTAGTTAGATTTGTTGTCTCATCTTTTCTCCATACAATAGACAGAGACAAATAGGCGAACCGAAAACAACATTTGGTAACGAAATGTTGAAATTGCAGTGGGACTTGGGGTACTGTACTTATTAATAGAACTTTCAAGGACGATAACCGTACAACCAGACGTACAGTATTTAGCACAAAGAGCCTCAGAAAAAACCTTTTTCTTTCATGAGAGCATCAATCCGTGAATAAGACAATGATTGAGCAGGATGCGGGCTTAAGAGGGAAGTCTCATACCTAAGTACCTTACCTACTAAGCATTCTGTTAACGCGATAACTGTTTGGGTAGTGATGCATTGCGTAGTTTGTGAAGAGCAAGACAAAACTGTCTGCATCAAACTTTGACAACTCCTAAATCCATGACAAACTTGACTCGTGTAATTTTTTCTCAAAAGTTTCGTCCAGAAATCCGTTTTCTAAAGAATCTCAGATTTTAAGCGGCTGTTGTGTGACTTAAGAATGGTGGTGGCATTGCATTAATTTAGGAGTGTTCAAAGTTAAATGCATCCGAGCATTGGTTGGTAAGTATGGTGTAAATGTGTGATGGTGTGAGGATATGTTACCTCGAACTGCGGCCACGCCATGGCCATGTTGACACCATGATTGTTGGCCCACCATTTGAGGTCCTTCTGGTGGTCGGAGTTGTTTATCGTATGGTGGAATTCTTCGTATATTTGTGGTAATCTGGAATTTGGTGAAAGGATCCATCAAAAATACGTCTTTAAAAAAGTTATGGTAGAACACGACGGCTGTTAGAAGGAGTTAGCACTATTGGAAGAGAGTGAAGAAGGAAGATCTTTTAATGTGACTGGCCTCTAGCTCAGTTGGTAGTAGCTCTGCCTACTGCGCCGTAGGTCGTGGGTTCGATCCCCACCGAGAACAAATATTTGTGTGGTTAACATAAATGTTTGTTCTCTGTCTGGGTGTTATATTGTATTCTAAGTATGTATTTACAAAAAAAAAATGTATTCAAGTATTATATCAGCTATTCGGTTCCCATATTACAAGCTCTGCTTAGTTTGGAGCTGGGTAGTGTTGTGTGAATTGTCCACAATATTTATTTATATTTATTTATTTATTTTATTTAATGTGGCTTCGGGGCAGGACGATCATGATGATAAAAGCTGTGACTTTCGTGCATGACTGTCAGATCCTCAAATCTTAAGATCATAGCTTCTCAGAGATTTTCCAAAGGTACTTCCACAAACTTAGACCACTGAGAACCTCATTACACTTATTCCAGTCGTCTGTTTTGCCTGACCACTACACACATTCTGAATCTCTTCAAGGCAAATATAAATGGTTGTCTTTAAAACCGTTCTGCTCCAGATCGTCGCTTACTATCAGGTGAGATTGTAAGCAAGACGGTCTATTCATGCAAAAGTTTTTTATGGCTAATGTGATTTAAAAGAAGAAGCGAAGAGGTATGTCAGGATAGTAGCAAGTGAAAATCCGTTGTCTCTTACTCTTACATTGGGAAACAGGTCTGATTATATACTTCAATATAATGTATTAAAATAGTTCAAACACTCACGAAGGTTCTTGACTGATATTGAGGCACTTGTGGAAACTGAACAGCACATCCTTGAAGAAGGTAAGTCTTTGCGCCTCCATCTGCTGACAGCGGTCGAAGACTCCCGTCATATCCTCGATATACCGAGGGTTGTATGCCGTGATCTCTGCGAGGGCTGCCTGGTACTTTTCCCGGTTCTTGGAGACGTCTTCGCGGCATTTTGAAACGCGTTCCGCCATTTTCTTTACCTGGAAAGAGAGATGGTTAAGTTAGTTTAAATATAACTTGTTTTGTATAACGAAATTAGACAGAATCAAAATACTTGTACAGAAAAAACTGAGCTATTGAGTTTTCTACCAAACAACTTTTTGAGTGATATCTTTAGCATTTTACTAAACTTCATACGATCAAACACAAGATCAATCATACAAATCGACTTTTTTGAAGCAAATTGTCCTTAAATTTAGACTTCAAGAACAAAGCCGATATATTCTAGCTAAAAATAAGCACATGGACAGTTATTTAACCCCACTACAACAATTATTCTACATAACGAAGTTCCAACTTCCCAGTAGCAAGCAGGGGTCGAAGAGCAAGCTAAGCTCACGGCAAGTAGGTTAACTAGTACTGCGACAGAGAGCACTATCCTCCGGGTGGCCAACTAGGTTACAGTTATTGGATTATCATAAAAATCCACTATTCCCTCCCTCGTCGTGCCGCAAACGTTTGCAGAGCACATCGACCGCAGAAACGACGCTATGGAGCATGGAAAAATTGGATTAAGACGGGATTCTCAAGAGCCACCTACACTAAACTGAACTGATTGAGGTAAAATTTTACACAGACATTGGCTACATTTTATATGTATAATAGACGGATAAGCAGATACCGTTTTCCCATAAACCTTAAAAATCTTCTTTTGCTATCATAGTTGGCCGAAAAGTTACGTGTAAATACAATGATCATGGCAAAATATGATAAGTTGACGAGTGCGTTCACATCCTGTCATAAAAGCAGTTTGCCACATCAAACGGTTTCCACCAACGAGTGGTGGATGTGTGTTGTTAGGAAATCTCTGAAGCGACGATATCGTAAAGGTCGCAGGAAACACCTGGACAAGAGACGCACAGAACAGAGGAGGCCGGCAGAAAATGAAGGAGGCCTGTACCCAGCAGTGGGTGATACCGAGCTGAGATGATGATGATAGATAGCTCAGCATTTAGCTGCCATCACACCTGATGGAAAGTGAGGATGTAGCCTAAGATGGAGCATGTTTAGCCATAATACACCTGTTCACTCTTGTTTTTAAAATTCCTATATTATAATTTATAACGTTCCAGAAATACTGTATACTTTCATAGTCCACGGGTTAGAGGTACCAGACCAGCAGGTGGGGTGGCGCAAATTGTCACGTCCGCTTGCGGCGCGCTTCCGTCTGGCCGTCTGAGTATCTTTACATTCTGAGTTTTCATATTTCAATGAATAAATGATTTTCAATTCTTTTGAACGCAAAGAACTGGTACTGAACTATTGGGGTCAGGTACTATACTCAAATATATATTTAAAGTTTCACCCAAACTCGGTACTGTGTGATTGAGCTTCAATCAAGCCTCGGTTGTTCAGTTGTAATAATATTGAGTAGATAAGAATATGAAGTAGATTTCGCTCCAATTGTCTAAGTACTAACTCTGGCCAGAAGAAATTTTTCAACACTGGGCGTCTAGATTAACAGCCACGCAAAAATGACTTATAGACTTAGAATATAAGCATATATTCAGGATATTTATTGCTTTATGTTATATTGTATAACTTGAGTTGCGACAACCAGCTGAGCAAGTTCCAAACGCTCAACATCAGTAGGACCATTTGCTTGTTCCATCAAAACTAGGAGATGTTGAAAGGTTATGTAATTATAGATGGTGTTGAGTTTCTCATTCCCTTTGGAGAATAATTACACTATGTAAATGATCCCTTCAGCCCTTCTCTGTTACATCAATCATTCACTAAAACAGCTCTTGTTCATTCAATTAGATCTGTAATTCAAGAATGTTTTGGTTTATCGATCAATACAGTCATTAACATCATCATCAGCCTGAAGAAGTACATATGGCTCCCCTACACATTTCCAGGAAGAACGATTCTGAACCCTTTCCATCCACCGACTTCCCGCGATCTTAACAATGTCGTTGGTCGATCTGGTCATCAATACAGTACGGGTTTTTATTACTTCATCTTGAGAAAAAGCAGAAAATTCGATTCAAAGTAAGTAGGTACAGTATTAAAACTCGTCGTAATAGGCAAAGCGAGAACACAGAGCGTTTGGACCAACTGATTTATTTGTTTATACGGTTGCTAGTTTAAAAGTATGCCCCCTAGTAGTGTGATATGGTGAGAAAATGTTGTCACAGCTCACTCCACATCAATCTTCTGTGTTTTATTGAGCTGATGTTTACTTATGATTATGATTAAAAAAACAGACACACTATTACCAACTTCGTCAAATATCATCATCAGTCTGTAGAAGTCCACTTAGACATAAATTTCTCCTAATTTGTTTTTAGAAATCAATTATACTCATAATTGTCCTAGCTTTCATACAAATCGGTTATCGGTTAGAGAGTAGCATCGGTTGGTATAATTTCATAATTATTACGGTTGTAGGCAATAAATATTGCACATCGGCTTTTCGGCTTATCTCTTTCTTAGAGATAAGCCGTTCTCTTCTTTCGTAGAGTGTATCTCTTTCTGACGCTCACTGCGCCTGAAGCCGACATTAGCCGATGTGCAATATTTTTTGCCAACAACTGTAGTATTTTGACCAATAACAAAGCTGATTCGTCCAAGTCATTTGATAAATTTACTCCAGTTTCAATGAGCGCATTCTTCGGCTAGAATCTAGGTAATCTAGGCTATGCTGGCTAATTAGGTATGAAGTCAAGTTAAATACTGTGTTGTTGTTTCACTGGGAATGTTGTGAACATTGGTGCATTCCTCGGTTCCAATTTAAACCTGTCAATTACGTGAGGTTTCAGACCTGATTTGTGGATTTATTTTCATAGATAGTTTCGAAGAAACTCTTGAATTAAACGAGTAAGTTTGTTAGGGTTTGTTTGCATTACTCAGTGCTGGATTTAATTAATTTTGTACCAAAAAATTGGGCTTTAAAATTTGACCAATTTTTTTGCCAGAATAATATCGTACGTAGTTCCAAAACGAAACCCCCTAACATTTAACTACAGAGACTATTCAATGAAGTCATATAAACGAGATATTGTTGCATTTTGTTTCTTACATAAATGTAGGCCAAAGATTGGGCGGAAATGGGGGAGTCCTTTGCCCAACAATGGAGTGAGTCCTTTGCTCAACAATAGACGTAGTCCTATGCCCAACGATGAGACACAATGGGGCAAACGTAATAGACATAAGCCTCTATTTAGCAAGGGTGGGAGATGCTTACTCATAGCTTATTTACTTAAAACACAACACAAACATGACAAAAACATTACAATTAAAACTGACATACAGGCTTACCATCAGGGCCCTCTATTGAAAGCATTCAAACAAATTCAAATAAATTAAAAACCTAAATATTCTCTATCTAAATACTAAAATAGACAAAAATATTATCAAAACAAACAATACAAAATATGCGAGGTCTCGTAAAGTAGGTCATCGCACCGGGCAGTATAATCCAACACCTTTGAAAGGGGACCGGGGCTTGGGTTTGGAGTACCATTCATCACGGCGCTGACTGAGCAAAAACAAATAGGGTTGGCGAAGCTACATAAACCATCTCATAATCCTACCAATACATAATACAAACGGCTGATGGAACCCCGTACGACTTCGTTCGTGAATCGTACAAAAAAACGTACACATTGATATGCCTGAAAGCCCCGGCAAAAATCCCCCATGGTGCAATATTTCCAAAATAGTATCTAAACTTGAAGTGCCTTAGCTAAATTTCAGATCTCTAGGCTCCGCAGTAACGGAAATTTCGTATTATGTGAGTAAACTTCTCGTAATAAATATACTACATATAAACAGGATAAAAATAATGTTATCTACCGTTCTTTAGTTAAATTATGTTAACATTAAGTTGGACAAGGTAATATAATGGTGGTCATGACAACTGGGTAATGAGGTTTGACTGCCTCAAGGCCTCTCAAAGACTATAGACATCTACTAAACTATAGAAAAAAAGTATATTACAGAAAAGACTATAGTTTCGTATTTATAATTTCAATGTTAAAGAAGTAGAAGACAGACTTTTTAATATTTGAAACCTTGCGTAATCTTGTTCATCCCTAACCATGCTAACAACCCCCTAGCAGGCCACTCGACCGATGGAATGGAGGCACGAATTCAATCGCGTACAAAAATGTCGTCTCGCTACGCTTGCCGCCTGCTACACTTCATTACCTGCCGCCACTAGATTACTGGGGACGTGAGCTGTCGAGCGTCCCAATTAGAAGCGTCGAGATATACTGCGGCGACATACGACTGTATACCAAACCAACAGTATCACAAGAGTTCGTTTCTTAGTTTTTTGTATTTGGTTTTCTGTTAGCCAAAGTTTATGGGAAAGGGGTCCTATTGGCAAAGGTTGGCAATGCAGTGATATTCTGCATTTAGAAAAATAATAAAAAAGCGGCCAAGTGCGAGTCGGACTCGCCCATGAAGGGTTCCGTAGCAACAAGTAACATAATATAAACATTCTTGTAGTTCGTCGAAAGGTAATTTGCGGTTTGCGATTTGTGACGTATAAAAAAAAACTACTCACTAGATCTCGTTCAAACCAAATATCGTTAAAAGTTTGCATAGTAATGTCCATCATATATTTTTTTTAGATTTATCATTCTCTTATTTTAGAAGTTAGAGGGGGGGGGGGACCAACTTTTTACCACTTTGGATGTGTCTCTCGCGCAAACTATTCAGTTTAGAAACAAACGGTATCTATACAAGGTGTATCTAAATATGTGTACTATGCGAAGGTGGGGGGTTTCAGACCACAATGGTGATCAGTTGTGGGGGGGAGATAATTAAAAATTCCTATTTTCAGTTTCCCATACAAAAATATTTAATTTCATAATGCCTAAATAAATTGTCAACCCTATCCTTGTAACCCCTTGACCCCTTGACCTACTACCTCTTCAGGTCTACTACTACTACCTACTACCTCTGTAGCTGAGTTTGGGGTTGTCACTTTGTATAAAGTCAGCTGTTCATGTTGAAACTTCGTTGCAGTTTTTTTCAGAGATACCAATTGAAGTTCGAAAAGTCGTTGAACAAAAGTTGTTCCCCGGGGGGTGGAAATTCACCCCCCTTCAGGATAGTACACATATTTTGGTACACGTTGTATATAGAAACCTCAATATCATTTTTGAAGACCTATTCATAGATACCACATCACACGTACGGGTTTAATGAAAATAATTTTTTTGAGTGTCAGTTTCAAGTATGGGGCCCCCCAAATTTTTTGTTTTTTCTACTTTTATGTAAAAACATTGATGCGGTTCACAGAATACATCTACTCGCCAAGTTTCATTAGTCTAGCTTTTATAGTTTCGGAGAAAAATGGCTGTGACATACACGGACAGACAGACAGACAGACAGACAGACAGACAGACAGACATGACGAATCTATAAGGGTTCCGTTTTTGCCATTTGGCTACGGAACCCTAAAAACGGAAAAGACGATATTAATCTCATTTTAACTGTACCTTAACGAGCGGTATGGACAATCGGCAGCACTAAGATTATCATGCATCATCGTTTTCACAAGTGTCCTAATTGAGTGTTTCTCTGACTGTACCCATAGATATCCTCAATGAATCTTAAGTTACTACTTTGTACTATGAAATCAGAGGGGAGAAGATGAAAATAGAATAGCTATATTAGCACCTACAACGTCTAATATTGGGGTAGGTTGAAAACCAGCCGTGTGCATCATCTCTGTATGTTGCACCGAATTAGTGCTGAGCATACTTTTATTGTCAAATTGAAAAATGTATATCATTTGTCTTCCATTTAGGTGTTGTCTTTTTTTTTTTAACCTATATCGTCCCACTGCTGGGTAAAGGTCTTTTTATATGACAATAAACTTTATTATATTGTATTTGTATATTAACTATTTTTTATTTTATTTTATTGAAAGTTCACGTATTCATTGCCATTATGTAACATACGCACTACTTTTCAACAGAAGATCGGCTTCCTTTGATAAGTTACGTACGTCACAGTTCACTTTAACGCTTCAATAACCTCGAGATAACTCAATGGATATCTTGCCTCAATAAGCGAAATAAATTTTCAGCACTTTTGCCGAATCGCTATGGAAACTCGAATGGTTTTTTTGTACCGTTTACCAAACCTATCAACGTCGGGTATTGAAAATCGAGTGGCCCGGATGACCCCCACGCCAATGGCGTTTTGTTGCATATTGTCACAGAAACGAATCTGGCTTGAGACTTTGGAAGTGGTGTCATAGTTTTGCACACTTTTGTTATATTATTCGAGATTTCGTTGTTAAGTTTAAGCTTACACTAGGATTTTTGAAACATAAGACTAACAGATAGGATAATCGAATAATTTTCTCAGACAAAATTAAAAGTATTCCATAGAATACCTGTCAGTTCTAAGCTAAGCCTGTATGAAGGGACTATTGATTCGTTATAATAAAGTTTGATTGCTCATGTCCATAAAATGATAACTATCCAATACCTATTTTAATCAGATTCATAATAAAAGCTGCTTGATGCTTGAAAGAGAATTCGGGATTAAAGAAAATATAAGAAAAATCCGTAACTTCCTATACGTCTTAATTTTTAAATTTTTTACTCCGCATATCTAGAATCATTCTTATTTTTATCTTATCACTTTTATTTATTGAAAAGACCAACAGCAGAGTAAAATAAAACAGATTTTCATATGCATTGGTCTAGGATAGCCAATAACAGGTGTTTCTAATAACACATAAAAATTATCCTACAAATATCAAATTAAATAAGAAATATATTGTCTTACTCTTTATTCATTTCTAAGAAAACATCCCACTTGTGAATTTCGTTCACATTGTAACAGAACAACAAACAATAAAGGGTAAAAAATGGCAAAACATCAATAAGCGGCGATGTCGACGGGCGACGTTCAATTTCCTGTGAGTGACGGTGAATTCTAGGTCATTGTGGTGCCCATTCGATGCGCACCACAATGACCGAGAAAATTTCGAATTCATGCATACATTTCACATATAACTTTACCAAACGAAAATCAACCGACGCGACGTAACAAGTACTATAAGTTAAGTTAGTATAATTAGTGCGTGTATAACTAAAGTGTGTTTTCGGATTCTAATTTTGTCGCGCGTTCATGAACATTTCAAATGAAATGAAATTTTCAAATGAAATGAAAAATTCATACCGTTTTCTATATCTTAAATCTACAATTTATTTTGCAGTTTTTACTTTAACACTAACGGCCCTATTAATAAAAACGAGCCGGTATGACCGAGCTTCGCTCGGGTTTAAAAAAAAATAGTATTATTATTTGCCAATAGATGTCAGGAAGAGTCGTATCTTTTACTGGCTTATTTTTAATTAACAACGCCTTCTAGCTTGCAGTTAGTTGCTCACAACCGCCAATAGATGGCAGGAACAGTCGTATATTGAGTTTATGTTTGATTATTGCAAAACACCAACTTCTCGTCATTTTCTAAAAATGAATCCTAGCTAGATCGATTTAGCGCCCCCGAAAACCCTTGTTTAGTAAATTTCGTGAAAATTGTTGGCTCAGATTCCGAGATCCTAAATATATATATATATATATATATACAAGATTTTCTCGTTTAAAGGTATAAGATATGTCAAAAGATAAGCTGTGCTTAAACTATTGCCATCTCTTACCACTGGGTAATGACAAAAAGTGATAGGGCTAACTTTAAACAATGACTAAATTTAAATTGTGTTTATTAATATGGCTGTAAAGGGTTTTCATATCATTAAGATTCTCAAGTATTACTCATTAATATGCAAGGAAAGATTGTATGCTATCGAAACGAAATAATTGAATTTACATCGATACGGCAATACCGTGCCACGTTAGCGTTCCACAAACCTAGCCAAATTGTTTAACTTAGCTAGCTTAGCCTAGGAAGAGACTACAAATTTGCATAAAGGTAATACCGTAATACTATTAAGAGCATTGGTGGTCTAGGTTAAACATAAGGTCGCGGTTTTGAATTCAGTCATGAATCTATGGATTTTCTATTCGCAACAAATACCTTTACTTTTAATGAATAAATTAAAGGAATAATTGAATACCTTATTTATCAGACTAATCCGAAATAATCCTAATCAATAAAATGTTTGTGAAAGAACGAAACGAATTTACAGCCAATCCATTTGGTAAGCCTATCAATAAATTAATTACATCAACATTTATAGCGATGTTAATTATTATAGCTAAATCTTGTCTTATAAATACATTCTGTAATAATTAATGATATTCAAGCGATAGATTGGATGTTTTTTCGTTCCAATTTGTTACAAATGAAAAACACAGTTATCTAAATTAATTTCCCTTCCTTTTTTTATAAAATCCCGTTTACAATAGGAATAATATCTATATATCTTGGATTAAATCATTTAAGCCTTAAATGAATTAAAAATTTTTGCTAAATAATAAATAAATGAGTGCTATGCTAATTATGAAATTGTGCTTGTTTTCTTTATCAAACAATCCTTAATTTAGGAAAACCAACTGGGTGGTCCGCGGCAAGACAAACATTTGGTAAAATGGTCCCTCATGACTAAAAGGTTGAGAACCACTGATTTAAGGCCTACAGCAAAATTATTTGTACAAGTACAATCTGTCCATAGTAATATAACAGGTGAAGCAGAGAGCAGAAGCTTGATTGTAGAATTTGATCAAATTGGGACCAATAATTTGAGCAATTAAAAAGCCATCACGGCATCGTTTAGACTTAGAGGATTAAGACCGACATTCGACGTACGGTCGATTGGATTACGGCTAAACAGATTGCGGGAAGAAATTGAGATAATAAAAGCATTATAAAAAGCGAGAAGTCTCTGCAGGGGTCCGATTCTAGCCCTATGTACTTTTTTCGTACTATTTGACAATAGATTTGGCTAGAATCGGGCTCCTGATCTCAAATAATATAAAAAAATATGATATTGGATGGTGGATTCATATAATACTTTCAAAAACATGGCCTGATCGATATTTACTTATAATGTTAACCCACAGTTGAAATGTCCAATCAGAATCCTATTGGGAACTGCTGGTTTCGATAAAACAGATAGCGCGCGAGTACTTGCAGGGGTGATCAAACATATGCCCGGCGATGTGTCCCAGGCAAATCCTATGTAAATAAGATGAGATAAGCCAACGAGCTTTCGATTTGTGTACCTGGACACTTTCTACCAACTTCTGTACTAAAGCAGTTTGTAACAAGTAGTGTAACTAACACGATATAAAGAAAATTAAGTGAGAGATAGGAGATGAGAAAAGGAGAAAAGGAGATGAACAAAAAAGGAGTGAGTACTGAGATGACGAATGATAGGGGAGAATGGAAAAAAAGACTTGTTGTGCCGACCCCACCTAGTAGGACAAGGGCAGGAAGAAGAACAAGACTTTTTTTATACATATTATAGATGTTGGATACTCTGCGTCCAATACTTACGATGCCGATTATGTGGACATAACCGGTATTGAGGCAGGTGTGATAAAACCGTGGACCGAATTAAACCATTAGATCCAGTTATCACGGGAACCTCCACTGTTATGTCGTCATTTTGTAGCGCGTGATAGATTACGACCGATTGCTTTTCAATCGGTTCACAACGTTACAACTTTGAAAACAGTTACAATAAGTATTTTTCTTACAAAGTATTTAGTTTATTTATACAAAAACACACGAAAAATATTATTTATGATTTGTTTACACAGCCACTGTAAGCAAGAATTGGATACCTTCCATCACCTCTTGTGATGATAGGACTTAGGAAAACATTTAGCAGTATCTCCTGAGTACTGAGATCACTAATTCTGACGAGCGTGGTGACTACGACAAACCCTAGCCATAAAAACATGACCTTTCCGCTCAGTTGGTAGTAGCTCTGTCTTCTGCGCCGTAGGTCGTGGATACGATCCCCATCGAGAACAAATATTTGCGTGGTTAACACAGATGTTTATTCTCTGTCTGGGTGTTATGTATACATTTTATCAGCTATTTGGTTACCATAGTACAAGGTCTGTTTAATTTGTGGCAAGATAGTTCATGATGATGATGGAATGTATTTGTCTGCAATTTCACTGAACCGTTCGTTCCCATGACATTGTACCGATAGCATAGATTCATTGCCGAGCTGTGGTACTTTCTACCGCATTCATCTGTCGACAGACATGGGCGGCGGGTTGGCCAAATATGCTAATGGCTAAGGAGACACACCCGGCAGGTAATCGTGATTTTGTTTAAGACTAGTGGCTATACTTACAAGCCTTAGGTGTGACGCACTGCTTAAAGTTCGCCCTGTCACTGTTTGGACATTACCGAATGGTAAGACAGATGCATAAACACTGATTAATGTTAATCTTTTGAAAAACGCTTGTAAGTAATAGGGTTATTGGTTACTAGAGAGCACTGGTGGTTTAGTGGTAGCGGCCATGCCTTCCGATCCTAAGATTGTAGGTTTTTCTGTCTAAAAATGTATGTGCACTATGCCAGTGCTCTCAAACTGTGAAGGAAAACGTCGTGAGGACACCGGGCGGCATGTCGTCGAATCTAAAAAGTTCACAAACATGTGTCGAGTTGCACGAAAGAAGCCTCTCTGAGGCACACTTGCCTTCCACCACGCTTGTTTGATATAATCAGTGACACGATAAGAAGAAGAATTATAGAAGAAGCATGGCAAGCCCCGATTTTGTATGGAGAAACGACGGACACCCCTAACGGGATTGCGTAAACAAATTTTTTTACGTTGCCTTTGTAAGACGACAAAATGATGTTCAAAACTCAGAATAAGCCCTCTGATGAGAGACTACGGTATAAATAGAACCTATTTTCGTGAGCTATTTTGTATTCTTATCATCCAAATAGTCTTTGTAAGCTAACGTTACCATGTAGGTTACCTTTCCTCTCGATATGCGATAAGGTATGTCACGTTTGACACAATCTTATCATTTATCGCTGCTCATGGAAACTCGCAACATATTTATCTTCGAGGCAACTCAAAATGTCTATAATTTTCCGGTTTAGAGCCGGCGGGTCACGGTTTCTTGATGTCAAGGTTATGTAGAAGTTCGAATGCAATACCCGAAAATGTTTATACAATAATTATAAGTTTAAAAAACTTGAGAAACCGACTTCATTGTCAAACGGCTAAACCGATTTTAATCAAATTTGTTTGGGACAATCTGGACGTAAGCATAACCTTCCAAATAAAAAAATAATTTTCTAAATCGGTTCATAAATGACGGAGGCATGCAGTTACAAACATTAAAAAAATTGTTTAAAAAAAAATGGCTACACCGATTTTAATAAAATTAAAATGGGACCAATCTGGAAGCAGTACCTTTCACATAAAAAAATAATTTTTCAAATCGGCTCACAAATGACGAAGTTATGCGGTAACAAACATTAAAAAAAAAATAAAAAAAAATATAATAAAAAAAAAAATACAACCGAATTGAGAACCTCCTCCTTTTTGATTGGAAGTCGGTTAAAAACAAGGGCATATAATGTATTCTAGCTGTTATCTTGTTCCCGTATTAATTTGGTAGGTATAGATACTAGCTATAAACGTAGGGCACCTACCCACCAGATGGACCGACGACATTGTTAAGATCTCAGGATGTCGGTGGATGGAATGGGCTCAGAATCGTTTTTCCTGGAAATGTGTAGGGAAGGCCTATGTCTAGCACTGGACTTCTTCAGGATGATCATGATGATGATGATGATAGATTTGAGCTAAGAACAAAAACAAAAACAATTTTTACAGTACAGTTTTAATCATAATCATTTATTCGCAGGAATGTATGCACATACTCGTAATTATTAATTAAAAATATTAATATTTGAGGCCAATTAAAGTTAAGTTAGTTTATGTAACAAGTAAAGTTTATGCGATCTAAGATCTGTCACAGTTTACTTTGAACACGTGGTAAGTTAATTTTAATCCAGACTCCACAAAGTGTCAATCACTAAAGAGCGGCAAGGTTCCAACCGGTTTCCGAACGTCCACCTGGCCGAAGCACCAGCCACCAGCTGAATGGAACCATGTCGCATTACATTACGTAAGGCTGTTATTGGGGACGTCCTACTTCGAAGCACCTGCGGTACCTTAGAGCGATTACGTTGAACTGTAATTAGTCAGGCGAAATTATATCTTTGATACTTCTCTGTGGATATTGTTTGTTTATTTTTAACCGACTACGAATAAATAAGGAGCAGGTTCTCAATTCAGTTGTATTTTTTGAATGTTTGTTATAGCATCACTTCGTCATTTATGAACCGTTTTAAAAATATCTTTTGGTAACTGAAAAGTTATATTTCCAGATTGTTCCCATAGAAATTTGATCATTTTGTTTTAATTGTTTTTTTATGTTTGTTCGCATACCTCAGTCATTAATGAACCAATTTAGTAAATTCTTTTTTTATCTGAAAGGTAATACATTACCTATGTACTTTCAGAAAGGCAATGCTCCCATATAATTTCATCAAAATCGGTGTTTTCATTTCATTCTCAGGTGTTTTAAACTTAAATAAATGTACAATCGAATGATCTGAAATAAACCTTATTTTCTAATTAAGTAACGACTTTATCATTGGGTGATTTTTTCTCCTATAACCGAGATTGCCTATATCAATACTTTGATAGTTTCTATATTCTAATTGTTTGTATAGATTGTTTTTTTAGAACTGTATAGTATCAACACTAAAAAAAGTTTTTTTTTAATCTTGATATACTGGTTAAAGAAAGTCTTATTTGCATTTAAACAATAATTATAAAAGACTCAGAACTAACAGTATTTCTCAACAACTTCGCATGTTCATTTAACTGTTGCAGACATTTGATATTACCTACTTATTATTTGTCTGTGGAGTGGAGTACCGGTTGGATGGGCAAATTACTATCAAGTTGAATCATGCTTACATGCGAGGCATTTGACATTCATATTTGGACTTCACTTTGACGACGAGATGACGGCTGACAGAGGGGAATGGAGGAGGAAAACATGTTGTGCCGACCACACGTAAAGTGGGATAAGGGCAGCAAGAAGAAGATTTGGACTCTACTTGTAAAATACTCTATATAGACCCACAGCTAATCCCACGCGGGTCCATCAAGTAAGACCTGTTAACATGCGGAGCCAATAAAAAAAAATGAATGACCTCTAACTACGAGTAAGTTCCTGATAAGAACTTAGATATCCATACAGTTGGGCGGACAGCGCCAATAAGTCCACGGGTAGCAATTTTGCGTTGGTCAGTTGCTGTCGGCATGAAGCTTTCATAAAAACCGTTTTTCTTCAGTGTTGTAGTCATACCTTTCAGTGCTGTTTTTGACCCTAGTTTTTAATCATTAGGACGCTTCAAATTCTCACTAATACTTAATTCAAACGCGAAACAGAGTTCCGAGTGATAAATTGTATATGGGGCGCGCCGCTAAATTTAAATTGTTATTTGTTTTAGTGGATGTTTGGGAGTTTTCGACAGTAATTGAGTTGAGTTTCACTGTTTTATTTGTTGTAGTGACGTTACGACTGAAATATTTGGTTAATTTTCATAAGAATTTGGAAGCATTGTTCATTGTTCCCTTAAAAGTAAATGGAAACGAGGATTCGTAAGTTAGCAGTGAGCGGGGCATATAAATTAATATTGTGAACAATCCACCCAACACTATCCAGCCCCAAACTAAGCAGAGCTTGTACGATGGGAACCAGACAACTGATATAATACTTATATACTTTTTTTCTAAATACACCCCCACCCACGACCCAAACACAACTACACCTTGAAACAGTCGAAACATGAGATGCATAATAATTAAGATTGTATATTGTAAGTATCATTTAAGTAGCTATATTGTATTTTATTATCTGTTTATTAGAATTTAATACACAGTTCATTTATATATTATCCTTTGACAGTCTTCCCTTTTTATTTTATTTTTATTTTTCATGTGACGTCACCTCTTCGCAAAAGGCTCCGCCTGAAAACCAGCGCTGCTTGGCATGGTAGATGATACCTTGTCAGGCAGCAAAAAGCTGAGTCGGGGCCTATTTGGCATAGTTCTTTATTGTTATATGTTGTGAACGTCTACACCTATGTACCTATTATGTCAAATAAATGTATTTTCTTTCTTTTTTCTTTTTCAAACAGTTAACAAACATCTATGTCTACCACACAAATATTTGTTGTCAGTGGGGATCGAACCCACGACCTAGGGTGCAGAAGGCAGAGCTACCACCACCTGAGTTGAGAGGCCAGTCAAATATAGCTCGGAGAACAGACTCTATTTTCGAAAAATTACTGAAGCGGAGACCACGCATAGGACGAAATAATACCTAGTGAAAATTGCTGGGAGATGGTGGGTGCACCACGCAATAAATCTGCCAGTTCAGCAATAGTAAAAGATAATGATGACCATAGATTTAAACTTGTCATTGTAACAATATATTTCTCAATACATTATACTAAATCATACATTATGTCTGCTTGTTTCGATATTACAGACACACATCGTAAAAACGCCACACGCATTTCAGACGCAATCAAGCTAACCACTTGCGCTCTGTTTTGACAGCCACTGTTGCGCAACTAGAGTCCGCGCAAGATAGATCTGCGCGAGACAGATGGCGGAAAATGTAATGAAAACTGACTTGAAATATTGAAATAATCTCCCAATCCCAAATATGAACTTGTATTAAACGCATAATGCAAGTTTGATTTCCCCATTCATGTTTGTGAGCTTATAATATAATTCCAATCCATTTTTTCATGTCTTCCGCCTTCTTTCACGCGCAGAATTATCTTGCGTGTACTCTATCTCAAAGGCAGATTTATTAAATTAACTTATTTTTTTTATTTAACTTTCAGCAATGGCAACTCTTAATGGCAGCTCCCACGTGTAGCTTAGCACAAATTTTGCGGCCACAAGAATCACAGCTTGTATGTCATGGTTGTCTTATCACGCAAAGTATTACATGGACATAAAGTCTAAAATCCTGCAGCAGGTTTGAAGATAATGGCCAATACCTCAAGTTAATTAGAGAGAATTGGCGAAGGAAAATAGCCGCTACTGAAAGTGATGACGAATGTTCGAGATTCATTTATGATTACTGTGCCAGGGTTGGCGTATCGTGCCTATTCGTGACTGTCTATGAATTGGTTTATGTAATTATTCTAAAGAAACGTAATAACAGGACACGGTCACGTTCAAAAGTGGTGTCATACCACGCAGTAGAACCGCCTGCAGCGAATGTGGAGCCAGTTTATATTTGGAGACACATATTATGTTTTTAGCTAGATCAATGGCATGCCTGTTGCATTAGATTAGTTGAACGGTTTATATTATAAGGAAACTAAATAAAAAACCGCTTAAAAGGAAAAGAAGCTAAGTCCGTTTTCTTTCAGAACCAGTGGTTCAGCAATGAAAACGTATAACACAGAAATAGGTACACACTTTCCCATTTAGACTGATGTACGAGACACATTAACGATGTCACTTTTACTGTTTTATTTCTTGCCGTGTACAGTTTGTATGAATAAATGCGTTCTTTCTTTAAGGATTGCTTTGCGATTTCATTGTATTTTTAAAATCTAGTGTCAGTTACACTACTTATAACTCAAGAACGGCAGAACCGATTAAGCTCAAAACTGGTGGGGATGTAGCTGAAAACCAGGAACCGTTTCCTGGAAAGTGTGTAGGGATAAAAAGTATCCTATGTACGGACATAGGATACTTTTAATATTAGGATTGTTAAGCATCTTTATATCATTCTTTAGTGAAGCAATGATTGCTTTATCAAAATTATCTTAAATGGGTTAATTTGGATATCATCAGGTAAGTATGTAGATATAGAATGAATTAAGCGTAATTATTTGGTCAAAACACTAATGAGAGGTCGGTCTCGCGTAATAACCTCCGCTATTACAGGTATCATTAGTTGGCCTATTAGCCGTGATTACACAGACAAAGTGGCAAACAAGTTGAAACACTGGCGGTTGATATTTACAAACGCTGTGTGACCTACCAAGGGTTCGCTTAACTTTGATAAAAATAATCATTCAGGTTAATCGCAAATTGCGGATGGTAAACGAATAAGGAAATAAGTTCGTGTTCATAATTATTTTGCAAGTCTGCAACCACTTGAAACTGGTCAAAATCCTTCTAACATTATAAACGTGAAAGTTTGTAAGTATGGATGGATGGATGTTTGTTACTCTTTCACATCTTTCACTTCTGAATGGTTTTAATGAAACTACAATAATATAGCTTATACATCAGAATAACACATATGCTACAACTTTTAAATATATTGTAATGGAGAACGGATGTAAGTCACGGGAACGAGGCGAGCGAAGCCGCGGGCGGCCACTAGTAGAATATATTTTTGTCGGCTAGTGTACTGAAAGACGGAAACAGGCTCAAAGATAGTTACTACAGTAGAATGTGATATGCAATGAGAATTTTTTTTTACTGTGTATACGCGCTCATCTAAGTTCTGGAAGTTCTGGGATCCACGATCGAGTGGTGTATTCCAGAGATGAGTGCTCTATTCCGAGATCGCCAGACTCCATCAGCGCCGAGATTTACACTGTGCATTGATGAAACGATATTTACGCAGGCCAATAAGTTTGCGCAGACGCGTGGGCGGATGAAAGTGGCGTAACAGCTGAAAGTTTATTTTTATGATGGTCCGGAAACTCTAACCAGAGTGTATACTGAATGTCTGGTTTGCGTAGGCTGGCTAGACTACTTTTTCAGGCGATTCCCATAAATTCTGTCTATTATATGAGCCACGGAACCATTACACTAATGCTACTGGGTTCACTATCGCGTACCTTTGTCATCCAAAGTGTACTGTAGTTTCATGTCTTGTCTTCTGGCTAAGGTAAAGCTGGCGCCTAAATCCAGCTTGTATAGAATACGTTTCATATCGATTCTTGTGGAAAACTCTACCATGACATTTTTAGTCAGTAAGAATCAGAAGAATCCGTGTCTTCGGGTGTAGTAGATGAATAGCAAAGAATACTACAGTGAGTGCATGAATTTTCAAAATGTACAGAACAGTTTAGCTAGCTGCAGGCTGCAGACCTTAACTGATGCAAATCAGTAACAATCAGAAGCTTCTCCAAGACGCTAGCAAGTATTGTTGTTTTAACAGTAGCTACTTGTCTTGTAGTTGGCTAAGTCAGTCAGTTTTAGGCCTGCACATATTGACCATGTCTTGCCTGTGGATTAGGCCGACCAAGCTGTCGGGATGATATAGGTGCTGGGCAAGCCTATCCCACCTAAAATCCTATTCCAGGCACTATAGCGTCCTGCAAGTAGGGCTTGAGTAATCACCAGTTGCTCCTGACGCTATATAAATTACCTACAATAGATGCAAAGGCCTGTTTACTTGTGAACAAAGACATCTTGTGACAACAGGAATAGGTCGCACCGCACCATTGTGCCGGTAATAGGGTCTACAGGACCGACGATTGAGCTATTGAAGTTGCCATTATATTTTAAATTGGAAGCAATAAGGACGCCACGGGTGTTACTGGCAACTTTCTAAGAACTTTTTGCGACTTATCTTTGTAATTTGTCATCCAAATCATATTTTTCTGCGGTGAAGCAGCATTGCTGTGTATCGGTTTGAAAAGTGTCGGTGAAACTACGGGCACGTGAGGCTGAACATCTCTCGTGCTGTATGACTCAAGTTGAGGGACGCAGGGCAGTGCATTGTAGGGCACGTTCTCAACGTGCGTGATCTGCGAGGCAATGCTTTGTTATAGGCGATGGTTGCCACTCAACATCAGTTGGGCCATAAGCTTGCACGATAAGATTGTTGTATAAAAAAAACTTGCAACTAAAATATTAGATGAAAATCGCTTGTGATTTAATATTAAAAATTTACAGGTATTTCCTACCAGTTTACTATACAAGTAAGTTTATCAGAGGCATGTAGTGTAGCAACAAATTACGCAATTTCCACCTTCTTATCAGATATAATATTCGCTGAAAATATCTTTTAAAAGGTGGCACAGCGTATGCTGCAAATTCTTGATATTATCTTTTATCGGCCTAGCTAGACGGAACCGACAAACTCCAGGCAATATGTGATAAGTTCGGCCTTTCGAAGCAACAACCATGAAAATAGTATGTTAGATCTTCCTTTGCGAATAGTGTAAGTGAAATAAACAGATCTAGAATTCTAGAGAAAAGACGTGAAAGAGAACATTTTATGTTTTAACGTGGACTGATACAGTAACATTCGAAATGTGTTTTCAATAGCCGAATTCTGAATGTACGAGTGATTAAATACAGAGCGACCTTGCGCCAGAAACTGTTTTTAAAGAATTTGGAGTATCCAATTCTAGCCCACACAAGTTCCACGTTAATTTTAAAACAAAAACCCCTGACCTAATGATCTTGAAAATAACAGCACGGATTTGCACAAAACAAGGCCTCTGAATGAATTGAACGTACCTACTTAAAAAAAATGTATTGAAATTAAATGAAATATATTTATTCGCAAGAAGTATGGTACAATTAGGTCATATGTATTGTTAGCCAGTTTTTGGGAATAGGACATCTCTATTCGGATCAAGCAAGAAGTTACGTCTCTAGTGGAGAAAAAAGAAGAAGAGGGAAAAAAATATGGCGGGGTTACGAGTAGTTGTGCCTTTGGCCGTGTATTAAAGTTAAACAGTATTGTAGCTATAATCAATGAAGAGTTTTCGTCTTATTAGTTCAGAAGTGGGATCTACCCATGCGTCTAAAGTTTAGTTTAGTTTACTTTTTTTTTTTATCGATGCGATCGTTTAGACTCTAAACGATCGCATCGATAAAAAAAAAAAGTCATTGTTCAAAAAGTATGAAAAGTTTCGAATATGCTAATGAGGTGCATAATTATCGCAACGCAGAGCCTAATAACACACCCACACAGCACAGCTTCCAGCTAACTCCTGCTTTGAACAAAATACCAGAATACTAGAAGATGTAATTTCCAATATGAAGTTCCCAACGACAAGACAATCGAGGTTATACTTGTTTTGTTTGGAGTTGAAAGCAACTTGTGTTGAGATTTGAGAGCCAAGAGGATAATATTATCTACTTCACGCATGGAACTAGCCGGTGGGTCGTAACTATGTTTTTATGATTCCCACATCTTTGTTCAAGGTCAAGTTTGTTACCTATTCAAAACTTAAAAATGTTGAATGATTGCAATAAACATTCTTGTTGGATCTTTTGGTTGTAACCTAGAGTGCCTATCTTGATGACCAATATTTCCTATTTGCATTTGTGGGAAATATCCAATAACTTGAAAATGTGAATCTGTAATTAGCCATTATATTTCTTGGATAGAAAGAGGTGATCATGTATGGTGATAATTCAAGGAAGACTAGAAGTCTATTTATCTACAACCTTACTATGTGTTTCTTGTGCTGTGTTGATCAACTACTTCCATATGGATAGATAAACTGATTGTTTGATCTATGTTCATTCTCACAAGATATCTTCACCGTTGATGTTTGTATACTGTGTTTGTGTTCATTTTAGGTTGCTGAATGCCTAATGTACTTTATTGAACTGAATTACAACAAATAACAAAGGCTAACAAGCAATAATACTATTCATGGAGTTTGTAAGAGTCCAAATTATAAAAATGTCTGCGGTAAAGTGTTATTTTCTGGTAAGAGAATGATATGCATTTTTGGAATTTTACTCCAGGTGTTGGTAAGTGACAGCATACATATTGCAAGGAATTGTGACAGAAGTGCCTACCTGTTCAAAACAATTATGTGCTCTGAATATATTGAAGTTGTACGGCTAAGTATAACTAATGTTTGTTTTGGTACTGGCACTAATTATGTGAGGCTGATAACAATATCATTTCTCCATACTATATGTCTTAAAATCACCATCATCAGCCTGAAGAAGTCCAGTGCTGGACATAGTTTGTAAATGTCCTAAAGTATGTCTGTTTGAGAACTTGTCTCCTGCTACAGGTTTTTTCTAGATTCAATGAGCGAATGGAATGACCAAATAAAATGTTCAAACAGTGTCTGCTGAGATGATATGAGATGTGATAATAACAATCATTATTGTGTTACTTATTTAATCTAGTGGAGTTGAGTAAGTATTCTTTGTAAGGTTTTGTGCCAAAATGAATGTAAAAATCAAGATTTACTTTTTAACAAACCAAGGGCCATAATAACAGGGGTGTTCCTAGCACCACAAGTACCAGTTGGTAATGTGAATGTTTATAATGGTCAGACTCATGATGGGCACTGGTGGTGGAAACCTTTCAACAACTTAACCTTCTTAATATCCATCCAATGAGTATTAAAGGAGCTCACGGCGCTCAATGTTTACTGCTTAAAAGGGATGCCTACGGGGCTTAACATCTGATGATTGCAACAACGATGACAGCGGCGCTCCGCTGCTTGGTGAGCGCGTGCGGCGCTCCGCCGCTGGTGAATGCGTGCGACTCTCCGTCGCTTGGAGGGCGCATGCGGCGCTCCGCTGCTTGGTGAGCGCGTGCGGCGCTCCGCCGCTGGTGAACGCGTGCGACTCTCCGCCGCTTGGAGGGCGCATGCGGCGCTCCGCTGCTTGGTGAGCGCGTGCGGCACTCCGTCGCTGGTGAATGCGTGCGACTCTCCGCCGCTTGGAGGGCACATGCGGCGCTCCGCTGCTTGGTGAGCGCGTGCGGCGCTCCGCCGCTGGTGAACGCGTGCGACTCTCCGCCGCTTGGAGGGCGCATGCGGCGCTCCGCTGCTTGGTGAGCGCGTGCGGCGCTCCGCCGCTGGTGAATGCGTGCGACTCTCCGTCGCTTGGAGGGCGCATGCGGCGCTCCGCTGCTTGGTGAGCGCGTGCGGCGCTCCGCCGCTGGTGAACGCGTGCGACTCTCCGCCGCTTGGAGGGCGCATGCGGCGCTCCGGTGCTTGGTGAGCGCGTGCGGCGCTCCGCCGCTTGGAGGGCGCATGTGGCGCTCCGCTGCTTGGTGAGCGCGTTCGGCGCTCCGTCGCTGGTGAATGCGTGCGACTCCGCCGCTTGGAGGGCGCATGCGGTGCTCCGCTGCTTGGTGAGCGCGTGCGGCGCTCTGCCGCTTGGTAAGCGCGTGTGGCGCTTGTGAGTAAGAGCGGGGGCACACGATGCGTTGCGGCGGCGGTGCGGCGCCGGAGCGGTGTCGCTGCGTCGTCTTACATAGAAATATCTGTGGCATGTAAGAGCGGGGGCACACGATGCGTTGCGGCGCCGTACCGCAAAGATTTCACCGTGTCAGTGGGCACACGAGCGGTGCGGTGCCGTAACGTTGTTATGTCGCAGCGGCGCCGTAGCACCGTTGGACAGTCTGTTAATGAAAATGGATCGTAAAAGACGTCTATTGTTGGAAACAACTGAGCGGTGCCGCTCCGACGTCGCAACGCATTCACCCCTCCCCGCCTCGTCTTTGGTGGTTGCAAGTCCGGTGCGGCGCCGGAGCGCATCGTGTGACATGCCACAGATATTTCTATGTAAGACGACGCAGCGACACCGCTCCGGCGCCGCACCGCCGCCGCAACGCATCGTGTGCCCCCGCTCTCACACGATGCGCTCCGGCGCCGCACCGGACTTGCAACCACCAAGACGAGGCGGGGAGGGGTGAATGCGTTGCGACGTCGGAGCGGCACCGCTCAGTTGTTTCCAACAATAGACGTCTTTTACGATCCATTTTCATTAACAGACTCTCCAACAGTGCTACGGCGCCGCTGCGACATAACAACGTTACGGCGCCGCACCGCTCGTGTGCCCACTGACACGGTGAAATCTTTGCGGTGCGGCGCCGCAACGCATCGTGTGCCCCCGCTCTGAGGAGCTTTACATCTGAAGACTTCGACACGTAACGTCCTAAATGCCTGTGTGGTTGACGTTCTGATAACTCCAATACAAACAATATCAGATGCTTGTGTGACCCGGATCAAATTCCTGTGTGGTTGACGCTCTGATAACTTCAATACAAACAATATCAGATGCCTGTGTGACCCGGATCAGATGCTTGTGTAGCCCGGATCAAATTCCTGTGTGGTTGACGTTCTGATAACTCTAATACAAACAATATCAGATGCCGTAACCGTGGGGCGTAACGTTTAATGCCGCATGAAAAGCGTGATAACTAATGCTGTAAGAGAGCATAACGTTTAATGTCGTGGGAAACGCAATACCTGGTGCCGTAAGGGGCGTAATATTAAATGCCGTAGTGGTGTCATGTTAAATGCCGTATTGGGCCGAAAGTTAAATGCTGTAGTGGCGCAATGTTAAATGCTATATTGGGTCTAATGTTAAATGCCGTATTGGGCCTAAAGTTAAATGCTGTAGTGGTGCAGTGTTAAATGCCATATTGGGTCTAAAGTTAAATGCCGTAGTGGGCCTAAAGTTGAATGGCGTAGCAGGCTTAATGTCTGATTTTTAAAGAGTCTAATAACTGATGCCGCGGGGAAGAGGCCTAGTATTTGACGCCTCCCGGGCGTCCCGAGATTGTGATTATTAAAACAATTCAAATTCAACAGCATACTGCGACATGGATGTTCAGGACTGGAACGGGTACGCCGTTCTGAGGATCGCAGCGACGTGGCGATAGCAGCAGGGTGTACGCGGTGCACGCGCCTTCCATGGAGTCCAGCGAGGGCGCTGGAGGTGTCAGGAAGGCCGAACTGTTAGCCAGTTTTTGGGAATAGGACATCTCTATTCGGATCAAGCAAGAAGTTACGTCTCTAGTGGAGAAAAAAGAAGAAGAGGGAAAAAAATATGGCGGGGTTACGAGTAGTTGTGCCTTTGGCCGTGTATTAAAGTTAAACAGTATTGTAGCTATAATCAATGAAGAGTTTTCGTCTTATTAGTATGTACAAAAACTGAAATTAGTATTAGTAGTAGTAGTTCTCGTTTCAGAGATACGTGACAGCAAAAGTGAGACAAACCATCCGGACGGGGATACAGATTGATGAAAGCACACTCAGGCCTCAAACTAACAAGAATCTTCGTTATGATCGTAGGTTAACATTTAGGCATGTAAAAATAAACTAAACTAGGTTTCCCCTACAACTTCGACTAAAGTTAACATTACATGATAAACAAAGTCTGGTAACGGAGGCCAATTATGATAGACTACCAATGAATATAAACCAGTGTTTATAACAATCACTATTATCATGACCTAACTAAAGAGAATAGGTTAGATCTATAGCTAAAAGAAGGCCAGGTCAAAGAACCTATAAAGGGTCATCTGATCGATACAACATGACAGTAACTTCATTAGATATTAATATTTGTGTCGATAAGCGATGTCCCGCCATAGACGATGCATTTTTAATAGAAAGAAGGCGTCTACTTCTTGATTTTAGTCCATTATATTGAATTTCACACCTCATTTCTACAAACTGTCTCATTTGAAATTCTGTGTTCTACAACCCCTGATGTAGGTCAAATATAGGTTATAAATCTAGTATAGATTGTATTGAGTGATATCAATAATATCCATAATCATGTTTGGTTAGATGTAAAAGATAATGTTAGAGTTGTTTATTTAGAAACTTGCACTCGCAGAATGTGCCCTTTAGAGCGAAATATTGGGATTTTATGGAACTCACTAGACCAGAAATAAGATCCTCAATATTTTAGCTTCAGGACTAGACTACAACAAAGGTTTAAATTTTCTGGTAACTGTTCGTTCACATGCGTTTCCTCGCCTTAATTCTTAATCCTATCTGATAAAAGTTTCGTAATCAAATCCCTTGTCAGATCAAGGCTGACGGCATCGTAACCTTGTTTAGAAATAACATTCAAATTGCAAATTCAATTTCCCTGGTAAAATTAACATCCGCAGTCGCTGTGAAAGGGATGAATCACAAACTCTCCATTTTTGATGCGTGAAAATGAGTAACCCAGTTACGGAATAAACGAGTCATGCCGTCGCTTGCAAAATGTATTGAATTTGAATCATTTCAAGTTAGCATTGCAGGCTTCTGGACAGCTTTTCTTGATCTTTCTAATGCTTATGTGACAACTGTACAAAAATCCGTTCGAATTAGCTAGTTCGTTCCAGTTGTTTGTTACGACCACAAATCACACTCGCGGAGTTTAGATGACTTCATCATCTTGGGTGATACAGAAGTACAGAGACCCAATTTAAAGAACCTTTATTATCAATCTGTATATTTATCATTATTATGACAAATTCTCGTCTCAATAACCCAATATGATGGACCGGTCTTGAAATAACTCTAGGATTCAGTTAGTTTAGTTCTCACTAAATGCCAAGTACATGCATGGATGCAATGTAACCAGTATCTCCACTCAATACACGTTTCAAGATACCGCTAGCTGGAATAGTTTGCATCGAATCCAAAGATAAGTCAATCATGTTGCTGATAAGCAAATACTTGATTTCAAATTGATGTACCAACGAACTGGTATTTGTACAAATTGTAGGCTTACTTTACTGTATAATTTAATTGCCTGTCGGTATTCGAAAAGCCAGCTGCTGCTGTCAATATTTTCAGCAGTGATGTAATAAACCTTATTAGTATTAAGACAAGGGTGAGACTTACCTGGTCTGGACTGAGTGAACTGTCACCACCTGCATTTCTTTCCTGGTTCTGTGCTGTTCGTTCCTGTTTGCATGCCGTGTGGTATTCCAATCTCGTGCGTTCTACCTTTTGCAGGAACTTCGCCCAGGGTTTCTGTGCCTTCTTGAATGCTTCGTCCATTTCTTTGCGTTCTTTTAGTTGGATCATTGACTGTGGACAATATGTTGAATATTACTATTACATTTAAGCAAAACATTACAACTACAAAAAAGCAAAAATTATTCAACGCATAAGGAAGTAAGATGGAGTATCGTTTGCTTAGAACGTGTCGTCAATGACTTTCTACTAATTCCATTACCTGAACACACATTAGGTACTCTCGGTACACAATATGAGATGCGGGCACACGTCTTGCCATTCTCGTTTTACATAATGAATTTCTGCCGTAACCAAAGGGTTGTTCAAAGTGTTGGACAAACTTAGTTTGGGTAAATATAATGCTAATACTGTTATGCGTAGGAAAAGAAGCACAAGACGTTATGCCTCTGACACTTCAGAAAGCAGTGCCGCAAAAACTGCGGAAGAGGAGACAACTTCAAATGTATAACTAGTTGTCCAGTACTGCTGAAACTATGGAAGATATTTAAGGCAACTTCACCGAATAACTATTAAAGCTATTAAATGATAATTCACAAGAAAGTTACAAAAAACAAGCGAAGTAATCTGGCAGATCTGAAACATTCGCAACTATGTTTCACTAAGATGTTTTTCCAGTTAAACTAAACTGGTATTAAACTAACGCGTATTATGATAATATTATGCATTTGCCAGCATGTTGTAGTTAGTAGTTCCCGCATCATACGTAAAGTATGCATTATAGAAACGTTCAGCAAACGACCAAGTTGCTAGCTGTTTGACAGAGTTTTAAACGGTTCGTAAGAAACTCAAGCTCGTTAACGATAACGACGAAGTTAAAGCAACAAAGCGTTGGGCGGAGCTCAGTTTTGGAAACTTTGTTCTGATTGATTTTGAGAGTTATACTGTTGGTTTAAAGCTGTTTCAATCTAATTTTGCTTTTAGTTAGCACGGGACTTGTAAATTCTTCTTCTTATCGTGAATGCGCACATTTGTAATTTACTTATTGCCGACTTAATTTCAAATCCAGTCGCTGATGTGAATTTTAAGAATTAGCATTACGTATTGTGCAATTTGTGCATATGAATGACTAATAAAACCATTTGTTTTGGAACGTGCATTGTGTAAAACTCGGCACAGTAGTTCTAGGAATTCATATCTTGGCGGTGAAAATCCATTTATATCCAATAGTTATCGAATCATCATCATCAGCCTGAAGAAGTCCACTGCTAGACATAGGCCTCCCCTACACATTTCCAGGAAGAACGATTTTGAGCCCTTTCCATCCACCGACTTCCTGCGATCTTAACAATGTCATCAGTCCATCTGGTGGGTGGGCGCCCTCCTATTCGTCTTCCGGTTCGTGGTCGCCATTCGAGAACCTTTATTCCCCAACGGTTGTCAGTTCTTCGAGCTATATGACCTGCCCATTGCTATTTCAACTCAACATCGTAATGGGTAAAATAAAAACTAAAATTTAATTTGTCCATTCGATGACGGCTCCACTAGCTCTTGGCTAGCATAACCTGTCACCGTAAGATTAATTGATCACACATTGCTCGTTTCTCAGAGGAGTCCCCATTTTACCTTCAATAACGTCTATTTCTTCTATTACTTAACCATTCTTGTAACAATATAAATCATTTCATTTCATACCTTGACTATGAATTTCTATCGTATTGGAAAATTGTTTCAACTATGAATTTGACCGCAAGCATATTCGGTCCTGAATACGTGAATGTCGCATTTCGAATTTTCGATGGAACCGATGATACAGATGAAGATATAAAGGTGAATGTGCTTTAAAACATTATGAACAAGTGAGTAACACATTCGTGATGCCATGAATGGACGGGCACAGTTGTAGGTGTTCGTGTAATGGAATTGCGTGGTCTTCATTACTGTGCAGCAATCAAATGAATACTTCGGCCCCATGCGACGCCATAACGCTGTACTGCCACACTTTATTTCGATGATGAGTGTATTTTTATTTAGGTTCCTATGAAACGAAGAAAACACAAATAGACAAAATGAAACTACTGGATTTTTTATCGGAATGTTTTGATAATGCACCACGTAGGGTAGTCGGAAATAATAAAAGCCTGATAGAAGTCAGAGCATCTGAGAAAAGTAACAGTCTGAGAAGAATTAGAAGAAGCTCACTATGTTGGCAAAGACTATAAAGCTTTGATAATTTTATGAAAAAACCTTTATGTACTATAAATAAAGAGTCTTTTCCGAAAAGGACGCAATCTCTGTGCCACATCTCCGTGGACTCAGTGAATTAACCAACAAACAGACAAACACATTCATAGATTGAATGCATTTACATTCGTTGAACATTCTGCACGAGGGTCGATGCAGGCGGCCTTGGCAAATGAAATATCATCCGTCTAATTACAATGGCATTTCCTAATGCGGACGTTGTTTACATAACCATTTACCAACAATTGTGATATTTGAGCTATGTGTATTACTCAACTCAATCGTACCTTATAATAATACAAGGCCATGTAAAGATCTTTCTGAATCTAGAAAGTTCTTGATAAAGAATATAAAATATGTGCACACTGGCTCGAAAGAACTAGACACGACGAGAAGAGGAGCTATTTGACGAGCTAGAATATTAAAGACATGCAAAGCTGCTGTAGTCAGTAAAATTATTAAGCTACTAGGTTTCTGTTCAACTTTACTAGCTAATAACAGATACTTTGCATTCCTAATAATAGCTACAAACATACTACCTGTCAATCATGCAATAAATATATCTTCAATATGATTATAGCAATTACTCCTACAGTTTATTACAGTTTAGTAGACCCACAGTCCTACAGTTTAGTAGATTATTTATTGTGATTGCAATTGTAATGTCACATATGGTCAAGTCTTAGTTACGAATAATAGAATAATCAAACTAACCAGCGCGAGTGAAATCCAAGCAGATCTGCGTCACCTTGGAAGGCATCATCGCTTAATATCAGGTCAGATTGCGGTCAAATGACTACATATTTATATGATTTGTAAAAACTGTTGTAAGGGATTTTTTTGTTAGCAAGTCTTTAATAGATAGATAGATAGATAGATAGATAGATAGATAGATAGATAGATAGATAGATAACACTTTATTGTACACCACAAGAATAGGAACATTAATGAGTATTTGAAAGTCGAATTTATCGTTAGAATACTCTGGTCTCTTTAAATATCCGATATTACATAAATTTCTACTAAGACACACAATTGGAATGGAATTTCCGATATATGGATGCATGGATCAGATATAATCTCCATTCAGTGATTATGTCACGATTATTTCTACGTACAGATTGTGTTAAGCCGTCGGATGGGTCATACAGGCGTTGCTACGCTTCAGGTGAGTGAGATTATCAAGATAAGGGGAACTTATATTGCCACACTGCACTCCTGAAATATCGGGATTTCATTCTATTTCCTATTGCTCTACTCAGACATTTGTATATGAAATTTGGCATGGGAATAGTGCAGTAAATAACGATTACGTTTTAACAGGTTAAGTTCTCAACTTCGGCGAGGGGTAGTTCTTTTAAGTACAGAAATCACTGATGTCTACATATACTTTTTTGCAAGCTAGGTCATTGCTGTATCCGAATGAAATACCATAGCAGCCAATAAATAGGTTTCCGAATACCAGCACCGAATTACGTTATCAAACACGTGACTGATAGCATCTATGCACTCGTACGTGATGTTGATATGATATGGAGTATTGGAGCATGTCTGATTACCACTTAGAATGAATACGACTGGGCATGAAAGAGAACTATATAGATTTGATGCGAATGTAGATGGCTTTTTTCAGTTGTCTTGATATGAAATATTATGAGATCCCAACGCTACATTTTGCTTCTTCAAGCTTTCGGTCAGACGAACTGTGGCGTCTTATTAGCTCCGATTTGAATGCAACCGCATCCGAGGATTTTTTTTTGGAACTTAGTAGTTCTGAGATGATTCTTAGCCATGTTTGATAGATATCCATGTAGCCATTTTCACGTTCTTAGTATTTAAATCACCTTGTTCGAGGGATTTAACTTTTTTGTAGAACACACTCGTTGTTTTCTAAGTTATGCCACGATATGTGTAAATGAGTGTTTATAAGCACAACTATTTCGGTTGATAGTGGTATCTGCGCCACACTATACGAGGTTGTTATGTAAAACTATGTATGCTAAAGAGATAAGCTTTTTGATCTGGTGATTCTGGAGTGTATGCTTTGCGCATATTTGTATCTCGTTATCATTATATTGCGCACAAAAATCAACGTTCAACGCTAGCCATTTTAACGAGTGTTACATTCTAATGATGCCTGTGCGCATGTTTTGTAAGAGATTCTGATTGTGCACGCAATTCTGAATGCTTTATTATGCTACATATTAGCGTTTCTCCATCCCGAAGAATGCACTTTCAGACATTTTTGTTGTATCATATATTTCGGGGAGTCTTATTACATGAGATATACGATTACTAACGATGTAATTTATTTTAAGATCTCCCTTGTTTTCTATAAACATTGAGAGGTTTTTTCAGCAAAATTCAGATCATGTCTTTGGAAGTCAAGACAATTTTACAAATTACAATAATGTCCTTTGTAAATATGCCACTGAAGATAAAAATAGGATTAGGTACCTGCCTAAAAAATATGGGTAGCCCATTTCCCGAGTGCAGAGGTGAGCTCTGTAAAGGTCACCGATGTTATTTCTACTCTTTCCCTCGAAAACACCTGGCACGGCGCCAAAATAGACCAACTTCGCAAAGGCGCCGCGTTAAATGATGCAAGAAAAAAACAACCAAGCCGTAGTTGTAGGCGTAATCAGAGTTGTATGTACGATCCACTTCACTAGGAGTTATGAAAGAGCAGTAATAGCGAACAGAAGTAGTTGTGATTTTTTGTGGAATTAATACAGTATTGACACAGACCGCGATCAATGAGATGATAGTTTAGTTTGGCGGTTTTCCAATATTGGATGTTGAATGACTTGGCATGATGATACTTGTATTTTTTATGAATGAGTATTTTAATGTATGTCAAGACACTTTTAGTGAAAAAGTGAGCGGAGAATACTTTTGACAAGAATACCACTTTATTTATTTTGAGAAAGTGAGGTGGTTGGTAAGTAAGATAATATCTGTAAATCAGTAGTTATAGGACGAAAGAAGGGTACAAGCGGCAGAGATGCGAATGTTTAGATGGATGTTTGGAGTGACAAGAATGGACAGGATACGGAATGAGTATACCAGGAAAAGATTGAAAATGACAGGACAGAAAAATTGAGGAGCATCAGGCTGCCATGGTACGGACATGTTCAGGCAAATGTGGGTAGATGTAGGCCAAAGAAAAGATGGAAGAATAGTGTCAACGATGACATGGATAAGATAAAAGTGATGACGGCTGATAGAGGAGAATGGAAGAGGAAAACATTTTGTGCCGACCGCACATAAAGTAGAATAGAGGCAGGGGGGAGAAAAAGATAGGAGGAGTGATAATAGTGTATTTTCTATTGGTACATACATATTTTATGCTAACGCAAATATTTAAAAACTGTTTGACCTAGTTTACAGAAATAGCATCAACAACAATACTGGCAGAGTCTACTAACTGCTTATCTACAAGAACAAATACATTTTGATAGCACACCTGAATAGCTTCTTTCAAAGAAATGGAAGCCTACATTGGGTAACGTTTATAAAATAGCCCCAACGAGGAATGTCTAACATTTTAATAAGGTTATAAATAATGTAATTTATAATTTAAAAAATAATTAAATTCATCAAGGTCCGCGTTGGCAATCAGTTTGAACTGGTTCGATGACACGCCATCGTTATTGAAAAAGAGGTTTTGCAATCATTAATGTTAACATTGACATGGATAGCAAAGGGTTGTGTTTATAACAGCGAATTTATTACTCACAGCGTGATTGATAAAAGAAAAATTAAGATTTATATTCGTGATTCTGGACTCTTTAGAGAGAAGTGCAGAAACTAGTTAGATTTAATTTATCGAAGAGATACAAATATTACAAAGATAAAAGATAGAGAATAGTTAAAAACCAAAAAGGCACATTCAGCGAACGGGAAATAAGTCCTACGTCCTGTGAGTCGTATGTACGTCCTTTCCGTATCTAAGTAAACTAATTACCAAAAGTGTCATACAATCAATTAAAATTAAATAATTACAATAACGTAACCACAAAAACGATTTAGACAACGCGAACGCTAACGAGATTATAAACAGAAACAGACACTGCGTTTTAGATAATAAACCAGTTCGAGTGGAAAATTCAAGAAAAAATTTACGAGCATGACGTATTTGAGAGATGATAGAGAAATATTGCTAGTTTTCTGATAATAACATTACAAACATACTAAGACTACTTGTCAGAAATAATACTCAGTTGTAAAACTTGTTATAGCATTTTGTAAGAAGTTGAATTCTTTAGTGTAGGATTTGAAAACAATACAATTTAGATCACGAACTATGAATAAAGAGCAAAGTTTTACTATAATTCTATAAAGTGCGATGATCCAAAAATTACATCTCAGTGTTAGCGCTTGGCCGCATTCCAGAACCATGAGAAAATAACACTTAATAGACAGATAATAAAGATTATATTCTTACGTGTTCGCGGATCTATTTTAGTTTATTATGTCAACAGTTAATTTTACAAGAACACTTGCTCCTTCCTTAAATTTTAGAATTCAATTATGTTTACGATCTTTATATTTTTTTGTGGATGTTACAACATAAACTATTATAGTATTCTCTTAAGGTTTAATAGGTCTCATGTCTTTATGTAGCAAGGTCAGCTGATGGTGAAAAAATGAAGAGTTTCATGAATGAAAACTGTAGTCAGCTCGTTGCACTACCAATTGACCTGGAGTTTCAGAGTAATCATGGAGCCCATGTGTACTACAAAACCAGAAGTGTTTGGATTAAAACTATTAGCTCTACTAGCTAACCTTGCCCTTTGACAAGATCCTCCTGGCCCTTTATTGTCAGTCAAAGAACCAAAGGCTAAGCGATTTTACGTTTAACCATCCGACCTTTAGCGTCAAGGGGTTAGGGATTATTGTGTTTCGTATTGCAATTATCTTTGAAATGAGCGAAATGACATTCAAATCCTTTGGTGGATTGCTGGTTTTGTCTTAAATAGAGATCTGAGAGAAGGTTTAACATGCATTATATAGGAATTATGGTCGTGAATAAGCATTTCATTATAGCAAAAGTTAAAATCGCTTCATAAACATTTCAGTAATATCAAACTACTTCTTCCTGCTCTTTACTTCGTCGGCCCAACATGTCTTACTCCTCCATTCCCCTCTATCAGCCATCATCTCTGCATTCACTTCTCTTATCTACGCCATCGTTTTCTTTCACACAGTTCATCCACGTGTTCTTTGGTCAACTCTAGTCACATATCCATCCACACGCATACTCATCATTCTTCTAGTCACATGACTCCTTCATTTCAGTAATATCAAACATAATATAATAAGAAAGTAAGAGTGATCATGTCAATGTGCCACGTCGATTACACACACACAATACTAGCAATGCAAAAATACATCAATCCATCATTGTCAAGTCAGCAATACAGCATGCTTGATTGCGTTTCACAATTATCGCACCAGTGTAGACGGCAATAGTTGTAATTTTACTCATTACGTCACTACACGTCAGTAAAGATCATTGTCCACTGAACTAGACCTTATTGAGCGCTAGTTTTGAATTGCGTAAAAAGTTATCTAAGGGCGAAGTGTGATTGCTATTAATGCATTCTGGTCACATATAAACGTAGCGAGTATAGAAATGCATACGCTTTCTGCGTGCTAACTGCTAACCATCGGTTAGGGTAGACGTTTGTCAAGCCTTTAGCCGTTTAATTGCAGGCGTCAGGCTTGTATACGGCAATAAATTGCTGCATAAAAGCTACATGACGAAGTAATCAAGCTAGTATAGAAAATATAGGTTTAGCTTTAGTGGATAGACAACCTTACTTATTACATCAGTATAATTGTTTATACATAGTAAGTAGTTTAAGCACGCGCGGTAGCAACCGATTGTTTAGCAAACAATAGACGGCCGTGAATCATCTTACATAGAAAATGGAGCATACTAAACCACAAAGAAAGGTACCCATGAAATTAAATTAAACTTTCTTCCAGAAGGGCAAAGGTAATAGTTAAACTCTACAAAGAGCTCAGCAAGTAACGACTACCAATGTTACTGCGCTAGAGAGAAACAAAAGCGCCTGTCTCAAATGATAAGCTGTTGCCTCTTTGTCATCACGTCATTACCATTGATCAAAAAATCTAAAACAAAACAGAACCGAAAATTCAGACACGTATTTAAAATTACCTTACTATAATCCCATAATTCAAACAGTTATTGAACATTCCTCAAATAAGAATCCATTAAGCCATCTCATAATGGAAATGGTATGTAAATTGACCGCTCCCCAAACCTCGACCGTAGCATCTACACGCCCGTGGCCGGACGAAGGTCGTTCAGTGCCCTACGGTCACCTGAGACCTCTGTCGATGTCGTAACCTAGACGAATATCTTTATTACAAACAGAAATCTATTTGCAAAGGAATGCATAATTTCTTTCACAACTAAAGGAATGTGAAAAGCATTTTAATATTATTATAGGCTCACAAGTCACGGCCAACGGCCAATACAAATGCTAAGTTTTCAAACTGCTTTTAAAGTTCTAATAAAGGGTTATTATGATTTTCTAAGAATGCCACATGGTTTATATAGCTTGCACCCAAAACAATACAGTTTTTGTAGAGATGTGTCATGATTCATGAAGGTCGTTTGGTGTTCAACGTCGGTCACTTGAGACCTCTGTATCGTGGTCGGATAAGATGACCAACCTGAATATCCAGTTTTTATACAAACATTGGAAGAGTTGCTGTTTGTTTTTTGATCCTATAACATATTTTATGCATATCAACCAAAAATAAAAAATCTAAATAGCCAGATTTTAGTTTTAAGTTACTTGGATGTTTACCTAATTTTGACAAAGGCCTCTTCGATTTTTTTTCCATTCTTCTCTATCCGCAGCGGTTCTGGTCCATATGTTTCCTGCTGTTGTCTTAATCTCACCCTCCCACCTTTTGAACTGTCTTCCACGATTTCTTTTCTTATTTCTCGGATGCCAGAACAAAATAGCTTTATTTCATTTTCCAATTTCTCTTACTATATGTACAAGTATGATTATGCAGTATGCTAGGGCATAATTACTCTTATATTGAACATAGCTCAGAACGTATGCAACATTTTATTCACCATCCTATCAATGTTACATCAGAACTAATCGTAGAGTTCCGTTTTGACCAATAGGTTTTCCATCTAAAGTGAGGATGAGTTATGAATAACCACACGTCTGTAATTTCCTGGATTTCCATCGTTTTAACGGTTTTGATTTTCGAAACAAAATGAACCCTTCAACATTTTTGTTATCCAAGGGCTTATGTTATGTTTTGATCTATAATTAATTCAATTCCATAATGTAATTTGAAAATGCCGTTGACTCGACTACCCTCTTACATCTGCATGAATCTTTTACAACTGCATAGACCAGTTCGTAAGCCTATACAGGGTTATTCATTATTAGCTGCAAATACTCAGGAATTAGGTTCAACAAATAAAATAAAAAATATTTATGAAATTATTTTTTTTAAATTTTGATCAAAAATTTTTGTAAGTTTTTGTATCAAAATTTTATTTTTATTAATTTCTTTACGGCTATTGCATAATGATTGCCATGGAGAACAGGACGATGACCCACCCAGGCGGTGACTGAACGCAGAGTGTCACTCACGGCGCGCGGGCGCGGATCAAAGGTCAAAATAGGTCAGGCGCCAATGATTCCTTTATCGATTTTCTCGGGATTTTCATAACAAAACTTAAAAAAAATCATTTTATAAATATTTTTATTTTATTTGTTGAACCTAATTCCTGAGTATTTGCAGCTAATAATGAATAACCCTGTATATTTTAAGCTAATATTAGTCCAACTCTGCGTATTTTTTATACGTAAAATACACAATTACAAAATCATAGCTTCGAGTTGAAAATATTTGAATTGCATTTGTATGTATCTACTTTGCAATGTTGGCGTTTTAATATTTATTATGAGCTCATCTTCGGCCTTGTAATTTACATCTAGGTTTAAAATGAACACTATAAAGATGTTTATACACAAGTCTTTGGTACTTGGAATAATTGAATCCAATTTTATGAACCCAACACGTTCTACCAAATCTTGAGGACCAGTGGTTTATATTGTGCGTGGCATGTCGTCCGATAGTCAGTCAGGCAGATATTTGATTCTTGGGATATTCGATCAAAGATCTATAACTGTATCAATAGCCAAGACGGTCAAGACCAACCTCCTTGCTACACCTTTATCACTCCACGTCTTCAATAATGGTGTAATACTTTAGTCCTCCCTTCAATGGCACATCACGTATACACAAGTTACGGACACATTACTTCGTGTATAGACGCTTCCGTTCGTGGACTGGACTCCTTTAAAGGAGTAGGTACTGAATCGCGTGTTGTATAATACATGAACAGTGAACGGAATACCTTACTTGATAGGTGAGTATATGTATGTGTTGTATAGAGGCACGTTGAACGTCTATGGGCGGCGCGTGCCGAGAGCGAATTTTTATTCCACAAAACCAAGCGAAAATTCGATTTACGATAAGTTGATAAAGCACACATACCCTTTCTTCATCTCTATAATGTAAAAGGTCACAGCGTTCTACAACGTCTAAACCTAAATTCAATTTAGCGTGAGTTATACACTGGAAAAGATAGTAAAATTATACGAAAGACAAGTTGAGAGGTTTGTTATCCAACAGCCATTAATCTTCGGCAAACTTACGAAGTCTTACAGTTTAGTTAGATACTGTGTGAATGTTCACAATGAAACAAGAAATGTCCTGAATACATAAGATACCGATAGCAAGTTTTTCTGCGCAGTGAATAAGCCAAGTAAGATAGTTTTAAGAAGATAAACTACTCACTTTATCCTAGTCTCGTATGTATGAGAATAGTTTGAGAAAGCCAGTTAATGCAGTTTACGTCTGTATAAGAGATACAAAAATAAGCAGAAAAGACGGAACTATCTACTAATACATACAGTAACAACGACAATCATCAATAAATTCGTATTTTCAAACTACTACAATACGCAATTCGAATTTGTAATAGAAATAAAAGCACTAGGAATATAAAGCGATTTAAGCGATTTTCTATTATTGGTTTAGTATTCCGTACTAAGAAAAGTTACAATTTAAATAAACGTGTTTCCATTATTTATTTTGAAAGTAATTCGTTTACGCAACCGAAATATCTCTTTTACAGTCGCAATCTCGTTTTCATTATATACTTTGTTTTATAAACTGACGGAATAAGCAGATATCCTACTTAAAAGTGAGCCTCTGATAAAACTTTACAGAACACTTTCATCGAGGACGTACTCTACGTAGCATTGGACTCCGTCTACCATTCTACGTAAAGATGTATTTATCAATCAGATAATCATTATTTACGGTGCGTATAACTATAATTACTTCTATGTCTGATATTACCTGTTTTTCGTGAATTTATTAAAACTAACATACTACGCAGTACGCAAAAACAAAAACATTTAGATACTTAACATTTTAATTTAAACAGCATACGAATTAAAAGCCAATTATTGTAATTTACCATGCAAAAAAGGTATATTTTTCGTACAATTTAGGACATACCGTTAACCGTCGAGGAGTAAGTCCTGGCTGCAGCATCAAGGGTAAGGTAACACATTTGGTTATCGACATAACTTTTAATTTTTTTTATTATTTATATTTCCTAAGAATTCAACAAATAAAATAATTAACAATGGAATTTTGAAAAGGGTTTACAAAATCTATTCTTTAGGTCAAAGAAGTTCTAAGCATGTAACAGCTAATTATTATTGAATACAATGATCAGCAATTATTATTGTACCCTTTAAATTTTAATCGAAAATCTAAAAACTGTAGACACGTTCTAGAATGTATTATTTAGTTAGGTGAGAAAACGGCTCATCTATTAAAAAGTTTCTAAAAATCTGCCGAACTTTATGAATAACAAAAGCTATAAGATGTAACCACAGCTGTAAAGCCTAGTTACACAGCCCTAGGAATTAAACTGAAAGGTATGCAAATATTGACGATCAAGTTCTTATACGTTACCGGTGTCGAGCAAAGCTTGGATGGCCGCCAAGCCAACTGACAATTTGATTTGTTCCGAATACCGTTACCGTATATTTGAAACCAGCAAAGAGCAACCTACAGATATGGTATATTCGATAAGCGATGATAACACTCCCAATAGTAAACTACCCTAAAGCCATAATCATAGTTATCAACTTGATGGAGACAAAAATAAATTGGCAAGACCTATTAACTATATAGCCAGACAACGAAGGGCAATAAGTAGTAACTGTAAACAAACTAAGTAGATCTGAAACATTGGGTTTTTCCACTGACTCCTGGATAATTTTATTCCCCACTTCCCCCTCCGAAAGTCGTTGACCTTTTGCAAAAAGTGTATCCAACTGTTGTTTTTGCTTATAAAATTAACTGTGATTACATCAGTGGCAGTCAACTTAACTGATATAGAAGGTATAGCTTCCAATTTGACGATCTAAAATTGAATGATAATGAATGTGAAGTGATTTCATCGGAATGTGGCGTAGTTATTGATTATTCATTCATTGACATGCATGCATATTTAGATGAAGGCATTGAGTGTCGTACGCAATCAATTAATATTCTTATTAGTCTGACCTTTGGTGATAATAAATAATCAGAAACTCCCCTCTAATCAGATTGATGTTATTCATATCTATAATTCTATATGAATAACAATCTAATTCGAAATATTTCATCATAAATTGAAACTATAGTTGAGTATAATTGAGCGACTATTCTGATATTTGAGACTTAATATAATTAATTATAATTACTAAAAGGCTATAATTTAAGCCTTTCACAAGGCATTTTTTTATTTCGTAGTCCAATAAATTGTATTAGCCTAACGGATCCCCCTTCTGTTCACTGACAGACTCAATCAATGCCAATGTCACGAGGATGTATTAAATCGCCTTGATTCAGGGATATCAAACTGGTGATTTCCACTTGGCAACTTTGTGTGTATTTCAAGATATAATACTTTATCATGTAACTGTAAGCATTCCCGGCAGTTAACCATTAAGAATTCGAAAAAGTTGTAAACTGGTATTCACGACATTACATTTGCATAGTCTTGATATGCCAGTAAATATCCTAAAATGTACACCAGTTCCACGCCTTATCAATTACAGAACTGATGGATTCTCATGCTGTACAAGTAGAGTTCCTTCCTTTTCGTTCGAAAGAATTGAACAATTGAGTAATCGATTCTCTCTTTTGTCCAAAGAATTGAAGAAAGTGTGTTAAAGAATGTCAGGTCTTACCTTATGATAGGTATCTTTCTGCCAGTTCTTGATTTGAGCCATGACGTCGTTGACCAGTCTGTCCCGCACGCTAAGATGCAGGTCGGAGAGGCGTTCGGCTTCCACCATGCCGCCTTTCCAGGCCGCTTCCATTGTGCCGTATTCGGGACCTGTGGACACCAGAGCGTTGAGGAAGGTGTTTGTATGACCATGTTTAATTAGGAAATAGGTATTTGAGAAAGGTTCGTTTCAAACATTGTTATTGGGTGAGCCATATTCCTAGTTAAGGCCATTGAACAAAAGTTTACTATGGTCAAGGAAATACGATTAAGGACTGCTTTCAACTATGCCTAAGCAAGCTTTTTTGATATACTCGTAGACAAACATGTTTGGTACATTAGCGTCTGCGTAATGTCTTGATCGCTTCAGAGTCAAAGATTTTAGTTTAGAAGTTTTTTTAAGCCTTCAATAACTACATCGTTCCTCAGCATAACAGTTTGTTGAACCATTTTTAGGATGACTGATGTTTTGCTAATCGGTTCTTCGTGACACAGGCTACTACATAAATTATCAGCTCAACACGTTACAGCTCCAATTGAGCTAGTTACCTATCCAATCGGTTTAGCAATATCGATTCAATCTCACTACTCAATGATAATAGCCAATTTTGATTGCCAATACATAAACTATTATGTTATTGGATAATTGCTTCTATTATAATAGGATTGCTCGCTATATCAGATTAATTAAACTTGAAAAATATGCTCATGATTTCAGTTCCTTTATGGCTCTTTTTTTATTATTAGGCTAAGAAATCTCTGTACGTACATTATAATTACTTTTAAGCGTAGCGTGTTCTGTCTTTTAAACTTTTGCTTTTGTATTGTCTGGGCCTCACTAAGTTGGAGTGGAACTTCACTCCTATTTTGATGTTTGTTTTGTAAAATAATCATATAAAACAACGGTAACAACAAAGCCGTAATTTGTGGCCTGTTCTTCTAGGTTTAGTCGCGTGGAACTGGATTTCTTACGGGGGCCAGTTAAAGGAAATAATATACCAAAATAAACAAATTTTATTGTTATATGATATACCTATTACCTACTAGTCTTGACAGGGCAGAACTGCTACGCAATAGGTAACTATATTACCATTTAACGTAATGTGACAATACATCGTGCAAGTAATCATTTACAGAACCAAGGACATGTTTACGACACATTAACTCATCCCATCTGTTGCCTTATTCAGGTACGTTAATTTATCAGCGCACGCACGAATACAAGATTTGCAATATAAATCATATCTGCTGCGAAATTACGCACCGCGGCGGACTAGTTAATGGGCATTAAACTTGTATCAGATGATGTGGTTGTAATGGACGGGATTCGTGAAGATTGAAGGTACATATTTCTCTTTATTTTTGTATCAAACCTGAATGTTGGGAAACCACATGACGTAGTTAACTTCTTCTTCCTGCCCTTATCCCACTTTATGTGGGGTCGGAACAACATGTTCTCCACTTCCATTCTCCTCTATCAGCCGTCATCTCTGTATTCATTTCTTTCTTATCCATGTCAACTTTCACACTGTTCATCCATCTTCTTTGGATCCCTTCTCCTATACGCAAATATCTACCTGCATTCATATACACCACGTAGTTCACTTCTTAGCCAATATAGACTAAATATACCTACTTACTTATATGCACTTACCTTAATTAGTTTCAGTTTATTAGAAGTACTCTGTACTAATAAGCTACTAATCGACTTATGATAATAACTCTCAAGTATTATTATCCCTCCAAACTTTAATGGTTTCGTTAGTGCTATTTATAATCATCATTAAATTATGTATTACGGTTGTAGGAAAAAAATATTGCACATGAGCTAATTTCGGCTTCATAGAGCTTTGTGCGCGTCTGAAAGAGGTAGCGTTTTAAAAAGCCGAAAGCAGATGTGCAATATTTATTGCCTACAACATATATGTATGTATTCTACTTCTCCAGACGACCCACACACAAATAGCTCTACTAAGATGATATTCACACGGTACTATCGTGTAAAGCATGCAGTTGAAGATCCAGTTTTAGGTTCATCTCGCAGCCATAAGATGCGTCGAATGTGCATTCAAACAAATCAGGTTTTCCCGGTTTTTGAATAATGAGTCCTGGATATGAATTAAACACATTGAAGTGTACAGGATTGTAAGTCACGTGACTAGAAGAGTGATGAGTATGAATAGAGATGGATATTTGGGTAGAGGTAAGCCAAAGAAAAGAGGGATGAACAGTGTCAAAGATGACATGGATAAGAAAGAAGTGAATACAGAGATGACGGCTGATAGAAGAGAATGGAAGAGGACAATGGAGAACATGGTGTGCCAACTGCCAACCCCACATAAAGTTGCATAAGGGCAAGAAGAAGTGTACAGGCTTGATTTAATTTGCGATTTTATGCGGAGAGAATTTCTGTTTCGATTATTTAGCACCTTGTTGCTTGGTTAAGAACAAAAGTGTTTTTAAATTAAATTATGTACCTATCGTGACTAAAGAATGCGAGAGGCGTGACGAATGACCTCAAAATAATCTTGATGGAATTACGATCTAATTTCTCATGCCGTAGTAGTAACTACTTAAATGAAAATTATGTTTAGCTGACCCCCGAATACTGAAACGCAACTCTGAGTTGCGTTTCAGTATTCGGGGGTGAATCTATTAATTAATTAAATAAAGAATTCATAAACGTAAATGTCTTACCTATTTTGTATTCTTACTTTAGTTTTGGTTGTGTCTTTATTGTTATTTCTAAGTACACCCTAGCCAACCATCTTATTATACGCTCCTCTCCATCCAAAGGTTGTATCGAAGAGCGATAAAATTCAGCGATAAAACCGCCGTACAAAATGTACATAATTATCTTTTTAAATTATTGTTTTTTTCTCTATTGTTATTTGTAGAGTAAGCAATAAATAATGTTTTATTTTATTCTATAGTGGACAATCCACATAACACTTTTGTAGCGCAGAGCTTGTATTATGGAAACCAGCTGATACAACACATACATATTTTTTAAATTAAAAATACTTCGTTATTCCACGCTATCTTATTAGATATCCTGCAAACCTATAATGATAGCGTGGAATAACAAAGCACATTATATCAATAGTAGGCTTTATTATAACCTATATTTATCATATTTACAGCGATACAACTGCAACGACCTGTCAAACAAACCTGTCTCAAGAAGACCGCCAAAGGCCACATTTTGCAAGTGCACGTTTTATGTAACCTGACGTAATCAGGTGCAGCGATTCGGTACACCATTCCAAATTCAGCGCGCGCCAATCGCGACACTTTCGATTTTTAAATCGACCAATAATGGACCAGTTTGCGACGAGAGGCGCGAGCGCAAGCTTGCAAATTGCGAATACGCTCGAGCATGTGCGATCCCAATTCGTCAGTCAAAATTGGGTTCGTGCCCCGAATATCGAAACTCGATTATCGAAGAGCCTCTGGAATGCTGATGGACTTTCGATTTCATCGCTTGCATTTTATACACGTTGCATCAACTTGCATCGGTCTTGCGCATGTTAAAATAAATTACCTAATCGTAGATTCTTCACAGCATTCGAGTCCCATAAAACATTGTTTCTCGTAACGACGCACGTCCAAAGTATGTGATGTTTATTGCTTTTGATGTAACGATTATACGATTACGGCTTCTGGTTGGATTTGAAGATATGATAATTTCATGAGCTGGGTATTTTTCTTTTCATCAATATTTGTAGATACCATTAAACTATGTCGAGGTCATGTACTAAATTTGGTTATCATAATTATCAGAATAGTTATATGATGTTTAATCTATTTAGTTTATATTTTCTTCCACTATCTTATACCCTTTATATCTAGCAATTTGCAAGAAACTACAAAATGCTTATAGCACGTAAAGTTGAAGACTACGTGTCTGTTCTTCTCAAGCATAATAATTAATTTAAATTCATAGTGTTTAACAAGAAAATGTTTATGCCGAACACAGCAATAAACTAAGGATAGTTTCTCGTTATCTTGAAGAACATACAAATAAAATACTATACGCATTTGACAAGTACATAATGTGTTTTCTCCGAAACTTGGACAAATACCGAGGTAAAAGCTAGTAGAGCCGGTCCAGTTACGTCATGCGTGGAAGCTGCCGAACCCTGGGTATGGTTACCACTGACTGATCGGTAATTGACTTACGAAGAATTACTTAATCACGCGAAATAAATATATTTTAAGACGTAGAATTGTGTTGAAGATGATATTGATGAGAAAGGAATGAATACAGTAATGACGACTGATGGGAATGGTAGAAATTTACATGTTATCCCGATCCCAAGGAAAATCACAGACACGTCCACACATTCAATTTTGTACAACTCCATTTTGTGTTCAAATGTTTTCGCATTCCTAAGGTTGCAAATATACATTTTGTTTTTGAACATCAATCAGTTGCAGCCCCGAGGCATGAATTTACGATCGGCAATGAACAAATGAACGGACAATTGAGTTCAAATAAATAATACATAATACAGATATCTCTCCCTCTCTCGACAGCGATAGAGGTGTGAATTCTCACGACCCTACGACTTAGATCAAAGTCAGTAGAAGCAACCCTAGCCCGAGGCAGCTGAGGCAAACAAACTACGTACACTTCCTGGTATTGAACTGGTATCGACAGCGATGACTTGTTAGAGGTAAAAGCGTCTCCGATGCACGGAATTTCACATTCTACGTACGTTTAATGGTGTAAAAGCAAGAGTTACGGCTATAGATTGAGATTTAATTTCACTATTAATCACCTTGCTTACGAACGTTTATATAATTTCAACTTTCCATGAATTTGACTTGTCACTGTTATTTCACTCCTCAAAAGGCATTCACAATTTAAATTATATGTAATAATTTATTTTTCAATTAATATGCAATCACGCTTCCTACTAATACTTTTTGTAAAAATTATGCGACAGTTAGAAAGTAACATTTCTGGTTAGTAAAGTTAAGATATTTCTTAAACCACCTCTTGTGGTTACAAAGTGATAACACAAAGCATTGCCTTGTAGGTCACACACGTCAGGAACGTACCCTAACGTGCACTGCCCAGCCTCCATTAACTTGAGGCATACAAATGTTCAGCCTCACGTACCAAATATTTAAAGGGTCAGCAACGCGCGAGTGATGCCTCTGGTGTTGCAAGCGTTCATAGGCTACGGTAACCGCTTTCCATCAGGTGGGCCGTATGTTTGTTTGCTAACTTAGTTGTACAAAAAAAAAAAACAGTAATTTCACCGGCACCCACACCCTTCAAACCGAAACACAGCAATGCTGCTTCACGGCAGAAATAGGCATGGTGGTAGTACTTCCCAAAGAGCTCTACTACTACAGAAATCAATGTGGGTGTGCCTGTGTACAGAACATGTTATTTGTGCAATAAATAATCTATCTATCTATGTGGACGCGCGCTGTGTGGCCTCAAATCTAACAGCTAGTTCTTCAATAGACAAATTAGCAATCGTTGGATAACTGCCGTCAAACGAACACAAGTAAAACCTTTTGATATAAATATATCTCGCAATCGCTTTGCTGAAAGGCGAATGAAGAAATGAATATCGAATACAATATCTCAATGTAACTTTTGAAACTATCATGGTTTTTAACACTATTTTTATGAAACAACGGGATATTTACCATGACCATGAGTTCAACCGTGATCATGGTGCATGCAACTGTGCCGAAATATCGGAAGTCAAAACTCTACATTTAATCATGGTAAATATCGCGTTGTTTCATAAAAATAATATCTCAATGCTTTTGATCAAATACGTTTTATGCGGAAGACGACCATGCTTACAATCTGTACCCGAAGTCGGAGTTTTACTATCACATTTCGTTACCAAGTGTTGTTTTTGTTTCTCCTATTTGTCTCTCTCTATTGTATGGAGAAAATATGAGAAGGCAAAAATACGTTACGTAGTTAGAGTTGTTGTCTCATCTTTTCTCCATACAATAGACAGAGACAAATAAGCGAAACGAAAACAATATTTGGTAACGAAATGTTGTAAATGCACTGGGACTTCGGGTACTGGTTAGTGTTTGGTTTTGTATTTCAAAAGGGAGAAAGGAGAAATGGAGAGAAATAGATCGCTGACCACATTTTATGTGCACTATGCCAGTATTCTCAAACGGTGAAGGAAAACATCGTGAGGAAACCGGCTTGTCGTAGAATCTAAAAAGTTCGAAAACATGTGTCAAGTGCAGGAAAGAAGCCTCTCTGAGGCGCACTTGAAATCCTTTCACCGCACTGGTTTGAAACAACCAGTTACACGATAAGAAGAAGACAATAAACATCAAAATATATCTTGGTATGATGAACCGACCGGCAGAATAATTTTAGACTCGCTTCCATAAAACCTGTTCTTAGATTTTCAATAAGAATAATGCGGAATTCCATAAGACATTAAAACAGGTAGGTACAGCCCACACATTATTATCATATTACGATGATGTTTTCTCCGCATATTGCCTTTTTACTACGACTCCTAGAATGCAATAAACGAGGAGGCGGATTAAGGCTGAAGCGACTCTTGGGTTTAAAGACGTTCTCATAAAAAACAATGCATCTTTTACAATGAGATAAAATAGTGCTTACATAATAGTTGCTATATTATTTTGCGTCTGCTGATGATGCCGTATCTATAGGCCATAGCTAGTATGCTTATACCTTTTTCTTCATCATCGTATTCATATTGGGGGACATTTTGAACACGTGAGATAAGAGTAATTTCGTATGAGCTTGGTCATGACTGGACTAGCTAGCCGAAGGCAAAGCTTTTTATAATGTCCCAAAAGTTAAGAGCCGAGCGGTAAGTTGTAACCTATAACGTCAAACCTGTAGAGAGACCCACGGTCGCTTTAGTGCCGTATTAACAGTCTTTAAGAGTTATTCGTCGAGTGGGATGGCGCAGCGGTCATCGCAGCCCCGTACCAAGGGGAAGGTCGCAGGCTAAGATCCCGCTCGGCTCTTAACTTTTGGGACATTATTAAAATACTCTTTTAAAGGTATAAGATTTGTGATTTCCTTAAGTGTAGAAAGCACTATAAAATCAATAAAAATAAGCGAAGGCAGTTATCAAATACGATACAGCAGCCCAACAGCAATTAGTACTGATTAGCGTGCCCCCCCCAAAAGAAAACGTCACAAGCAATCACCGATTCAAATGGTGACCTTCTAGAATGACGAAGCCAACTTCATCTCTGATGAGGTGTTATGAAATAGCCCCTTCCCACCGGTACGTGATATCGCGCACCAGCCCGCACCAGCTCGCACGACACACCATGGGAACGGTCTCGTGCGCCGAGGTGCGCGGTAGCACAGGAGTCTTTTCTGTGTGCGTTGCCGTGCGTCGTCGTGCGCGGTGCGTGATGATCTGCAGAACCACGCACCGTAGGAAGGCAGCATAAGGGATGATAGCCCACAGCGCGATGATACACTACCGTGTAAATCCAATACACTGTATCTTAAGTTACAGTGTATTGCCTTAACAGGGCTCAATCGTTTTCTTTAAGTCTGTTTTATATCACCCAATTTGTTTTTTTCCGCTATCTATTACCTACACTGATAAAATACGATTTAGAAAACACTGTATTCACAAAATCTTTAAGGTTTAAAATTCCAAAATACGGTAACCAAATATACCGTGTATTACCAAAACAAATTGACCCGCAAAAAAGATACAGTATCCAGTAATCAAATCTCGGAGACCCGCGCCCCGCGATTCTAGTGGCAGCGCGTGAGTCTGGCGGGGAGGTCAGTTAATAGTGGTTATGCAACCGATCGGCCTGGATGGCGGTGAGCGGGGTGCGGGGGCCGGAAGGAAGACGACAGACAGAATAATTATAAGTTTAAAAAACTTGAGAAACCGACTTCATTGTCAAACGGCTAAACCGATTTTAATCAAATTTGTTTGGGACAATCTGGACGTAAGAATGACCTTCCAAATAAAAAAATAATTTTCTAAATCGGTTCATAAATGACGGAGACATGCAGTTACAAACATTAAAAAAAATATTCAAAAAAAAATGGCAACACCGATTTTAATAAAATTAAAATGGGACCAATCTGGAAGCAGTACCTTTCAGATAAAAAAATATTTTTTCAAATCGGCTCACAAATGACGAAGTTATGCGGGAACAAACATTAAAAATACAACCGAATTGAGAACCTCCTCCTTTTTGATTGGAAGTCGGTTAAAAAGTTTATATGTTAGATGCGATTCCAAGAGAAACTGAACCAAGGGGAATCAGTGAGCTAAAAAAAAGGAGTTATTATTGCTCTGTAAGTCTATACGCCGCAATCAAGATCATATTTCTATGAAAATCTTAGAGTAACGGAATCTCCAGAAGATGATGCATGAAACATTGATCTAATACTTCAATAAATATAATAATTTGTAAGGTACTTTTTATTACAATATAATAATATACAAACTGTCTTTTTATTCTCCTACCCATCAATACTAATATTATAAATGTCTAAGTTTGTGAAAATGGATGGATGGATGTTTGTTACTCTTTCACGCAAAAACTACTGAACGGATTTTGTTGAAACTTTACAGTGTTATAGCTTATACATCAGAATAACATATAGGCTTTAAATATAACATAATATATTACCGGGACCACCGGGACTACGCGAACGAAGTCACGAGCGGGCCACTAGTATTTATATAATTTTGGGGCTGTTTGATAATTAGTATGAAAAACAGTATATCGCCTAATTAAGTATTAAATAGATAACTCTTATTTGAAAAGGCAAAACACTTTATTGTCACGTATAGTGTTTTGCCATAACAATAGCATTATTGACACAGGACTGTATCATGACAAAACACTTTTTTGATGATATACCGCTATATATCTATTTAAAAGTCATATGACCAGGTAGACAATTGTAATTCCTTGAATATGACACCAAACACGGTAATCTTTAGTAGTGAAATGAGAGAACAATGGACTAAAAACCAAATAAAGTTTATTTGCGCGTTTACTCAAACCGCACTTTTTAAACTTACAGTGTATTGGATTCACACGGCAGTACAGCTCAAGTGAGTTCTAGGAATGACGATGGATTTACATTCCCACGCCCCATCGCATTGTCGCAAATGACAATTACTATGAAACTATTCTATGTGGAATTCCACTTTTATGCGCAATGATTCAAAGACTTTGATTCTTTTTATTACCATTGATATACATTTACTTAGATGGACGGAATTCTCAGAAGTTGGTATGATGGTTGAAGTTCACCCGTTCAACGTTTGTTTAAGTCTTACTTACTTAAACGCAACGTTTTATGAATAGAAAAACACCAGTATATATGCCTACCACAAGCTCTGTCTGGCTCTGGTTTTGAGTCTGTGTGAGTGCCCACCAGTGTATTATACTGAGTGTGTGACGTTTCGACGTAGAATTTATTTAGTCAACACACTCACACAGACTCAAAACCATAGCCAGACAGAGCTTGTGGTAGGCATATACTGGTGTTTTTCTGTTCATAAATTGATGCTTTGTCTGAATTGAGACTGAATCTTTAGACATCAATGAATAATTGTGAAAGGAAAGAAGAATTGGGACAAAAGATTCTGGTGTGGTAGATTCTGGTGTTGCAAACGTCGATAGGCTACGGTAACCGCTATCCAGTCAGTATAACTAGGGCCGTATGCTTGTTTGCTAAAAAAGAAGTTGCTTTGGTCCCAATTCAAACATACCACTACTCGACGCCCAGCTGTTGCGGGGTCCCTAAGTACCTACCCTTCCGTTCGAACAGCCAATAAGCAGCCGTAAACTAACCTTTTTCGATTAAATCGTTCCATTTCTTAGCCCAACCGCGCAAACTCTTCGCGTACGTTTTCTCTATATCCGCCCGCTCCTGCACCAGAGCCTGTAGCTCGCTGCATAGCCTGTGGCCGTCGTCGACCCTTCTCGTGGTTCGCTTGTAGTTGCCAGGCTCCCAGAAGGAGTCTGACGTGGTGGTGAGCAGGTTCTGCTCGTCGCTGTGATGCGACATGGTGGCGGTGCGACACTCACACACCGCCCCTCTGGAACAAACATACAAAATGCGTTAGCCAAACACATATTTAAAATCTGAACTCGTCAGACATTATAGCCCCTTTCCACTGGTGCGTGATATCGCGCACCAGCCCGCACCAGCACGCACGACACACCATGGGAACGGTCTTGTGCGCCGAGGTGCGCGGTAGCACAGGAGCATTTTCTGTGTGCGTTGCCGTGCGTCGTCGTGCGCGGTGCGGGCTGGTGCGTGATATACGCACCGTAGGAAGGCGGCATTAGACGTACAGGTTGGGTACGAAACGTCAATTTGAAGAACACTGGAACTGCAGAAACACACATCGACTATAGCTCCATTGACTAGACTCTTAACTAAGCTCAGTTGGTAGTAGATCTGCCTTCTGCGCCGTAGGTTGTGGGTCGATCCCCACCGAGAACAAATATCCTTCTACTAAAAAAGTTATATTATTTAATTCTTAGTCCAAGTAGAGTAGTTAGAGTATATCAGGGGAAGTTTGAAAGTAGCGCCAGTGACAGAAAAACTGAAGAGCAATAGGTTGGCGTGGTACGGGCATGTCATGAGGAGGGATGAAAGTCATGCGACTTGGAGAGTGATGTGTATTGATGTGGATGGATATGTGAGCAGAGGTAGACCAAAGAAAACATGGATGAACTGTGTGAAAAATGACATGGAAAGGAGAGGAGTGAATGCAGAGATGACGGCTGACAGAGGGGAATGGAGGAAGAAGACATGTTGTGCTAACCCCACATAAAGTGGGATAAGGGCAGGAAGAAGAAGAAGAAGTCCAAAACCGGGTTATGAACTGAGAAAAAAGTTCTGTCATACAGTTATTTACTGACTCTTTTCAGTAGTCAGTTTGTTACAAGTTTGCTCATTTACCTAACGCAGAGAGATTACACACTTATCAATGAACGAAGCTCAATTTTGAGACGCAAAAATAATAAATAAATAATGACCAACTCAAATAGTCTAGCTAGTCTGTTTCAACATCAAAGATAATAACCTCTCCTCATCTTAACGGCCCCGAGACGTACTATACCATCCAAGTAATTTAATGTCGTCTATAAAAATAACTGTACCGAAGCAAATGAAAAAAGTCTTTTTATTTTTGGTAAAGTCCAACAGTATTTTATGAGACCGTAAAACGTCTCAGAATTGTCATTTCTAAAACAGACTGTAACAGCATAAATAATGGAATGTACAGTCGCCTGCATTATCGGTAGCATTTAGCATAATTTTCATTCATCTTTCGAACCAGGATGGTGTAAAAAAGTTTAAGTGCACCGCATAGAGGCTCCTTTCGTGCACTTCATATTTGGTTTATGACAATTTATTTGATTTTATTATGTATGCCATACTCGTACTATAATGTTTCTTTCCATCCAAAGGTTGTCTGGAAGAAATCGCTATTAGCGATAAGACCGCCCATTGTATCTCTAGTTTTTAAGTATTCTCTTAGCTTAGACCATGTTTACCTTATAATTTATGGTGTACAATAAAGTTATATTCTATTCTTTCTATGCATAATTTTCAATATTATTTTGTGTTCACATTTTGTTGATTTATATCACCACGTCTAGTAGATTTCATCATCAGCCGATGTAAGTCCACTGCCATTTGCCAATAAGACTCCCCCATACTCAATTTTATATTTAGGGTCGGGGTTGTCAAATTCAAGTCAAATATGTCTTTATTCAATGGTTTCACAAGAATTACTTTGAAACGTCTTAAAGCTAGGTGAGTCTAGGTGCCAGTGCTAAGCGACCTTGGTGAAGTCACCCTGGTACTTAAGAGATGCTACTGGCTCTCTTGGTCTGATTTATTAGTCGCCTCCTTCACCAATCATAGCAGTACTAGTAGACTAAAATAGACACGAATAGAAAAGAAATGAATTCTTCTAATTGTGTCACTGGTTCTTTCGAACCAAGTGTGGAGAAAGGATTTCAAATGCAATAATGATGTGTAACCATCATAGTACGGACGACTGTACCTAGACTTTCCAGTCACAGACGAAGTAGCAAATGATAACTTTGCGTCCTGAAAATTATTACCGGCAGTGTCCCAGTAATGTTTTAGAAGTAATTTCTTAAAAATATTAAACGTTTGATATTTTTTAAAGTATTATACTCGGTCCATTCTTTTAAGAAGAAGAAATGTTTTTTAAATTCATATAATGTCTTTTTTCAGTAAAATGTTCCAATCTACAATATTCAAGGTACTTTCTGTCCATGTGGCATATCCATGGGACGCCCTGTATATAGGTTAGTAGTCTTTTGACCCTTCAAGCCGGCCCTGACACACACAATACATTATTAAGTAGCATGATTCTTTAAAACAATGAACCTAGCTGAAAGGTGACGCTTTCAGTATATTTGAATAAAATCCCAGCCAGGGCGCCTCCCGGGAAATCTTCTTTGACTATCTTACTAAGAGATGGGTTATAAAAACCCAAGCTGTATAGACTTTAGCAAAAACAGTCCCAAAAGACTTGAAACACTCTGAAGTTTTACGGGTATTCCCGACTTGGATAAAAGCTTAGACTTTAATAATCCTGGGGGATATAGACCAAAGATCAGAAGTAGATGGATGGAAAAGCTGGGCGAGAGCACTGGTGGTCTAGTGGTAGTCGACCCGCTTTCCTAACCTTGGGCGTATCGTGGGTTTGAATCCAGTCGTGTACCAGTAAGTTTGTGCACTATGCCAGTACTCTAAAACGGTGAAGGAAAACATCCTGAGGAAACCGCTATGTCGTTGAATCTAAAAAGTTCGAAAACATGGTGTCGAGTGCACGAAAGGAGCCTCTCTGAGGCGCACTTAAAATCCTTCCATCACACTGGTTTTAAAGTAACAGTGTCTCGATAAGAAGCAGCAATGAAAATATCTCGCATCTCTTTGAAGTCCATGCGCGTCCGTGGATAGGGGACTTGGAGAGCGCTGACAAAACTGTCTAGCGCTAGCCTTCTTCGCTTTGTAGTGTATGTCTTTAGAACCTCAAAAGACATTACAAAGTGCTCAGACGGTCTCAAGTTCCAGACATCGCATCCTGCGCTGTGTAATGTCTAACTTCAGAATGGTATGCCGTGTGCACAATAAAACTTTTACACACGACTTTACGATGGTGTATTTTTAACCATCTACGAGGTTGTAGGATTTGTTATATTCCTGGTTGTTTTATTGTTCATTACATATACCACGCCAAAGGCGAAGCTTTCATAATGGAAATTCTAATCTTTAAAGATATTAAAGACCTGCCTACGAACCTATCTTGTGTAATGAATAGGTCTACTATCACCAACGAACTAAAACGTATGTAATTGATCATTCTCTCTCAAATGCATTGAAAATCACTTTCTCCTCAAATGATTCACGATCAGCAAAGACCTCATTAAAACTTATAACTACTTGCACTTGCACCTGGTTAAACCACGGATGACCAAGTTCAAAAGGCAGCTCACAAGTTACGCCCACTTTCTACTTGCCGGTTTTGCAAGGTGTGGGGTTTGAACTATGCCCTCGTGGGTAAAGATACTTGTAATAACTAAATTACTAAACTGTGCGTTTGCAACTTTCTGTTGGTTCAAGCAATCTGTTGGAAATATTCTGCAAACGCCTTCACTGTTCATAATTTTGAAAATGATGAATTCACATCTGCTACTAAGTTTACATCACATCTAATCCACCTCTATCTACCGTACGTGAATCCAAAGTAATGACATAATATACCGGACGTGAATACTAAAGTAATGGCAGACGTACTTAAGAACTTTTAAAATCACATTGTGAAGGGCAAATACAATACAATACAATCATTTATTTGCGAAACGTAGGTTATAATTACATGATGGTACAAATTAGGTATGTTCAGCCATGTTCTGCCTTAGAGCATGCAAAATATTTAAATGTTACTAAATATGCAACCATCAACCATTTAATTGCTGATGATGGTCTCATCCTCATCAAAGTCAGAGTCAAAAGTGTATTCAGTAGAATCGCAAGGATCACTTTGAAACGTCTAAAAGCTAGGTGAGTAGATCTCATTGCAGATGGCTGTACCAGGCCCAGATTTATTTTAAGACACAATACCATTTCCCGTTGAATACTCTCGTCTTGCTTTTCATCGTGTACTTAGTACCATACAATGTATTACGAAAAGGATAAAACAGATTCAATTACAGATAACGATAAGTCATTTTGAGATCCAAAGATTTAGAAAATTCAATCCTTAGTCAATAGTTTCTAATCCATCCCCAAAGGCCAATGGTAATCCACTGTAAGACTCAAACACTGGGTATGTTTGCTCATACGGTCTTGCTTACCTAAGCAGGCCTCGTCCCAATGACACAAAGACACGCTAATTGCGAGGCATACCCATAGATGCTAAGGTATATCACGTCACCCAAGACGATCCGTGCTTACGTCATCAGCGGAATTGTATAGTTACTTCATGTGGTAAAAATGTTAGTTATAATATAAAACAGGTGGTTGTACTCGAATTCACAGGAATTTGAAACAGTTGGTCACGTTTTTAATTAAAAGCTAAAGCTTTAGGATTTAGATCTAAAGCCGATGAAATCGAATTGAATGTAATATTATTATATATTATTATATATATATTTTAATCGATTTAAAATCAGCCCACTGTTAACATTTATTATGCTTAATAAATAGTAGTAAGCTTCTAAATCTAGATGCACGACTTTTGGCTTTTGCCCTAACAAGTATTTTTAATACAAATCCTCGTTTATCCTTTCAACAAAATCTGGAAAATCGTGACTGAAGATTATCAGGACAAGAAACAATAAATAGCGTTTGGATTTACAAATATGATCAGCATTCGACTTGAATAACGTAAACTGCGGAAGTCAAAAATTATAGCTGACTCTATAAATATATTCAAGGTTATATTTAAAAACCAAATTACAAAGTTTGCTTACAGATGGTATGCAGTATGCACATAGCAATTTTGAGAATTCAATTAAAACGTCTAGCTGCTGAAGATCTACAACAACTAGCACATATCAAAGAGCACATAGTTCAAGTCTACATGGTTTTAAAGAAGGCCTTAAGAACACAAAACTTACTTGAGATACTGAAGCAAATGGTGGCCCTTCCCCTTACACCGTCTATTCCTTCTGTAGGTCATGTCCTCAACTGTCGGATTGGCGTGTCCGGTCATGTGCCTGATTCACCGGTGTCCACAACTCCCAGGTAGTCATGTGTCTGATTCACCGGACCGAGATGTCGGAGATTCGCCCACGGCCGCGAGATAACAAGTAGTAAACAAACGCTATTCTATTCCAAGCGAGCTCATGAGCGTACTTTGATTTAAAGTGATAAGCGGGGATGATAATGATGTTGATTGAACGTTGACGCGCTAATGATGGGAGTTTTTGCCCGTCATCGAGCACACTGTTGAGAAATTGCATTGAAGAAATTTCCAAGTATGAAAGTCGATAACTCAAAACAAGCACGATAAACACACTCAATCAGGTTATCTTTCTTGTAGTCAATCGTGATATGGTATTGGTTGGCATCTTAGTCATAGAATCAGGAAGTATATAGAGGAATGCTAAAATGTTAAATTAAGAAGGAATTCGGCAAATATAGCACCTTATTAGAGGCATGAGTAATAATTTCCGCGAGAATAATTTAGTAAATTATTCTCAGATTATATCAAGATGTATTAAACAAGACAATAGTCTATTCGTATTCATATCTTGTGAATAAAAATGATAATTTTACTAAAAATGTCAAGAGTAAACAATATCATCAAGGTGATATAATGACGTTGGGAAATACAGCGAATGTTTTCGATTGTGAAACGGAGCATGAGAAGAAAATTAGAAGTTATCTACCATTAGAATCGAATGCAGCACGAAACGCAATTGAACGTTAAAAAGTTACTACAATCGTAAATACTTTACAAAATACGATCAACGAAAGAAATCATAACAAAACAACACCAAATGAACTAGTTATCGATTGTCGTAATAAAGAAACGAATGAAGATAAACAAGTTACAATTTCAAAATAGATCACCAAACACTTTTAATTTCGGCCGAGAAACCTGATCCAGCGACACACAGACAACGAATGGTAACCAAAGTCTAGAATATTACAAAACCACTCAATAGCCCACCTGACAAACAAATGCATCACTAATTTTGAACTCTATGCCGTTGTTAATAAGGATTTTTTCGATTATTTGAATAGAAAACTAAGGTGGTAAAATAATGACCTTGCAACATGTGGAGTTGATTCATTCAACAGTTACCGTATCGGTTCGCACGGCGCGCTATTGTATTACCTAATTGTGGATTTGCAGTGAGAAAACAAGAATGTAACGCATGTTATATGACTTAAGTAAAGCTGACTTTTGAATTGAACAATACTGCACGTGTTATGTGTGTAAAGTAAAGTTAAATATGCCCAGAAATACCAATGCTTATTGTCGCGAATACTAAAAATATATTATACTGTTATCTTTTTGGCTGCCTGTGAAATGTATTAACATTTTGTAGAATCAAGTTAAACACCAACTCTCCGAAGTAAGATGATAATGCTAAAGACATTAGAAAACCGAGAAACGCGATAGGTAATAAACAAAGAGATAAAATGAGAATAATAGAGCAAGATAAAATATTTGTGGTCGCATTTTGTAACGGTGATAAGACCGTTGGTATTGGTATAGAACAAGGACGCCTGTTAAGCTGGATACCGTTACAGATACAAATGGTGGTGCTAATTATGACTTTTAAGTTCGAGTTGGGTAAGAGGGTAGTTATAAGGCGGTTTATCATAAAGGCAATATGTAAAACTGATAACAAAGTAGTTCTAAGTAGATTGTTCGCTGATTATAAAATAATATCAGCACGCTATGTGGTTTTGGTTGGCAAATCTGATTAGATATAAACAACAGCCTGTGTGTCTATTTGCGGGAAAGTTTGGTCAAGCTTGCGACAGCTAGTTAGAAACAGGCATTAACAAATCACGCCAGAGAGGCGACTCTTAATAAATCAAGCTGAAATCTGTCAGTAGCAAATGTCGCGAGAGCTAAACCGCAGCCTCCTGCCACTTGTACAGACTACAGACCTAATAAATAAGAAATTACGCGAGAGAAAACGAAACAATACGGTAGTAGTTTAGACATTTATTTGGTAGAATAATAGGAAAGTTTGGTCGACCCATTTGTCAAATTATGTGACGGACGTTTAAGGCCACTTTAAGTTTCAGTTATCAAAAGCCGGAGCAGACGTAAATTATGTTATGAAACACTGAGCCCTAATATCTGTTAATTACCTATGCCACGAGAATATTCTATACAGTCCCGGTAGGGGACGGAAGGGAGCAAACAAAATGCGGCTGACTCCACACAAGATAACGCGCTGCCGTATAGTGAGTGATTGATGCTTTTGAATCGCTCTTCTTATTTGATGTAGTCAAAAGTCAGAGCTTTTGATAGTCTTGCAATATCTGTCTGGTGTCTGGTCTAGTCTGGTGGAAAAAAATATTTATTCCATTATTTTGTTAGTTATTTACGTTATATTCATGTGACAATGGAGCCGAATTTTAGGAAGGATAATACGTTAAATAAATAATTGAGGTCCCGGTCATCGAATATTTTCCCTGCATTCTTGTTCGTCTAGCGTAAGTTGAAATCTCTAATCAAACATGCACACAAAAAGAGATACTCAAAGACTTCGTTGAAAAAGAAACAGTATTTTGATCAAGGATTATGTGAAAATGATCCAATCGTTTAACACAAAATAAGTATTCGTAAGTACAAGCACCTATTACGATCGAGCATGAATCTATTAAACGATTATTGGTAAGATTCTTATCACGAAAAGAAAGCTGCGTGTTTAGTTTAACAGAATACGAATGAGAATTTACGTATTACTTAAAACCACGTTACGATAGACTCGTTACATGCTATTGCTACTTACGTGCCCATTACATAGTTGACATAAGACTTTCTTGCAAACAAATATGGCTGATAATAAGACAATGGAGTGGAATGGATCAGTACATCGACGTTTGGGGGCAATAGCGAAAAAGAGAAAGAAAACCCTTCGTAGAGTGTGTCTTTATTCGCACATGTGTTATTTGAAGACAAGAAAAGTTTGAATGTATTACGGCGTTATTTATCAAGAAGAAAGAGACTGATAGAAGCCAACAGCCGCGTTGGAAGCCGCAGCTTCCAACATTCTTCAGCCTTTTAGATCAAGTCTTATGTACCGGTTCTCTTTGAATGATAGACGTCTCATTTCAACATTCGGTGGTCATTATTCGGTCAACCAGCATACAATTTGTCGTCTTATGATTGCTTGCCGTCAAATTATTGCCTCCAGCCACAGTCAAGTATTCATCTGCGTGTATCTGATCATTATTTCCATAGTACGAGAAATGTATTTTTGCAGGATGCATGCAATGTTTTCTAATCTGCGGCGAACATCTTTGTGGTTGCGCGTGAGCGACCAGACGCTTTAGGTTCACGGGTAATGGAGGCCTTGGTGTTTATGTGGTAATTGTTTTTAACGATAAAACTTCCACGTTTTAAGCACAGTTTATTTCTGGAACTGCTTGCTATGATCCTAGCTTTAAATACTAAGCAATTCAGATAGTATTATCTAGGGAAGTCGCACGTTTTATTTGGCAGACGCCGTGATAACGGTGCACTTACTTTAATTTGTTTCTTTTTCAGGTTCTTGAAATTGGGAGCATGATCTGAAGACTAAAGTAGAATGCACGTCAAACAATAGACTGATGACGTTGTGAAAATCACGGGAAGTCGGTGGATAGTAAATGCTAAACGTCGTTCTTTTTGAAAATGTATGGAGAGGGCCTATGTCCGGCAGTTGACTTCTTCATGGCGATAGCTTTCTTTTAACGAATACATAATTATTGAACATCAAAAAGCAATACAATTCTATCAGATGTAGATATAGAAGTGTCCCTATCACAATGCCACCCAAGGTTAGGGTTCAATAGAGAGAAACTAGAGATCGTAACGGTTACGGCTGTGGTTGCGATAATTCGATTTCCCCGCGGAAACGCACGCTGGAACCGATACCACAGATTAAACAATTTAACACAAACAACACACACAGAGTTCGGAAACCACAATGCAATAAATACTAGGTCACCATATTTTTAATGGATTCAAATACTCTCTATTTCACAAGAATTTTTTACCTATTTGGTATAAGGTGCTTAAAGAGAGTATTGCTTCAAGAGTATCCAAGTACAGTTCACAGATTGAAAAGCGAGCTCAACGTCTTTGTAAACACTTGGTAGATAAAAGATGAATTGAACTCGACGGAAAGACGGAGGGATTAGCAAGATGAGGGAGGATATCGGTTCAGGCAATAGGCTTAAATACTTTAGTTCACGCAAGCATCCACTTCAGACTTATTGAGGTTGACGGGGCTGATCAAATTGGGCGAAACGAACGATTCAATTGAAAGGCTAATTGCCCTGTCCAAATAAATTACAATTAAATTAAACCTACTGATTCAGTTATGAAATAGCAAACACGCAAATGAAACAATAGAAAACCGACAACTGTAATTTACGGAGGATGTGCCGAAAATAGTAATTTTCGACGGATGCGCCTAAGTTGTTAATGTTTTAAGTTTTTATGATTCCTTTTATGGCGCAAGAGAACATTATAACTATTTTAGTTTGCCTGTAATGGATGAACCTTGTATTAGTAGATTCTTATTATTATCTTCAGGATCACAATCAGTAAAAATGTAAAGAATAAATTCCATTTCAAAAGAAGCTGCTAGAAAAGTTCTTTGCAATCAGCCAAATTTATTTTTAGGGCCACCATATTGACACTGTTCAAAGAATTCAGGAAAGAACAAGTGTCGAAAAAATTACGAAGCAACAGAGATAAGACGTCTGAAAAAGTCCAAAATCTCTTTTGACCTGTCTGTGAAACCCCTGACTCTATGAAGAAGGAATGTCGACCTGCCTCAAGGAAGCGGTACAAACAACAAGGGTTCTAATTCATGTCCACAAGAGCGGCGAGCTAACCGCTACTTAATTTATGTATTAGAGACCTGCTTATGGTTTTATGGGGCCGCTGGCTCCCAGCATGACACCTTCCTGGTTCGATGCGGGTTTTTACGATTGATGGCCGTTCGGGATTGTTGGAAACAGGATTTTGAATTGCGATTGAGCGGTATTTAGAAATCTCTACATGACCAGACTCACCACATGATTTCTATCCACACTAGAGTATTTAAGATGATTTCTAACCTTGCCTTTAGGATGAATTGATGCGGCCGTCTCTCTGTTTTAGTTTACTAACCTAAATGACTCTTGTAATACGGCGAGTGAACCGAAATTAAAGAAGTCGTGCTTTGCGAGATTGTAAAAAAAACATCAACAATGGAACATCAATCACATTAACATCATACATTTTATCAGCCAGTTAGTCATTTACATCATTTAGAATTTCATCAAATCAGGTTTATTTTCGAGTCTCGTCTTTTACGACGTCGCGCGTTGTTGCTCTTTTAACTTACTTTTCTTTGACCGAGGAGATGCACCGTTGTACCGGAACGCGAGGTAGAGTATACGCAGGCATAGTTACAACTCACAATCACTTCCACAACGAAAAAATATTAAACTAGCACCAACTCATCCTCAACTGCACAGCCACAACACCAAGCTCCATCAATCACCTCGTCGATTAGTGCCAATGGCCACGAAATCCGGCGCGCGCGTGAATACAGTTTGTTACTGTCAACACATTACTTTTGTGGCATTGAGAACGTAAACGCGTGCGCACTTCGCCGGGTACGCCTATTGTTTGCGCTAGCTGCGGCTGCGGTGGTACCAGCGGGAGGATGCAGCGTTTCTTGATGATTTCTTCGAAGCGAACAAGTTTTTGTAATAATTACTCGAACAAACGATTTAACTACTTAACGTAATTCCAATGTCATTTACGTAATGCACCTCCTGCCTGCACAGTCCATACAAAAAAATCTTAGACAGATTCTGACACGAGTTCTCTCGACGAGGTATCCTCTTCAGAATTAATTAGAATTACTAACTGGAATAAAGAAACTAAACGAAAGTCGCTTCTGAATAATTTATTTATTTATTCAGGGCTTCCACTGAATAATACGCATTTATTACAAATACCGTTTTACAAGGTGAATTTCCTTTAAAGTAGCCACAGCTAAAACAAGTGCTTCTTCTTGTCGTGTCTCTAGTTTCTTTAAAATGAGTGCGGTGAGAAGATTTATTAAAGAAATCCCCACAAAATATTTCCCAACTCCACGTATTGTTTTAAGAGCGTGTTGGAAATAACTGCGTGCATAGTTGAGGTCCAAATATTTGAAGAGTCATTAGTGATTACAGTAAAAACATTAGACGATAGAGCCAGTATACACAAACAGACGTGAGGCAATTTTGAAAATCACTCCTAATAATAACAATATTTTAATTACATTGGATATAGTATAACATTTTATACGCATCATGCTATAATTTAAATGTTCAATCGAAGTTAGAGGTCTGTTTGACAAAGAAAACCTTTGAGAGATGTAGGCGCTTGCTAAGAAATTTGCATAAAGGTTATCTACATAGATTCTGCTGGCAAAGTGCGCTGACATCTGTGTCCCAGCACATTTTTACTTTACAATGACCTTATAAAAATATACCAAAAGATAAACCGTGCTTTAACTATTGCCATCTCTTACCACTGGGTAATGATAAACTGTGACAGAGGGCTAATTTGCTTGTACTTGACTGGGTTTCGAAACCGGCTACGTAAGTCCGTGGCAACGAGAATGTCATTTCTCGATTTAAAAAAATCATTCATCTCGCATCAGTTTAATGATTTGCTCCACAAACCAATTCAACGGAGGTCGTCGGAACACGCACGCTAAAAGAATTACCGTCAGCCCATAACTAGATTACCTTTCTCCGAGGGTTTAACTGGCGTGGACTCGTTATCACATCGGCGCTGCTTCTCTTCTGAGGCGTGATTAACATGTATCAGTCTTGCCTGGTTTTTGTGGATAACTTGAACGATTGCGGTGAAAAGTTCAAACACCCTAGCAGACTATTCGCGCTTCATTATCATATTTTCTGTTGTGGACTGTACTAGCCTAGGGATATGGTCTAGCTAGCGTCTAAAAATTGCTAAATTCTTTGATTCGCACTTGGTTTGTGGACTGAATTCCGTAATTAGGCTGCTCGAGTGCTTTTTTTGCGTGACGCTTGACACGTGTTTTCGAACTTTTTAGGTTCGACAACATGCCAGTATCCTCACGATGTTTTCCTTCACCGTTTGAGAGTACTGGCATAGTGCAAACTCATTGGTGCGGGGCCGTTACCATTAGCCCACCGGTGCTCTTGCCCTATAGACTTATTGTCTTGTATATATTTGTCTGTACTTGTTTTAAATTTATAAATTAATTCTTAACCAACGGAAGTAAGTAAAGGAACGTTATTATCATAATTACGTTTCGTTTCGAATCAGTAAAGTAAACAGTATTCACCCAACACTGAACGCATATTGTATACGCATTGTTGTCGTCTCGGCCCATCGAGTCCCCAAGGGCGTTTCCTAGCCATGGCTCTATACAGGCTTTTTAATCAGAGCCTATTTGCCTTCAGTCATGCTTCTCTGTTGAATAATCACTAGTTATTCCATTGAGCGAGGATGGTTGGGATAGGAAGATATGCAAAACTTGTTAATTGGCTTGAAATTAAATGAAATGTTTATTTATTTGATTGAAATGTGGTTAGGAGTTATCAGTTTCACATATTTCATTAAAGTAATGCAAATTTTAAGTAACTTTTTTACAATTCAAACATATTATTACTAAAACATATTATTTAATTATCCACTTCAACAAAATCTCACTTAATATTATGAATGTGATGAATATCAAATATATGTGCAATAATCAAATCAAATATTAGGGCTGTGGAATGATCTCCCTGCTGAGGTTTTCCCTAAGGACTATAGCATGGGGTTCTTCAAAAAGGGCGTTTTTAAAGTTTTAAAGGGTCGGCAACGCGCTTGTGATGCCTCTGGTATTGCAGGCGTCCATAGGCTACGGTAACCGCTTCCCATCAGGTGGGCCGTATGCTTGTTTGTCAACTTAGTTGTATAAAAAAAAATAAAAAAATTAGTCAATAACGCCAGAACGACTGAACGGATCTGGATGAAATTTGGCACAGAGAGATTAGGCTACTTTTTATCCCGGTAAAATATATGGTTCCCGTGGGATCGATTTGTTTTAATTTTTCATAGAGCAAAGCGCCGACATGATTTTTTGCATAGTGGTTTTAGGGGTCAGAAAATGACAGGCTTATTTTTATCCCGGGATAGCATGCAGGAACCGTGTTTTTAAAGGTTTTTTTCCCATCCAGTTGCTACAGATGATTAACTTATAATAGACAGAGGAAAAAAACACACATTTTAATCGCGGGTAACACCCCGGGGCGCAACTAGTATGTTCGTAAAATATATTTATTTTAATCTATGTAATAAAACTTCTAACTGTACTCATCAGTATCAATTATGATAAACAGTATGTATTTAAATCAATATGATATACAGGGTGTCCCATAAGTCAACGTCCAACCGAAAATGGGTGATGCGCCAAGTCATGACAGTTATCAGAAAAATATATAAAAAAATATTTGTTATGTAACTTTCGAGTTATGAGTATTTAAAAAAATCAGAAAAAACTGACACCCTGTGATGATCTTTTAAGTCCTGTGACTACAAATATCAATTTTTCATAAAACTTTTTTCTGCAACGTAAGCATGAATAACCCTTCTGTAAATTACAATTCAAAATTAAGCCGTATCTGCCTCAGTTTTCAATGAAATTGTGGAGTTTTGGCCAACGTTTCATTTCAGATAATTACATCACCCAACTTTAACCGTCTGTACTGCAAAAAAAATGTACTACACTATCATGGCATGTAACTTTAAAAATAGGCGCATTTATCCAGGACTCCAAAATGGTATAATACTTGCTAGAGTACTCTTTAGTTTTGGAAATAAAAAATGATTTTTCAACTAAACCGGATTTCCAATCAATTTTATTTCAATAGATAAAATGTTTGTACCCTTTAAATGATGGACTTAATATGCCTACGCTGTGTTTTTAAGTGACTCACAATTCACAGGTACAAGTAAATACCATTTCGACAATGCAAGTAAACAGATAGATCCACCATCTTGTCGAAAGAGTAATAACCATGGGTTTTCAAGTAATTTGTTAGTTTTAGGTAAAAGTTTGAAATAAAATTCAATCATAGGATTACTTCAATCGTGGTTTTAATCTAAAGTTTGCCTTCGCCCGTCGCCGGTCTTATTACATGGTTTTTGACGTGATAACGTCTTATAATTCGATGGAGCCGGCTGCTCGTACGAAAAAACATGACTCATGCGGCGTTACCTCGCTCTGAGGCGTTCCATTTAATACTTGAAGTGCAAGTGAGAGCGCGGAACGAGCGACAAAGAGGCACAATCGGCCTCCGCGTTCGGCAGCGTTCGACATCGGTCTCTCTCCTACTTGAGTGAGCGATGCGTCCGCGTGGACAGCTGTATGACGTTGTCACGTTCAACTGTCGTCAGTTAACTGACTTTACAGACAGCTGATTTTTTTTAAGGAAATGTAGAGCTTGCATTACTGCTGAAGGCTAACAGTTTGAACATTTGCTGTAAATCCTTGATGTAGTTAAATTAAAATCACGATTGAAGAAATCCTATGATTGAATTTAATTTCAAACTTTCACCTAAAACTAACAAATTACTTGAACACCCATGGTTATTACTCTTTCGACAAGGTGGTGGCCCTATCTGTTTACTTGCATTGTCGAAATGGTATTTACTTGTACCTGTAAATTGTGAGCGATTTAAAAACGCAGCGTAGGCATTTAAGTCCATAATTTAAAGGGTACAAACATTTTATCACATGAAATAAAATTGATTGGAAATCCGGTTTAGTTGAAAAAACATTTTTTATTTCCAAAACTAAGAAGTACTTTAACAAGTATTATACCATTTTGGAATCCTGGATAAATGCGCCAATTTTTAAAGTTACATGCCACGATAGTGTAGTACATTTTTTTTGCGGTCCAGACGGTTAAAGTTAGGTGATGTAATTATCTGAAATGAAACGTTGGCCGAAACTCCACGATTTCATTAAAAACTGAGGCAGTTATGGCTTAATTTTGAATTGTAATTTATAGAAGGGTTATTCATACTTACGTTGCAGAAAAAAGTTTAATGAAAAGTTAATATTTGTAGTCACAGGACTTAAAAGATCATCACAGGGTGTCAGTTTTTCCTGTTTTTTTAAAATACTCATAAGTCAAAAGTTACTTAGCAAATATTTTTTTTTATATTTTTCTGATAACTGTCATGACTTGGCGCATCACCCGTTTTCGGCTGGACGTTGACTTATGGGACACCCTGTATACGCGTAAGTAATAGTAGAAATACAAATAGTGACTCATTCATAATATAATTGCAACCATAAGTGGTGTTTTCTTTACATCCTTTTCAATACGAATGGAATTTTACATCATTATGCATTACATCATCAAAATACCTCAACATTGCATTGGTTAATTGATCATAAGTAAATGTTCTTCACAATGGTCACAACCACAACACAGATCAATACAGACGTTAAATCATAAATATACCTATAGGTTGAATACTTTTAAGACTCCATATTTGGTTAGAATGTTAGTGTCTTTCACATTCTCATTTTTAAACGACTTCAAATAAAAGATGAAGAAGTTCTCGAATCGAGAACATTAAAATAATACAACCGAATCGAGAATCTCGATTCGGTTGTATTATTTTAATGTTTGTTAAGTCACGTCATTTACTGGTAAATCGATTTACAGGTCTAAACATGGCATATAATAATTAATTACCTAGGTACATGAATAAAATAAAAATCGATTAAATACAGAATAATTCAAAATAATGTCGTCGAAAATAAATCAAAATGTTATCGCATACCTTCGTCATTTATGAGCCGATTTGAAGAAGGCTGATTCTCGGACCGATCTCGATCATTTCGCAATTTTATTTTATTGCTTCTTTTCGAAGAGAGAATGGCAGATTTCCTTGAGTAATTCATCAAAGACCTCATCGTAAAAGCCTCGACAGCTACGATATACGGAAACCGGTGAAAAAGTGCGGGGTTGTGAAAAGAAGCAATAAAATAAAATTACAAAATGATCGAGATCGACGAATTTTTCATGAATCCGGAGTTTTTTAAATCGCAAGTTTTTTAAACTTATATTATAACCAGGTCCAATGCAAGACGGAATGAAGTATAAAATTAAAGTTGCAAATAAAATCATTTTCTCCGGCATGCGAAGGGTTTCACACGCGTGCGCTGATTACGCACATACTATATGGCAAGTAGACGAGGTACATACAGTTACATTGCTTCACGTAACACATGCCTCGCACGCCCGATCCGCCGCCATGCCGATGGCTCGCATCATAGAACAGATTTATGTGTCTTATGGCAATTGTAAGTGGACTGGATAGTATGATGTCCACTTTTAATTCGGGCAGTTGTAAAATATTGAATGTCGTATAAGGAAGTCAAGGAGGCATTCGAAAGACTTTATTGGAAAAAACTGCAGCAAAACCCCGCCAAGAGCTCTTCAATTTAAGAAGAAAGAAAATATTGAAAGCAAATCTTCGTATGAGAGTCCGTGTGGGCCAGTGACCAACTACAGTGTCACTGTCGGAGTTTTATGGCCACTCTAAGACCTAGCTTCTAGAGCCAGTGCCTTCCGGAGAACAAAATCATATGTACGCATGAGACGACACATTTGTGCCATAGCTTGCGTAGCTAGTAGGTAAACATAAAATGCTAGGTAACCCACGTCGATCTTAATTCCAGCACATAAGTCAAGAATTAATCACCGAAAAACAACAGCAAGTATGACATAAACAGTTTCACCACCATCTCGTTCACTTTCTCTCAATATCTTAGACTACAGAATAGCTTATTAAAAATTCATAATTACCACAGCTGTGTAAATACATGAATATTACGAAGATAATGCATTCTAGGTAGCCGCGCATGCGCGTAATGTATGCACGTGAATGGGACGCTCACGTAACAAAGCGCGCGCGTAACACGTGAGCAAGGCAAACAGAGGAGAAATACTACAGATGAATGCACACAGCCACGCCTAAGCACGGAACCTGCCTTCATAGCTAAATTGGGACAAGCTCTACCTTCTGCGCTTGACTATCTGGGGGGTTTTACCGTAGTCACCACGCTTTGGTTCAATGAAGTCGATAAAATCTAGCGCGGTCTATATTAAATTGTCTTTGACTATGATGTCCATTTGACGATGATAAGGTGCGGTAAATTCTTATTCTTATCGTGTCACTGGTTTTTTCCAAGTGTGGTGAAAGGATATATTAAATTGTCTCTGACTATGATGTCCATTTGACGATGATAAGGTGCGGTAAATTCTTATTCTTATCGTGTCACTGGTTTTTTCCAAGTGTGGTGAAAGGATTTTAATTTAAAATTTTTAAGTGTAAATTGTCGCGTGCGAACTTAGGAAAATTAAAGTTATTGGATTTATTACCTTCTATAAAATGTCTACATGTGATGCTTGGCCTGTTTTTATACGCAGAGAGAGTATTTGCTAAATTTACGAACCGCCTCTCTTACTTTTGGATTTTTAAGGATCTGAATCTGATGCATAAAGAAAATGGTAACCTCAAAAATTAATCCACTCAAGTTCCCATGGCTTCTTAAACAGCTGCGAGTATGTGGCTAGCAGTAAAACTCAATATAAACACCAACATATGGGTACAGTCGCCTGAAATAAGATGACTACCTACACATATGTAATTTTCTAAATTAGCCAATACTCTTGTGCCCACCACAAGTAGCGAGAGATATGGACAGGAAGACTACGATGATGTTGCTATACATTTTGCTCCCTACAAAGGTCCGAATTCATGACAAAGACAAAGTCAAAGATGTCTTTATTCAGTAGTAACAAAAAAAATAGTAACACAAGGATCACTTTGAAACGTCTTAAATCTAGGTGAGTCTAGGTGCCACCATCAACGAATTAGGCTGTTGGTGGTGAAATTTACTGGGATGTATACGAGTTAAATCACAGGGTCCGTGGATGTATCAAACAAGGGGTTATTAAACTTACTGCAGGCGACAGTACACAGTGATACAGTGACCCAACGCTAGATAAACCCAGTCGACAGATTGACCAGCGTGGGGTAATAACGTTTGGTGCCAATTGACACTTTACACATTCGATTCACGCTTCGCTATTCGTTGCCACACAGTCAATGTTCCAGCTAATGAAGTTATCTGTTGACACTGTTAGCTGAAATACGTTGCCGTTGGTAAGGCACTTATGTTCAGTAGGATTCAGCTCAAGTTACCTAAAAACAAAGAAATTTACGCTTACTGCAACAGTCAGTCTAGCAGTTTACAGTCTGATGCGATAACCTTGTGTACAAACTGGACAAGTGCTGCCTGAAATTTGGTTTGATGTGGAGCCCCGTCTCTTTCTACGTTGCCGGCATGCGTGCAGGAAAGAGACCGAGTGCTCTCCATATCACATGAATGGATTTTCTCTTTGTATCCTTACCAAATTTTGAAACGTGTACGTCATGTTGTGATCTGGTTGCGTCAAGGTTGGTATGGCACCTATTCCTTCAATTTTCCTCAAAAGCCATCATCACTGTACTAATTTCAGCTAATTTGGGAATCGTTGTGCACCTTTCTTTTATTATAGGCTCAGTTTACCCCACTCTCAGGAAGAACCCGTCCTAAAATGTCCGAACTGTGCAGCCACTCCAAATATTTAAATTACTGCTAAATATTTCTGCTGAAGAACGCAGAAACTGCGAGTCCATAGTCGTAAATATTTGGAAACAATACCCAACTCAAGATTACAATGTCGGAAACATCGTGACGGTAAAACAGCATAGAACACAATGTGTCGCCTCAATGCATGGACGATGACAATAGATATGAGGGACACGAAGCGTTTTATTGACATAATCGCTCACGAATATGTTAGGCTATGGGCACATTAAAAGGGCTAGTATATCCTATGTCTAAAAGTACTACGACCGTACTTGTAGGCATAGGATCTTGCTGCGCAAAATACAGACAGAGAACAAACATCTATGATCACCACACAAATATTTGCTCTCGGTGGGGATCGCACTCATGACTTATGGCCAGACGGCAGAGCTACTACCAATACCAACTGAGCTGAGAGGCCAGATGAGTAAGTACCTACTCTGATTTTCAGATTCAAAGCAGGAAACTTGTATACATAGATGAAATGAAATACATTTATTCGCTAATAGAAAATATTCCTATTAATAATGATGTTAGCACCACATACTTCGTCGGAGACCGACATGCAAAGTTTTAATGTAAAATTATGTTTTCTCATTAGCTTCGTTAGCAGACTAAATCGGCATTCTTCCAATCAGATTTCCATTAAGAACTTGAAGCGTTAACAGCCGCAGTGATATGCATCACACCATCGTTTATGACGGCTCAACGGTTTACGCATCTAGATAAACCGCGGAGCCGCAGTTCACCAACACAAACGATCAGTTAATAGGTCAGTTAATTAAATGTCGGTTAATAATTGGAAATGAATGATACAATTTCATCAATAAACGAATTTAGTTTTAAGTCGTCAGCGTAACTTTTTCTTTTTTATGTCGCAAATTAGTATTCTGACGATCTTTCGGCTAAAACCACAACTAATTGGGTCCACGCGGTAGAGATGGCGCGACGAGCTAGATGTACATCTACCAGACTGGTCTAATCTAGCAATGGACCGAGAACGCTGGAAAACAAGCAGGGAGGCCTTTGCCCTACAGTGACACAAGATGGGCTGAAAAAAATATCTTTCTTTCATCATCATTAGAACAGAAAACTTTTCTTTTTCAAGTACGGTAGGTGGTAGTATTTCCACGGACAAACTCTTTTACAGAGCGAATCTTGGTAAGGAAGGAAGAAATTAATTACTGGTTCTTAAAAAAAAATGAATGAAGATATTGAACGGTTAGTAAGCTGGTGAACATAGAGGCAACGCCAATACATTAACTAGCAGATTAAAGATAAGCAAAGATGATCTCAACTCGACAAACGCCGCTAAATATCTGTGTACATAGTACATACGTACGTACAGTCAGCTTTACCAACTGGTTACCATGATCATTCGTGGCATAGTTTGCTTGGCCAGTCAATATTAATTTACTACTAGTGGAATAACCGCGCGGTCTCACTCGCGTCAGGCTTTCCTTACAACTCCTTGGAGTAAAAACTGTTTAATACCACCTCATTCAAAATGCCCGACTGTTTTTAACAGCTCGCTAAAAGTCTCTTATCACTGTCACTTTCATGTCAACAAATAGAGATGGCAACAGACAGCGAACTGCTTAGCTAAATTACTGCTATAGGATCATTATGAATGAGCCTTAGTGAGCGCCTTCACCCCTCAAAGAGTACATGCGCCAAATTTCAAAATTATTTTCGAGAATGAGTGGATAGATAGGTAGATTTAGAAAATGTTGAAGTGTGATAAATATCTCCACACCGACAGCGAGGCGGCTAATTGTGGCCACGGACGCCGACTTTACCAGGACAACCTATTCCAGGTCTTCCCGTTACCTTTGGAAGAGACTTGCAACTGTTGGCACAACTAAAGTGGCGGAATTGGGTGTTGACCTTTCCCAATGGGATGATGCCGACTGATAGTAATAATGACCTGTAACCAACCATCATGCAGACGACTGTATATCCAGCACGATGACTTTGCCGGGACAACCAAGTCCAAGGCCTACCCGGCAACATCTGCGTGACCTTTAGAAGAGACTTGCAACTGTTGGCACAACGGAATTGGGAGTTGGCCTTTCCCAACAATGGGATGATGCGGGCTGTAATAATGAAGTGTAACCATCATGCAGACTGTACATCCCCACCTCTATAATTACTTCGTTGGATTTCGCTCACGACGTTCGTGCGCGTTCGTATGTAGACAAGTGGTAAATTGAATATGGACCGGCATACCAAGTAATTGACGACTATCAATGTATGCTCATGTCATTTTATAACTTCGTGAGGAGCCATTTAATTTGAAACTCAACTTCGACGTATTAAGTAGTTTGCTTTATGGTCTGAGCAACGAATTACAGTACAAAGTATAGGCTAAGGGGCTTTTCGTGTTATTATACTAAAGTTTAAGTAAAACAATTAGGAATTCAATACATAAGAGTTTAGGATAGTTTGTAAGTGTTTTGGTGAGGAATTTAAAATCGGGTGGCATCCTCAGGGGACTGAAGTAAAAGCTATCACTTCATTAAGATATTGATAAACCAAAAGATAATTAGTTTGGAAGTATTTGTTATTATTGACATAATGATACATATCTTGTACCCGAAACAAATGGGACTAGACTCCCAGACCAATTAGGTTATAGGGTGGTGTTACTCGCCTTAAGTGAGGCATAAGCAAAACAGGAACATGTAAAGGCGATCATGCCAAGAGAATACTCTTAACCGAGCAAACGACAACCAAATCAAAACGGTATTTATTCAGTAGTCACAAGGATCACTTTGAAGTGACATGCACGCACGTCTGTCGCTGAATGCATCTCCATCTCCACCCATACGAGACGGACAAACGAACGCTCCATCGTATATTGTATACGTGCTAGGACATACCTAGGCTGGGCAGGAGCAACGACCTTGTTTTATTAGATGATTGCGGCATTCACAAAACGGCGACCTGCGACCATTTTGTCGTTTGGGTAATGGATATGGCCGAGTAATTTGGTTATCACGTCGCGAAACGACGATTTGAGACGGATACGCGACCATTTGAGTCATCTTTATAATGTTTTGTTCTATTAGGAAAACTGGATCGTCAGCCACTCATAGTTTATGTTGTTTTTAGGGTTCCGTAGCCAAATGGCAAAAACTGAACCCTTATAGATTTCGTCATGTCTGTCTGTCTGTCTGTCCGTCCGTGTCACAGCCATTTTACTCCGAAACCATAAGAGCTAGATAGATGAAACTTGGCGAGTAGATGTATTCTGTGAACCGCATTAAGATTTTTACACAAAAATAGAAAAAAAACTATAAATTTGGGGGTCCCCATACTTAAAACTGAAACTCAAAAAATTTTTTTTCATCGAACCCATACCCCCAGGTCTTCAAAAATGATGTTGAGGTTTCTAATATAGTTTTTTACTAAACTGAATAGTTTGCGCGAGAGACACTTCCAAAGTGGAAAAAAGTTGGTCCCTCTAACTTCTAAAATAAGAGAATGATAAAACTAACAAAAATATATGTTGTACATTACTATGCAAACTTTCAACGATATTTGGTTTGAACGAGATCTAGCCAGTAGTTTTTTTTTATACGTCATAAATCGTAAACCGCTATTAACCTTTCGACAAACTACAAGAACCTTTATATATAATGTTACTTGATGCTACGGAACCCTTCATGGGCGAGTCCGACTCGCACTTGGCTGCTTTTTACAATTTAAAGTCTAACCCTAACGCTTGACCGCAATCTCACCTGATGCTAAATGATGATGCGGTCGACGATGTAGTGCGCTCATCTATATTATCATCATTTATTTTCTTGAAAAACAGACGCCGACGAGTTCCACTCTTTAGCTGCCCGCATTATAAAGGTGGAAGGGAAGCGCTCAGTGCGGGAAGATGGTGTATTGTGCTTCGATTACGTACGTCTGATGGTCCGATGATGGAATGGGGAACGAAGTTGTGTGTTTGTGCAACTGTACATGTTACTTACGATAGCCAAGTGAACGACACAGTTTAAAGACTTAGGCACTGTAGTCGTTTTCCTATGAACCTGTAACTGTTCTGTACTGAAAATAAATCATATTGTAATAAAACATTTTATGAAATGATCTTAACGTTGCAAATATACTTTAAACCGGCTGAAAGCGTCACGGAGCCGGAAACCGTTTTTTTTACTTTTTGGATGACTCCTAGGGAAATCCAAGACACAAACTACACAGCCTCACTTAACAAGGAAAGAATTAGGTACAGTTACGCCGATTACGTACCACTTTTGTATGGCATACGTGCATTTTGTATTCTACAGAAATGAAACAATAACCGTTGGTGACATAATGCGGTTTGAGCATACCATTCTCAATGTCACAGTCAACAAGTTCAATGACAAAACGATTAAGTAGTGCCTTAAAACATGAGTCAAATTAGCAAAAGTCTTACGTCCGCGCGGATGAATAGAAACATACAGTTGTAGGCAATAAATATTTTATTAATCCACTCTTAAAAACATCCAAGTTATAGGTTATAATTATCTATGAGAGATATACTAAATTTCAACAACCATATTTATCGTAGAACATCAGAAAACAGAAGCTACGGTTTGGAAACTTTGTGGTAACGTGTCAATATCATTTTTTTTATTTTTTATTTTATTTTTTATTTTAAGCCTTAATTACAGATGTATTTTTATAACTAAATGTTATTTTACACTACGACATCGACACTGTCACTATCTGTTTGCCCTTTTTTGGCAAAGGCCTCCTCCAAGCTCTTCCACTTCTCTCTATCTCTCGCTATCCGCGTCCATGTTTTCCCTGCAGTATACTTTATCTGGTCCTCCCATCTTTTAAATTGTCGCCCCCTCTTTCTTTTGTTGTATCTTGGGAACCAATTCATCAACATTTTGCTCCATTTCTCTTTTCCTCTTACTGTATGTCCTGTTCATCTCCATTTGAGTGTATTTACTTTGAGTGTAACATTTTCTATTTTTGTTCTTTTTCTTAGTGTTTCGTTTCTAATTTTGTCTAATTTCCTTTTTCCGAGCATACTTCTTTCCATGGCAGATTGACAGACTTCTAACTTTTTGGTATGAGCTTTTGTTAAGGTCCAGGTCTGGCACCCGTATGTTAGAACTGGGAGGATACAGGTGTTGTCAATACGTCACAATAAATAAAAAAAAAACACGTCACACGTCATCATGATGCTTGCAGTTGGGGTTTTCCTTCCCTCTTATTATATTCCCCCAAATAGCAATGTAGGCTTCATTATAGCGAGATCATATAAGGTAGTGTTGTTTGTGACGTTCAGCATATTACCTCAGCTATACAGGATAACTATAAGGAGAGCACTGGTGGTCTAGTGGTAGTGGCCCCGCCTTGCGATCCGAAGGTCGTGGGTTCAAATCCACTCGTGTACGAATGAGTTTTTCTATCGCAAAATTTATGTGCACTATGCCAATACTCTTAAAACGGTGAAGGAAAACATCGTGAGGAAACAAGCGTGTTGTAGAACCTAAAAAAGTTCAAGCAACACGTGTCAAGGTTCACGCAAAAAGGGCCCACGAGCGGCCTACTTGCTGAAAAACCTGCCCGCACATCAAGTGCGGATGATAAACTTGCCGAACTTACAGGATAATAAATAAACAAATATTGTGGATAATCCACACAACACTATCTAGCTCCAAATTAAACAGAGCTTGTACTATGGAAACGAGGTTAATCATTTTTGTAAATACGAGTACATTCTAAGAACCCAATACAATCAAAAATATATATACTAGCGATCCGCCCCAGCTTCGCACGGGTCGCTAGTAGAAAGTAGCGTGATGTTATAATAGCCTTTCTCGTTAAATAGACCATACAACACAAAAATATTTTTTCCAGCAGGAGTTCCCGAGATTAGCGCATTCAACCAAACAAACAATCAAACTCTTCAGCTTTATAATATTAGTGTAGATTATATTAATTGGTAGATCGCGGGACGTCGGTGGAAAGAGGGCTCAAAATAGTTTTTCATGATACGTTGAATTTCTAACTGGTGATGATTAACTGTACCCGAAGTCGGAGTTTTGCTACCACATTTCGTTACCAAATGTTGTTTTCGTTTCGCCTATTTGTCTCTCTCTATTGTATGGAGAAAATATGAGACGGCAAAAATTCGTTACGTAGTTAGAGTTGTTGTCTCATCTTTTCTCCATACAATAGACAGAGACAAATTGGCAAAACGAAAACAACATTTGGTAACGAAATGTTGTAAATGCACTGGGACTTCGGGCTCTGGTGCCTATAAAAATACGAGAATATTTAGATATACTTACACGTGAGTAAACCTAGCAGCGTGGCGTTGCTGTTCCCTTTAGGGAATTAACGTCTCATGGATGCACCTTCCACTACGCCAAGCGTGTAATCCTGGGGACAAGACAAACATGATGTTAGTGAACCTTCTTCTAGCGTCTCAAACTTTGTAGGTATAGAAATTCACCACCAATTATATCTGTGGTCAGATTTATCTCTCGAAGGAGGCTCAGGAAATTACTAGCACGTGAGGCTGAACATATGTATGCCTCAAGTTCGTTAAATCTCAGAAGATCCATTGGCCAGATCCAGTGGATCTAGTGAGATTTTTTTTTCTATAGATCCAATGTTGTTCAACTGAAAAGTATTATTTCGCTAGATCCGTTCACCAGCTGTATCATTCTCATTCACCACTAGTTACAAACAAGGAAACTTATTTTCTGAAAAAAAAAAAAAATGACAGCAAACGTCGACAGAAAATGAAAATGCAGAAAAAGTCTGTCATTTTCTGTCAATCTGTCATTTTCAGTCAAATCTGACTTTTTCTGTAAAGCCTGTAATTTTCTATCAATCTGACGTTTGCTGTCAATTTGACGTTTGCTGACATTTTTTTTTTGTAGCTAGCCTTTTCCCTTTTTCATAGTTTTATAGTCTATCCAGGCTATCCAGCACTTAACTACCAAGCTATCGGCCGAGTATTCTCCAAGGAATTATTAAAGTTTCTAAATGCCCTTAATCCGGGACCGCTAAGTTTCCTCATAAAACATGCACAAGAGATAAACGTTACCTCCAGGGAAAACGGTTACAATCCAGAATTAATTTTCATTCCGCAAGACATGCCTTTAGCTCCATGAATAATTAAATAAGTTATTTTAGGACAAAAAATTGCGGCAGGTATTCTTGTCTGAATATTTATTTAAAACTCTTGAGAAAACTGACTTTATGACCGAATTGTTGAAAAGATTCTGATGACATTACTTTCGGGCCAATCTGGCAGGATCAATTTTTAAATATTTTTTTATAAAACTCTAGCTAGATTAAAAAAGTTTTTTTCAAATCGGCGAAGTTATGCGAAAACAACATAATAACACATAAAAATAATACAACCGAATTGAGAACCTCCTCTTTTTTTATTTGAAGTCGGTTAAAATGTTGAGTTATTGATAAAGTTCCTTAAACCGAAGGGGTACAACTGAACAAGTTATGGAATTCAAGACATGTAGGTACATCAGCTACTCGAAAATCTGGCTGGGGAAAGAGCAGTATTTTTTTTTATTAAGTACGTAAGTATGTATTCAAGTTGAAAAGTTTGCTAACAATAAAGCGAAGGGTGAGCAAAGCAAACATCTGCCTAGTTAAGCAACGAGTAAGCAAACCTGTATACTAGCTAATCCCCCAACAAAGTGGTATGGTACATTAGCCGAGCGCTTCACTACTATGCACACTCTAGGTAGTACTTCACGTATCCCATAGCAGCCGCAGCCTCGAAACTCCACAATGGACGTCCTTGGACAACCCTCTTCTCATCTACTACCACAAAGCATACAATTCGCTCGCAACAATAAAATCTGGACTGAAACACAAGCGGCTTAAAGTATAGTTTGTGAAGAGGTGATGGGATTTAGGACGTTGTTGAATGGAATGGCCAGTTTTAATGATTAGGGGAAACGCAGCGGCTTGGGCTCTTCAGAAGATTTCATCTCTGTGGAGCTGCAGTGGGATTATTAGAAATGGCGGTCAAATACGAAGCTCTGGGGTTTATTTATGTTTTACTAAGACGAAGGCGACTTTCTGTATGTTTAGTATTACTTTTGAATGCGGTGTAGTCAAGCATTGACCCATATTTTCGCTTAGTAGGATTGTGACCTGGTGACATAGAGCTATATAAACTAGAGCTAGTGCCACGCTGAATCGCAGTAAAAATGATGATTTGCCACTCGATAGCTCCATGAGCTAATTCTCTGACGACCGCAATCCTTTAAATTGTATTAGCGGCGCTACAGAAGAAGTAGTAGTGACAGTACTACGGATTAAAGTAGCTATACTCGCTGCTGTTGCTATAGGCTGATGGGGTCATGGTGGTTACAAATAGGGTCAGGGTCATAATAAAATAATGTTCAAATACCTAAATTAAGCTGTGTCTAGCATCGCCAATTCGTTAGAAAACGATGTAGTCATAACTGCTATCTAGACAAATCAATTTGTAGTCTCAAAGCTTCTAACCCCTCTTGAGTAGGTAAGGTATCCCATAAAATGAAATATCAGAGCAAGATAAAGTAAGCTGTTCTCCTAAAACCTTACAGTAACTCACCCTATTTCAGAGTTGAGGCTTACCTTTTGCCGAGAAAATACAAATTCGAAGCAAATAGAATTTCCAAGAGCAATTTTCTCACCACTTTCCGAGCAAAGAATTCAGCTTACAGTTTATCTGACAGAGTAGGTGTAATCATACCTTGTAAATCATATAAAATATACTGTAGATAAACGAATGCTATAATCAAAATCTGAATAACACGCATAGTTTACGTTTATGAGAGTCAAAGGTCTGTTATGGGGTTATTAAAATGTCGTATTAAAGATTAAGACGTTTTATAGGTTTTGGTCGAACGCATGATATGAAACGAACCAGGTGGGCAGATACATTTTTAGGAGATAAGAACTTAAGATTCTCGTAAATTAGAGGCAGGAACTGAACTATGAACGTGGAATCCGACAAGCAAGAGCTATCGTTAGCTGGTTTATATTGTAACTTGATCACACTAGCCTAGCCACCATTTCACTTTATTGATGGAGATTTCGTTAGGACACCTACTCATCATTTTTCTGTCTTCATCCTACTCTAAGAACACAGTTTTTCTTCCACTCTCTTCTATCAGTCACCACTCTCTCTACCAGTCTTCATCATAAAGATGAAGACTGATAAAATAGCTTACTCATTTTCTTACCCATACCGACTTTTACACACCCATTCCTTGGCCTACCTCTACTTCTACAACCATCCATTTTATTCCTTCAAATTTACGATACAAGTTTATGATTCTTTCAAATTACCTTCAATACTGAGTGTATTACATATTTTATTCCTTAGTTTATTTATTCTAGTCACTCTTCATCCGTGATCTGTCCGTACCTTGTGTTGACCAAAACATTTCAGATAAGTATCCTGGTGAAAATCTTCTCGACAAAGTACCAAATACAGTTTCATGAACCTACACCTAAATTACGTAGAAGCTCTGACTCTAACGTATATCGTTAGAGTCAGAGCTTCTACGTAATTTAGGTGATGAGTAATAATACCAAACATAAAGATTAAAAAAAATCTGATAAAATGAAATTTTAAGCGACACAAAAGAACTGCTTTTAGAAGCAGAGCCTCGACCATATTAACTTCTAGTTCATCTGTGACAGCTTAAATCGTACAAACTTGATGATAATCTGTCGTCTAATGTTAGATGTTGAACACCTTGAAGATAATTAGCATCTACAATACCTGCTTAGGATTCTCATAATAAGTAAACAACGTGTTAAAGGTGGTTTTGTGAACTTCCTATTGACATTGGCGTTGATGAGAAAATTAATATTCTTCAAGGACTTTTGTAAATATCTGTTATGTAGATATGATAGAGTACCTACCTACTTACTTTTAACTACCTTATCAAAATGAATCTTTTTCTAGTCAATATATTAGTTCCTTTCACTCTACGTCACTGCTTCTATTGAATTAATAATATTCTTATTTTAGTTAGAACTTATTTCAGTGTATCATAAAGGGCTGCAGACATCTAGGCGATGGCGATCAGCTCAAACGCTGTTAAATATCGCTGTCATATTTGACAGCGTTTCAGCTGATCGTTATCGCCATCACCTAGATGTGCGCACCTTTAGGTGTGGATGGCACGTATACATAAATAAAAACTAAAACGGTTAATCGGAAAACCTCCCGTGTCTAGATAAAACCTAACCAGGGGGGATAATAATATAATACATAATGTGTAATATTTGCTCAATCTATCCTCATAGAACGAGCCCATACTGTTTTGATCAAAGTGCTTGATTTGTTGCTGTAGTTAAACCAAAGCCTACAGATTGAATATCAGTAGCTACTAGCTACGGTACTGGGTCATGCAGTCATTACCAAGCGAATGGCAACAGCGAGGTAATTGCGCGGAAGTGTTTCTATCCATCATCATGGGTCGTTGTTGCAAATTGGATGTGTTCCGTTCAGGCGAAGTTTCACATGCGAGTAGCTCTTGTTACGAAACAATCAACATTTTCCAAGAGCCCAAATCACAAATGGCATGAAGGTCAGATGGTCAGATGCTCGCAATTCCCGCAATGTATGTTTTCCGATTTGAAGGGTTTGGATGCCGCCGCCGCTGATGTAACCTCGCGGTGAAATATAGCTTTGCTGGCACATGACTATAAGGCCTAACACCCTTACGTCGCAGTCCTCGGCAGATAGTGTAGTGGTGTTCTATGATATAAGGCAATTATCTTTGATTATTAACACTAGTTACCTGTTATCACCGGCACCCTTCCCGCGCAGGGCAACAAAACGATGGGCTACTCGCTTTTTCAATCACTTTTTTACAAAATAAACTTACGCTGAGTTATTTTGGTAGATATCAATACCCAATAGTACTCGCTCTCAAAGCTATGTTGTCTCCGTGCTGTGACCCTATTGGACAAACCGTTACACAGACTAAGCTGACTGGCCTCTAGCTCAGTTGGTAGTAGCTCTGCCTTCTGCGCCGTAGGTCGTGGGTTCGATCCCCACCGAGAACAAATATTTGTGCGGTAAACATAAATGTTTGTTCTCTGTCTGGGTGTTGTATTGTATTCTAAGTATGTATTTACAAAAAAAAATGTATTCAAGTATTATATCAGCTATCTGGTTCCCATATTACAAGCTCTGCTTAGTTTGGGGCTGGGTAGTGTTGTGTGAATTGTCCACAATATTAAAAAAAAAAAAAAAAAAAGCTGAGGCTTCACAGGCTTCGATACCTATCGTAAACCCAACTCGGCTATTGCGATCCAAGCCTTAGTCTATTCATCTTCGTTTGACTCCCAATCAATACCCAATACAAATGGGCTTAAGGAAATCCTAATGAAATTGAACTCAATGCTGTGCCTACAGAAATACGGGTATTCCCGAAACTAATTCGGTATTCCCGAAACGAATTCAGGAAAATTACAACTGAAATCTTTTACGTTTCACACGTATGTGTTACCTTATATAGAAACTATGAGACATAGACATTTATTTATTTACTACATAAGCACACATAAACCAGTAAAAAACAAGGACACTAAAAGAAGAAAGATACAAATAGATACATCGATACTGGAGAAGTGCGTCGTGTTTCTATGTGCTACAACAGCAAAAGGGCCTTAACTTAGTATAATGCCTAGCTACTAAGTCTTTAAGGTATTATGTTTTTAAATTACCTACAAATGAATAAATGTTGAAACTGTAACGATTCGAGTAAACACTAATAATTATATTGCTCAGTTGACAAACTAATTGATAGAAGCAAGCCTCAGGAATTCTAATACATTAAATTCATTAAGAAGGATTCACTTAATGTCTAAAGTGAGTATCACCAACTTAATTATGGCGTCTAATGATAGACTTCAGGTAAACCACTTGAAGGTAATCTATGTTGTGTAATTGCCTAAGCTAGTTGGGACTACTTGGGACCTGTTTTATGCATGACATACACATGAAGGACGGGTTTTCTAAACTCTTCTAAATTTGTAGCAAGCGTATTTCTATTTATGGATAATTATCTTACAGACAGTAAGGAAGATCTTAGTAGTAAAGATTTTTTATACGAGCTGATGGAACAAGTATATGACAAAGCATGCCTCGTAGGTCACGCACATCAGGTGCCCTGCGATGCACTGCCCAGCGTCCATTACTTGAGGCATACAGATGTTCAGCCTCACGTGCCAGTAATTTCACCGGCAGATTTCAAGCCGAAACACAGCGATGCTGCTTCACGGCAGAAATAGGCATGGTGGTAGTACTTCCCCAGACGAGCCCTTCACAATGACCTCTACTACATATCACTCCTAATCTTATTTGTTCTGACTGGCCTCTCAGCTCAGTTGTTAGTAGCTCTGCCTTCTAATACTTTTGATTTGATGGTTCATTATTATTTGATGGTGGTCAATTACTAATAGTAACTAATGGCCAGGGAACAAAACCCTCAAACATTTGGGTCAAATAGATATCGACGTAGGTAATCCAATTAATTACAACAGGTCACGAGAGGTGCAGAGGTATGTCAGATGTTTTTTTTAACAGAAAACTGACTCTTATGCGGCCTTCGCCGAATGAAGCGTTTGTCGCAAAAAGTAAAGTGTCTCAATAGGAACTTGACCCAAATTTCGCTTTTAATAACATAGCAATCTGCCACAAGAGCTTCGCAAAAGACTCAAGACCATAAGTACCCGCTCTCGAGGGAAAGCAAGGGGAACAGTGAACACGCCCTAAGATGTTTCATGCTAGAGGTTTTTCGCAAACGTAGCCCAAGGGCAACATAATATCGTGCTTTTGAGGGGGACTTCATATTTCTCGTAACATTTCCTCGAAATTACTACATACTTTTAGGAATTACTTGTTTTGCATGTAAAGAAAGATTGCATCGGTAATATAGGTTTACGTACTTTGTGATAGATGTATTATACGAAAGAAATAGGTAACCTAGAAGCTCTAGAAAAACTATAAGTATTAAATTCCATAAATACCTCGCAGAATTAGACGTGTCGTATGGATAAGAAAGAGAGAAAATAGAGATAGAGTAGAGTAGCTCGTAGAGTTAGTAAGTTGAAGTGGCAATGGGCAGGCCATATAGCTCGAAGAACCGACAACCGTTGGGGAATAAAGGTTCTCGAATGGCGACCACGAACCGGAAGACGAAGCGTTGGGCGCCCACCCACCAGATGGACCGACGACATTGTTAAGATCGCGGGAAGTCGATGGATGGAAAGGGCTCAGAATCGTTCTTCCTGGAAACGAGTAGGGGAGGCCTATGTCCAGCAGTGGACTTCTTCAGGCTGATAATGATGATGATGATGATGATGGATAAGAATACTATTATTCAAAGAAAACTAACGAAATGGAAATTAAGGTAAACTTGCCGTGAAAGAATGTAGCCAATAGAAATAAACATTCAATGAAATATCAAAAAGGGTTTCAATAATATGATAAGCCTGATACAATTAATTGTAAAACAAAATGCTTAGAACATCAAACTTATAGCGTTAACATTACAAAGTTCTCCAGTTTCTAAGTAAGACTCGGTAAGCGATATTTTCGATACCCGTCAATTAGTTAAATAACTAATCCCGGATTAAAGCAGATTACTGTTGTTGACGAGCCTCTTACGATGTTGTTTTAACGGGCATTTTGTTTTTTAGAAAGTCTATTCAAAACATTGAATTAACTTCGGTCTTGGAATCGCTTTTCTCATCCATTTGCCTCCTGAAATCTTTATTTGTTTCCATTACCTTCTTCGATGACGTAATTTTCTACAATTTACTTTTGCTTTAAGCTTTTTCTGGAATCTCTACAGTACCTTTCAGTGAGCGATTCGCCCAAGATCCCTAAAATAACACGTTTCTACAGTCCGATAGGCCGGTCCTATTAAAATACCACAAACCCACGCATCTTCCGATCCAAAACACATTTTATTCCGTTGGTAATGAAGTTTATTTTAGTTAAACTGGTACGCAAGGAGCCGGTTACGCGATAGACCATGACAGGTACTGATTATGTATCAGTAAAGGAGTAAACCAACGGTTTTGGAGCATTGTGAACTGTTCAGTTTGTATCAAGACCTTGGATCCATACCTTTGAAACAATGTTAAATTCCTTAGACTTACATTTGAGTGATGAACATAGATGTTTGTTCTCAGACAAGCTTCGCTTAGTTCGGAGCTTGATTGACCTGTGTGGAAGGGCGTAATATCTACCAACAAAAAGTTAGGGAATGATTATAGGCCGATGCTTCATAAGTTTGCAAACATTATGGCGACATAAGCTTTTTCAGCTCACCGGGTGGAAAGTGGCCAACTTTCGGCCTGCTGCACGAACCGAAGTTGCCCTTTCCCGCCGTCTCGTCGAGCAGAAAAATCGTATACACACCACGGGAAGTAATATACTATTAATTCAAAACCCGGTCATCTGAAAGTTCTTTATTCCATGTAAAAACACTATCAATAAATAAATCAATTTAGTAAGAACTAACCGGACGGTAAGAGATAATGCTAGTGACGAGTCAAAGCGTAATGGTCGGACATAGGAAATGCAAACCAATTACTTATTACGAATGGCAGAGAGAGTGAAAGTAACCTGAGATGCAGATAATAATTAGAACCATTAAATCATGTTGTAAGTTTGCAACGCGCATAATTAATTTAGTTACTCATATTCATTTGAATTAAGGAAATGATAATATCCGAAGGGAAATCGTATCGCCGGCTTATATGATAAGTGCTATGTCCCGGATACAGTTTTTCAGGGGGCTTGGTTTACCGGACGAAGCTGCTAGCATTTGACAGGGTGATTTAAATTTCATCAAACCTAGTTAAGTATATTAGAAATGATGTCCATATTAGATGGTCATACTATAAATGTAAATGAGGATGGTTTTTGTCATTTTCAAATTGATTAATTTACTACGCGCTCAGGTACATTTTAATGCTTAAATTTCAAAACACGGAGCAGCTGAATTCAGTTTTGCATATCCTGCAAACTTGGTATTTCTGAAACTTAACCCTGGTTCATCTACGGAAGTTATAAATATCTGTTTCTTGTTTTAAAACTGAGTTGCCTTGTAGGAGGTTGCTCTTGCAACAGAGGCATTGGAGCGTACTTCCACAATCATTAGTTGATGCCGTTTCAGTGAATCGCTGTTATGTCGAAATTGCCTAATTTCACCAAGGTGAAACACGTAACCGGTAGTCGATTGGAAGGTTTCCATTTCGTTCTGTGGATCTGCAAAGGACTAGTGTGTTCAGGTATTTGAGGACGACAATATGGCTATTTCAAATGCGTTTGTCATAGATATTTTCCCCAAGTTAATTCGGAGTTATTCCCTCGAGTAGAAACTATATTGATTACGACAATGTGGCAATTGTAAATTCACTTGTCATAGATATTTTTCCTTAACTGAATTTGGAACCAGATAGAGAAATGAGTAAAGTTTACTTAGCGCGAACTCCAAAACTCCACACGAGTTCAAGTTCACCATAAACTCGATAAAAGTTACATAAGGACAATAGAAAATTCCCCAAACTGCAAACCGGTTTAGCAGAGAACAGTTCTCAAATGAGTCAGCCAACCTTACGTGGTTTTATAACGCTTTAGAGAAGCAACTCTATGTTTGAGACCTCGCAAACTCCATAAGAAGACTAATTAGTCTATTTCGAGTGCAAGGCGAGTCGTTGACACTAGACATTGACATGAGTAATGATCACTATGGATTGAATAATGCCTTGAGCTTGGCAATGGGACACAAATTGATATAGTCTCCGTATCTTATGATACGCACATAATGTGTTTTGTTTAATGGAAGCCATCGTGCTGACAATGGAAATAAATGGTTCCACAGGGCACTCAGACACAATAGTATCCATGGTTCTAATAAAGCAGTCAATATAGAACTAAAATCATTTAAGAAACTCACTTCCGAGTATCCAAGATTCGCTTTTCACCAAGAATAAAACTCTTACTAGTGGAATCCCGCGCGACTTACGCATTACGCTTTTTCTATACAAACTTCAACCCCCACTGCACCCCTTTAGGGGTTGAATTTCAGAAATCCCTGTACTGTACTATACACCAGGATCTAATCGCCAAATTTCATACACCCAGGACCAGTAGTTTAGGCTGTGCTTTGATTGTAACGTGAGTTTTATGGGAATTTTCTTTAATCTGGATTTTTGTTTGGTAAATCGGAGCAACAATACGATATCCGAAAGGTTTTTACTCCAAAAAACTTTCTTATTTTTATCTTGATTGACCCTTGCCACTCAACAACGTATTTTACAACACATGATTCAGCAACTAGGATAATTGTGATTGTAATGTTAACTTTACAAACAAAGGATTCTGAGAGACCAGATTCCTATTTTGCTGTTAGGCAGTTGAAATTTGACAATGATTTTGCCATCGTCGCCTCTGCAAATCATCAGATATTTTACTGCGTCCCAATGACAATAAAAACGAGCTTCCGCATCTGGTTTGCGATATCTGTCGCCCTACATTTCAATAATGACGTAAAAATGTGGAGATTACACTCTTTCAGGTGGCAACAGACATTTTATGCGGTCCAACCTTCTTTTATCACTATAATCCAAGGACATGTAATATTTTAGCACAGATGCGCAACCACAAGCATATTGCTCAAAGGTTTCAAAAACTACGTCTTACGTTCCATCCCAGTGAGTCCTACAAATACACACTTTAACAAAGCGCTGTGAAGGCTTTGGACATTCCTAAGAATAGATTTTCTAAGCAGGCCGTGCAATTCTGTTCGATCGAAGTGTAAACTAAGGTAAAGTACAAGATGTGGCCGCAAATACCTAGACCTACAAAACCAGGAATTCACCGGCGACTGGCAACGACCTTGTCTCGCCACCGCTTAAACTATAGCGTATTCTGTACTTGGTCGCAAATTCCCAAATTCCAATAGGTAAAGTAATCTAAACTGATGGCCGGTTTTCATAACTGCTCGTTTTTCGCAGTCTCTACCACGCACGAGTAAGTTGTGGAATGAACTCCCTTCTGCAGTTTTCCCTTCACGAAAAAGGCGGCAGTGCATCGGCAGGGCTGGTATTGCAAGTGTTTGGGCGACGATGGTGGACCACTTTCCATTAGTATGCTTGTCAGTCAGTTATTGCATAATAAAAAAACCACTTCATACATGCCGGCGGATTATTGTTCGAGGGATATCTGGGCTCATAGAGGGTTGGGCGGATCAGTAATTCTGAACAACGGGTAGGTACTTAGTACAGGCTTCTCCTTGTTTGTGACTTTCTTGCGTATTTTTTATCGATCGCCCTTGTTTGCTACAGGAAGATCAATTCGAAATTCACTTAATGCTATATTTTATACACATTATTTTATAAAAGTAGATACGGTTATCTGCACTTTCGACAAATTACCAAGGTAATTTGTCGGTTTTCTGGCCTAGATGCCACAAAATACTGATGAATGACTAACCCCAATCATACCGGTTTTGGAAGATTTGAATACGAGGTACCGACTCAAACGAAATGTAATGCCATTTGATAGATAAGATAGATAGATAACTTTTTTTATTTGGCTCAAAAAAAACAAACACAGCTTACCTATAAATAAAATTAAAAACATTGAGTAAAGGAACGGCTACACAATAAAAAAACATAATAAGAGAAAAAGAAAACATAGAACACATACAGAAACACATAGAAAGAAATAAGTACCTACACACATAATCCTAGTTCTATTTCTGAAAAAAGGGTGCCGACAGTATCCAATTAGGTACTAGGTAAGTATGTGCTTATGAGCCAAAATGGTCCTCACTCAGCTTAAATGCTGCTTCGCCTCCAAAAAGGGGACGAGGCAGCGCTGGTTTTCAGTGAGGACCAATTTGGGTGACTACACGGCTGCTGTAAATAATATAAGTAGATATGATTATGAAGTAAAAAAAGAAGAAAACAAACTTACTAAAATTAAAAAATAGAAAAAGCATTACTACATAATAATAATTAGTAAATATATAAGTATAACAATATGCTGTATAAATATAAAAATAAATATCTCATCATTTGCCACCAACCGCTCCGGGCCACACCGGGCCTTCAGTCCGGTCCGTCCGAACGACCGACCGGCCGACCGCTCTCACTTACACTCTATGGCAAAAACAAAAAGAAAAAAGAGAAAAACGTAAAAGAAAATGCTATCAGAAAAGAGTTCAACAAAATTACATACAAATTACAATGAAAGTGACAAAAAGGTACATTTGTATTATTTTTGAACTGGTTATGTATAACTAGAACCTATAATGGTATGTTGTACTCGGTACCTAACCTGCCTCGCAACATCGACAGCCTTAGGCAGGATTCATGGACTTTCTGTTGAAATAACTTCTTTGTACCGTACAATTCTGAACCCATCGATTCTTTGAGTCTAAAACTAAAACTGTGAAAAAGATCCATATTTTGACCAGAGAATCGGGACCAGCAATCGGCCATTGCGTAATTTCGTCAGAAGTAGGTACTGGTGGACCCGAGCTACAACCATATGGAACGGCTCAGCTGGCAAGAGGAGACGACGGAGATCTCAGGAAAGATGGCAGGACGACATATTCGCATTGGTAGGGAGGGAGAGATTGGACGAAGAAAGCGAAGGAAAGGAAAGACTGGAGACTTCTGGAGGAGGCCTATTACCCGTCGAGGGGTCCTTAGTTTGTTTTTTTTTATAAAAATTATAAAAAGGTTAATAGTTATTTAAAAGTATGTAAACTAGGGAATAATAAAGGCTTTTTTATTTTATTTATGTAAGTACTGGTGCTGGACTGATCAGGCATGGTGAGTGAATTGGTTCACATCTCTCTATCAGCCGCTATAGGTATGTAGCGCCTCAGCGTGTGACGTCACGTTAAATTCTGACATCAACCCAAATGGCATTCAATACAAAACTTGTTCCAAGACATCTCAAGCAATGTTCGACATAATGGGCGTTTCTTTAGATATTGTTCGATTCGACTGTGCAAACACTGGTGGGTGGTGGGGTAATACCATCATTGTAAGGAGATGGCAGGTGCGCTGTGAAATTTCGAGTGCCGTTAATTGCGAGACTCGTTCGACGGGTAACTGTAGCTACCTAATTGAGAGTTAATAAGATTCATGGATTGTAAGAACATCAAAGTCATTTCAGGGAAGGGTATCCGAGAATTATAGAGTTCATTTTGCTAGGAATGTTTTTGCAGGATTTCCGTTTTCCTTCCAAAAGAAACATCCATTACACTGGACAAGTATTTAAATTGAAACCCAGGACCATAAGATCCGAGTAAATATTTGCAATATAGTATAATATCTTAGGATCTATGAGGCGCACTTAAAATCCTTTCACCACACTTGGTTGAACCAGTGACACGATAAGAAGAAGAATCGGAGTGCGGATTTCCAGCCACTTTTATGGTCACTGTTCTCATAGCATACCGCCTATCCTACGTAGACATAATAATTTAAGTAGGTACTATGTGACGTCAGATCAGAGACCAGCCAGCTCAAGCAATGTATGCATATTGGACCAGTAGGTAGGGGCATAATAAAAATTACATTTTATTTATGCAAGGCAAATATTTTGCATAGAAATGAGTCAGCGTTGCCATATCTTGTGTCACTCTTGCAATTATTAGCACAGATATGAATAATTTGTACCTATATTATTTTTTATTTTAAAGATCATTAGAAAATATGAAAAATGCACTAGAATTAGATACCTAGATAGGTAGGTTTTAGTTGTAAAATTATTTGTGGAAGCTATTTTTTTTTATACAATTAAGTTGACAAACAAGCATACGGCCTACCTGATGGGAAGCGGTTACCATAGCCTATGGGCACCTGCAATACCAGAGGCATCACAAGCGCGTTGCCGACCCAGTAAAACAGCTAAATATTTAGTAGGTAGGTATGTCATGAGGAATACTAAGAATAATTTATTCAGTTCATCAAAATGGGAAATGGTATACCAGCTAGACCTGATTGGAGAAACCTAGTTACCCAAACACGAATTGAAAACAACAAAATTGAATTACACTTGTAACATTAACAGGCATTAATAAGCAACCATGTTTAGTTGCAACTATTGCAGTTTTATTTAGTTGCAATGCAAATACCTACTTGTCTTCATTTAAGAGTCATCAATTTTGCTACAATGCTAACACACAGGTTTGCGAGTAGGCCATGGTTGTTCACATAATACAATATCACTCAAATTACTCTGCACAGATAAAATAAATAAATGCTGTGGACAATACACACAACACTATCTAGCTTTACATTAAGCAGAGCTTGTACTATGGGAAACAGGAGATCACTGGTGGTCTAGTGGTAGTGGCCCCGCCTTCCGATCCGAAGGTCGTGGGTTGAAATCCACCTGAATGAGTTTATCTGTCCAAAAATTTATGTGCACTATGCCAGTACTCTCAAAACGGTGAAGGAAAACATCGTGAGGAAAACGGAGTGTTGTAGAACCTAAAAAAGTTCGAGCAACACGTGTCAAGGGTCATGCAAAAAGGCCCACCAGCTGCCTACTTGCAGAAAAACCTGCCCGCACATCAAGTGTGCATGATAAACTTGCCGAACTATGGGAAACAGATACTTTTTTGTAAATTCATACTTAAAATACAAAACCCAGACAGAGAACACACATCTGTATTCACCACACAAATATTTGTTCTTCGTGGGGATCAAAGCCACAACCTACAGCGCAGAAGGCAGAGCTACTACCAACTGAGCTGAGCGGCCAGTCAAATAATACTTTAGGTTTTTTTAGTCATTTCTTTATATCTTTGTCTTACTTTATTTTGAATATCAAAATGTCTTCTTGTTTTGCATGAGGCCACCTCTTAAAGGATTTAATTTTGCACCATTCTGAATATAATTATGCAGTATAGTTTACAACACAAATATTGTAACTGAAATTAATTCATGATTACGAAAGTGACTATAAAGTGTTGGAATGTGAATAAATACGCAGTTTTAGAAATATGTTGGATACTTCATAACATGCTGAAATTTAAAACAATATTATTTTTTAAGTTGGCATAATTTAATAGAAATTTACAAAGATATTTTTACAAGGGTTTCTTAGAAGATAGAAGCATGTACATATAAGCAGCTGCCATCCCTGCTAAAAAACCTAAAATATTATTTGACTGGCCTCTAGCTCAGTTGGTAGTAGCTCTGCCTTCAGCGCTGTAGGTCGTGGGTTCGATCCCCACCGAGAACAAATATTTGTGTGGTGAACAAAAATGTTTGTTCTCTGACTGGGTGTTATATTGTATTCTAAGTATGTATTTACAAAAAAAATGTATTCAAGTATTATATCAGCTACCTGGTTCCCATATTACAAGCTCTGCTTAGTTTGGGGCTGGGTAGTGTTGTGTGTACACAATATTTATTTATTTATCCCTGACCACTCCACTAAGTAATGTTAAACAGTGGCAGGGCAAACTTTAGGCAATGTCTGACACCAAAGTAACACTTGTTAGTTAGGTCAAAAGTACTTGGCCAGCAAGTACCTAGCTGAACTATTTTGACCTGTGTGGTCAGTGTTTATTTAATTCGTTTCGTTGAGTTTTTGGAGCATAACTGATTAAAGAAGGTGCACTGGCAAATGAGTAATTGCACTAATAAACCTCTCACTGCGATTTCTTAATTTAAAAATCCAAACTTGAACTTTTTAGTGGGTAATAGAGCATGATTGTAAAACTGTTACCAATAACATCTGTTTGGAAGTACACAGTCACTGGGTTCTTTGATTTTAAGTTAGTACAGACTTCTCGTAAACCCAGAATCTTATCAGAATCTTTGCAATCTGCTAGTAATCTGCCGTTATCTGAGACAGCGCTGCCGCCGCGCCGCGTTTCAAACGTAGGTACGGCTTTCGTGGCATATATCAAGCTCGACTATTGAAACTAGCAGCGTAACGTAAAATAAAGGGTATATGAGTACTCACCTCGAAACAACAGTGCAGTACACAGCTAATAGTAATCCAATAATTTAAAAATCCACTGATCCTATTACCACGGGAGCACAACAAACATTCTTTTACAAAAAACACTGGAAGATTTAGTCACAATCGTATTCACGAAATCACATGGATTGTAATATGAACTGGAATGACCAATAAAACCACTTTACAGACGCCGAAATATGAAAAACTTTAGATTTCAAGACAAAAATTCGGCAAACGTCGTTAGCGTGCTACTCAACTAGAACCATCGGCCATTACTAAAAAATGTTGCCAGCTTTTGAAAGTCACGTTGCTTTGCTTTCTCCCCACTTGACTCACGTGTTTTTCATTGCCATACATAAACGAATAACTTTACCAAAACACTACTGCTTGGTATTGGATTTTCCTAGGTTAGATTGTCTAAAGATTTTCCACATAATAAACAAGCAAAGCACTGCTTGACTATGTGGTGGATAAGGTATAATAGTATCTTTTCTTAAAAGATAAGATGTACCTACCTATTCCATGTAAGTTTATACTTGCAACATAAAGAGAAGCGGTCTTTGCCCAGCATTGAAGTAAGTAAAATAGAGTGAGAAAGATTTGCCTAGCTTGAGGCTATACTCGGATTTTTAATTAGACGAAGCGAAGCTAGCTGACGTTTACTGTGTTGTCAGTTTTTGATGAAATAAAAATAGTGTTGTGACAAAGTGAATGATTGAAAAAACTCCTGAATGAATGAAATTGCCTCGTATTTCTAGAGAATAGTTAGTGTACCGAACTTGACTTGACGTGCTTGAATGAGGATCCATATCGTTCGCGCGAAACAATACAGCAACAAAATACACAACAATTACCACAAACACAACTTAACGAAAAACTTTACAAAAACAATAACTCAACAGCGTGAGCGCAGAAAAACATTCGTGCTATCAGACCAGAGGTTAGAAGCCGAATTACAAACAAAATGGTGACCGACGTGCACGGTGTTGGCACTAGTCGCCACGTCGAGCTTTGTAATAAACCGTCAACAAACTGATTGTAGTTACATACTACAAGTAACTTATATCAGAGCACTTTTATACATTTTTTTATATACAAATTTACAAATTTCAATATTATTTTATAGTTGGAAATGATTAACTATTCACTCATTGTTCATTCATCTGATTGAACGAGAACTGAACGCAGCACTATTACTTTAAATATGGCAGCATTATTTTACAAAGTGACATTAGATAGTGTCAGTCGGTATCGTCTAATTAAAAATCCGACTATAGATATTGTTGAACTCTGAAAAAACTTTAATTCTTGAATGCACACAGAAACATTTACAAATAAGTAATAACAAAGGATATGTACATAGACGAGCTTAACCCTAAAAGAGTTTTCTTCCAGCAAACCTTTGGTGCTAAGAGAAAGCTAATAGTAATAAGGTAACAATGTTACTCTAAATGACTTATAGGTAAAGTAACCATTATTTTACCCAAAAGTCGGGAGAACAGAAAGCAGAGCGGCAATATTTACAAACGTCAGTAGTCCTGTTACGTCAAAAAAAAGCAAGAGCTTTGTACCATAGACTAAAAACGGTTCTTTTTAGAGAATACTTTGTCCAAAGGGTTCTCTTTCGTCGAGACATTCTGACTCAGAATGTATATGTCTTGTAAGCAAAAAGGTCTTCTTCAGATGAGTGCTCGAACTTCAGAAATTCTACAATGCGAAGAGAAAAGAAACCCAATATTATGTGGGGACCTAAGACCTAAGAATAAATTATTAAGTCATGCGGCATGCCCTTTACATCCCAGTTGAATAAGTAGACCCCGTGCAAGATAAATTATTGATAACTTTGCGCGTGACAGACCGCGGAAGATCTCCCAATCACAAAATATGAACGCAATATAAGATCTATTTCCCCATTAATTTTTGTGGTCGGAAGATATATTTCCAGTCCATTTTATTATTTTGCACGGGCTATAATTGCGATGTTTTCCTTCACCCTTCCACACTGTTCTGATTTATCTAAAGAAGTTTTCATTTGAAAAGGGTTTACGAGATAGGTAGTAATAACAGAAATTAACTACATACATTCTAATAAATAAAAAGACCAAATTAAAGAATATTGAATTTATTTTAACAATTCCTCAGTATCTAAACAATTCACAACAGTATCATACAGTTTGACGATTAAAATTGATTTTATCAAAAAGGAATGGGTCATGAATGATAGAGAATATGGGTAAGTATAGTGTGGTCTTGTTGCTATGAGAAGGGCAACATTAGGATAGAAAATAAAACAATGACACCCGCGCTGGCGAAGTTTCATAGCCAGTTTTACGGTCATTACTTGCCAAGCTGCTAGAGTCCGCGCAAGATAACCCTGCGCGTGACAGATAGCGGAAAATGTAAAAAAAACTCTCAATCACAAATAATTATAAACTTGCATAAAACGCAATGAAAGTTCGATTTCCCCACTCATGTTAGTGATAGGAAGATATAATTCCAGTCCAATTTTTATATGTTTTCCGCCATCTGTCACGCGCAGAGTTATCTTGCGCGGACTCTAAAATTAATAATATAACATTTCAAACACAGAGGGTAACACTATTTAAAGAACATTATAAGATATAAGCAATTTAAGACTTCTAACCATATCTAGGTAACTTACAAAGCATTACCCAGCGATGGTGTAAGAGAATTATGACTAAAAGTATTAAAAGACAGCAGATATCACTTTAAGCGAATATAGGTATATGTAGAGACGCGGAAATAACTTCTTGATCCTTTTCGCAGTAGTGTCTTCGGTCTCATAAAAAAATATTTGTTACTGCAACTAAATTTAGTAGTAGTCACTGAAGTAAAATTGCCATGAATGGGTTCAGTAGCATAGCATTTTAAATAATATTGGATAGGTATAAATATATTAAATGTAAATTTATATTGCTACAACGTTTATTATTTACAGTCTGTACTTGCGTAATAAAAAAATGTCAAGGATCAAGAATATATTTCCCGACTCCACCTTTTGAATACAGGCACATTTTCTTTAACCTAACACAGTACAATAAGTTCATAGCATAGCCACAACAATAATATGCATAGTTTTAGTCACATGTTAGAACATTTTTAAAACTAAATATAAAAGTTTTGGGTCTGTTCCACCATCACCTATAGCAGCGAAATTTGCATAGATTATATTAAAAATTATATAATCTGTCATTTAATATTACCGCTACTGTATCTGTAGTCAGAGTTGCACTCACTTTTTATTGCTCGTTTTTCGAGTGGATTTTGTATTGTAACGTTAAGCGCCCCTAGCGAGCTAGCAAAGACTCTCGTGACTCTATAAAAGATCGAATATGTTCCAGATAAAACCATCTTTGGAAAAAACGGCCATCTTTTTTCCAATGCCATTTAGGATAGGGCCGACTTTGACTGACGACTTGACGAAAAAGTATTTTATCTATGTAATTTATCATCATTAAACTCATTATACTACTCGACACTGGCAAAATTGATCCGAAAAGAACAGATGCCATTCATTAAGAAAAAGACTCTATAAAAACCACATTCGGAAAACAGGCTCGCAGCACACACAAAAAAGTGAGCGCAACCCAGATTTAGCGCTATGGTGGAAAAACCGTCAAGTCAATATCATAAAACATGTAAAAATAAAACTGAAATATTGCACAATAAAACTTATAAGGTAATTCAGCTGTACATTGATTTGGCTGTTTTTATAGTATTGAGCCTCAATTTCTTTGACTGATTTGGAAGTCCATGAATGACTAAAATAAATAATTAATAAAAAACCTAAACAAGTTCATTATAAATCTGACTTTCCAGAAGAAAGTTTTAAATAAATCTTCACCATTTAATAAAAAAATCAAAATATAAAAAAATACAGTTTACTTATTTCAATTTCATACAAAATATATTTAAAAACTCCCTAAAATAAAATGAAGACGGCGCTCTTTGGCACTCCATATTTAAACTAAAAATATTTTCAAAGCTTCTAACACCATCGTACGAATATGCTTAAATGAGAGCTATTTCTGTATTTATTCTAATGTATAAAAGAATTCAGTTAAACAAATAAAAATAAAATAAAGTTAAAATAAAATTATATTAGTTATGGCCGGCGAATGCTTGCGAGTCTGAAGTGAGCCGTTTGTCAGCTAATGGCAAACGACTAACTTCAGACCCGTAAAGAGTATTGTTCAACACGATATAATTATTGTACATACATACAATGATATATTTTAGGGCAGTGAAGGCCCAGAAAAATAAATATTGTACATAAGATTCTTGATAAAAGTAAGACAGAGCCAAAAAAAAGTGCTAAAGACCAGAAACTAAGAATCAGACCAGAGACAATGGTGATAGAAGCCTTTTTGAAATAAGTACTTTTTTAAGTAGAATAATGAAATGTACATCGAAAGCGATAATGTATTATATATTTTCTATCTAATTTATAACAATACTTCGACTTTGAATATAACTAACTCTAAAATCACTGTTTACAATATAATATTCAAAATGTAATACGTACATTCTACGTATGTAATGGCTTTATTTACTTATTTTCTACAATTGGTGTTTTCAATTTCATGATTATTTGTCACCATGGTTATATATTTGAATAATATTAAGGCTAGCGCAGACAATGGGTCGTGTTGGACCATTATACGCCCATCAGGTTGTAAATGCGATTTTGTATATTCAGTAGTATTTAGGTATGAATTGTCATTTTCATGCCAAACCACGCTTAATATTGGGGCTTGGACAGTCATGCACTGGCACCTAGACTCGCCTATCTTTAAGACGTTTCGAAGTGATTCTTGTGATCAAGGACTTTTAGCCAATGCAAATGTTTCTCTATACTACGCGAAATATATTCGCAACATTAGTTTTACAAAATTTTACACCAAGTAAATTATTAGAATTAAATATTTTTACACAAAAAAACCTAAATTGGGCGAAATTTAGAAAATGGTTAACTAAAAATATTCAGAATATACATATTATCTTGATATGCGAGCGGAAGACTCGTAATTTGCAGTTTCTGTTTGTATTTAATGCGAACTCCTTCTTAAAACATCAACATTGGTCAACCAATTAAACTGACGTGCCCTCCACGGGTGGCTTAATACTCATTTGTAATTGTCAGAGTAAAAAAAAATTCCAACAAATTCCAAAATCTTAATTTTCTTAGCTTTTGCAGCAAAATCTGAGTCGCGGCTTATTTGGCATATTTCATCTATTAATTATTGTTTACTCTATACATGTATGCATGTCAAATTAATGCATTTTCTTTGTTCTTTTATTTTTCTAATTTCATGATTTTCTGAGCAACTACCACTAGAATATATATCTCTCACAATAAAATATAGATAGAACAAGATATTTTGATATGGTTATTAACATTGAAGGACTTTTAAAGGCGTTATACACAAGGGAGTTTAAGGCATTGGCTACAAGAAACGTACTTGTCGCATCACATGACATTTAGCTTTAAAATTTATATTTATTTGGGTAACAGCAATAAGGGGCACTCGAATATACTTAACATGACGAAAACTCTTGTATATTTACATTTACTATAGCCACCGCGTTACCAACTGAGTCGTCAATCGGCTCTTTTCAGGGTCACAATACGTCTATCTCTTACGTATGTGTCTATCTCTTTTATTCTTATAAATATGCGCCTATAACTATCTTACGCACATCACTATGCGGCTCCATAAGACCCACAAGTGCGAGCGAGATAGACATAGTGAAATGATATATGGCCGCAAGACTCAGTTGGTAACGCGGTGACTATAGTTAGCCACTTGTCACCGCAGTACGTATGTTTATAGCCTATAGAGCTGACACAACTTTCTTTTGACATTTAGGTTACAATTTTTGGTTATTTATAATCTTTTTCTATGCTTACCTTTAGAACTCAATTATGTGGCAGCACCACAATATAATAGAATATAGTAGAAAGGCGATCATGCGCCATTTGTATGGGAACCGGTGTCACCAGTTTTACATTTTATTTGAAAAAAGCAGCGAAGCCCGGCGTTGCCCGGGTATTCCAGAATGTTAAAGAATATTCTAGAACGTTTTGAGCATTCTATTTATATATTTTGTCAAAATCTAGAATTTAAAGAAAAGTCCATACGTATTAAAATAGGATAGAGATATTTTATTTTAAATATCACTAAATATTAGAATTCTAAGAAAAAGAAATGAAGGAGAATTGAAAGAAAGTATTTCTATATATTTATTGATTTTATAGTCCTCAGAAATCCTTACTCAGTATTTCCTTAAGTGTTAAACACTCGGTGTGTTGATTTCTGATTTTTTATGTTACGACTCTCGAAAAAATCTGCCAATTTTATATGGAGGAAGGAGCACATGAATATTATGTATTGGGACATACATTATGCATTGGGATATTATTTCCCATTGTGTATTTTGGCGACACTTTTCCGTCCACATGGCCATTCTACTATGTTCTATAGGCAGCACATTTACAGGGTTGTTTTGATTGGAATTCCAAGTGGATTATCAATATTTAGGGGCACAAAGACGACTGTACAAGGATGTGATATACAAGTATTAGTAATATTACTTGTCTCCGCAACACGCGGTACAATCGAGGCAGCCCTGTGCTGGACCGCCTCGCGACCGCTATCTCTTCCCACGGCATTGCTGCTCCTAATAAACAAACAACTATATTAAAAACTATCGGCCTGTCCCGGCTTCGCAAAGGTGGACATTAATTTTATTAAACACATAAATATTCATACATACATAAAATCACGCCTTATTCCCATGGGGGTAGGTAGAGATCACGGACTTCCACTTGCTACGATCCTGACACACTTATTTCGCTTCATTCACTCTCATAACATTCTTCATACATGCTCGTCGGTTTAGGGTAGGTACTCCTAACCTGGCCTTTTTCTAAAACGTCTGCGATCTGATCGAGATACATAAATATAGCCTATATAAATATAGCCTATATAGGGTGTATGAAGCTTTACAATTAAATATTTTTTGAAATCGGCACATTTTTGACTGGCCTCTCAGCTCAGTTGGTAGTTGCTCTGCCTTCTGCGCCGTAGGTCGTGGGTTTCGATCCGCACCGAGAACAAATATTTGTTTGGTGAACACAGATGTTTATTCTCCGTCTGAGTGTTATAATGTATTCTAAGTAAGTTTTTACAAAAAAAAGTATGTAAGTATCAGCTATCTGGTTCCCATAGTACAAGCTCTGCTTAATTTAGGGCTAAATAGTGAAGTGTGGATTGTCTACAATATTTATACACGCCTAGCGAGCACTAGTGGCCTGGTAGTGGCCCCATCTTCCGATCCTAAGGTCGTGGGATAAAATCCAGTCATGTACCAATGAGTTTTCCTGACCAGGTATCAGCCTGCACTATGCTAGTACTCAAACTGTGAAGGAAAACATCGTAAAGACCTACCAAGTTCAAAATAATGTGTCAAAGCATACTGTCTAGTACACAATAGAGTCTCTTTGCAGCGCACTTAAAAACCTTTCACCACACTGGAGGATGGATAGTTCGGAGTGAGGCTTACCTGCAGGATGCGCAGCGCTTCTAGAAGCTGCTGCTTGTCTGACAGCAAGCTAGCCGCTTCCTGCTGCGCAGCGTGGACGCATTGACGAAGCACTGACGCTTCTTCTACTTTACTGAAAAATGGGAGACACCATTTTTACAAAAGCTGATTTATAGATTTATGCGTCATAAAATTTAAATATGCTAAATATATAAAAACTTCAAGTAGTTTTTTAATTCAGTCTGTTCGCGACCATGGTTATTGCAACATAGCCGAAACGTCATAATCTTATATATATATATATATATATATATATCTAAATATATAAAACTCTTTCGTTACTGACTGACTGACTGACTGACTGACAATCAACGCACAGCCTAAACCGTTAGTCCTAGAAGCATGAAACATGGAGGGTATGTTCCTCTTATAACGTAGAGGTGTACTAAGAAAGGAAATTGGAAAATTATTTCCCGAAGAGGAGAAAAAGGGGAAAAATGGTTTAAAGAAAAATCAACGCACAGCCTAAACCATTAGTCCTAGAAGCATGAAACTTAGAGGGTATGTTCCTCTTATAACGTAAAGGTGTACTAAGAAAGGAAATTGGAAAATTATTTCCCGAAGAGGAGAAAAAAGGGAAAAATGGTTTAAAGAAAAATCAACGCACAGCCTAAACCATTAGTCCTAGAAGCATGAAACTTGGAAGATGTGTTGCTCTTATAGAGCAAAGGTGCATTAAGAAAGAAAATCGGAAAATTATTTCTTTAAAAGAAGAAAACAAAGGAAAAAAGTTTCATGAAAATTCACAAAAAAATTGCTTTACAAAATACGCAAAAAAACAGTAAAAAAAATTCTGCTACCGCAGCATCTGTCACCAAATTTGAATACACACAAAAGTTTACATAAACCCCACCGTAACCACTAAGACAAAATCGCGGAAAACACCTATCATACCGAAACTAAACACCGCACAGCTTCAAAAAACGGCTTAAGTACATGCTCAAAACTATGGTAACCAGCTGGTCATGTCAAATTAAAAAAATCTGATTCGATTATACACCAACACGCAGACGAAACCCTAAATTAGCCACTAATATAACATAAAATCACAAGAAATTGCTTTACAAAATACGCAAAAAAAAACCATTAAAAAATTTTCAGCTACCGCAGCATCTGTCACCAGGTTTGAATACACACAAAGGTTTACAAAAAAACCAATGATAACCACTTAGACAAAATTGCGGGAATCATCTATCATACTTAAACTAAACACCGCTGAAAAAAATCGGCTACAACAGCACCTGCCTTCAAATTCAAATACACTCTAAAGTACATGCTCAAAACTATGGTAACCAGCAGTTGGTCATGTCAAATTAAAAATCTGATTCGATTATACACCAACATGCCTACGAAACCCCAAATTAGCCACTAATATAACATAAAATCACAAAAAATAGCTTTACAAAATACGCAAAAAAAAAACATTAAAAAATTTTCAGCTACCGCAGCATCTGTCACCAGGTTTTAATACACACAAATGTTTACAAAAAAACCGATGATAACCACCAAGACAAAATCGCGGGAATCATCTATCATACTTAAACTAAACACCGCTGAAAAAAATCGGCTACAACAGCACTCGCCTTCAAATTCAAATACACTCTGAAGTACAAGCTGAAAACAATGGTAACTTGCATTATATCATGTCATACTAAAAAAACCAGATTCAATTATACACCAACGAATACGATAGCCCAAATTAGCCACTAAAACAAAATCACAAAAAATAGCTTTACAAAATACGCAAAAAAAAACATTAAAAAAATTTCAGCTACCGCAGCATCTGTCACCAGGTTTGAATAAACACAAAGGTTTACAAAAACCTTATGATAACCACTAAGACAAAATCGCGGGAAGCACCTATCATACCAAAACTAAACACAGCTGAAAAAAATCGGCTTCAACAGCACTCGCCTTCAAATTCAAATACACTCTAAAGTACAAGCTCAAAACTATAGTAACCAGAAGTTGGTCATGTCAAAATAAAAAAATCTGATTCGATTATACACCAACACGCATACGAAACTCCAAATTAGCCACTAATCTAAATATTTAAAACTCTTACGTTACTGACTGCCTAAACCGTTACTCCTAGAAGCATGAAACTTGGAGGGTATGTTCCTCTTATAGCGTAGAGGTGTACTAAAAAAGGAAATTGGAAAATTATTTCCCGAAGAGGAGAAAAAGGGGATAAATGGTTTAAAGAAAAATCAACACACAGCCTAAACCATTAGTCCTAGAAACATGAAACTTGGAAGATGTGTTCCTCTTATAGAGCAAAGGTGCACTAAGAAAGAAAATAGGAAAAAAAATCCCTTAAAGAAGAAAAAAGGGAAAAATAGTTTGAAGAAAAATCACAAAAAATGCTTTACAAAATACACAAAAAAACAGTTAAAAAAATTCAGCTACCGCAGCATCTGTCACCAAATTTGAATACACACAAAAGTTTACAATCATAAAACCCAACGTGACCACTAAGACAAAATCGCGGAAAACACCTATCATACCGAAACTAAACACCGCTTCAAAAACGACCACAACAACACTCGCCTTCACATTCAAACCTACCCTAAAGTACATGCTCAAAACTATGGTAACCAGCAGTTGACCATGTCTAATTAAAAAAATCTGATTCGATTATACACCAACACTAATACAAACTCCCAAATTAGCCACTAATATAACATAAAATCACAAAAAATATCTTTACAAAATACGCAAAAAAAACCAATAAAAAATTTTCAGCTACCTCAGCATCTGTCACCAGGTTTTAATACACACAAATGTTAACAAAAAAAACCAATGATAACCACTAAGACAAAATCGCGGGAAACATCTATCATACTTAAACTAGACACTGCTGAAAAAAATCGGCTCCAACAGCACTCGCCTTCAAATACACTCTAAAGTACAAGCTCAAAAATATAGTAACCGGCAGTTGGTCATGTCAAATAAAAAAAATCTGATTCAATTATACACCAACACGCATACGAAACCCCAAATTAGCCACTTATATAACATAAAATCACAAAAAACTGCTTTACAAAATACGCAAAAAAAACATAAAAAAATTGTCAGCTACCGCAGCATTTGTCACCAGGTTTTAATACACACAAATGTTTACAAAAAAACCGATGATAACCACCAAGACAAATCGCGGGAATCATCTATCATACTTAAACTAAACACCGCTGAAAAAAAACGGCTACAACAGCACTCGCCTTCAAATTCAAATACACTCTAAAGTACAAGCTCTAAAGTACAAGCTCAAAACGATGGTAACTTGCATTTGATCATGTCAAACTAAAAAAAAAAGATTCGATTATACACCAACGAATACGATAGCCCAAATTACCCACTAAAATAAAATCACGAAAAAGAGCTTTACGAAAAAAAACATTTAAAAAAAAATCTGCTACCGCAGCATCTGTCACCAGGTTTGAATACACACAAAGGTTTACAAAAAACCCCATGATAAACACTAAGACAACATCGCGGGAAGCACCTATAATACCAAAACTAAACACAGCTGAAAAAAATCGGCTACAACAGCATTTACCATCTTTCGAATACACTTTATATAGTTTTGAATGCAAACTCAAAATTAAGGTAATCAGCACTTGGTCATGTAAAACCAACGCATACATAACCCAACTGAGCCACTAAGACAAATTCACGAAAAATAACTCACAAAAAATACGAAAAAAACAGTGAAAACATATCAATAGTTGTCCGCTTTCCACCATAAAATAGTTTCTTTTAAACTAACTCAAACTATGACTTTATACTAACCACGCGGACGAAGTCGCGGGTGACAGCTAGTATATATATATAAAAGAAAGTCGTGTTAGTTACTCCACTTATAACTCAAGAACGGCTGAACCGATTTGGCTGAAAATTGGTTGGGAGGTAGCTTAGAACCAGGAGAAGGACATAGGATACTTTTTATCCCGAAAAAGTAACGGGAACGCGGTGTTACGGGAACGGGCGAGCGAAGCCGCGGGCGGCCACTAGTAATAATTAAAATAAAGTACATTACGCGTTAAATACCCGTGTTCCAGCATGTTTTTGTAGCTAGTTTGATTGCGAAAATTTAAAAAGTTCTATAGTTTTTAAATGCGATCAAAACTGCTCTTAACGTTCGGGGGAGGAAAACTTTTCTGGTTTATCAAAATTATGCACAAAAAAATAAGATCACAACTGTCACCCCAGGCACGGTAGATATTCCCTCAATACTTTAATCATGTTCGAGGTTTTTCCCCCGTACACAAGGATACGCATCGGACTATACACTGCTAGCTCTTATGTCCTTGCGGTAAGCGTCATTTTTCTTTGTTTTTAGGTAATGTACAGCCGTACAGCGTGGACTCCCCGTCGAAACAGGAGATAGCAAAACACCAGTGTGGTGGTAGTGGAAAGGAACACTCAACAAAAACTACAGAGCTTTGTAGATTCGTATCATAGTATATTTCAATTCTTCAATAAAAAGTTTCTAATCTGAGGTCATAGCTGGCCGTGCGTTTTCGTCAGCGCGATCTAGAAGTGTGACAATTTTACCAACGCCATCTAGTTCTGACGTTTGACAACATACACTTTACTTTGATTACTTAGTTAAACATTACCGCCCACCTAGGACAAAATGACAATATTTGGCCTAATACCGCCCACCGTGAGCGATGGTGAAGTTATGATTAAAGTTTATTTTAGTTAAGCTGAATTCGGCAAGTTATGACTGTAAGAAGTTACGTTAAGTTATACAAAAATAAAAAATTGGCTAAGTTATGCTACTTTGATGCTTATAATCTAAATGTTTTAGTTTATGGCTACCTAACCTAATTTACAATCTACTTTGATAATGAAGCTACGCCGTGATAGGCAATATACATAGTTTTGAGGTGGGTCTTTTCATGACATTTGATTTGGTACGAAGAGATACAACCCGAGTGACATTGTCTGGACCAGGATGTTTCATGGTCACTCGGCCAAGCAACCAACGAGAAGGGGGCAACCCCTCCTCTTTTACCAGTACCAAATCTCCTACGGTAGGCTCAGGTGTTTGAAAAGACCATTTGTATCTGTGCATGAGAGACGATAAATACTCTTGCGACCAACGTCGCCAAAAGTCTTGCGTCATTTTTTGGGTAAGCTGCCAACGACGCAAACTTCCCATGTTTGAACTCTCGAACGAATAATCCGGAACAGTAAGCAGCGGTTCCCCAACCAGAAAGTGCCCTGGAGTCAGGGCTTCGTACCCTTCGGATTCCGTGTCAGCTCTTGACAGCGGTCGTGAGTTGAGGCATGCCTCGATCTGTCCTAGCACTGTAGCTAGCTCCTCGTATGTCAAGGTTGATTCTCCAATAACACGCTTTAGATGAAACTTCACCGACTTTACACCTGCTTCCCACAATCCACCGAAGTTCGGGGAAAGCGGTGGAATAAAGTGCCATCTAGTGCCATTACTGGCCAAACCAGCTACAACCTCGCGTTGCATTGCAGACTGTTCCGCTGAAAACATTTTCGGTAATTGCCGGGATGCCCCTACGAACCCAGTGCCATTGTCACTCCAGATATCTGAGCAGTGCCCCCTGCGTGAAACAAATCGTTTGAATGCTGCTAAAAACCCTTCTGTTGTCAGATCGCTCACTACTTCGATATGCACTGCTTTGGTTGACATGCAAACAAACAGACAAATGTAGCCCTTGTATGCATGCTGCCCGCGGCCTTTGGATGTTCGAACGTTTATTGGCCCCGCATAGTCAACCCCGCTGCACTTGAACGGCCTGGTTGCTGTGACTCTGACAGCTGGTAGCTGTCCCATCAGTTGATTTGATGATGTCGCTGAATACCTTGTGCACTTAACACACTTTCTGACGTATGCTTTGACCAGCTCTTTAGCTCCAAACACCCAGTATTTTGACCGCAAGTAAGTCAGCATAAGTTGCGGGCCCCCGTGGAGTGTCCTAGAGTGAGCATCAGCTACTAATAAGTTAGTGAATTCCGACTTTTTCGGAATCACCACCGGATGTTTTCTTTCATCGCTTAAAGACGACATTTCTAATCGTCCTCCTACCCTTAGTATTTGTTGGTTGTCTAAGAACGGATTTAAGGATTTGAATGGCCCTTTAAGTTTCTTTGATATTCCATTCCCACTTTTCTCAATGTTTGCTAATTCTTCTGTAAAGTTTTCCCTCTGACAGTGTTTGATACACACATGTAACGCTTCCTTCATTTCTATTGTTGTTAAAAATCCCTGTTCTTTGTTTTCCTTTCGCTTCTTCCATGTTAAAAAACGCCTACAATATGCTACAACTCTGACTAGCTTACCTAGATTTGAAAATCTTTTCCAAATGTCATCCGTGCTAGTTACGATATGAACCTTTATTTCCTCCATGTTCGTTTCCTCATGCCTCATTCTGTCATAGGTCACCTCCTTCTGGTGCAGCACTTCGGGCCCTTTGAACCACAAGGTGTTGTCGATAAGCTCAGAAGGTTTCAGGCCTCGTGAGGCGCTGTCTGCTGGATTTTGTTTGGATCGGATGTGAGACCACTGATGCGAATCTAATGTTGTTAAAATTTCAGAGACCCTGTTAGCTACAAACGTTTGCCAGCGACTTGGGTGACTGTTAAGCCAAGCCAGCACCACGGTAGAATCTGTCCAAGCATGGATGTTTTCTTGCTTTATTTTTAGGGTTTCAGCTACCTCCACTAACAACCTTGTCACCAGAACAGCTCCGCAAAGTTCCAGTCTCGGGATCGACACCTGCTTGAGAGGTGCAACTTTGGTTTTTGCTGTGACAAGATTGACATGAATGTCACCCTTTTCGTCAACCACCCGAATGTAAACTGCTGCTGCATAAGCTAGTTTTGAGGCATCAGAAAACCCGTGAATTTCAACGTGCATGTTCTTCGGCGAAGTTTGAAGCCAACGAGTTATTCGCAATGAGGATAAATCGAGTAATCCGTTACGGTAAGATAACCATTCTTCTAAAATCTTGCTCGGAACTGTGTCATCCCACTCTATCCCTGATATCCAAAGCTTTTGAATAATCATCTTTGCTACTATGACAGTAGGTGCAACCCACCCCAACGGGTCGAACAATCGTGATATGTCCGAAATAACCATTCTTTTTGTTACAGGTTCACTTAGCTGCGGGAGTGTCACCGTGTATTGAAACGCATCGTTTCTTCGGTTCCAGGTAAGCCCCAGCAGCTTCATTGCTTCATCGGTTTTTAGCTTTAATCCATCTTCCTTACCCACTCCCTGTCCCGTTTTCTTGATTCTTGTTAGAAGTTCTTCGCTATTGCTTGACCATTTTTGTAGGTCAAATCCCCCTTTGTTCAAAAGCATGTTCATTTGACCGTAAAGTTGAATTGCTGACTCGACGTCATCGCATCCTGTTAAAAGATCATCCATATAGAAATCCTGCTTTACCTTTGCAGCTGCTGCTGGATAGTTTGATCCCTCATCAATGGCCACCTGCTGCAGTGCTTTTACCGCGAGATATGGAGCCGAGGCTGTGCCAAACGTGACCCTGAGTAATCGAAATTCTTCCAGCTGTGAAGTCGACTGATTGCCGATCGGTGCTACGAACGTAGAAGAAGACGTCGCTGATTGATCCCTTCTCCATAGAATTCGCTGGAAATCAACATCTTCAGCTGCAACCTTGACCTGGCGGTACATCTTCACAATATCGGATGAGAGACAAATTCGATGCAGTCTCCACCTCATCAGAAGATTTCTCAGCTCTGGCTGCAAGGTAGGCCCTATCATCATTGTATCATTCAAAGAGACGCCATTTTCTCCTTTGCAGGACGCGTCGAAGACGATCCGGACCTTCGTGGTATCTTTGTCTTCTCTGACCACAGCAAAATGAGGTAAGTATGTCCCTTTTATGTTGTTTATTTCTTTTTCAGGTACTTTCTCCATGTGATCCAGGTGTAAGTATTCCTCTAAAATTTCACTATATTTTACTTTCAACTCTATTGTTTTATTTAGCTTTACTTCCAAATATGTTAACCTCTTCTCTGCTATTCTTTTTGACTTTTCTACTTTCAGATCTCCAGATTTAAATGGCAGTCTCACAATGTACCTCCCATCTGCATCTCTTTTGGTAGTTTCTGCAAAGAACTTCTCGCAACGTGTTTCCTCTTCGGTAAGTTCTGGCTTTATGTTTGCTTTTATATCTGCTTCCATCTCCCAAAACTTCTTAAGCTGATGATCTTCTTCACAACATACTTGATGCATGGCTATCAAATTCGTCGCTTGCTTGCTCGAATCTGACTCTGCCACCCCGGATAAGATCCACCCTAATGATGTGTTCTGTGCTAATAATGGTCCTTGCTTCTGAACCCCTTCACGCATTACTTGACTGACTACCTCTGCACCCAACAGAAGATCGATCCTGCTTGGTGTGTTGAACTTTGAATCAGCCAGTGCTAAACTGCAGACCCATTCTGCTGCAATCACCTGCTTGCTCGGAAGTAACGAAGTGATAGATTTCAAGACATAGACTTCCAATGATAACTTGAAATCTTCTTGGATTGATTTAATCATAAGTTTCACTTTAGATTTGGAGACGTTGTGGCCTCCTCCTCCTACCCCTGAGATAACTCCCCTTACCGGGATCTTTTTCAAACCCAAGTGTTGAGCCGTTGCTTCTGTAATAAAGGATGCTTGGGATCCTTGATCAAGCAACGCCCTCACGATACGGTTATCTCCGTTTATTGTTTCGGTTTGGACAAGAGCAGTGGCTAACAGCACCTGTTTACGTAGCGCTACTCCCTCCGATGCGAAGCACACTACTGGAACCCCTCCCCCTGAACTACTATCTGCTGGTGAACCACTACTTACTGCTGGTGAACCATTATTTACTTCTGGTAAATGCAGAAAGGTATGATGCCGCCGTCGGCAGACGCGACATGAAACTTTGCACCGGCATTGGTTAGCAGAGTGACCTTCGCCAAGGCAATTGAAGCACAAACGTTGTTTCTCGACAAATATCCTACGGGCTGATACCTCTTCGTTCTCAAATGTCTTACAATGTACCAACTTATGCTGCTCTTTACAAAATTTGCAAGTTACCGAAGCATTGGCTTCTTCGACTGCGTGGAAAGACTTTGGTGCAGCCGTTGACCTGTTGGAGCTGGATCCCGTGGCCACGAATTCAAATGCTCGGAAACGCTTGGTTAAGAACTCTTGGAATACTTTAAAAGTCGGTAGCTCATTGCCAGTAAGGATCGCGCTTTCAAGCTCCCACTGTCTCCTTGACTCGGGGTCCAACTTCAACGAAGTCATATAGATGATCATGATATCCCAAGTGGACACATCTACCCCAAGATTAGCTAAAGCACCGAGACATTCCGTGGTGTTGTCCAAAATCTCTCTCAAAAAAGAAGCCGACTCAGAGTTGCTACTACGTTGACTGAACAAGCGCTTAAGAATGGTGTTACAAAGGTACCGCGTGTTATTGTATCGTTCGACAAGCGTCGCCCAACATTTATCGTAATTTGCTGTTGCTATGCTCATATTTCTTACTAGCTGCTCTGCTTGTCCCCCCAGCAAACCCTTCAGATATTGCATTTTGACAGCCTTGTCCATATCAGTGTCGTGGACCAAAGATTTGAATAAATCACGGAAGGTGGTCCATTCAGTATAATCCCCAGAAAATTTTGGAATAATAATTTTTGGTAGTTTGACAATATTGGATTTGTTACCCCCCGATTTACTCAATTCAGTAGTTTCAATCATCGCAGGACTCTCGACAGATAGGTCTTGCATCAATAAACATTTGTAGTCGACGTAAAGCTCCTCAGTAGTCTCAAACACCTCTTTAGTTATATAGTCGGATTGTTTTAAGAGATCAGGATCCGCAGTTTTACAGAGTTCGGCGTGATTATCAACGAAACCCTCCCATAATTTTTCTAGCGCCTCTAGTCTTATCTGGCTCAAATGTTTACTTTTACGGTCTTTGGGCGTCTTTTTGTAATTTGAGCGCCCTTTAGTAATCCTAGAGCAAACATTCTCTTGTACAAACAGGAGCTGCTTCATTTCAGACATTTTATCAAATTAACAAAAATCCAATTTCAAAAAATTTTACAAGTCCAAATATTTTTTAGTGAAATTTTTCTAAGTGTTTGGGAAACAATTAAAAATTGGGCATAGGTTCCCCGTCCCAACCAATTTCTTAAAATTATTCTAAGTCTGTTAGTTAAATTTTACAAGTTAATTTAAGTTAGAAATTTTACAAATGAATTTAAGTTAGAGATTTCACAAGTGCTTTTACAATAAAATAGTCCAGTTTTATATCACCATGTTCCGGATGCCTTCCTGATTCACCAACTGCTTCCTCGTGCCTGACTCCCTCCTGAGTCGGCCTGCTGCTGCTTGGATGGCCGCGCCCCGCTGACGCCTGAATGCCGCTTGATTGACGCCTGAATGCCGCTTGATTGACGCCTGGATACCACTCGCTGCTTGGGTGGCACCGCTTGATTCTGCTGCTTGGATGGCGCTACAAACGCCGCTTCGCTGCTGCTGCTGCTGGTCGGCTGACCCCGCTCCCTCCTGAGCGTGATGCTTGAAGTCGCGCTCAAGCTCCTAACTGAGCCGAGCGCCCCTGCCGCCAGATCTCCTCGCTGATGCTATATGCTAATCCCTCCCGAATCGCCCAGGTGGGGTTGGGGCTGCTCCAAAAACTTGCTGCTGGCTCAAACCGACTCGAAGGACCAAAATGTACAGCCGTACAGCGTGGACTCCCCGTCGAAACAGGAGATAGCAAAACACCAGTGTGGTGGTAGTGGAAAGGAACACTCAACAAAAACTACAGAGCTTTGTAGATTCGTATCATAGTATATTTCAATTCTTCAATAAAAAGTTTCTAATCTGAGGTCATAGCTGGCCGTGCGTTTTCGTCAGCGCGATCTAGAAGTGTGACAATTTTACCAACGCCATCTAGTTCTGACGTTTGACAACATACACTTTACTTTGATTACTTAGTTAAACAGGTAACTTGAGATATATCCTGTTGTACCATACCAAGCACGCAGAAAAAACCAATTCGCCATACATAAAAACCAAATATTAAAATAACTCACGCTCTAAGCTCCCGATTATCTTCTGCTATCCTTTGCAACGTCAACAACCGTTTCCTCAACTCCTCATTCTCTCCACTCAAACGCGCTATCTTCTCTCTCGCTTCCTCGAGCTCGGGGATTGGCTGCGGCGCGGGCGACGTCACAGTGGGCGGGGCTACGGGCCCGAAGTGCAGCACTCCGGACGAGTCACGTGTCATTCGGAGGGAGGTGAGGGATATGTCGAGGGGCTGGGGAGGGGGGGAGGATATCGAGTGCGTTTGCCGGTCTTCTATTATGTGGAGCTTCACGTTTTCTATTAGGACCTGGAAATTAAATATATTATAAGTTAGAATGCTCCATTATCCGGATTATTTGTTTTGTGAGCCAACCTAGCATAATTTTTAAGTTTATCCTACCTACCTACCTACTAACAACTATGGATCAAGTTATCTGAAAACAAATACTATTGAATTTAATAGCTCAGTTGGTAGTAGCCTAGTAGCTCTGCCTTCTGCGCCGTAGGTCTAAGTTCAATCCCCACCGAGAATAAATATTTGTGTGGTGAACGCAGATGTTTGTTCTCTGTCTGGGTGTTATATTGTATTCAAAGTATGAAACTCAAACTCAATAATTTTTTATTCATTACGATGCAAGAATCACTTTGAAACGTCTTATAGCTAGGTGAGTCTAGGTGCCAGTTCCACGCGACCAAGCGTAGAAGAACAGGCAACAAACTACGTCTCGGTTCCTACTGTTTTTTTATATGATCCTTTTACAAATCAAAAATAGTCTAAAATAATAGCAGTGAAGTTCCAGTGTGGTGCCACTTCACTTAGTCAGACGTATGCAATGCAATAATACAAAAGCAAAAGTTTCAAAGACAGCACACGCTACGCTTCAAAGTTATACTATGTCGGATTTTTAATTAGACGATACCGACTGACAGTTGCTAATGTCACTTTGTAAAATAATGTTGCTACATTTAAAGTAATAGTGCTGCGTTCAGTTCTCGTTCAATCAGATGAATGAACAATGAGTGAATAGTTAATCATTTCAAACTATAAAATAATATTGAAATTTGTATAAAAAAATGTATAAAAGTGCTCTGATATAAGTTACTTGTAGTAGGTATGTAACTACAATCAGTTTTTTGACGGTTTATTACAAAGCGCGGCGTGGCGACTAGTGCCAACACCGATGAACGCCACCATTTTGTTTGTAATTCGGCTTCTAACCTCTGGTCTGATAGCACGAATGTTTTTCTGCGCTCACGCTGTTTTGTTGTTGTTTTTGTAAAGTTTTTCGTTACGTTGTGTTTGTGGTAATTGTTGTGTATTTTGTTGCTATATTGTTTCGCGCGAACGATATGGATCCTCAACCAAGCACGTCAAGTCAAGTTCGGCACACTAACTATTCACTAGAAAAACGAGGCAATTTCATTCATTCAGGAGTTTTTTCAATCATTCACTTTGTAACAACACTATTTTTATTTCATCAAAAACTGACAACACAGCAAACGTCAGCTAGCTTCGTCTAATTAAAAATCCGAGTATATAGTATCTACACAGCTTATATAAAAATAAGATACGAAATAGTAGGTACAGACATTGCAAATCGACATGTTAGCTTCCTATGGGTAGAGTGACCGGGACATTGGGCCACGCAGTTTTATCATTCATATAGCTATCTAGTCTAGAGTATAGTACGCTTTCTTTATTAAATTATTCTTAACATAGGCTTTAAACTTCCGAATAGGAAGCTTAGTTGCATTTTCCGGAAGTTTATTATAAAAGCGTACAGTGTTCCCCATAAAAGACCCATTTACCTTCTGCAGGCGAAATTTGGGAATATAAAGTTTATTTTTATTTCTAGTGTTAATATTATGTGAATCACAATTTTTCTGAAAGCTACAGATGTGTTTGTGAGTGTACAATAAGTTTTCATATATATATTGTGAAATTACTGTGAGGATATTAATTTCCTTAAATCGCTCTCTCAATGAGTCTCGAGATTTCATTTTATATATGGCACGTATGGCCCTTTTTTGTAAAACAAATATAGTTTGAATATCAGCTGCTTTCCCCCAGAGAAGGATACCGTAAGACATAACACTATGGAAGTAGCTGAAATAAACTAGCCTAGCTGTAGCTTCATCAGTAAGCCATCTTATAGTCCGAACTGCATATGCAGCCGAACTTAGTCTAGCTGCAAGTGCTTTGATTTGTGGCCCCCACTGCAATTTTTTGTCAATATTAAGTCCTAAGAAAATAGTAGAATCTACAAGGTTAAGTGACTCTCCATTAAGTATAATATTAGTTGGCCGGAGAGTCACATTTGGTAAGATAAATTTAATACACTTGGTTTTCTTAGCATTCAGTAAAAGATTATTAACGTTAAACCAGTTAAGTATTTGCGACAGAGATGCGTTAACGTCATCGTAATTAGTCTTCAATCTATCGACTTTAAAAATTAATGAGGTATCGTCAGCAAATAGTACTATTTCACATAGTTTTTTAACCAAAAAAGGGAGGTCATTTACGTACACTAGAAACAAGAAAGGACCTAATATCGAACCTTGTGGCACCCCCATGTCAATAATAGACCCAGAAGATCTCTCACCGCCCACATCAACTTTAAGGACTCTATCAGTCAAGTATGATTGTATTAGGTCAATAGAGCGATTTAGAATGCCGTAATGTTTAAGTTTAGATATTAATGTAGCATGATTTACACAGTCAAAAGCTTTGGAAAGATCGCAGAATACCCCAATCGCGTCTTGCGAGTTTTCCCAGGCATCATATATGTGCTTTAAGAGTAGAATACCGGCATCAGTCGTTGATCGACCTTTCGTAAATCCAAACTGGTGGCTATGAAGTATCCCATTTAGGTTAAAATGTGATAACAACTGAGTAAGAATAACTTTCTCAAAGATTTTACTTAGCGTGGGCAATACTGAGATAGGTCTATAGTTAGCAGGGTCACTTGCATTTCCAGATTTGAACAGGGGAATGAGCTTACTAGGTTTCATTAAATCAGGAAAAACACCCTCATCAACACACCTATTAAAAATATACGCTAGGCATGGTGCAATATCAGTTATAATAGCGCTGAGTAATTTTGTAGACATTCCCCATAAATCTTCAGTATTTTTAATGTTTAATGATTTAAATGTCTTCACGATTTTGTCAGCATTAATGTATTTAAAACTAAAGATATTATTACATTTTTTAACACTAGACTCTAACAATGCCATCGCACCAGATGCCGAGGAATTTAAAGATGATGTCACTACTTTAGGGATACTGGAAAAGAAACTATCAAACGCGTTGGCTACTTCAAAATTATTTGTCAAAAGATTATTGTTTACTTTCAAATGAATTTTTTTATTACGGAGTTTTGATTTGCCAGTCTCATTATTGACTATTTTCCAGGTAGCTTTAATTTTATTTGTGGATTTTTCAATTTTTCTTTTGATATGCAATGATTTTGCTGCGTGACAAGCTCTTTTAAATGCTTTAGAGTAGTTTTTAATATGTAAAATAAATGCTGGGTCATTAAGCATTGATTCCCTAGCAGCATATAGCTCATATAATGTATTCCTACTTTTGTAAATACCTGGGGTGGCCCAGTCAGCGAACGCGACACTAATACTAGCTTTACATGTTTTAAGTTTAAAGGTATCCTTATGTTCTTCATTGATTAAATTTGACAAGTTGGTGAAAAGGTCATTCGGGTCAGTCAGACAAGGTATGAGGGACACTTTCAGTTCAATATTGGTTTGAAACTTTTTAATACGGCTCTCTGTGATAGGCCGGTGGGTGAAAATCTCGTGTTTATCTATAATTTTATAAGCAAATCTAGCGCTATGACCGTAGTGATCTGAACTAAAATGCCTAACTACCGATTTACTAACTGGCTCATGACTGCTAAAAATATTGTCAAGACAGGTGGCTGTTGTTAGTGTCACCCTTGTTGGATCTTGAAACAAGCAGTGTAGGTCAAAACATTTAAACAAATTTAACAGCCTCTCAGAAAGAGGGTGAACCGGGATATCTACATTAAAATCTCCACAGATTATTACGGTTTTATTACAGTTAAAGATTTTACGCAGTACATCTTCCATAGTGGATTCATACAAGGTGAAATCCGCGTCTGGGGGACGGTAAACGCTCACAACTATGTGCCGCTCCAGCTCCACACACGACAGCTCAACAGTCCTCTCGATACTGAGATTTGCAATGTCTTTACGCTCCTTGCATTTCAATTGATTGCTTACAATAATTAAAGAACCACCTCGCATAGCGTTCTTTCGTTTAAAAGAGCTTACAATACTATATTTTTCATAAAAAGGGAGTAACTCTAGTTCTACTATCCAGTGTTCTGTAATACACATGATGTCTACACTGAAACAATTCATAAATAGTTCTAATTCTAAAACTTTGCTGGGAAGCCCTTGCATATTTTGGTGTACGACATTTAAAGTGCCTGGACTTCCCATTGTCGAGGACACTAGTTTAAATGTTGGGCAATAGGCCCTAAAGCTTGTTCACCCATATTAGTACTGCTACTAACTGGGGACTTGTCGGTGAACTGTGTTATAGTACTTATAACAGGATCAAAAATATTAAATGCTAACAATTTAGCAATAGTTATTTTACTACGTTTACTTAAGGACATAGTACCTCTAGTTCTAGTCAATTTACAATTACTAATAAAACTATTAGTGTCGAAATACAAAACGTCTCTATGACGACATGTCAAATTGTATAGCATTAAGTTATACTTAAATATACTCTCGTTTTGTTGGGCAGCCAGTGCATTTAAAAATGGAAATGCACATAAAATAATTTTTCCTAGCCCTAATGCCAACTTTCCCATCAAAGTTTCTATCAATTTAATTATTTCTGCATGCTTGACACCACTGCTCTCACCTAATTGAACTATTAGAGTGGTGTCTTTGTCAAGACTACTATCCTTATCAATACAACTTATAAGGTAACTTAATGGAGCATCTGGGAAGCAGTTATTATTTACTACCTGTCCTAATTGGTCACTAAGTAGCAGTCCCATCCCTATTCCTACCCTGTCTGAATATAAAACAGTCTTCCGGGGTTGGCAGCATGTATATGCTGGTTTAGCCGGAGAAACCAGCGGTTGGATTGGAGCTGCTGAGGGCTCAGTGGACACAGCATTTGTCTGTGATGCAGGTGGTGGCATCTGCTCAGTTACCAGTGCTGCCCCGGAGTGCTGTTCCTCAAACATGGAGGTTGCGTCGGTCTGGGAGCTACTATTACGCACCTGTATATATGTGCTGTCATTGTTTACTAGTTCTGACAGATTTTGTTTACATTTTTTATATATGTATTTACAAAAAAAAATAAGTATTATATCAGCTATGTGGTTCACATAGTACAATCTCTGCTCAAAAAGGGGCTAGATAGTGTTGTGTGGATTGTCCACAATATTTATTATTTTTATTCTTATCCCAAAAATCCTTGGCTGGGATCGTAACTTCAACCCCACAGCGCATAAAGCAGAGCAACTACTAACTGTTGACTTGTTCTTGAGAAATTAGACTGACCTCTAATGGCATAGGAGGCACGACCACCTCGTCTTCTACCAGCTCGGCCAGAGCTAGCGCCGTGCTCATGTTGAGCACCAAGCTAAGCTCGCGAACCTGAGCTTCCAGTAGCTCGTCGAACGGCGCCAGGCCAGTCGGCTCGCCCTGTAAGACGAGTATATTGAATATTAAATGTTAGCAGTTTTCCAAAAACAGATTAAAATACTTTTTCAATCAAAAAGCTAGAAAAACTGAGGAGCAACAGGCTGGCGTGGTACGGGCATGTCATGAAGGGATGAAAGTCATGTGACTAAGAGAGTATGAATGTAGATGGATGGATGGGTAAGGGACCAAAGAAAATATCATCCATATTTTCTTTGGTCCAACAGTTTGGAACAACAGTGCGAAAGATGACATAGATTAGGAAGAAGTGAATACAGAGATGACGGCTGATAGAGGAGAATGGAAGAGGAGAAGACGGACTCCACATGAAGTGGGATAATAACAGGAAGAAGAAGAAGATAGCACGTCTTCATCAAGCTCTTTGAGGTACTGTTATATTCCCCTACTATCAATAAGAAGATAAAGTAGTTTTTACTTATAAATGACGGTACCTTCTCATCAAGCTGCCTCGGTAGCTCTGTCCTCACCAGCCTGGCAGCTACGTTGGACGTGTCCCGAGTTTTCAGGTTCTCGTACTCGTCCACATCCGGTTCCGTCCAGGCACGCGCTCGCATTGAGAACTTGTTCTATAGGGGAGTGAGTGTTTAGTAAATGCTGACGAGTAGTTGAGGTTCTAAGTAGCGTGTGATGAAGAGTAATCAAGACGCATCCAAGAAAGGCAAAAGTTCTATAAAGGATTTCATAGCTTTTTAATCTTGACTTGTCATAACTTACTGAAAGAACTCTTGAGAATAAAATCTGGCGCAGCCGAACCGCTTGTGGCAGAAAAGTTGGCGCAGTCAAACCGGATTTGTGTTTCAATATTTTTGTAGTGTTTATCTTCAAGTGCGTTTAGATTACTCTTCAAAATATTTGTATCTAATTGAGTAGTGTTCCTAGTATGCTAGACATAATCATTCACACATGTGACGTCACGTGTTATGACATGAGATGAATGACGATGGGTGCATGCAACACGTTTGCATGCGAGACGAGGATTTATAAGCGGTATTTGTAGGTTATCATGAAAATACGTAATTATTAGGTATTCGGGATACATTCTTTCTAATAGAAAAACTATTATGTAAAATTAAACTGATTTGTTCATTATAAAGAAGTTTTTGTATAGCTTCAATTTTTTTATTACTTTTGAGATTATAAAACTTCCATTACTTTTAGGAAGTATATGTTGATGATTTAAATACAAGCCCTAATTATACTAGTTACCTTAGACATCAGATGGCGTGGGTGTAGCTAAGATGGCGGATTATGTAAACACAGAAAGATAGCGATGAAGCGTTTGCAAAGATGTTTCTTATCACTTATCACTCAGACTTTTATAAGAGCTTACTAAAATCATGCCGTTGAATTATTTGATCTATAGAGCGTGACAGAAACATCTTTATCTCACTCACTCACACACAAACCCCCTTGGCTACGACACAACCTCTACTGCTAATCGGCAAACATGATACCACTACGTTAAAACGATCTAGTTAAACGATCGTCGAAATACCTTGAGCCGTTTCTTTTTGACGATAGCCGAGCGGGCAATGATTGGCATAGAGAAAAAACACATAGACACGTATAGTTAGATAAACGGATGCAAAGTTCAATAGCAGAGTGCGTACAGAGGCCAATATTCCCCAAAGTATACTTTTAATTACATTCATATAAACGTCTACACGCAAAAATCTAATTCATATTGTATATTAATTATATGAAAAAAAAAATATTTGCTTACAGGAAATCAATTCATTTTAGGATATAGCAATACGAAATATCCTTGTTTTGTCAGTAGTAAAATGTTAAAAGAATATTGGTGACCTCGACCATTGGTGACCTCAAAGTAGTAAAGTGACAACAATTTATAAAGCTTGGCCTCTGTACGGAATTACTCTGTGGTTCAATTTTGTTACAGCAATTTAGACCTTACGGGGTACGAGATACGATGGCATGTGATGATAAGTGGTCATGCAGACGGATGGATCTATAAGGGACATTTTAAGAGGGTAGTTGCATAAACGCTGGCATGATTATACTCTATTCTCTATGGACTTCATCTCAATGATTTGTTCACAAAAAAAAAACACTCCCAAGATCATACAATATTGACCATATAAGGGTTTCATGCTAGCGTTTATGATACAAGAAAGTAAAGTATATATTTTGTGGTACAAATAGAAACCTAACGTGGTATATGGTTAGTATTTATAGATTTCCAAGTCCATGCTGTTAAAAGTTTTAAAATTAGTGGTGTATGTGAATAAAAATAAACAATAATGCGTTATTCTAATGTGTGTAGTTTAATGTTAGTAGTTTTTTCTTCTTGGCCTTCCAAAGAGATTGGTAATGGCTTGACGACTGATTACATTGAGCCCAACATACCCTTTGAAGCGCTCAGTTGAAAATAATATTAGCCCCATCAAAACTTGAACCTGCCTCGAACTTGTAAAAACCTATGAAAGTAAAACTTTCGCAAATCGAATTTACTTAAAAAAAACTAAAGATAATAAATTGATCTAGTAGAACCATCTATATTAATTATACGCCATCTGTGGTTTAACAGCTGAACCACTTCTCTTAGTATCTAACTACATCCGCTAATTACTGTCAGGAAATTAGTTCCGTCAATACACGTGTGCGACACCAGTGCACGAGCCATAAAAAGGTTTGTCAGGAGTGCTCCCGTCAGCACCCTGGACTGTAGCTGGGGAGTGGGGGCTACTTAGAAGGGGTTACAAGTGGTGAGCGTAAAGGCGAATAATGCTTTTAGCAGTGATCAATAATTTCGTTGTATAATCTATCTCCTCCGTGGCGCAGTCTATGAACGTTCGCTTTCTGGTATTAAAACAAAAAACCCTGGTTCAAACCCCGAGACCGGTAGTCTTTTTGAATTTAAAAACATAATCAACGCCATCTATTTTGTATCCCACGAACTAAGTTTGCATTCCCTCCTCTCTTGTATGGACTCGGAGTTCTCTTGAGTAATTGTGTTCTGTGACTCCCGCGTTCTTTCGCTCAGCACCACCGAACGCACTTTCACCTACATACTTATAATAAGCCTCTTTTAAACAATCCCAAATTCGTGTCATTTTACAATGATTATTCTATATCGTACCTGGAACTCGTCCCAAGGTATAGCAGTACACTCATCGTTCTTGAGGTCGTCAGCGGCGAGGCGTAAGCAGGATTTCCCGTTCGCACTCTGATGGACCACGTGGATGTTGTTCAGACGCCAGGTTGAGGTGGAAATCTGGGACAAATTATCGGGAAAATTTATGGTAAAAAATAATAATAGAGGACTTTCACAGAGCATATATATTTCAGTTACCAAACACAGATGGTTGCTTTGTGTATTCTGATATGAAGGGTTTGTGTATCTCGAAAGAAAGTAAGTGATCCTTGTATCTCAAGGATCACTTACTTTCTTCTTTTTCTTATCTTGTCACTGGCTTTTACGAACCAGTGTGGTAAAAGGATTTAAAGTGCACTTCATAGAGGCCTTTTTCGTGTCTACTCTCGTAGACAAAACATTTATATATTATCAGCCAGCAGGCAGCCGTTGGTGAACATACCACATCCCGCCTTCTGCAAGAGCTGGTGAGAGAATGGTCGCTGGGGGAAGAAGACCGCTCCACCACTTCAGCAGCCACCTCCACTCCAACCGAGTCCCTTCCTCGACCGTGCTCGAATTCTCTGCAAGAATATTTTATTTTTAGCCTGGGTCGTCCCACAGCAGGGCAAAGGCCTCCCTCCCCTTCTTCCACACCTCTCGATCTTTGGCTACAGTGTGTCAGCCGTTTATATGACAAACGAGATCGTCCCGCAATCTTATCTGGGGTCTATTAATAATATTTACATTTATCTTTAAATAAATTATAGTTTAAAAAACTAAAAAAAAACGCTTTTATAATTAATTGAACTAAAAAGTTAAAAATAAAACTGTAATAATCAATTGAAAACTTATATTATTGTACAAAAAACGTGGGGTGCTTTTTATAATAACTTCAGATATAATAAACTATTGATAAAATATTTACAACAATCAAAATCAAGCCCCCCACGCTTTTTGTACAATAATATAAATTTTCAATTGATTATTACAGTTTTATTTTTAACTTTTTAGTTCAATTAGTTATAAAAGCGTTTTTTTTTAGTTTTTTAAACTATAATTTATTTTTTACTTTTTAGTTGTTTTTTTTTTCATATTTTTTTTTCATATTATTGCATTGTCATCGACCCTTGACAGGTGTGCAAAGTTTGAATAAAATCTGATCGTTCAAAGTAGGTTTTTATTTTAATTTTTTTATTTCTTTTCATTTTTTTTTATTTTTTTTTCATATTATTGCATTGTCATCGACCTTTGACAGGTGTGCAAAGTTTGAATCAAATCTGATCGTTCAAAGTAGGACAAAATCGAGCTCAAAGGGGTCGGTTACATACATACATAAATACATACATACAGGTGAAACTAATAAAAGCGTTATAAAAAGAATTGGAATATTTATCTTTAAAAAGATGATGTCAATTTTTGATATTACCTAAGTTTTCATTTCATTTACTCACAAACAATTGACATCAACTTTGCGCACATTAAGCGTTCTGCGGTGGCGATCAATAAAACACTGTCATATTTGACAGTGTTTTATGGTCTTGAATAGGATATTTTTGCTAAAATTTAGCTAGTTTTTAAAACAGTTTGACATAAAGCTCTCGCTACATAAAAAGCATGATAAAAGCGTGGCGTTCAAATAGCATCTTTAATACAAAAGTTACACAATAAATAAGGCTTCTAGCTAACCGCCACACAGAGGGCGTTGCGGGATTCCTAAAGTGAACAGGTTTAACAAACTAAGCTGCAGTTTCCCTCTGTGTGCTCAAACTTAAGCTACAAACTAAGCAGCAGTTTACAAAGCATTTTTATGAGACAGTGGCCTATAGCTCAATTACACAGCGCCATCTGTGTGTCTAAACATGAACTAAGCTGATCCAACTTTACAAGACAAAAACGCCTGCGGAAAGAGTAAATATTAAATAAAATAACATAAGTTTGGCGTGAGCATTTGTGTGGTTTTTATAATCCGTACATTATATTCCGCGCCCTTATAAGTTCGCAACGAGCCTCTCCGAGCTTTTATGTGAGCGAAATAAATAAAACAATGTTTGTTTGTTTGCTTGGTGAGTTGTACAAAATTGGAACCTCAGAAGAATAAGTACTATAGAAAAGCGATGTTATGTTGGCAGAAAGTGTCGTATGACATACATTACCGGCAATGTATTGCAACCTTTATCTATGTATTACGATTGTAAAACATACGAAAGACGTATTACGAACGTAATCCATGTATCACGAATATGAAACCATTTGTTTTCATAGACCATACTGATAGCCCTTCTATAGTGTTGGTTTACTCTTCCGCGGTTAGAACTCACTTATTGGCATGCCACGCATTCGAGTATTCACTGCTGTGCTCGGCCATCGTCGGCATGAAAGCCCTTGAAAAAACAACCAGAACGTGTTTCTATTTATTTTATATCTATTGCAAATTATTATTGAAAAATTTTTAAATTTTATTTCTGGGTTAAAACTGGCAAACCCCCCAAATGGGCTTTACCTGCTAAGAGTGGGGAGTTGTTGAATATTACTAATTAGTCCAAACAACGTCAAACTTTCTACTCTCACCTATTCCCAATCATTTGTTGCTCGGACTATTATCTTCTGGATATCATCCGCAAATCGAACAGGATGATATTATGCTAGCGCGGTTGCGTTTGTATTTCAATCGACCATTCCTTTCTTACCTTACAAAAGGTTAGTATATAAGTGGCTTCGATGCGAGCGTCGTCACGCGTCAAAGCACTGTCTATCGACGTCACTAGCGAGTTGAAGGTACCTGAATGCCATGTCGGCGTCATCTGGCGACTCGGCCGCTAGCCCCACGACGATGTAGCGGTCAGAGTCGCTGCTGGCGGTCGATGCCGCGTCGCTGCGGGCGTCGTCACGCGTCAGAGCACTGTCTATCGACGTCACTAGCGAGTTGAAGGTACCTGAATGCCATGTCGGCGTCATCTGGCGACTCGGCCGCTAGCCCCACGACGATGTAGCGGTCAGAGTCGCTGCTGGCGGTCGATGCCGCGTCGCTGCGGGCGTCGTCACGCGTCAGAGCACTGTCTATCGACGTCACTAGCGAGTTGAAGGTACCTGAATGCCATGTCGGCGTCATCTGGCGACTCGGCCGCTAGCCCCACGACGATGTAGCGGTCAGAGTCGCTGCTGGCGGTCGATGCCGCGTCGCTGCGGGCGTCGTCACGCGTCAGAGCACTGTCTATTGACGTCACTAGCGAGTTGAAGCCGCGACGCATTGACGAGAATCCTGTGGAGTACATAGACAGTTTAGTGTCTAGAAGTCAGTGTAGTGTCTGGTATTCAGTTTACTGTCTGGAAGTCAGTGTAGTGTCTGGAAGTCAGTGTAGTGTCTGGAAGTCAGAGTAGTGTCTGGTTTTTAGCCCATTGTACCATTATTTGTTATATTTCTTTTAAATGTCTGATTTTGTTTACAATAAAATATTAATTCATCTTGATGTCTAGCAACCTTAGCCTCCATACGAAAGGAGCCTCTTTGAGGCGCACTTAAACACCACCACACAGGTTCAAAAGAACTAGTGATACGAAAATACGAAAAAAAGAAACCCCCATGCAAACGTACTGCTCGATTCATTTCGAAAGAAAGGCTGTATGCAGAAATAAGCTTGAGTCTAAAAAGAGCTATCAGTTTAGCTAGCTAGTAGGTAAGTGGGGAGTATTTTGACTCCCCATTTACCTACTCTACCCCAGGGTATGAGACTCACCCCCAAAGCTTCCTATAACGGGGCTGGGCGGGGGCTGGTGCTCGATGGGCAGCGGCGGCGGCGCGTACGCATCCAGAGACGTGGCCAGCACGCCGCTGTCGCGATCCATCAGAGATGGCGCCATTGTGGCCTCGGAACCTATGCAATATTTAATTATCTATTAGTATTTGACGTGACAACGTCTTAAAATTCGATGGAGCCGGCTGCACGCACGAAAAAACATGACGACGTGGAGCGTTACCTCGCTCTGAAACGTGCCAGTTGAGCGCGGAACGAGCGACAAAGACGCACAATCGGCCTCCGCATTCGGCAGCGTTGGACATCTGTCTCTCTCCTACTTGAGTGAGCGATGCGTCCGCGTGGACAGCTGTATGACGTTACACATAAAGTGGGATAAAGGCAGGAAGAAGAAAAAGTTTAATAATGACATACCCATTTTCATATCCTGAAGACTGGATGAGTCTAGCGGTACGCTGTCGAGATCCCTCGAAGACTCCTGTCCGGGACAGTTGGAGGGTAGTACGAACGTTAGCTCTACTGCTGGCACCACCACGCCTACCACGATAGACCTGAAAACACTTATCATTAACCGCCCAGACTAAAAGTAAATCTATGCTAATATTATAAAGCTAAAGAGTTTGATTGTTTGTTTGGTTGAACGCGCTAATCTCGGGAACTGCTGGTTCAAATTGAAAAATTAATTACTATCCAACAAAAAATTGTTTTTTTTTTGTTCAGAAACACGACGCACTTCTCCAGTATCGATGTATTATTTGTATCTTTCTTCTTTTAGTTTCCTTGATTTTTTTACTGGTTTATGTGTGCTTATGTAGTAAATTAATAAATGTCTATGTCTATGGTCAGGAAAAACAGACGACCATAACGAAGGTAGTCTACTATTCGGAGAACTAAATTTATGCGTCATACCAACACGCTTTCAGGCGCCCCAGATTTCTTCGGCCCGACTTCGGTCACCAATCCGTGAAGGCTCATATGTGTAAAGAGAGCACTGGTGGTCTAGTGGTAGCGGCCCAACCTTCCGATCCAAAGGTCGTGGGTTCAAATCCAGTCGTGTACCGATTTTCTGTCGAAAAATGTATGTGCACTATGCCAGTACTCTCAAAACGGTGAAGAAAAAACATCGTGAGGAAACCGGCGCACACTGGTCCCGATTGAAGAAATGAGGGAAATAGGGGTCGAAGTCCGAATTTCGATCTGATTTTTTTAAATTAGGGTCTTTGAACAATTCTAAGCCACTTTTATGGAATACCATTTTATAAAATATCGCCTCATTTCTGAGAAAAAAAATGTTGTAATATTTTTTGTATGGAGAAAATTAGTTTTCTTGGATTATTTCGTATTGAAGGCGAGGAGTTAAAACCAAACCTAATAGAGATTATAGAGAGCATAATAGTTGACATTACTGCCGAAGACACTTACTCGATTCGTCTGCCGCTTTAAAAACGGCAGGCGTTCAAAATCTGAATTAATTGTATGTTCTTGAATTTTTTTAATTAAGGTCTTGAACAATTCTAAACAACTTTTACGGTATACCATTTAATAATATTCCGGCCCATTTCCAAGAAAAAAAATATTGAAGTATTTTTTGTATGAAGAAAATTTGTTTATTTTTGATTATTTCTTATTGAAGGCGAAGAGTTAAAACCAAACCTAGTTAGTTAACCTATTTTAGTTGGTGCCAGGTTAGCTACTTCTTCATTAATGGCTGCTGTATGTTGCTAGATGTATAGCTTAGTCTCCTTGACGAATTCAAACATCACAGGTCTGCAGTAATTCGTTGAAGATGGGCGTGGGTTTTGCCAGATCACTACATCATTACACATAAGGCGTAAAGGCACGAAACTTGTCATGAATACTGAAGAGTCTGTAAATGCTTCACTGGTTTTTTGTTTGTAATTACTGTGTGATGAAGAACCATCACAGCCTCACTTGCTCATTAATTTTAAAGATTTTGAATCAAAATTTTGATGGCCAATTACTTTGAATATTTTAGTCACTGTCAAATCTAGAATTGATTGTAATTTAATGCGGACGCCTGTTTCAGAAATCGATATATCTTCAGGATAGCATGCCTTTTTAGCTTCAATTATTTTGTGATATGATGGCAAAACTTTTTTATTTTCTTCTGCCAATGATTTTCGTAGCGTCAAATATTGCCATTTTGAAAGATTAAGCGCAGTTACAAGTGCCAGTGATTCATCTTCCGGTAAATTTCTGTGTGGCTGTTTAGTAAACATATAATTATAAACATGTTGGGTCTTTTCACTATCCTTGTATAGACAGTCAATGATTTTAGCTAAGCGTGTGTTTTCTTCGTCGTTCAATTTATTGGCTAAAGCAAATAGCAATTCTTATTCTGAAAATGATCTTTGAGTGATGAAAGGCGCCTTCTTTTCTGTTTGTTTGATAAATCCTGAAATGGCTTTCTTGGTACCGAAGTATTTGTTGCAGCATCTGAATGTGACGTGGATTCAACGGTGTCCATAGAAATATTTAACACTTCGTGGGAGTTATCCATATTTTCTTGAGCAAATATTATTGTCAAACAATCTAAAGATTTAAAAGATGGCCACTTTATATCTAAATGTAACCACTCCATGTTCTTGTTGAAAAAAAAATTTTGACACCTGTTGCCCTGCGACCATCTTTTGAGTAAATTTGAAACAAAGTTTTTCGTGAACTTTTTCAGGAGTTCGAGACCCTCCTCACAAACTTCCACATTTATACACTCCAACAACACATCGCATAGAACATTACTGGCTTTTAGATTACCACTGGATTTAAGTGCCACATATAAATCTAAATTTGTATGAAATTGAGACATTATTAGAATGAGATCAAGCGTATTGACACTAGGAAGAGTAAGAATCGAATGAGTAGAGTAGGAACAGAAACGTTACTATATTTAAATAATGCAGGTAACCTCAATTATTATATATTATTCAAGTGTGGAATGGACTGATAAGGATTCATAAGTACCTTGCACCATAAAAGGCGTACCCAATAATATTAGACAATACCTAGAATCACTAATAATTAAACTCAGGTTGTCTCAGTACTCAGTATTTGTCTCAGTACTTAGAGATTATGTGATAAATAGTTTTATGACTTTTATAACTAATACCAGTGAACCTATTGGTCATAAGATATCTTTAATTATACTATTGTTATTTGAAAAGAAGAATGCAGGTAGGTAAACTGTGTGACTACTATTTTGACGTCACTAATTTAAATGGAATTTAATCATTATTTTTATTTAAATTCTTTATAATTAGAGCCTCAAAAATTATCTAATACCAACCGCGTTATGCCCTCTATAACTTCACTAAGTTTAGCTTTAATACATAGCCGAATTAATAAAATAAACAAATCTTCTCTATGCAAAAAAAAACAACATATTTCCATAATAATGGGCAAGAATTTTTATAAAATGGCATTACGTAAAAGTTGTTTAGAATTGTTTAAAGACCTTAATTTAAAACATCAAGAACATAAAATTAATTCTGATTTTGAACGCCTGCCGTTTTTAAACCAGCAGACGAATCGAGTAAGTGTCTTGGGCAGTAATGTCAACTATTATGCCCTCTATAATCCCTACTAGGTTTGGTTTTAACTCCTCGCCTTCAATAAGAAATAATCAAAAATAAACAAATTTTCTTCATACAAAAAATAGTACAATATTTTTTTTCTTGGAAATGGGCCGGAATATTATAAATTGGTATACTGTAAAAGTTGTTTAGAATTGTTCAAAGACCATAATTAAAAAAATTCAAGAACATACAATTAATTCAGATTTTAAACGCCTGCCGTTTTTAAAGCGGCAGACGAATCGAGTAAGTGTCTTCGGCAGTAATGTCAACTATTATGCCCTCTATAATCTCTATTAGGTTTGGTTTTAACTCCTCGCCTTCAATACGAAATAATCCAAGAAAACTAATTTTCTCCATACAAAAAATATTACAACATTTTTTTTCTCGGAAATGAGGCGATATTTTATAAAATGGCATTCCATAAAAGTGGCTTAGAATTGTTCAAATACCCTAATTTAAAAAAATCAGATCGATATTCGGACTTCGACCCCTATGTCCCTCATTTCTTCAATCGGGACCAGTGTGCGGCGTGTCGTAGAACCTAAAAAAGTTCGAGCAACACGTGTCAAGGGTCACGCAAAAAGGGCCCGCCAGCGGCCTACTTGCGGAAAAACCAGCCCGCACATCAAGTGCATATGTTTAAAAGTAACATACCCTTCCTCCGCATCAGGCTGCCTCGCCGCGTCATGCGCAAGCCACGCCACCATCTCCGAGATCTTCTCCAGCCGCCTCATGAGGAAGAGCATCTGGTAGTGGTTCAGCTGGAGCCCCGCGAGACCACAGGTTCGGGCCACCACGAAGATACGGGAGAAACCTTCTTCGAGGCACACCTGATGGAGAAGAAAAATGAAGACTGGTTGCGAGGTACTGGCACCTTCACTAACCTACCTTTAAGACGTTTCAAAATGATCCTTGTGATACAAAATTAATATTTTTTGACATTGACTTTGTAGCACATAGATTTTTTTATATAGATCGCTAAGCATTCATTACACATAATGAAAAGTGAGGATATTTTGTCCTCACTTTTCATGTCTTCACCGTGCCTTTTTCTGCCGTGAAGCAGCATTGCTGTGTTTCGGTTTGAAGGGTGTGGGTGCCGGTGAAATTACTGGCACGTGAGGCTGAATATTTTGTATGCCTCAAGTTGATGGACGCAGAGAAGTGCATAGTAGGGCACATTCCTGACGTGCGTTACTTACGAGGCAATGCTTTGTTATTGGCGATTGTTACCACTTAACATCAGGTAAGCTATAATATATAATATTAAAAAATAAAGCTATGATATAAAAAAAATACATTTAGGTGAGATGAGAATTATACATCTAGATGTATAATTTTTTTATAAAAATCGGTTCTGCACTTTGGCTATGAAGTCGGTTTCTTAAACTTTTCTTTTTCTTTTTTTAAACTTCACGCAAGAAAAAAGTTAACTATTCGCTTGCTCCCCGAAAGTCGGACAAGTGCCAAACAAACCAACGGTGTTGCTAGTAGGTGTGCATACCCAGGCGGAAAGCGGCGTGGCATCGAGCAGCGGCGCGGGCTTGTAGTTGGTAGCACGCGCGCCGAGGAAGTCGCACCAAAGAGGTTCCACGCGAGCGCACCAGATGCCGCGGTTCTCGCGCCATAGCATCTCGGCTGTGATGCCGGGCCCGCGGTCTATGTCGTCCAAATCTATGAACAAACATAGATAGATAGATAACACTTTATTGTACACCACAAGAATAGGACATTACACATTTAACGAAAATACTTATATTAAAGCGAAGTAGGTACAATGGGCGGTCTTATCGCTATGAGCGATCTCTTCCAGACAACCTTTGGATGGACAGGATTTTATTGAAATTCGAAAACATTTACATTAGCTGTCAATAATTCTGTCCTTACTGTCAAATCTGTCATTTTCAGACGAAGCTGCTGACCTTTTCTGTAAAATCAGTAGTTTTCTGTCAATCTATATTTTTTTATAAATTAGACGTTTGCTATCATCTATCTAAATATATAAAACTCTTACGTTACTGACTGACTGACAATCAACGCTCAGCTTAAACCGTAAGTCCTAGAAGCATGAAACTTGGAGGGTACGTTTCTTTTATAGCATAGGGGTGCACTAAGAAAGGAAATTGGAAAATTATTTCCCTAAGCGGAGAAAAAGAGGAAAAACTAAAAAAAAACATCTGGGCGTAACGGCAAAGGGGCGAGCGAAGCCGCGGGCGTCCGCTAGTTGTAATCATAAATTTGACAGAAGAAAAAGAGGATCTCTCAGTTTCTGTCTTCCATACGTATTGAAAGATGTCCAGCTGATAAACCACCACGGAAATATCGCAACTTCTTCTTCTTATCGTGTCACTGATTTTTTAGAACCAAGCAATATCGCAACAAGCTGTCATAAAGAGGAGGGTTGCCATGCAAGGACAAGATACTCTGAAAATTAATTAAAATATTAAATTCAGAAAGGATCAGTGACACGATAAGAAGAAGAAGAAGAAGAAGAAAAATAAACACATAAGTTGTTACTCACTATCAGCATGTAGTATAAACTGTTCGTTGATAGGATCCACGTCATCATCCGAGCATGGGAACTGTCCCCGAGGCGGCGCTGACCGTCGCAACGCTGATAGTATGGACGCGAGGTCAGCACGCGTTCCTGCTGTGTCTGGGAATTATTATGGAACCGTTTAGTCGTGAAAGGGTAACAAATAAACATGGTATTTAAAAATAATCTGAATCGCGCATAACACACACATCTTCTTCTTCTTCCTGCCCTTATCCCACAGGTGAGGTCGGCACAACATGTATTTTTCATCCTTTCTCCCCTATCACTCGCCATCTCAGTACTCACTCCATTCTTGGACATTATCATCTCTCACACAATCCATCCATCTTTCCTTAGGCCTACCTCTACTTTTATATCCATCAACATTCATGCCTAACACTGTTTTCATAACACACACAATATACCACCACAAATATCATCATTGGTGAAACGACAAGAAAAAGTGTTAATTAATCACTGCATATAGGTTAATTGCTACTAAGAATGTACATTGTACCTGGAAAGTACCTATCGCCATTTTATGGATTTATGTACTCATACTTAGTATACAATATAACACCCAGTTAGAGACACATCCACATTCACCACACAAAAAGTTGTTCTCTTTGGGGATCGAACCCAAAACCTACGGCGCAGAAGGCAGGGCTACTACCGTAGGTTTGTGTACCGTAGGTTTCAGGTTGTGAGCATTACTTGAAGAAAAACGATAAAAAATGTGTTCTGCATGTGAAACTAGAGCTAGGCTAGATACTGTGCTAAGGCCCGTTTTCAGAAACAGTACTTGAGTCTGAGTCGAGCCTCAAGCATAGATTTTATGACAGTCCTCCGTTGAAAAGTGTCGAAAATATATGCTTGAGCCTCTACTCAGACTCACGCACTGTGTGTGAGTTGGTGTGTCTGAGTGCTAAGTTAAGAGTGAACTTACTGGCCCGAGGCGATTCTCTGACATTAGTGAGCGTAGCCCGCGCAGAACATATATGCAGCTCCTTGGGCCTGTCTCTTTGTTGGGATACGTGCTCCGAGCCGGCTTCTAGAACAATCTAGAAATTACAGTTATAACTGTTTAGTTCTATTCTCATACTTCGTTTAGAAATGCTCTTTGATGTGCTGAAAACAGGGCTCAAATTAGCGTTTACTCCTGTTATCTAAATATTTATAAAAACAGAGATAAGAAGGGCAAGTCCAACTTCAATGTTGTTTTCGTACCGCCTATTTGTCTCGCTCTATTGTATGGAAACACAGACCAATGCCAAAAGCTGAAAACTTAAAGGCCCAGTGCATTTACAACAATGTCGTCTACCAAATGTTGTTTTCGTGTGAGCTCGTCTCTCTCTTTTGTATGGAAAATTGATGAGACACCAACTCGTTTCGATCGTTTCTACGTAACGTATTTTTGTTGGTTCATCTTTCTCCATAAAATAGAGAAGAGATAAATAGGCGAAACGATAAAAGCATTTCGTCTCCGAAATGTGATAGCAAAACTCCGACTTCGGGTACTGACATCAGAAAAATTCTCTGTTAGACAAAATAATACAAAAAATACTATTTATACTATTATACGGGTATTTATCGCGTATATTACCTTATTTTATTTATTTTCCCGACGTTTCGGCTATGTTGCAGTAACCGTGGTCGCGGGCTGATAAATACCCGTGTAATAGTATAATCAGTTTTATGATCGCGAAAGTTAAAAAGTATAAAAAATACTGTTTCAAAATCGACGAGTGATTCTCAAAAGCCCTACCTTAGGCATGATGGCCTCCATCCTCACGTCCATATAAGGCGCGGGGGGCTCCACTTCCGCTGGCTGGTGCAGCGCCCGCGCTACGTGCGGTAGGAACGCACCGAGCCATACTATACTCGGCACGTCTACTGACACGCGGACCGGACTTAGCTGGACGTACAACTTTGGGGCGGGGACTGAAATTATATAATAAAAAAGTTAATTTACAAAAAATAGGACAAACAGAGAAACAGACAGAATAACAATAACGGAAAAGGACATTTGTTTGTACATAATGTGATATGCAGAATTGCAGAGCCTACACTGAGATTAATAATATAATAATAGACAACTCTTTAATGAATAGAAATGAGGTCTTGTTCTTTCGTGTCGATGTTACAACTATTGAAGCCACTTCGACCAGTATTATAAATATGTAGTAGTAATAGAAATGAAGTGATACGCATATTATGACTATTCTCTCAGCTCAGTTGGTAGTAACTCTGCCTTCTGCGCCGTAGGTCATGGGTTCGACCCCCACCGAGATCAAATATTTGTGTGGTGAGCATAGATGTTTGTTCTCTTTGTTTTGAAGTACTAACACCATGTCTATTTCTGCCGTGAAGCAGCATTGCTGTGTTTCGGTGTGAAGGGTGTGGGTGCCGGTGAAGGTCAAGTTGATGGACGCCGGGCAGTACATCGTAGGAAACGTTCCAGACGTGACCTACGGGGTAATGCTTTGTTATAGGCGATGGTTACCACTTAACATCAGGTGGGCCATATGCTTATGCCATAAGCTAGTTGTATAAAAAAATGGTAAATGGCACAAACTAAGGGAGGCCTATACCCAACAATGGGTGAAGACGGCTGTGGATGATGATGGATGTTCCCAGGTTTTATGTTAACAATCTTACTAGGAAGACAGATATCCCCAGGGTAGTAGAAGAAGGTAAGTTCCGCGTGCAGAAGACCAGCATCCCCAGGTAAGGTGGCCTTCTCAGCGCTGACCAGCGGCCGAGGAGACTCGCGTGTTTTGGATCCTGTTGATACCTGCCAAACAACATTTAATTTACATACATACATAAAATCACTCCTCATTCCCATGGGGGTAGGCAGAGATCACGGATTTCCACTTGCTACGATCCTGACACACCTCTTTCGCTTCATTCACTCTCATAACATTCTTCATTCATGCTCGTCGGTTTAGGGTACTCCTAACCTGGCCTTTCTCTAAAACTTTTTCTAAAGATGTATATTATAATGTATTTATTTTACTATATGTTCCTACTTAGCACACACTACTACCTGTAAAACTTCGCTTCATTCACTCACATTTAATTTTAATAATTTTAGTAGTGCGCCCACCCACCAGATTGACTGACAACATTGTTAAGACCGCGGGAAGTCGATGAATGGATAGGGCTCAGAATCGTTCTTCTTGGAAATGTGTAGGGGAGGCCTATGATGTCCAGCAGTGGACTTCTACAGGCTGATAATGATGATGAATTAAAGTCAGTTCGTTAGTTTTCTGTAATTTTGGAAAGTAACATAGATTTTTCATTTTCATTGTTTTTCTGATGTAATTTTGAGTTCTGTGGTATTTCGCTGGTATTTTAACCAACATCATTTGAGGTCTTAGCACAAAGTGTGAGCAGTTGGAATAAAATTGTTTTATGTGATATCCTGATTTGAACGAAAATGTTTCCGATGGATTTGAAGATGAACGCCATATTTTGACGTGATAACGTCTTATAACTCGATGGAGCCGGCTGCACGCACGAAAAAAACATGACTCATGCGGCGTTACCTCGCTCTGAGGCGTTCCATTGAAAGCTTGAAGTGCAAGCGAGAGCGCGGAACGAGCGACAAAGAGGCACAATCGGCCTCCGCGTTCAGCAGCGTTCGACATCTGTCTCTCTCCTACTTGAGTGAGCGATGCGTCCGCGTGGACAGCTGTATGACGTTGTCACATTCAACTATCGTCAGTAAACCAACTTTCAGACAACCGATTTTTTTTAATATTGTGTTATCTTTATTTTTTTTTATTTCTTAAAAGTGTATGCTGTGTGCTGAAGCAGCAAATAAATGCATGTCTATGTATATACTGACCTTATAAACAGTGAAGTCATCTATCCTTAGTACAAGGCACGTCGTCATAAGCTTGTTGACCTGCTGCAGTATTCTCTTCCTAGTCGGCGACGCTGCAACAATGAGAATATAGACTAGAATCACCATAATAAATAGTATCGAGAGCACTCGTGGTCTAGTGGTAGCGGCCCGCCTTCCGATCCTAAGGTCGTGGGTTCAAATCCAGTCGTGTACCAATATGTTTTTTCTGCCCAAAAATGTATGTACATTATTTCAGTGCTCTCAAACGGCGAAGGAAAACATCGTGAGGAAACCGGCATATCGTAGAACCTAAATAGTTCGAAAATATGTGTCAAGTGCACGAAAGGAGGCGCACTTAAAATCCTTTCACCACACTTGGTTCGAAAGAATCAGTGACACACACACACACAGTTAAATCGATTTTGATGAAATTTATATGGGGCATGATTTAAAGTCTCTAGAGAGACGTATAAACATATGCATTGGCGTCAATAGAAACCATTTTAAGCAGCTTATTAGTTAGGTAAAATTGGGACTTAAAAGTCAACAAATATTTTGCAAAAAATTTTATAAATTCCATTTTTAGTAAAATATTTGTTTGCAAAAATGTATCCTTATCAGCCACAGAACCCATTGGTTCAAATATACAGGGTAATTTTTTTTTTTGAAAAATGATTAGGGTTCATTTCCGTCACAAGTAAAAATTTTTGAAAAAATAATAATATTCAGTTACTGTTTTCTTATAATTGTAGGGCATGACTCCTTTCACGACTTTTCCCTAACTCACGTGGTTTCAGACTTGGCCATCACCGCCCTTCTCAAAAAAACACCCAGTATGTGAAAAGGTAGGTAGGTGGCTTTATACAGGGTGTTTTTTTGAGGCGTGGAATACCTTGTGAGGTATTAGAGTTAGCGGAGGGAGCAGTGGAAGCGCCGGTGTGCGTGGGCGCCGGTCGGTGTGCGTTGCCGTTTGACACCGGTTCTGATGCCTTCTCGCTTTCTGTACACTGAAACATTATCAATAGACTTGCAGCCGTACTTTTAAACCTAATTTCAAATTAATTGCTTAGAGTGGTAAGTCACCCAGTGGTAAGAGATGGCAATAGTTAGAGCCCGTCAAAACAAAAAATATATATTTGTAAAAGATTAACATGCAGTTATTGTCTTCTTATAAATTGAAGGAAGGAATGACTATTTTCACGACTGTTCTCAACTCTCGTGGTTTCGGACTTACAAACCACCACCTTTCTCAAAAAAACACCCTGTATATATAACGTTATGAGCATGTACCTTATTAGAGGTAGGTAGTGGCCTAGGGTCCAAGGACTCGAGTAAAGTCCCACAGAAGGAAGACAGCGATTGTGATAACCACTGACTGTGCGGCGTCGCGGCTTCTCTAAACAAAGTACATTTACATCAGATACATTTATTGTTATCCCACTAATACTATATTGAAACGATTTGAATGAAATGTGGAATAAATATAGTTTCGCTAAAAAGTCAATGGAACTGAACGGTCCTATTAGTGTGTGTGAGCAGGTAAGTGGTTGACTGTAAAGTCAAACCTGTAGATGGATCCACGGTCGCGTTAGTGCCGTATTAACAGTTACTATAAAATCCATTCAAAAAAGTATAAAGAATAATGGTGTGTCGTAATATGAACGCGCAACAGCGGACATTTCTAATTCTGAAAACCAAATGAGGGTAAGTTGGCAAGTTTTATCATGCGCACTTGATGTGCGGGCAGGTTTTTCCGCAAGTAAGCAGCTGGTGGGCCCTTTTTGCGTGACCCTTAACACGTGTTGCTCGAACTTTTTTAGGTTCTACAACACGCCGGTTTCCTCACGATGTTTTCCTTCACCGTTTTGAGAGTATAGCATAGTACACATACATTTTTCGACAGAAAAACTCATTGGTACACGAGTGGATTTGAACCCACGACCTTCGGATCCGAAGGCGGGGCCACTACCACTAGACCACCAGTGCTCTCGATGCTATGATAAATACCCGTTTCTTCCATATAATTATGCAAAACGATCGCGTTACCTATACCCTCGCCAATGCCTCCTATCATCAGATGCCTTGTGGTACGGGAACAGATCTGCCTGCATACTGACTAGAGTGAGCTGCAATGCGCCTCCGCTCGATAGGGACGGCTTTTCTGATCTACCCACTGGGAAATAAACAGTATTAAGCGTTACAAGTAATAGTGTGTGCTTAGTAGGAGCACAAAGGCATATAAAAAGAAATACATGATAACATACATCGTTCTTCTACAAAGAAACTTACAATTAAACAAATATTTACAAAATATACAAAACTAGCGGTAGCCAAGCAGTTTTTCTAGCCTCGTTCCCGATAAAAAGTATTCTATGTCCTCCATGTTTTAAGCAACCGCCCCACCAATTTTCCGCTAAATCGGTTCAGCCGTTCTTGAGTTAAAATAATGTAACTAACAGGACTTTTTTTTAAGAACATATATACAACTGTTTTTTTGTGATAAATTTCCATAAATTTCGGCAACCTATGTCTACTAGTAGGCTTCTTCAAGATGATATCATCATTCTCTTGTCCTTGTCCTACTTTATTTAGGGTCGGCACAACAGGTTTTCGTTCTCCACTCTCGTCTATTAGCCGTCATTTCAACAGTCCCTCCTTTCTTACCAATGTCATCCTTCACACAATCCATCCATCTTTTCTTTGGCCTACCTCTACTTCTATAACTATCCACATTCATATTTAGAACTCTTCTAAATAAATAAATAAAATAAATAAATATTGCGGACAATTCACACAACACTACCCAGCCCCAAACTAAGCAGAGCTTGTAATATGGGAACCGGATAGCTGATATAATACTTTAATACATTTTTTTTTTTTGTAAATACATACTTAGAATACAATATAACACCCAGACAGAGAACAAACATTTATGTTCAGCACACAAATATTTGTTCTCGGTGGGGATCGAACCCACGACCTATGGCGCAGAAGGCAGAGCTACTACCAACTGAGCTAGAGGCCAGTCAACGGCCAGTTCTCGTTACATGACATTCTTCCCTTCGCATGTCATGCCCGTACCACGCTAACCTATTGCTCCTCATCTTTTCAGTCACTGGCGCCACTTTCAAACTGCCCCTTATATACTCATTCCTTATCTTATCCATTCTCGTCACTCCACACATCCATCTCAACATTCGCATTTCCGCTGCATGCACTTTTCTTTCATCAGTCCCTTTGGAATGGTTAGTTTAGCAGTGTGCCCTTCTTCAAGATGATATAACTAAATATATAAGACTCTTTCGTTACTGACTGACTGACTGACAATCAACGCTCAGCCTAAACCGTAAGTCCTAGAAGCATGAAACTTGGAGGGTATGTTGCTTTTATAGCATAGAGGTGCACTAAGAAAGGAAATTGGAAAATGATTTCCCTAAGCGGAGAAAAAGAGGAAAAACTTTTAAAGGATAATTAATCAACGGGGCGTAACGGCAAAGGGGCGAGCGAAGCCGCGGCCGTCCGCTAGTAGAGTATAAACTTACATCCCGGATCATCACAAAGATGCAGGTCTATCCTGGGCGCCAGGAGATGGTATGAGGTCTCTCTAACATCGTGCTTAGCGAACATCTTCGCGAGGATATCTCTGTTGCCGCCGGTGGACGCTCTGCTTTGGATATCTTCCACTGGTTCTTCGATCTGAAACATGTCACTATGTTAGTGTGATACCATTCCAAATGCATGATAAAAATGTTACCTTTGAGTGTTGTCATTCTAAATGCTTATAAAAATGTTACCTTTGAGTGTCATCAATTTAAATGCCCAATCAAAATGTTATCATTCAAAATGCCTAAAAAATGTAACCTTTGAGAGTTGTCATTCTAAATGCCCAATAAAATGGTTACCTTTGAGTGTTGACATTCTAAATGCCTAATAAAAAGGTTATCTTTGAGTGTTGTCATTCTAAATGCCTAACAAAAATGTTATCATTGAAAATGCCTTATAACAATGTTACCTTTGGGTGTTATCATTTTAAATGCCTAATAAATAAATAAATAAATGCCTTATAACAATGTTACCTTTGAGTGTTATCATTTTAAATGCCTTATAAAAAGGTTACCTTTGAGTGTTGTCATTCTAAATGCCTAATAAAAACGTTATAATTCAAAATGCTTAATAACAATCTTACCTTTGAGTGTTGTCATTTTAAATGCCTAATAAAAATGTTACCATTAAAAATGCCCAAAAAACGGTAACCATCCGAAATGCCCAATATAATGTTTTTAATTCTAAATGCCTAATAAAAGTTTTACCTTCCTCAGTGCCTTGGCCCTGGTTACGGCGGCAGTGGCACGCCGCACTGGCAGTGAAAGCGCGGCCGCGCAAGCTAGGGCGGCTCTCAGCTGGCCGTCTGTCAGCGCCCACGCAACCGGCTCCGGGCATAGAGCTAGCCTGGACCCTATCACCGCACAGTCTGGAACAATGTGACAAGGCTGTTAGGTGCTGCGCAATCGGAGACAGTCAATCAATCAAATCAAAATAGTCTTTATTCATTTCAATTACAAGAATCACTTTGAAACGTCCTAAAGCTAGGTGAGTCTAGGTACCAGTTCCACACGACCAAGCCTAGAAGAACAGGCAACAAACTACATTCTGACACTCTGCGTGTCTAGTGTCAGTCCTGAGTGATACAAGCCAATAAATATTTCAGGCACTGCGCAAACGTTGACACATTTTTTTCATTTTATTAAGCCAAATGAAAAAAAAACTCGGTAACTCGGTTTCCTGGGAAGGTGTGCCGAGTTGGCTACAAAAATTGTTGTCTACGTTTCCACAGCGTGGTAAGCATATGTAGCATCGGGCGACTATGAAAATAAAAAGCCCCGGATGTACAAAAATATTTGCCTAGAAGCGAATGCTTCGCCAGACCTTTTGGGTATTTCTATAGGCAGCCTCATATATTTTCAACAGTGATTTCAAAGCTGGCACAAACCTGACAGTCTCTTCTTGATGACGATACGGCAGTGCGTGTTGCCCAACAAAAGGCGCAGTGGTGGAAGGTTGGCGGCCGCTACGCCGTGTGCTTTGGCTTCTATTCTGGCACTTTGCCATTCCAATTCCTGGTAAATGTAGGCTACATTACTACAACATGTTTTATAGAAAAGTTGTGCATAATCCTACCGGCTGCGCCAGTATGATATGTGATTTTTGTTGTGTGAAAGTTTTGCCAGTGATGACTTATGCTCCGTACTCACATACGGTTTTGCTCGATCGAGCTATCGTGTCGAGTAAAAACAATTGCATGGGCTTTCGTCCACGCGTTCAGCATTAATCCATCGAGTGACGCGAAATTACTTTTATTTCATTCCATCAAGCCGGCTCGATGCGAGCCTTCGAGCTCCACACGTTAATATTTACTCGATTTGGAGTAAAACTATTGAGTGAATACCGAATGTGAGTGCGGAGCTTTATGAACTAAAACATGCTAACTATGGCCTCATAACACAAGATTAAAGTTGGACTATAGTGAGCTATGGTGGGTATTTGTAATATTAAGTTATGCCTGGTTCTGATCAATCCTTGTGTACAAATAAAATTGTCAGCATATCTAGTGCAAAATAGTTGACTAAAACGCTGTTTTGGCATAGTACCTTAAAAATAAGTAGCTGTCCGGTGTCAGGCGATTTGATTCTAGTCAGTCTTAGATCTCCCTTGTGACCTTCCGGCGTTCTGGATTCCACAGTCACTCTTGAAATCTGTAATAGTAGATTGTTATTTATGACTCTTGAATCTGATTTTTACAAAACTTTTTTAAATACCTATAATTTGGGAGTTTTCAAAAAAAGGGTGAATAGGTATCTTCTAGGTGAGCGCGCTACACCGTCGATCTCATCATCACTTAACATCAGGTGAGATTGTGGTCAAGCGTTATCCTATAAATAGTAAAAAAATAAAAAAACCAAAGCCTAGGACTTTGCGCAAATCTAAGCGTTTTGCGTTGGCGATCAGTGCAACGCTGTCAAATATGACAGCGATATTCGACAGCGTTTCACTAATCGCCAACGCAAAACGCTTAGATGTGAGCGAAGCGTAAGATGCAAGGATTTACCATCCACTTTATGTGGATACATGATCAATTCATTCAGTCCCCTCTGTCTGTCTCATTTTTGTATTCATTCTCCCCCTATCATTCACTTTCTTTGGCCATCATCGAGAAAAATATAAATATAAGTATAAAAACTTGAGAAACCAACTTCACGACCAAACTGCTGAACCGATTTTGAGGATATTTAAATAGGACCAATCTGGAACTATTGTTTTTTATTTGAAGTTGGTAGTATGTAAAAGCCATTGCTTTAGCCAATTACCTGAACACTGCTGGTGAAGGCGTCACAGTTAAAGTCTATTTGGACATGGTTCACAGCCACTGAGATTCCATCTATCACCTAGAACAGAAAATATAGAAATTAATTTGGATTCAATGTCCTACTTAGATGCTAATATTGAGAGCACTGGTGGTCTAGTGGTAGCGGCCCCGCCTTCCGATCCGAAGCTCGTGGCTCGTGGGCAAATCCAGTCGTGTACCAACTAGTTTTTCTGTCGAAAAATGTATGTGCACTATGCCAGTACTCTCAAAACGGCGAAGGAAAACATCGTGAGGAAACCGGCGTGTCGTAGAACCTAAAAAAGTTCGAGCAACACGTGTCAAGGGTCACGCAAACAGAGCCCACCAAAGGTCTAATTGCGTAAAACCAGCCCGCACATAGTGTGGATGATAAAAATTTGCCGAATTTTAGATGCTTATACTGTGTTTAATTTGTTAAGTTTTTACGTACAAACATACAAAAACGCAAATCTTTTCTTTTTATAATATTAGTGTGAAAACATAATAATACCTTGTGAATGTAGCTGTATTTCCCAGGTATGGGCATCGCTCCAGAAGCATCCTGCTTCATGGGCCGCGGTTCCGCACATACCTCCAACGCAATAAGGACCTCGTCCAAGTTCTGGAAAGAAAACACATTATGATATAAATTCATATGATCCACTCATTATGTAATTTTTACATGGTTTCCTTCTGGCAGATTCTGTGAATACATTTGTATTGACTTTCAGTAGATCTTAATAGCAGTTCCCTATCTTGGATCCGGATCTTGGTGTCCGGTAATTTAATGGATAGCCCCGCAGGTACTTGTCCCCACAAGTACAAAAAAAATCCTAGACCGTTGCAGGTAAATTTTTTGTATATTTTTTTCTAATTTGCCCCCTTGCCCCTTTACAAGTACCTGCGGGGTTATCCATTAATTACGGGACACCTTGTATTATTGCTTTATGAGTGAGTGCACTTAAAATTATTTCACTAACTTGGATTGGAAAAACTAGAGACACGATAAAAAGAAGACTGTCTTATTGAACACGACTGTAACAAAACACCGACACCCAAAAAATATTTGAAGATCATGCCAACATTTATCCTACCCCAGGAATCAAACCCTCGACCTAAGGATCAAAGAGCAGGCAGCTACCACTCTACCTGTAGTTATTCTAGTCTTATTTTAAAAACTGATTCGAGTTTTTATTAGACTAGAATAACGTAACTAACTAAGGTCCAATTTCACCGTTAAACGCGTTTAACTAAACTCGTTTATATGTACGTACACAAAAGAAATGCAACGACATTGACAGGTCTTTAAGCGCGTTTTTAGAAAAATGTACCAACTGAATGCTTAAGCGAGTTTAAACGTCAGTAGAACGCGTTCAATTTCAACGGTGAAATTGGACCTAAGTCTTTGTGACGTCAATAGCGTGTCTAAATTACGATTTACATCTACGCATTTTGAATTCTCAATCACCCAAATAAACACGCCATTGTACAGCATTCTTAAATATAAACAGGCCTTGGCATCTATTGTAGATGATTGTACAGTATCTGAAGAAACTATCTATGACCCTATTTTTGCTGTGTTTCGGTTTGAAATGTCCCACACATTCACATGCCTGTGAAATTACTGGCACGTGAGGCTGAGCATCTGTATGCCTCAAGTTGACGGACTGTATATGATGTTGATGAACTGGACGAATGGCAGTGCATCGTAGGGCATGTTCCTGACGTGCGTGACCTACGAGTCAATGCTTTGTGTATATAGCATAGGATAGGCAATGGTTATTACTTAACATGATAGGGCTTTCATTCTAGGCTTGGTCGCGTGGAACTGGCACCTAGACCCACCTAGCTTTAAGACGTTTCAAAGTGATTCTTGCAATTTAACTGATTAAAGACAATTATGAGTTAGCGACGAATATTTGACAGATTTTCATTGAAAACTGTCAAATATTCGTCGCTTGAGACGTGCTTAAATCTGAGTTGCGTTTCAGTATTCGGGGGTGAGTTTTATAAAAAAAATAAAGAATTGACGGGAAACTGTGTGTATTGCTTGGGATATAAATTTGAGTTGGGACAGATGGACTAGGTTTGCCCAGCATCTACATAAAAGACACAGTCAACGTGAGGAGCTTACTAAGCCACGGGTTTCCTCAAAACGATTTTCTTTACCGTTTGAGACCTTACTTTAGTACCAAGAGATTTTATAGAGGACGTCTCCCGATGTTTATTACTAGTACAACTTGTTGAATACGATTGTCGCATTTTTCGTTATCACGTTGCTACATTATTTTATCAAAGGCTAAACGAAAATATATTATGATTCATTATTAGTTTGCGCGTAAAACTCGTTAGCGCCGATATAATCAAATTGATAGCTAAAAGAGTACTTTTTCAGACATAATAGAAGTTAAGTAAAAAATTAATATTATGGACAATCCACACAACACAACTAAGCAGAGCTTGTACTATAGGAACCAGATAGCTGAAATAATTCTTATACATATTATACTTATGTTAGCGGCCTATCCCGCTTCGCACGGGTGGCAGTTCAAAGTAAACAAAGGTTGTATTACCAGAAACTGATGGAATACATATAGGTTTGTTTTTGTTACATTGTTAGACATAATTAGTACATTTGTTACTTTATTAGCGCGAGTTATCTACAAATAAATGTCATTTGCATTATTGTGATAAGACATTAAATACCTATGTTAGACTAATTTTAAACACATCTACTCATTCACCTACTTTTGTACATACATACATACATAAAATCACGCCTTATTCCCATGGGGGTAGGCAGAGATCACGGATTTCCACTTGCTACGATCCTGACACACCTTTTTCGCTTCATTCACTCTCATAGCATTCTTCATACATGCTCGTCGGTTTAGGGTACTCCTAACCTGGCCTTTCTCTAAAACGTCTGCGATCTGATCGAGATACATGCGCCTAGGTCTTCCCCTTCCAGCAGTTCCATTCACACTCGCCTGATGCAATTGTTTTGTTAATCTCCTTTCATCCATTCTCTCTACATGTCCAAACCATCTTAACATACCTTTCTCTACTCTCATCACTACGTCTTCTTTCACACCGCATTCCTCTCTTATCACACTGTTTTTCACTCTATCACTCAACTTTACGCCACACATACTACGCAACGCTCTCATTTCTACTGCATTCACTCTGCTTTGATGTTTTTTCTGCCATACCCAACTTTCACTACCATACATCAATGTCGGCACTAACACTCCTTTATGTACAGCAAGTCGTGCCTTGTTAGACAGTTTCCTGCTGCTCATAAATGTGTGTAATGCCCCATTCACTCGATTTCCAGCCGTCACCCTCCTTTCAATATCATCTTCATGCTTTCCATCTCTTGTAAACAAAGTCCCCAAATATATAAACTCATTCACTTGTTCCACTTTTTCTCCACCAATCAAAATATTACATGCTGTTATACATTCATCTCTTTCGAAAACCATAATCTTTGTCTTACTTACATTTACTTTCATTCCTTTTCTCTCAAAAGCTCCATGCATAATTGTTACCATCTCCTGTAACTCGTCCGCCGATGACGCAAGTATAACCTGGTCATCAGCATAGAGAAGACATTTGACGAGTAACTCATTCATTCTTAGTCCGCATTCACTATCTTTCAAATCTTGCAAACAACTATCCATGAATAAATTAAACAACCATGGAGACGCTACACATCCCTGTCTAACACCCTTTTGGATGCTAAACCATTCAGTGTATGACCCATTTATCCTAACGCAAGCACTAGAATCCTACTTTTGTAGTTTCAATAAATTAAAGTTCAGGCCAAACAACGGATATTTTAGCTACAAAGATAGCGCAAATCATTCCGTATGTATGTATATAGGTAGGTATAGGTGGTAGACTACTGACTTTACCTACTACCTATTGGATAAATTTATTTATTTAGCATAGCCTGAAGAAGTTTCGGCCTCCCTATATATTTCCAGGTAGATTTTGAGCCCTTACCATCCAGCGACTTCCCGTGATTTTTATAATGTCATTGGTCCATCAGGGCTTTACTGTGCTCCACCTTCGAATTCGTGGTTGCCAGTTAAACCCTCAGTTGGAAGGCGTTAATTTTTAGGACACAGTATAAAACTTCTGCGAATGTTATTGTGTTTCTACCTTATTTGTGCCATGTATTTACTTTGTTTATTTATTAGGATCACCAAGAATTAATACTCAAAAATTTAAATTAGGTTTGAACAATAAAATATCCTTCCCGTGCTTATCCAGTACAGCTAACACAGGTATTATAAACAGTTAATAAGAATGATCAAAATGATATAAGCAACACACAAAAAGTACTTCCAAATACTGTGGATTACTTCCAAAATATTGGTTTTTTTACCTTTGTCGTTGGTGCGAGACCTTCGATTAGGTACTTCAATTTGTTAATTCGAGCTATGTCAGTAACCTTGTATGTATAAACGCCGATAGAAACAGTGTTTTTTACCATAACATTTAAGAAACCAAGGTCAAATACCTAAAACTAAACACAGAAGTTCAAAACAGCTCCGAAACGAAATAACACGTGTGTCTCTTTAACAAGTCTAGTGGTTAGTGAATGATCTTTACTAGTTAAATAGGTTGAAGTGCTAAATATGACGATAAGAGAGTTATTTGTAGACGAGAACTACTTTACAAATATGCTGTTATGACTAGTATTTTGATGACTGTCTTAAGTCTTATTAGAAAAGTTTACTACACGAGATTTAAGGCTCAGAAATCCCAAGTAAAGCTCTAGACTCTCAGTGAAAAGGTTGCTCAGACTCCCACAACTATTAGTTCTCCTCTGATTTACAAAAACATAATCTTTTTGATCGTACAATACACTGCCCATCAACTTGAGGCATACAGATGTTCAGTTCAGCCTCGCATGCCAGTAACTTTACCGACTTCAGAAAAATCCAATAAAGAAGGAGTTTCAATACAAGAAGATACAATCAATATTCCTTAACATCAACAACATCTCTCAAAGCTAAGCAAATTCCTTGACCTCTTTCTCAAAAGGCAGTTAAAAATAAACTTTTTTGTCAACATAAAAGGCCTCCTTTGAAGCATTAAATTAAGTTTGGAAGAACATTGCTTTTTCCATAGAACAATGGGACATTGGAGTGAGCATTGTTTGCATAATCTTTCATGCCCGACTGAACACCACTTTGTGGTTAAGCCTAAGGAAATGTGACATACATTAAGAAGTCTTATTATTATTTCTGAGAAGCCTGAGTTAATTATTTTGTGAGGAACCTTGTATTGATTTAGAGAACAAATATTTCTTTCTTATGTAGATTGTCCAAAACTTCATGTGACTTTTACCCTATCTATCTTAAAATTATATGTTGTTATGTACACTTCAAAAACTCGAAAAAGTTCTGCAACGATTGTACATTATAATCCGCATCAAGGATTGTTTTTATCTATTTTTTGGATCAGTCACATATGTGCCACAGCGAAGCATGGCAGGGAACAGCTAGTTCATTATAGAACCCAGTGGGTAGACAAACCTAACTTAGGCTTTAAGCTACTCATCATTTTCCTGCCATTATCCCATACAAAGTGAGGTCAGCACAACATGTTTAGGCTTTAAGCTACTGTTAGAGTTTGAATATACAAAACTCTGTAATAAATAAAATCTTATACCTATAAACGAGAAAATCTTGTATATAAAAATAAATAAATAAATTATTTTCAGAAAATGACGAGAAATGGTTTTTTGCAATAATCTAACATAAACTAAATATATGACTGTTCCTGCCATCTATTGGCGATTGTGAGCAACTAACTGCAAGCTATTCCAGCAGATGGCGTTGTTAAGTAACAATAAGCCACTAAATATTATGACTCTTCCTGACATCTATTCGCAAATAATAATACATTTTTTTTAATAATACGATTTACAAAAAAATAAAAACCCGAGCGAAGCTCGGTCATACCGGCTCGTAATAAATAATACGTGGTTTGGCATTGGCATATAACTTACAATAAGTTGCCTGGTTTCTAGGCTTGGTTACGTGGACCTGGCACCTAGACTCAACCTAGCATTAAGACATCCTTGAAGTGATCCATGTGATACAACTGAATAAAGATTATTTAATTTTGAATTAATTATCTACTTTACAGGCACAAGTTAAATTGATAAAATATAAAAAACCCCAAGAGGCTTGATTATGGATAAAAGTTTTTTTATAAAACTAGTTCACTTATTTTCAACAATACCTGTAATAATTTATCAAATAAGTTTCTTACCAGCACTATAGGAACAGTTTTTAATTTGGTCCACTGTATCCTGAAGGTCACTCGATTGCATCGAGCTGAAGTCAGGCGCACCCATCCCGGCAGCTCAAGCAAATCTGTTAGCAGATCCTCATCTAAGGTCAGGTCGTGGAGCTCACCAGATCCTCTTAGTGCTGATAGGGAAATTTGCTCTGGGTTCAGATTTTTTGTAAACCTAGAGAAGATATTATTAATTATTTTTCTCAAGGAATATTGTAAGAATGTTTGTAAAGAGTTGATGATATTACACATAATTTTTTAGGACTAGCGTTTCTGATTTTTAAAAACTTGTAGGTAAATGCAGAGTAAACCTACATTTTATTGTACTAAAATTTTTGATAAACCATATGTATTGGAACAAAGAAATTAATTTGAATAGAGTTCTTTAACACAGGTAGAGGGTGCTGAGTATTATATTGACATTACTCTTATAAAACAGCATGCAATTAGAGTTAATTTAGCTAAGTAAATAATTAAATTAGTAATAATTTACTTGTACAGGCATAGAGATATGTATTTTTGTAAATCAATTAGCTACAGTGAGGTACGTACCGTGAGAGGTGCTTCAGAAGTTGGTTCTTTATTATTGTTACCATTTTGCAGAAGAATTTGGGTAAACAAACTAAAATTCACAGAGAAATCTAATAAAAAATCATTATCGCACGCAATATCTGTCTCCCAAAAAATTTTTTGACCACGATGAACGAGAACGAATGAAATTAATTGAATATAATTCCAGACAGCCATCGATGAATGAATGAAAAGAAAAGTCAATGTCATACAAAATACGTTACTTTTTTCTTCAGTGTACCTAGATGACATTCTCGATATCAACGCCGAAACATTTCCGGTAACGGAAACGGTAGAGCTTAGCAACCAAACCGCGCGCGGGTTATTTGTTTGTGTTGCTAAGTAGAGTATCGATTTTGTATTCATATTCATAGGTCTTATTTTTTTACACGTCTACAATCAAAATACAAAACTTTTATCCCCAAAAGTAAAAAGTACTGGCTGTGTATGATTTCAGTGATATGTGTAAGATTCGAAAAACAAAAATGTTTTGACGTAAAAAGCATTTTGTCGTGTTGATGTTTTCTAAGCTCTCTATTTATTTCGTAATATTTTGTTAATTGTGCTTCGTTGATTGTAATATTGGTATTTGTAGATATTCGTTAAATATTATCGTTTTCTGCCTAGTCCTAAGTAGTAAAATTCACGGGATATGTTTATTACTTCGTTTTGTAACAACTGACGCACCCTATCGCTTCAGTTATTTTTAGTAAGTACTATTTGCAAATGCAATTTTAGCTAATCCGTTTTATCTACCAGTTGAGTTGATTGTCACAGATTTGCATTTCTTTTCTCCGTCAAGCTTAAACGAGTGTAGAGATTTTTGGTCGAGCAATCACAAAGGCAATTTGCCATGTTAGGTATTGTAGGCAGATAACTTTTGTTTAATTTTTAGCGCCTGGCCACTAGCACGCTTGCACCATAGCAATGTCACGTCGGGAGAGCGAGGTAGAGTTCATAGACACGATGTCCTCCGGCGATTCTAACAACATGAAATCCAAACAGACCCCGAAGGCTAAGGAAGAGAACAACAATGAGGTAGATGAGCTATCTAAAGAGCTATCAGAGATGGGGTGCATCGTCGACGCTATAAAACGACCCCCCAACATATGCGTGGAAACTTGTGTGTATGAATCTGATTCGGAGGCATCCCAGACAAACGAGGCAGACGTCCACAACGAAGAAGATGCGTATTCTGATGAGTTTGAAGAGGAAGAGGAAGATTCCGTCGCTCCAGAGCTAAAGTCTTCGAAAACCAACAATAGAGACCCCCAGCCAAACCCGTCTTCTGTAAAATTATCGAATAGTCAGTCTTCTGTGTCTAGCAATAAGGCACCGGCCTCGATTTCTGGAAGATCAAGGTCTACAGATTATGGGTTAGTTAAGAAGTTAGTTCCTAGGCATGTGTCTGTAGCGTGGACGTGTGGTGTGTCTGGTTGTCAATACCATAATGGCGGACTCCTGACGGAACCTTTTGAGCAATGGACTGAAAGAGGTTCTATGCCGTAAGTAGTAGGTACCTTGATGCGTTAGCATCTTAGTAGTTTGTCTGTAGTAGAAATAACTGCTATTATTATAGCCTTATTGATAAACATTTACCTCGGCCCATAATAAAGGACTAAGTAAAACTCCCTATTGTGTCCCTAGTGTTTTCAAGCCAGGTGTGGTGAAAGTAGTTTGACTTTAAGTCTAAAATAACTAACAATTTAATTTACGACATTCTAGAACATGCTAGTTTCCTCGCGATCTTTTCCTATTGTGACTTGGTACCGACTGGCAAAGTGCACACTAAAATAACTACAATTTAATTTACGACATTCTGGAACATGCTTAGTTTCCTCGCGATGTTTTCCCATTGTGAGTCGGTACTGGCAAAGTGCACATAAATTAAATATTTGGAATGAAAAACTCATTGTTGCACGACCGGAATTAAACCTTAGGCGGAGCTGATACCACTATGCCACCAGTGCTCTTCTCCCATCCTGTTTGGAAGAGATCGCAGACCGCCTATTGTAATCCTCTTTGATGTTTTTTCTGTATTTATTTGTTAATTTTAGGTCTATCTATCTATCTATCCTTGTAACATTGACTGGCCTCTCAGCTCAGTTGGTAGTAGCTCTGCCTTCTGCGCCGTAGGTCGTGGGTTCGATCCCCACTGAGAACAAATATTTGTGTGGTGAACGTAGATGTTCTCTGTCTGGGTGTTATATTGTATTCTAAGTATGTATTTACAAAAAAAAAAAAAATATTATATCAGCTATATGGTTCCCATAGTACAAGCTCTGCTTAGTTTGGGGCTAGATAGTGTTGTGTCTATAATATTTATTATACATTTTTTTTTGAAAATTTACAAAAAAATGTATACAAGTAGTCTATCAGCTATCTGGTTCACATAGTGCAAGCACTGCTTAGTTTGGGGCTAGATAGTGGTGAGTTGACTGTGACTAACTCTTTCAGCTCTGTCTCCGTACCCTCAACCCGCCGCATCAACATGACTTTCAGCAACGACCGACTGCGAGAGATAGAGAGGCACAACCACATTCTCCTCACGAAGATCCTCAGCGCGAGGAACACGAGGAAGTCTTCCATACCCTCGAGGGAACAGCCTCCGAGAAGACCACTGCCGTCTGCTGCTGTCATGAGGAAGAATCACCAGCGGCAGATAGACCATGACAATTTGGTGAGTTGGTTGGAATTTCCTTGTGCCTAGCAACCAGTGTCTAGGTTTATTACTGCCGTAGCATTCAAGATCAAAGAACTTCTGTCTACTACCATGGACTAATTATATAATTAGTCCATGCTACTACTAACTAGAATTGTTTTTGGACTCGTAGTTTTATTTATAAAATGAAATGATTTTTTGCCAACGACGGGAGATGGACGAAGGCGGCAACAGAATGGTGGCCAAGGGATGCTCAAAGACCTAGAGGCAGACCACCCGCTCGTTGGTCGAACGACATTGTTGCTAATGCTGGGTATGAGTGGCAAAGACTCGCGAAGGACCGGAAAGAATGGCGCAATAAAGAGGAGGCCTATACTCAGCAGTGGGCGCAAACGGGGAAACGTCAGTTACATAGTTGGTAGCAGTAATATCTTTGCTAATTACCTTTCAAGTAACTTTTTTTCTTCTTTGGTGTCCTTGCTTTGTGTTGGTTTTTGTGTGCTTGGTAAATAGATAGGTAAATAGGTGAATACGTCTGCAACTATTTCCTAACTAAGTGATTTCTTAGATAGGTAGCTCTAAGAAATCACTTAGTACAGAACAGCTGAAACTACCTAGAGGTAGTTTGGAAATAGGTATAAGGAAAATATATTGTCAATCAAAATTATAGTGAAATTTATAGTATGACGTTGCGTCATCAGCCTAAATAAGTTCACTGCTGGGCAAGCCTTACCCATATTAGGGAGGGTTTGCCAGTACTATGCTTGGCCGGTGGATTGGTGACAGAAGTTTGAAGAACCGATGACCGTTGGAGAACCTGAAGACGCGTAAGGAAAGCGTAGGACGCCCTCCCACCCAATTGACCGACGAAGTTGTTAAGATCGTTGGAAGTCTGTAGATGGAAAGTGCCCAGAACCGTTCTTCCTGGAAATGTATCATCATCATCATCATTATCAGCCTAAAGAAATCCACTGCTGGACATCGGCCTCCCCTACACATTTCCATCAGGAAGAACGATTCTGAGCTCTTTCCATCCATCGACTTCCCGCGATCTTAACAATGTCGTCAGTTCATCTGGTGGGTGGGCACCCTACGTTTTGTCTTCCGGTTCGTGGTCGCCAATCGAGAACCTCTATTCCCCAACGGTTGTCGATTCTTCGAGCTTTGCCACTTCTACTTATTCTACGAGCTACATAAATAATATATAGGGGAGGCTTATGTCTAGCTATAGTCTTCTTCAGGCCTATGATAATAAAAAACTTGTCTTGTTTCAGATTCTGCTAAAGAAGATCCAACGCGCGAAATCGTCAGCCTACAGCATGCGACGTTGATAGACGGCGTCCTGGATGACGCTACTGCCATTTTGTACCTTGTTGCGAGCTCTGTGCTTTGATAATAAATTTATAACATGTTTACAATTTGTGGTTTTATTCATAGCGTTTGTAACTTTCTTGGAGACATTCTGAGAGGTCACAGTTAGGATGGGTGACCGCAGGTGGCATTAATATCTTCGTTTTTCGGGAGAAAAATTATAAGTAAGTCTTGGTTCTAGCGGTCCTTAACCCACGGAGCAAATTTCGCGGTTTTTGCATCTCCGTCATAGCATAGAGCGTAGCGTTATATACTCATTGGACTTAAGAAACTCCTTGCTGCTCAGTCATGGGTTTCCAACCTCCTTGGTCTCACAAGAATGATGGAAAAACCGTTTGCTGCTTAGTAATTTGGTTTCCTTGGGTTTCTAACCGCCTTGATCTCCTTACAAAAATGCTCGAAAAACAGGCTCGGAATATACTATTGGTGGAAGAATATATTATGCGAGAAACCCAAAAACAAATAAAAGCAGCCAAGTGCGAGTCGGACTCGCCCATGAAGGGTTCCATAGCATCAAGTAACATAATATAAAGGTTCTTGTAGTTCGTCGAAAGGTAAATTGCGGTTTACGATTTATGACGTATAAAAAAAAAACTACTGACTAGATCTCGTTCAAACCAAATATCGTTGAAAGTTTGCATAGTAATGTACAACATATATTTTTTTTAGTTTTATCTTTCTCTTATTTTAGATGTTAGAGGGTAGGGGGGACCAACTTTTTTCTACTTTGGAAGTGTCTCTCGCGCAAACTATTAGGTTTAGAAAAAAACTATATTAAAAACCTCAACGTCATTTTTGAAGACCTATTTATAGATATTCCACACGTATGGGTTCAATGAAAAAAAAATTGTTGAGTTTCAGTTTCAACTATGGGGACCCCCAAAATTTATGGTTTTTTTTTTCTATTTTTGTGTAAATATCTTGATGCGGTTCACAGAATACATCTACTCGCTAAGTTTCATCAGTCTAGCTTTTACGGTTTCGGAGAAAAATGGCTGTGACATACGGAGGGACAGACAGACATGACGAATCTATAAGGGTTCCGTTTTTGCCATTTGGCTACGGAACCCTAAAAACACAGACTGACTGAAGCTCTATACGAGCTACGGCACAGCTAGACACGGTGAGACACAGCTGAATGCTATGCTACGGCACATCTAACTTGGCTGCTACACCGTAGCACCCTTATGGTATACGTAGCCCGTAGCATCCCTACAGATCCCGTAGATAGCTGCTACGTTAAATTACGGACGCTACACCGTAGCCCCCTATTGCTACGCACCGTGTCGAGGCCCGTACGACCCTTAACCTTAAATAGAGAACAAAATACCTAAGTGCGCAATTTCGATCCATACTCTTACTTTGTAAGCACCTACTTATCTGACTGGCATCTCAGCACAGTTGGTAGTAGCTCTGCCTTCTGCGCCGTAGGTAGTGGGTTCGATCCCCACCGAGAACAAACATTTGTGCGGTGAACAGATGTTTGTTTTCTGTCTGGGCTGTAGCTGTATATTGTGTAATAAGTACGTATTTACAAATAAAATGAATATAGCAGCTGTGCTGGTTCCCATAGTACAAGCTCGGCTTAATGTGGGGATAGTGTTGTGTGCATTGACCACAATATTTATTTTATCTGTATACTTACAATTCCTCGGGAAGACCACAAAAAAACAACTCTATTTTTTTAGCAATTTTCCTGTAAATTAATAGGTGCTAAACAGAACAATGTTTTGCTTCGGCACTACATGTATTCATGTGATTGTACCCATACCTATAAGTATAAATACAACTCTGCATTTCTCAACTGACCATCAACGAACAGCTCAAACCAGCTTCTTGTGGTTCTAAGCATGAATATAAGTGCACTAAAAAACTCCTGAAAGGGGCAAAGGCTGCTGAAGATTTACTTCACGCGGGTTTTTTTACAGATAAGCAAACGCTTGACCGCGATCAGAGTGAGGATGCGGGCGACAGTGTAGCTAACCTAGAAGATAATTCACTTTTATTTTGAAACACTGAGGTAAAACCAAGCAGTACATACCTACCAAGCAACTAGTATGCATCGCAATTTCCAAAGATAATGAACTTGTTTACTCGCCAGCTGTGGTTCGTGGGAGACCACAGGCATGATACCTATTCTCTTGGTTGCAGAGTCAAAGGCCACGAGAATTAATGGCTCATTATGTACAGGAAATACAATACTGTTGAGGATTTTATGCAGTGTCTCTTAAAACTAGGTTTTTAATAACATTTTCATTTGTGAATCGAAAAAATATGAATTTGTGAATTCTTTGAAAAATAGCTAAAAAATACCTCATATAGGTATTTAAGTTCGGCCTAGTTCAGTAACTCTATTTTATATTCGGTTACCATCTGTTATTACTCACTTAATTATTATACACGAGGGTTCGAGTATTTTATAACTCTATTTTATATTCGCCTGAGAAGTCCACTGCTAGACATAGGCCTCCCCTACACATTTCCAGGAAGAACGATTCTGAGCTCTTTCCATCTACCGGCTTCCCGCGATCTTAACAATGTCGTCGGTCCATCTGGTGGGTGGGCGCTCTACTTTTCGTCTTCCGGTTCGTGGTCGCCATTCGAGAACCTTTATTCCCCAACTAAATATTCGGTTACCATCTGTTATTACTTACTTAATTATTAAACACGGGGGTAGGGATCATCCAATCTTAAACTGCACGCCCCACTTCTTCAGTCAGTCAAAGTAAATTGTTCTTTATTACCTACATTACAAAGATCATTTTGAAGTACCTTGCTGTGAGCCAACGTCAAGAAAACTTGGTGGAGGGGCGTGCATTTTTAGACTGGTTTATTTATACGAGTATTTTTGTCACTGTTTACAATAAATGCAAGATACGATATAAGGGATGATGCCTTTAATTCTGGAGTTTCAGCGTACAAACCTTTTGCAAAAAATTACTGCATTCTCTAGGTTTACTTTTATTTCATTATGTTAACCAACTAATTATTTCGACTGGATGACACCCTGTCTCTGTTACTGGCTGCAAAACAGTTTTATACTTCTGCAGTTAGTGACGTTTACAATTGTTTTTATTTTAAACTTGTATTGCTTCCAATTTTTTTTAATTTTAATCTTTGAATGGCTAGGTTCCATTCTGTAGATGATTTCAAGGACCTAGGTAGTGTTTGCTCATGCTACTAATTATAGCTCCATTCGCAGTAAACAGGCGATAAACGAAAACAATACTTATTCACAAGTAGGTACGTATGTTTCATTTTGTATTTATCTTTTACCTACAGGCTATTATTGGTTTATCTGGACAAACAGTTGTGAAGTGTTTTGTGGTAATTTATGTATACCCAATTATGACTGGGATTTTCCCTTGGGTGATGTAGGTATAGGTAGGAGTTTCAAACGGGGTAAATACGTTTTTAGCGATTGCGTAGTTTATATATTTTGACTATAGCATACTTAAAAAGAGTCGTATCTTCAATAAGAATGAGTGCTGCCATAAAGCTATATAGTTTTTTGCCTTTGAATAATATTTACTGAACAATAACAAGTTATCGAATAACAACGCACGTACCTATTACCTACTGACTTGGTTACTAGTCTGACCTCCGATAAAAGTGGCATGATGAATTGTGGTCACATAATATGTTATTGCATTGTTAGGTATCATAAACTGAGAAAATTCCTCTGTTATGTAATTGGTCAAAATGTTTGATAAAATTTTGAGGCTACGCATGGGAAATACACAAGGGGTTCATATCTTCTTCTTATTCCTGCCCTTATCCCACTTTACGTAGGGTCTTCACAACATGTTCTCCTTTCCCATTCTACTCATCAGCCGTCATCTCTGTATTCACTTCTTTCTTATCCATGTCATCTTTCACACTGTACCTACTCCACCTTTTCTTTGGCCTACCTCTAAATTCATACATATCACTTTCCTAGTCACATGACTTTCACACGGGGTCTAAATACTAAATACAGGGTCTACGCGCGGGGTCTACAGGTAATACGGGATCAAGTAGGTACATTGTGTAGACCTCGTGCGTACCCCATGTACGCATGAGGTCTATACACGAGGTCTAAGCACAGGGTCTATCTACAAATCTTTACGGTAACTCTAAGCCCACATCAATTTGAAAATACTGGTACCATTAGCACTGCTTTTTTTGCTCTTAGTTTAGTAGGAGACATAAAAAAAACTATTCACCTAACTTTGGTGTACTTTAGAGAACTTTACTTATACCGGAAAAATAGATGGCGCTGTAAAAAATGTCCGCCAAAAGTTGAATTAAGCCTGGCCCACATTTATGCATTCCATCATCACACTACTATAATACTTATACTTACTATACCTACTTATAGTAACTTGTACCTACGAATACTTACAAAAAAACTCGGTTGTCTGTAAAGTACTGACGATAGTTGAAACTAACACTCAAGTAAGAGAGGGCAGATATCGAACGCTGCCGAACGCGAAGGTCGATTGTGCCTCTTTGTCGCTCGTTCCGCGCTCTCGCTTGCACTTCATGCCTTAAATGGAACGCCTCAGAGCGAGGTAACGCCGCATGATGTCATGTTTTTTCATGCGTGCAGGGCTAGATAGTGTTGTGTGGATTGTCCACCATTTTTTTTTTATTTATATTTAGACTAAACTAAAAATAACTTAAGTTTTTACCAACACTAAGCGATGGTATTTTTCCACAGATAACGATTGATTATTTTAAAGCGCAGTTTCTGTTACAAGTTCCTGTATTTCATGTACTATCTGATTATCGAAATACATATTACTATTTGATAAAATAATCAGATAGGGTTCCTAACTGATAATAGGCTAATCCCACTTCACAGTGAGTGGACTTCCAAGTTAAATGGAATTCTAGATTTTAGCTACAAATGGGCACCACAACAAGTTAAAAATCAGATCAAAAATCAGATTGGTGGCCGCTTTCCATCAGGTGGGCCGTATGCTCGTCTACCAAAAAAAAACTAACTCATGACTAATATATTATAAAAAACATTATCTTGTAGAAAAATATTCCACTAAGTATACACTAAGTATCTTCCATAGTTCAATTTAAACAAAATAAATTCATAATCTTTATTACTCCAACAATCAATTCGTTGAAATGGATCACTTATCAACCACCTGTATTATATTACATTAGGCATTAAAACCTACTTAGACTGAAAATTTCCACTTGACCTTCGTCTCTATTAGCTTCTTGTAGACCGTGCACCAGACAGTACAGTCACAAAACAGATCGGTACAGTGTTGCCAGTGGCAGATAGCTCAAAAAGTAACATTTTCTCGAGAAAAGTATGTGGAAAACGGCATAACACTTTATTACACAAAAACAAAAATAAGCTGGCCATGTTTAAGCCTGTTCTATTTATTAATCTCGTTATCATTTTGTTTGCTGGAAAATCTTTTTAGGGTTTATTTAGGTATATTGCGTCTTGTAACATGAAGGTAACATGAGATTGAGAACTCAAACTCAATAAAATTTTATTCATTTCAATTACAATAATCACTTTGAGAGGGTCAAAAGTAGCGTAAAATGTTACAAAAGTAACATTCTGGCAACGCTGGATAGGTACAATGCTCCTTTTTTGTCGGTAGGCAGGTAGAACTCGCGCCAATAAAATAAAGTGATCAAAATGGCGCATGGCGGCGCTAATAAAAACCTCTCACAAGTACGAGAGAGAGGTAGATATTGTTAACAAAGTGTGCGAAAGAGAGGCGCCACAATTTTAATTGTATTTTTATTAGCTCGTGTTATAAAAAAATGTAAACAAATTATCGTTTCTGTTTTGTTTTTATTTTTATTATTTAATGAACAGGGTCAACACAAATCATGGAAGTAGGCAAATTGTTGCATTGACCTTGTATTCTGTCTTGACAAAGTCGATACTTCAAGCTCAATTGATCGATTTTGGTAGCAATTGCAAATAAAATCAGTGATTTTGTTGCATGGAACTGTGCCGAAATATCGGAAATCTGAACTCATCAAATTAAATCATGGTAATTATTAGGTACTTTGTTCATAAAAATGAATGCAATTAATTAGCCAAGTTTGATATTGAAGTGAGTAAGGAAAGCAAGTAGTAAAAATTATAAGGAAAGTCTTTTTACTTATAACAGGCAGACGAAATCATAGCAGTTTTTTTTATACTTGTAGTTGATGGAACAAGCATATGGCCCACCTGATGTTAAATAGTAACCATCGCATATAACAGAGCAGTGCCTCGTAGGTCACGCACAGGTCAGGAACGTGCCCTACGATGCATCTTCCCTGCGTCCATCAACTTGAGGCATACAGATGTTCAGCCTCACGTGTCAGTATTTTCTACAGTAACATGCAGTTTTCCATAAAGGTTTTCAATTTTCCGTTGTACCTAAACTCAGTTATTTCTGCGTGTAAAATCAGTCACCACTTTCGTTGGTAAAATATTATTTCTCAGATACAAGTCATGACATCAACATTGAATAAAGTTAATCGAGATCCCAGAATAAATATTACAACTCCGAGATATATTCAGCGTCACAGGTAGCCAAATCCTGGATGACTGCCAAAACGATAGAGCTACTCCAAAACCAAAAACAAGTCTCGTAACGATAGCTGTCGTTTCTTAAGAATAAAAAGAGATAATACATACGTACAACGTCTTGCGGATATTTTGGCGATCTGCGATAATCATACAGGCGATTAGTTTCAGATTACATCCGCACACAATACTGCGAATTTTGACACTGCGTTATTTGACAGCAATACATTAACCGCCACTACAGGCAATCTAGATGTACGCAAGATCTAACAAGTGGCAGCAGACCGATCGGGCAAGGCAAGGAGGAAGCATTACGTATCATGTATATAGGAGTATGATGGGTATGAATGTGGATATGTCAGAGAAAGGCCAAAGAAAACATAGATGAACTGAGTGAAAGGTGATGGATATGAACGAAGTGAATGGATAGATGACGGCTTAACGGCTGACAGAGGAGAATCGAAGAAAAGAACACGTTCTGTGTGAAAGATGACATGGCTAACAAAGGAGCGAATAAAATTAGAAGGTTTACAGGGGGGATAGATGCAATAGAACACGCTGCAACGACCACACTAAAGTGGAATAAGGACAGGAAGATAATAGAAGAAGTAGATCGTAGTTTCAGAGTTACCTAACAGAGTACCTAATGATTCTCCGAAAGTAGACATTTCCTCAGAAATGGCTGCTTCACGATGATTGACGCCATTCTCTCAGCAGGCTCTATCAGCTTACTCAACAACATTATTTTTCTGGGAACGAGCTTTCTCTTAAACGAGGAAATGTTTCGAGTGATTTTCATTTCGGGTTTTTTTGGTTGAAAATACAGAAACACCATGCATAGAGCTTGACCGTACATGTGTAAGTCAGATTAAGCGTTGAGACATAGAAGGAGAAGCTAAAGTTTTTCTCAAAGCCCCTATCGTTGAATTCACTGATCAGACTTTGCGTAGGGTGGATGAATATATATATATCTATATATATATATATATATATCTCACTAAGATGGAATCGCACCACACTGGAACTTCGCTGCTATTTTTGTTTTTGTTTGTAAAAGGATCATACAAAAAAATCGGCAGGAACCAGCCGTAGTTTGCTGCCTGTTCTTCTAGGCTTGGTCGCGCGGATCTGGCTAGTAGACTCACCTAGCTTTAAAGACGTTTCCAAGTGATCCTTGTGCTAGAACTGAATAAATTATTTTCTGAATTCGTATTGAATCTAACTTTAGAGAAGGTACCTACTTAGGTATCACAAATCAAAGTATTGCTCAATCTTTTTCACTGATATGATAATTGATAAGCTATCTGGCTCTACAAGAGTGTAGTATTATTTTAGTACTACGATTAGAATTGATTAGATAACAATATCTTGGTCACGAATGCGAGACTAGACAGCGAAAATGAAGGTTTTTATAATCCGACGTAGTTAACTTTGAAGATGCTATGCAATGCAGCTAGTGATATCAAGAGAGCATGCTCGAAGTTTCTATGAGAGGTGTTTAGTATTCAACTACTACTTTATGTGTAGCAATCTCGCTCTCTCTCTTGTTTCATAGAACTTACCACTGCGTGCGTGTGCTCTGTTTATAATAATTAATTAAAATAGTTCCTAGCCTAAATGAAGACCTGTGACAGTGTTGTAAACCTATAATATAAAGCAAGTGTCAATAATATTAATAAACTCAGCGTAATCAATTGGTGTTTCACTTCAAGAATCCCAAACAAGAGGGATAAAGAATAAAGGATAAAACATAAGCCACACACATCTTGGCAATCAGAACGATCTGCGATGGCAATACTTGTGTTGCTGTCAAATATCGCAGCGATATTTGACAACGATACACTAAGCGCCATACCACATACTCGTAGCAGCAAGATGTGACAAGGCATACGGTACAATTCGAAAGAGTTGTCTATATAGTTGAAGTGGCAGTGGACGGTTCATGTCTGCAGAAGAACTAACAACTGCTGGGGCAAACGAGTTCTGGAGCGAAAACGCCCTCAGACTAGATGGATCGAAAAGCTAAGGCCTGTTGATAGCAGCTGGATGAGGAGAGCGGAAGACCGGGGAACACTGTGTCCTACCTATGTCTTTCCTGTGTATTAAGCCGACTAAGCTGTCAGGATTGTATATGTGCTGGGCAAGCCTACTCAATCCAAAAATCCTGTCCTAGCCGCTATACTCCGCTATAGCGTCTCGAATAGTATATAATTATAAGGGCATTAGCAAAAAAATTTGCAAAATAGATGCAAAGGCCTGTTTACTTAATTTACCTACATATGTCCAGTTAACTGCAGCAATTATGGGTTGATGATGATGATGAAGCCAAATACACCACCAACACCAGATAGCTCAGTCACTTGTAAAATTGGTAGTACCTCAATAAAGGAGTGATTCATAAACTACTCTCTGGGTTTTTCGAATTTCGGTAGGTATTCATTTGCTTTTTGACTCATTTTTACCACAGAATAACTAAAAACGAGATAAGATGATGTGATGAAACCGCAACGCGGGTTTTCTGAAACGATTCTATAAGATCAGAATCCGGTCACGGTACATAAAAAAATCATGCTACTCAGGGAATGCCGATAAAAGGGACGTGCCCTCTACTTTTTGCGGAGTTTGTCGATATTTGTCGAAGAGGTGTCGGTTACAGCGACGCGGTGACAGTGTCGCGAGTTCATTGGTTGTTTCCCCACCTCAAAAAAATCTCAAGCTCGCACAAAGCAGTTTTCACTTCAAAAATTAGCTTTGGTGGTCTCGTCTTCTCTATAGCGATCTAATGTGGCCTTATAACGAGTCCATTCACAATATTTAAGAACTGTAGTAACGCTGTATAACATACCCCAAAAAAATAAAACACTAACAAACATTTTATGAACGAAAAATAGAAAAACTATTAACGTAGAGAATTATCAGGTAAAATAGGGTAAAATAGGTCGTATGCCATTCTGTTAAATAATCAGGAGCCTAATTCTCGGGCCGACAGAGATTTTCAATGTCCCTTAAAAACACATTGCACAAACCCGCTCTTTTTCAACGTTTTCCGTATATCGTAGCTGTCTAGGCTTCTACGATGATCGATGAATTAATCGAGGAAATCATCCATTCCCTCTTCGAAAAGAAGCAAAAAAATAAAATTGCAAAATGATCCGAGATGAGCAGAGAATTAGGCTCCTGGTTCCCTGACATGACAGCTTACACTAAAATTAATGGTTTTTACAGAGTATTTTGTAACACGTTGTAACTGATACATGAATGATGTGATTCGCATCTTTCTCCGTCACGAAGTTCAATGCCCATTTACGCTCTACTGTCCATTGCCCAATTAAGGTCTAGCAGTCTAGCTACTATAGGTATTGTTGACGGTTACTCAGTTACGTATGACTCAGTGACCGTTCCAATCACTTCACATCGATGCTATTTTGTCTGACCCCAATTTAGTCATTATCATGGTGTGAATACATGTGTAACCATGTATAGTTTATACCCTAGTTTACGGCTAACAATTGGATGATACTCATTTCTAACTGCTTTTTGATCAAAAAGCAATATTTATGTAGTCTGTTCAGTAAGAGACCCGTGGTGGGATTTGAGGGCGCTGCTGTGCTTAATCACTTTTTTTGTTTAGTGGGAAATACAATAGCGCGTCTGTTGCGTTTTGATCCTACCACAACTAGTGTACTATTCCTTTATTTCATTTTTATGATGCAAAATACTGACAGAAAGAAAAGGATGAGCTGCCATATAAAAATCGAAACGTTAGTTCTCAATTTGGCCACGACGGCTCTCTTTTTGAACAGACTCTACGTTCCTTTTGTATTATTCCCCTATAATACGAAAGGAACGTACATCAAAATTGCTTTATAATCCGAAATTTATTATAACACCCCTGTATAGTATTATCCAAAGGTTTTCCTTACATCACTATTTTATAAGGTTTGAAACTGGAAATACCAGAGCCAGACAGAGTTTGTGGTAGGTCTACAGTTTAGTAGCGGTCAGCACAAACCACCGCGAACTTTGACAGTGCGATATTAGACAGTGATACACTGATCGCCATCGCAGGTGCTCTAGATGTGCGCAAGGCTTAACACAATGATGTAATTTGTATGGTAACTGTCCTTGCCTTGTAAATCTTGTAATGTAATACTTATATGACATCTAATCGCTTTCATGCTTCGTAGGGCATATTCAATTGTCGGTCCCGGCTCTAGAATTTCCTATAGAATTTTTTGGCCACTCCAAGGGCTTAGACTTTTATGGAACTCTTGGAGCAGCTTAAAATCCTGTCTACAGAGTTGAATTGGAGACTGGATTAAATGGAAGGGAACCAGCCAAAAGTTTATTTCCTGTAGGCCTACGAATCTATAAAGGTTCCGTTTATGCCATTTGGCTACGGAACCCTAAAAACCATGAGTATCTAGACACGATAGCTGCCAGTTCCACGCGACCAAACCTAGAAGAACAGCCTGCCTACCATGACCTCTGTCTCTGGCTCTGGTATCGAGTCTGTGTGAGTGCAGGATAATAATGATCCTTGGTGAGTGTTCACCAGTTCATTATACTGTGTGTGTGACGTTTTGACGTAGGATTTATTAAGTCAACGCTCACACAGACTCAAAACCAGAGCCTGTCATAAAATACTCTTCGATATTTTTTTCAATAATACCTACGCATGTTGTTATTGTTGTTATATATTGTTGTTATACATTGTTTTTTAATAATCTATGTAATCTGTGATGATTGATTCGTAAATAAGTATGGATTAAGCTTGCTTACCTCATAACTAGTCACCAGTTTATCGATTAGATAAACTGCTTAAAAAACTACGTAGTTCAATAATACTACATCACGCGTCATCATGGAAATGTTCTGGTTAGCTTTGCTTTGAAGAGTCGCTGACAAAAACATTAGGGAACAAGGAGCTTTGCAAAAAAAAACGTCACAACTCCACTTACAAAGTTAATAGTTTAGTTATCTTCTACGCGAAATTCCTCTCAAAGGATGGAAAGCAGCATCCCTGAGACATCAACTCTGTGGCCAGTGCTATAAAGTGTTTTATCCGTTGTTTGGAGAATCGTTTGATCTTGAACAGGTACGAGTAATTCCTAGGGTCGCATGCATAAGCGATGTTCCCCTGAGATTTACATCGAGAAAAGGCGAGTTGACTGCGGCTTGGGTGACCATCATCTACAAACCTGTATGCCTACCACAAGCTTTGTCTGGCTCTGGCTCTGGTATTTATTAAATGGTATCACAAGGATCATTTTGAATGGTCTTAAAGCTAAGTGAGTCTAGGTTCCTCGCGACCAAGCCTAAGAAGAACAGGCAACAAACTACGGGTTGGTTCCAACCGTTTTTATATTTTGTATGATCGTTTTACAAAACAAAAAAAATATTATTAAAGCAGTGAAGTTTCAGTGTGGTGCCACTCCAACTTATTGAGACGTAGGCAATAATACAAAAGCAAACGCTTCAAAGACAGCACACGCTACGCTTCAAAGTAATCATAGAATAATAAAAGCCTCTTGAATTATACTTTTGGGATAGCGATCGTTTTTTTTATCTTTTTTTTTAATATTTGGACCCACTTAGAAAATACGAGTAAAGTATTTGAATATGGTCAAGAAAGCGTGGTGTCCATTATGGCACCAAGGTCAGAAAGCCAACAGAATGCATTCAAGTATTTATACATCACTTATCAGGCTTCACTTATGCGGGTCAAGCTCACTCCTGTATTACCTATGCACTTCTAGTCGCCTGGTACTTTGGTTGCATTCAAAGTATGCAAAAAGGAACGAATTGGTATCAACGTAGATATAATCTAGCATAGTACAAGCTCTGCCTGGTTTAGGGCTGTGTGGATTGCCTGCATTATTTAATTATTTATTTTTAATTTTGAAATCTCGAGGACCAGATCGTTATTTGTTCCATCAGCTTATACCCCATCACCCTTTTAGCTCCGGACTTCTAGACGCTGGATAAGTGCCACTCCCTCAAATTCTTCTTATTATATTCTTCTTAGCTCCTTCCTATCCCGCTTTCTCGCACAAAGCGTATTTATTACACTTTTATAGTAAGAACTATCAAAGGAACTCTCTATCGGCGTGTGATGGCAGTCAAATGCTTAGCGATCTAATTTAAAAAGCTAGTTGCATAAAAAATGCTATTTAGATACTGATAGTGCCTATTTAGTAGGCCAGCTGCTGTACTGTTTGATCACGCTATGACTAAAACCCTGAGTAAAGTAGTCTGAAGAAAATATTTGTTTTACAAATCCAACAAAAACAAAATGAAATGTAAGTAGAGCACCTTCAGAGACCTGTCGTAATCAGATGATCGTGACGTCATAGATAAGAGGTACAGTTAGATATATAAATGATTGATTTATATTTAGGAAGTAAAGTTTTTATTTAGAAAAAGAAAGATTTTTATTGATTGTACTATTTATTTAATATTGAAATTTCATCTTATTATTATAACCTATATCATGCATGACATTCAATTGAATTTAGAATTAACTTATACACACATCAACATCGTCTAGGAATATTCCATTTCGAATTGATTTTCCGATTTTTCGAGATTTTGTTCTTACTTTAATTTGTATTAATAAATAATATCAAACAGTTGTATTCTATTATTATTAATATACAACACAAAATGAAGATTCTTGCCATACCTAGTTTTCTAAAGAAATTATTTTCAGTTTTTGTAAAAATCAACAAAGTGTTGAATGTCCATAGACAAAGTTGATGTATGTAGGTACATTACTGCGCCCTTATAGGGTACATGTCCACCTTAAATCTAAATAATACCTAATCTAATATAAATGTAACACGTTTGCAATAAATAAATGAAAAAATATGAAAGGTTTGGGCTTTGAAAGAATTACGATGTCGCAAGAAGCCGGTAGATGGAGTGAGTAAGGGCCGGGTATAGTTATATCGTTGTTGCATTTTCTTATTGATCTTAAGTTTTGCGATGGTGGCATATGATGATGTTCGAAGAAAATTCAAAGAAATTAATATTTCAGTACTAAACTAGTTCATAAACTATCCATACGATGCCGATGTCCTAATTTCCACCCACCTACGTTCCATTAAACTCTATATTTAACCCAAATCCTCAAGGAAAACATTCGATCGGGTTTCCCCGTCAAATTACTGCTTATCTAGTAAAAAGCAATATCGTTTCGTATCTCCGGGAATCTCTCAGGGAAAATGCTTTTCGTCCGTCTCAGAACGGACCACACTCACAAGCTTCACGCACACTTCCAAAGGCCTGCTGGGAAAACGTAATTTTCATCTGTCACGAGTGCAAACACATCGAAGCCTTTCACGCACACATGTAGAGGCCTGACAAACACATCGATAATTCCGAGTGGTCTGACGCTAGCTGAGCTGCACACAGGCGTACAAACCGAATTATCACGGTCTGGAGCCTATAAATACCGCGCGCTGCTCCGCCCCTCCTCATTCTGCTTACACAACTCGTTGAGAGCACACGTTTACCCAAACCTATCTACCAGAACTTGCAAATTACAATCATGGTTGTTAAACTAGAAACAATGTCTGCACTGTACGCGGATGTTTACCCTACCATCAAGTCTCGCCGCGATATGGACACCATCGTGGCGGACTGCCCGCGCCGGAAGAAGCGCCAGGTTGCATTGCCCGCGCTGGTCGAAGACGAAACTGAGGAAGTCTTCGAGACGGAGAAGAGATCTTACTTGCTGCACACCGAAGGTCTCCGAAGACAGAAGTCTGTCTCCCCGCAGCGGCAGAGGCTACAGCGCTCGCTCGCCCTGCCTTCCCTTTCCGAGGATGAGGAGCCTTGATCATCTTGTGGTGGTCATCAGGAGTGAAGTCATGTCGCCGGCTGTTCGCTTCGTCTTCCAGAGCCGTGAAGGTCTCTGAAAGTGCAATGGGAGAACACCCAGTGAGGGTCCGCCGAGGCCCTAAACTTTCTGCAATTGGACACAGTGAAGTGATACAAAATATGAACGCAGTGTTTGAACAATAAATAATAGTGATGTGGAAGGAACCAAAAGATGCAAAACCAAAGTTTATGCCAATGTAGTTTAGAATAATTGTAAGGAAGTTACCAAAATAAATGCTGTACAATTTATTTCTTGGTTTTTTTAAACTGGTATGTACTTTCCCTTATGTTAATTAACAAAACAAGTGACAGATATTTAGGTCGATTAAACCTTAAACTTAAAATTCTAGTGCCTGAAAAAATATAAACGCCTACCTAGGTATAATTTTTACCAGATTCAATTTCATAATCTATTGAAAGGCCTATAGGTATAAATTTAGAGGTAAAGTTAGGTACCAGTCACAAGCGCCAAGGTAATGCCAAAGAATATAAGTTAGTTAGTAATGCCTGCGTAGTTATCAATAAACAATTTGAAGTTTATGAGAGTCAGGTATAATAATTAACTTTACCAATCAATTTGAGTACATACGAGTACGTGCTTTGCCAGACATTAGGATAATTGGGTACTTGGTTTGTAGGTACATACTGTTGTCTGTTACTGAATACTTTTTGGGAAAGTAGCAAGTGACCGTGATTCATTGTTGCGCGGAGATTGTCTGAAGCCAGACAATAGAATCAAGAAACTCGAGCAGGTAACAGCAACTTGTAAACGATTCTCTTTTTATAATCCACTAGCAGCCCGTCCCGGCTTCGCACGGGGTAGACAATATTGTTGTACATTATTTTGTTCTATCGCTAATAGTTTCGGCAGCGCATTCGACGAAAGACATTTTAAGACTTATTTTTCTACACCTTCGGTTACATTGTTTAAATTTTACCAAGGATCCCTATTTTTTTTCAAAATGAAATGTAGCCTATGTCAAATTGGAAGAATGTAGCATTCTATTGGTGAAAGAATTCTTTAAATCGGCCCAGTACTTTTTGAGCCTATTCATTACAAACATACAAAAATAGGTACAAATCTTTCCTCTATAAAATATTAGTATAGATTGAACGGCACGTGAGTAATGTGAGTATACTTTAAAACGAAGTTATAAGCTTGATGCCTCCACGTGGACATCGTAGTCCCTATTGGCTTGTTTACGCGTCCTAAGCGCAAACATACGTACATGACTTGGCGATTAGCAAATCTTCATTTCTCAGAGAAAATTTTCTGGATACTACTCAGGTATTTTCCATTGTAAGCTGTAATTTAGCTTTATAAAAATACTACTGTAATGGTTGTTACTATTCAATTAATACGGTTTTGGTAAACTCGATATACTTTTTTTTATCACAAAAACAAAAGTATTTTTAATGGAAAAAGTAGAAGTCCCTAAGGATTAAAATTTACTGGGACCATCTCGAGATCATTCTTTCAGCAGTCAAAATATCATCAAAATCGGCTTACTTATAACGGACATACACAAAAAAACAGTTGCCCTGAGAATTTTTGTTTTTTTACGATTAATTCGGTTAAATAAATGTATAAAATTGTATGCAGTGCTAGTAAGTAGAGATAAAACAAATATCTTTCCGCCTAATTGCTTGTCACAAGAAAAACATAATGATAAGATTAATTATTATTCGTTGTTATACGACTGTTTTAATTAAACAATAACATGTAATGAAGAAAAACATTATCACATTCATGATACGACAAATTTGAACAATTAAAACTAAGAAATAAGAAAATAAAAAATAATAAAAAAAAATATAATATTATAGTAAAAAATAAGAAAATAATTAAATATCTGATGATTATAATAATAATATAATGTTGTTTTTGTTGATTTTATGGTATTTATTACACTAAGGAAATAACAAAGATTTTTATAATGTCCCAAAAGCTAAGAGCCGAGCGGGATTTGAACTCGCGACCTTCCCCTTGGTTGGCTGTGCTGACCGCTGCGCCATTGAATCCTTATCTGTTATCACACTCGACGAATAATACTGTTTTTTTTATTTGACTGGCCTTTTTGCTCAGTTGGTAGTAGCCCCGCCTTCTGAGCCGTAGGTCGTGGGTTCGATCCCCACCGAGAACAAAATTTGTGGTAAACACAGATGTTTGTTCTCTGTCTGTTTGTTATATTTAATTCTAAGTATGTATTTACAAAAAAATGTATGTAAGTAATATAGCAGCTATCTGGTTCACATAGTACAAGCTCTGCTTAGTTTGGGGCAAGATAGAGATGTGTGGGTTTTCAATAATATTTATCTTCATAGAGGGCTTAGGTCCTGCCAACACTTCGCATTTGTTATATCTAGAATAAGAAAATGATAATGATTGATACAGTTCAAAACAAACAAAATTCCACTGAGTAATGTGTTGTGTTGTGACTGATATGCGCGTATTTTGATAGACGACCGTGAAATGACGGTGGCCTCGTGACGTTTGTTACATGCGTATTAATGGTCAACTGGAAATAAGCCTCCGCCTATTAAAACAATATTAATAGCTTAATACACGTGTAGATTAACAAGTAGGTATTAAAATTACTATAGTCATATTTATGTTTTTTGTCAGTCAGTTTTACAATAAACGGACAGATTTTTATTTAATAACGAAATGACTTTTTATTGATTTTATAGTGTTAAGAGCGTTTATCCCGAGCGTCGTGACTCAAGTTTGGGTAAATATACTCACCTAGCTATACAGTTACACCTAGCACGCACACAGCCGTCTGTGTTGGAGCGCGTATCATGCGCCGCATTGAATGAATCACCTTGATACTTTACCAGCTCTTAGTAGGGAATGTATTCATTTTTCGTAAGTAGGTACAACATTTTGTTGAATGAGTACCTACTTACGCAAAAACGGGCAGGTATGTTAAAATAAATCAAAATAATTTCGTGTAAAATACAATTTTAATATTTATCGTCTCTAAGTTTCATGGACTTAGCTTTTCGGGGATCAACAACTTCGGGTAATAGAAATTTATTATAAAAACTGACTAGCCGATGCTCCATGTTCTCGCTCCAAAATGTATCGTTCCTAATTATTTTTTCTGTCTTTAACTTAAAATTTTTGCCTGTCCACACAGCAAATAGACAGTAATTTCTATTCGTTACGTGCAGCTGCCCTTGTATTTGATAAAACCAGTCATGGCGTCGATTCACGGATACATCTATTTACCAGAATAACATTTTTTTGGCTAATAGCGATATCTGCCTCTAATCCGAATGCCGGACTAGGACATTTTATTTCGGTGATACCATCATCTTCAATTAGTCCATCCGGCGAAGCACCTGTAACCATAATAAATTGAAAGAAAACAATGATAAACAAGGAATAGGTCAGAAATCGAAACCATAATGCGAACTCAGAAGAAACTACATAAAATCATTAAAAAAATAATATAATGCATGCAATAGGTCCCAATAAAATATGCAGTAGGTAGGTACTGATGTACGTATTTCGAACAATAGTACATTATGATGTAAGTGCGGTAGGTTGAAAATTACAGCCGAGGAGTTATTGAAGCCCGAGCCGTAGGCGAGGGCTACAAGAAAGCAGAGGCGTTTTATAACACATTTGCGAGGAAATAAATAAAAATTAAACGAATAAATTGTTTATCACTTGTTAAAGCAGTTAGAGAATTTGAAATTAAATGAAATGACATAGCAGATTGTAAATGTCATTTCATTTAATTTCATGTCAATTCATCCCGTTTCATTCAGTTTCATTCGGTTTCATTCATTTTAATTCAGTTTCATTCAGTTTCATTCAGTTTCATTCAGTTTCATTCGGTTTCATGCAGTTTCATTCGGTTTTATTCAGTTTCATTCATTTTCATTCGGTATCATTCGGTATCATTCAGTTTCATTCGGTTTCATTCGGTTTCATTCGGTTTCATGCAGTTTCATTCGGTTTTATTCAGTTTCATTCATTTTCATTCAGTATCATTCGGTTTCATTCAGTTTCATTCGGTTTCATGCAGTTTCATACGGTTTCATTCAGTTTCATTCGGTTTCATTCGGTTTTATTCAGTTTCATTCAGCTTCATTCAGTTTTATTCGGTTTCATTCGGTTTCATTCGGTTTCATGCAGCTTCATTCGGTTTTATTCAGTTTCATTCATTTTCATTCAGTTTCATTCGGTATCATTCGGTTTCATTCCGTTTCATTCGGTTTCATGCAGTTTCATTCAGTTTCATTAAGTTCATTCGGTTTCATGCAGTTTCATTCGGTTTTATTCAGTTTCATTCGGTTCCATGCAGTTTCATTCGGTTTCATTCAGTTTCATTTCATACATTTAGCATCTGGATAAACCGTACGTTATACCTTATTAAAAAGCAACCCGTGCGTTTTACATTACATTACCGCACTAGTGCGTAATGACATACATTACGATATTGAAATCGGTGAAATTAGAGACCTTTTACGAGCAAATGTGTTATAAAATTAATTGGTTATCTTACAATCATAGATAGCTCATCAACTCGGTGCAAGTGGCTCCGTGCTTCGAACACTAGCTTTGGTATCGTGCGGACTTGCGGACTGGATGGCTAATTAGCGGGTACTTTCAAAAAAGTACCCGCTAATTTCGACCTTTTTTTCGGCGTGTTATGTTTTATGATAAGTTAGCAATAATGATTTTCATAATGCAAATTATTACTACTTCTATCTCCGTGTACGTTTAATAAAAATGGGAATTGACTATAACATTTACATTGTAAAAAGTAACCCCTGGGTAACATACCTTTTAGCTTCATTAGCCTTGACCAAATTTTCGCAATTGGTGACGTACTCGTTACTTTTTTTACGTGATGTAGCCTGTAAGCGGCTTTTTATGCCATATCTGAAATAATCAGCATGGGGCTTTTCAAGAAGGGCGTTTTAAAATATTTAAAGGGTCAGCAACGCGCGAGTGATGCCTCTGGTGTTGCAAGCGTCCATAGGCTACGGTAACCGCTTTCCATCAGGTGGGCCGTATGCTTCTTTGCTAACTTTGTTGTATAAAAAAAAAAAAAAAAAAAAAGTAAAGAATGAAACCTGAATTAAAAAGAAATACAAATTAAAAATAATTAACTATTTTTTGCGTACCAGAAACCGGGGGTAATTAAAGTTAATAAGTTAATGCAACACCATTACTTTAAAATCCAAAAAAAAACTCACCAAAGTTTAGTTAAACAATAAAAAGTATCAAAACGTCCCAGTAGCGCTATAAACTCGTGAAGCTACAATACATTTTTTTGAGGCTTGCTGCTTGCTTGCAGCGACCGGGAGCGACGCACGTCCTACCTCTGAAAGGCCTCGGCCGGCACTGAGCGTTGACTTGATTCCGCGCCGATTATATAGTAATACGAAATAATTCATAGTAAAATAAATATTCATGTTATAAAAAAAAAAATCAAACATGTTTTAAATCGAACACTTCTTCATTTACTAGGCAAAAAAAATAACAAAAATACCTCGGATTTCATCATAAACTAACACGTCTAATATCTCCAAAAGTGGCTAAAAATTACTCCTTTGATTATTTTTTTCATGAATGAAAACTTACAGGAATCGTGTTTATTCTGCCACTAAGAACTAATAAAATGTTATTAGCTTTTTTATACGAAAATTTTATAAGTTTGTCGTTTATAGTTTTATCATTGAATCGCATCTGCGTAGACCATCAACCGAAAGTTTAGGAAAAACAGATGAATCTTATGAAAAAACTATACAACCATTTGAAAATGTTTTTCCCATATGATTAAGTTTTGGTCATTCCCAATAATATGAGGTCAAATTATCTTCTGTGCAAGTTACACATATTGTTTTATTGGCCGTCTGAAATCATCAATTTACGGATGAACGTTCTTAAGTACTCATCATCATCATCATCATCATCATCAGCCTGAAGAAGTCCACTGCTGGACATAGCCCTCCCCTACACATTTCCAGGAAGAACGATTCTGAGCCCTTTCCATCCAACGACTTCCCGCGATCCTAACAATGTCGTAGGTCCATCTGGTGGGTGGGCGCCCTACGCTTCGTCTTCCGGTTCGTGGTCGCCATTCGAGAACCTTTATTCCCCAACGGTTGTCGGTCCTTCGAGCTATATGGCCTGCCCATTGCCACTTCAACTTACTAACTCTACGAGCTATGTCGGTGACCTTGGTTCTTCTACGGATATCCTCATTCCTGATTCTATCACGTAGTGAAACTCCCAGCATAGCTCGTTGCGCGACTTTGAGCTTGTGCACGAGGCCAATAGTTAGCGACCACGTCTCAGTTCCATAAGTCATCAAGTTTAGGTACTACACTTAGAAAATCACAAAGATTTTTATAATGTCCCGAAAGTTAAGAGCCGCTTTTGGGACATTATAAAAATCTTTTGGGACATTTTAAAAATCGTTGACCGCTGTTGGCGCAGGGATCAGCGCAGCCCCGTACCAAGGGGAAGGTCGCTGGTTCAAATCCCGCTTGGATCTTAACGGGACATTATAAAAATCTTTGTTATAACGAAATGGCTTTGCCATAAGAGCTTCTACGCTATAAGTATTTTGACTACTTACCTACAGGGAGTACCCATAGGGTGTTACCCATAGGGAGTTACCCATAGGCTCTGTACCGGACACAAAACACGCTCCCATGAGAAATGCTTCTGTTGTATAAACATACAATTTATTGCAGACATAAAACGAAATGGAATCGCAATCCTCTCCGAATGATTTCCCTCCCTCGTAAAGAAGGGTATTAACCCCTGGGGGCACAGAATAACAATAAGTTACTACGAAGAGCTACCCTCAGAGCAGGATTACTATGATAAACGCGCAAGTATGAGTGTTTGGATGTTTGTGAACCATTATATGCTCAAGATATCTGAAAGAAATAGCTTCTAGCTACAAGACCACCCATTGGTACCTCTAGTTTTTAACAGTTATATTCATTTTCTTCGTTTTTCAAAATCAAATGCATTATATAATAGTGAGTATTTAATATAATCAGCACACCGTATCAACTGTACTCATTTTGTTAAAACCCAAAATATATATTTATTTATTTTATTGGTGATACTTAAACGTTTGATTGCCATACTGATGGAAAGTGAAAATGCAGCCTAACTCGTATTATCCACTTGTTCACTTTTAACTTGAAAATTCTAAGGTTGTAATGATCCGGAAATATTGACAACGGTAAAGAGCACTCCTTGGCAGTTTGCGCTAAAAAATAAAATTTTATGATTTAATATATTTATCCATATAAAATCAATTATGAATTTAGAATTAGAAAATGTAATTTACTTATTAATTAGTGTAATTGGTCCAAGATCGTTCTAATTAAAAAAAAAAGATCTGATGATGAAAAATGAGAATAAAGTCGCGTGCTGAAGCTAGTACGTTAATAACTACACTGTAAATTCACATCACATCGCACGGGGAAAGGTATAACGGTTGGTAGGGGAGTAATAGGGATCTACTATGCAACGTAGAACAATGCGAGAGGCTGTTTTCGCAACCCTTCTATGTTAAAACTTTGTGTTATGATTATACTGCCTATCTAAAATGTAGAACCGAAAATGTTCGAAAATATGTGTCAAGTGCACGAAAGGAGCCTCTTTGAGGCGCACTTAAAATCCTTTCACCACACTTGGTTCAAAAGAATCAGTGACACGATAAGAAGAAGACTGCCTATCATCTACTCAAAGGCTAGTTTATCTACCTATCTCTTTATTATCCAAAGGCTAGCTGGTAGATAATGCTTTCAAGCATTAAGCTCGCCTGTGCAGTTACATGTTATTTGTGCAATAAATAAGCAAGGTGGTAAATTGTGTTAGCGCGTATTCTATCAACCACTCTGTAGCTATTCGTGAGGACCGCTAATTGGCTTCTCTTATAACCTAGACTAGATTAATTAGTAATTAAGTTTTATAAAGCTGTTAGTCTTGCTTAAACCAATAAATAAAGAATTTTCTATCTATAATCTATCTAAGTAAACCTACTACTTTACCTGCGATTTAGAATTCATTTACTTGATTTTGCAATTTTGCGTGATAACGTAACTTAAGGTTTTAAAAATTAACAAAGAACCAGCGTCTTGAGAACGCTTCCGAATGGCACAGATTTGGATCAGCTGTGCTATCTCTGGATCTTCCGTTTTAGATTTTTGTCACCTTCAACAAACGTTATAGGAAACAGGAATTCGTTCTTTGAGTCTCGAGCATTTAATTTAGATTTGATGGGAAGATAACTGCATAGAAACCAAATGAAACTGGATAAACTTCATTTTCTTATGGTAGCTAGTATTATAATGATCCATTGTGTAATTTGGCACCTTGGATGCAGCAACTGCCTTTTCACAAGCATTTGGCTGTCAATTACAAACTTTGTTGCTATGCTGTTTAGGGTCCGCGCCAGGCCTGAAGTCTCACGGCAAAATTAGGAACTAAGCCTCTACGTACAAAAATAGTGTAGATTTCAATCTAGTTACAATCAAAACAGCAATTAGCAGCGCCGCTTCTATTCTAAGTTTCAGTTTTGCTTTTCTGATAAATCAAATCAAATCAAAATCAAATCAAATTTAAACTAACTCTTGAGATTTTAAAGCGCGGCAAAGTAGTGGCGGACTTTATCAAGCGGCCTACGCATTGACTGTTGCGTTTTTCGTCAAGATCTCAATGTATGCCCAATACCCGCGTGTTGGCCTGCAGAGTAGAGTAGAGTTTCAAATGCATGTGAAAAGGCAGCTATGTTTTGTAAACAATTTGGAGTCATCGTTCATTGATGATTCAACAAGCAGCGATAAAGTACAGTGAGGAACAAAAGTGTGGAACTAAATTTTAAATCATGGTCTAAAATAAAACTATATATGAGAATTAAATAATTTTGGCTAATAATGTGAAGATTTGTTTTGGCTCATGCATGTTTTCAAGGCACAGTTACCATTTACAGTTATCAGTAGTAGTAGAGCTCTTTGTCAAGGGCTCGCCGGGGAAATACTATGCCTATTTCTGCCGTGAAGCAGCGTTGCTGTGTTTCGGTTTGAAGGGTGTGGGTGCCGGTTTAAATTACTGGCACGTGAGGCTGAACATCTGTATGCCTCAAGTTGATGGACGCAAGGCAGTACATCGTAGAGCACGTTCCTGGCGTGCGTGACCTACGAGGCAATGCTTTTAGGCAATGATCACCACGTAACATCAGATGAGCCATAAAATATGCTTGTTCTATCATCTAGTTGAATAAAAAAGGTTAAAAAACGTTGACTTTGACTAACCCTTCAAATAAATAAATAAAAAACTTTGACAAGGCTGCTGTACGATGGTAAAATGATGTCATGTCATACCTACTTAAACTTGTTGTTGTAGGTTTATTCTGTCATCGTTAAAAAATAAAAACAAATTCTCTCGGTTCGGCTTATTCGTTGCTTGTTCTCAGTGGTAGCAATTATTGCTTAGCTAGATCTTCATGATTACTATACATTTGATTCCAATCAAAAGATTTAAAACTTTGACAGAACCTCCGAAGTGTTTGAATTTTGAATTTGAACTTCGAATTGGTCGTCAGTAGGCAGTAGCCTCTTTAGACGACCACAAAAAATAAAAAAAACTTCAAGACAACTTCTACTCTAATAAAATTCGGCGAGATTTTGTTTTTAGTTTTATTTCGATAACTCACTTTTTAGTTTTTTAATGTGACCTGAGTTTTTTTTCTTTTGACAACCCGATCATTTCAATTATCATTGAATTTATAATTCTTCTCATATTCTCCGTCTTCGATCATTAACAGCCATATTAATAAAAGCAATTTAAATTTAGTCATGGTTTAAAGTTGCCCTGTCACTTTTTGTCATTACCCAGTGGTAAGAGATGGCAATAGTTTACTTATCTTTTGACATATTTTTATTAATAGGGATATTAATGTATACATACTTCGCGTTTTTTTAAAACACAGACATCTTTATTTTAGTAATAATTTGCTTTATTGTAATTACAGCATAAAAGTAACTATAGGTTTACCTAATATGCTTGTCATTTGTAATTTATGAGGTCAGAGCAAGCACCATCTGGTCTGTACGACCAGCAGGCCTACCACAAGCTCTGCCTGGCTCTGGTTTTGAGTCTGTGTGAGGGCTGTCTAAATAAATCCTACGTCGAAACGTCACATACACAGCATAATACACTGGTGAGCACTCACACAAACTCAAAACCAGAGCCAGACAGAGCTTGTGGTAGGCCAACAGTCCATGAATGAGCCATGAGCCACCTATTCGTACAACATAAAATGCATAAAATACAGATGTCAAATGAAACAAGCAAATGCAATCAGTCTCAAAAGTACATTGGCAATTTCAGTTATTAATTTCCCCTTTTCTCTGGATTTGTCAAAGTGACGTTGTCTGCACTACGTAGTTATCGAACATAATACGAGCGAACTCATACCAAATACAGCATTTTTCCACGTTAGTAGGTAATAACGTAATATTTAACGAGGTATTTACGAGTTGTTTTACCTTTTCCTTATTTTGTTGGTAATAATGTGATAGAGGCAAAGGTTACGTATTTTTTTAGTGTTAGCGAAAACTGATCGAAAACAGGCAAATAGAGCATAATAACGACTTTATCACCTAAGTGCAAAAGTTTTTATCCGCTAGAGGATAAAGTAAAATTGAATTGGAACATCGTGTACACTCTCCACACTAATTGATGAATTCAAAACAACATTAAACCTATTTACTTCTACCTCCATGGTGCCGAATTTTACAGAAAACCTTTTTTAATTTGTTAAAAACTCAGACTCGGGACCTTCTTAGTGTATTACTTTTTAATTAATTTGCTTTACGCGCGCCACTTTCTTTTCTGCATTTAGTCATTTCCTCGCTGAGGTGGGATGAAAAGTTACGTGAGGCACTCGAGTGCAAAGATTTTTTACAAAGTGCTGTTTTGATTTCCTCTTAACGCTCAGGATTCTTATTTTAAAATCCTTCGTTTGCTTGGTCATCAAAATTACGAAGTTAAAAAGCATGTTTGCACTCTTGTCTAGCAAGTAACTATTGTCAGTTGTAGGTGCCCTATGACCTCCTATGACCTACAAATTTGGGCCTAGTAGCAGGAGTACAAAAATACTCACACGTAGTTAGGTATCCTTAGTTTAATCCTTAGCTTAGCTTTGGTAAGTATACATACTTTGCTATTTAATCTGGTAGGTAAAAAACGCCTGGGGAAAACCCCGCTTGGAATCGCCTGCGATAAGAATATTTATAACCAACCAACACAATGAAAATGGTAAAACCTTATACTAGAGTGTTCGTTTTAAAGAACTCAAGGACGAAGGAAAAAACGTTTTTACCGTTTTCAATATCCCGTAAGAAAAACCGTTTTGAAGCTACTGCGTAACTGACGCTAAACGACGCGACCATCAGCGTCTTTAAAACATAATTCTGTCAAAAATTATGCGAAATTTTTCTTTTTGACAGAATTATGAGAGCTTGATTTATCAGCGGAGAGTAACTGACTTAAATAAAAAGTCACCATCTTCCTGCCTATAACCCACGCTAAGTGGGGTCGGCACAAAAGGTTTCCTTCTTCCACTCACCTCTATCATTCGTCATCTCAGTGCTCACTCTTTTCTTGCTCATTGTCATGACACAGTCCATCCATCTTCTCTATAAATAATTTATGGAATACAAATTAATCATTGAATTCACTTGCTAATGGCTAGATTGTTCGTCGAAATGATAGATGAGCGAAAAAGATAAGGTCTGCGCACATCTACTTCTTCTTCTTTATTTAATGACATCTGTCCGTTTTGGATCAATTTTGCCAGTGTCGAGTGAGGATAGACGATGGCGATCAGTGAAACGCTGTCAAATAAATTACTGTCATATTTGACAGCGTTTCACTGATCGCCATCGCCTATCCTCAACACCGAAAGGCTTAAGAATAAAATAAGTTTGAAGACTTTTTAAATACTGTTTTAAGTGCAAAAATAGTTTTTGCGTAGGTTGAAAAGAATTCGATTGACTTTAAGTTCGTTTCGCTTGTCATGAAATGTTTTGTACGAGACACGTGAATTGTGAGCGAGTGTTTTTAAAACATGAATTATTTTACATAATTGAGTAGCTAGTAAGTAGGTATTCGCCATCTTTTTGTTGGTTTGAACTTATCTGTCATTAGGCAACTGTATTTTAAGGGTGTTATTAATAATCCTGGCGCAACGCTGGAGTAGTTAAATCGTGTTTGACATGCAATTGTCAACTCGAACAAATGTGACAACATTTGTTCGAGTTGACAATTGCATGTCTATGCAAGAGACAAAACACGGATTGACTAGTCCAACGATTATTAATAAGGCCCTAAATGTTTAGTCAGGGCTTAGGTACTGAGTATAAGGAAACTGCAGGGTTTGTGAAAGCGGCGGAGAAATTTAAATTTTGAAAATCCGCAAAGGCCATCAACCCAGAGACTCAACCCCAAAAAGAGGAACTAAGTAGGCTGTATAAATAAATAATATATGAATAAGACTCAGTTGATTATAAAATATTATTATAATTAGATAGGTGTTAGTGTTGAATCTCTACATTAATGTGCGTGGTATAGATAAGTACTTAGTGCGCTCATACTAAGATAATTTATTTTTTAATGAATGTAACTCCTCTCGACACTTATCCGCTCAAACCGCATTACAAAGTTGGGGAAAAAATGTAGCTTCCCACACTTTACTCGCCCAAATGCAGCCGTCCATAAATGGAGGTACAAGGAAAACCAGTACACCATGTAGGCTGGCTGTCTGACCACGATGCTTTGAAAACAAGAGCAATGTTGAATCACAATTAGCGTGCATTTCGAAACCGGTCTGCTGAAGGGCATCGGTAGTTTGGGATTACTACAGATGAGCAGTTTGTTTTTGTTTGAAGTTTTGATTATTTTTTCATATAATCTACTAATAAATGTATTTATTTACACAAAGAAACTTACAATTAAATCAATATTTACAAAATGTACAAAATACACAAGAAGTGCTCAATGTGTTTTTGTTTATCACTCAGTTTACTGGCTGGCCTCTCAGCTCAGTTGGTAGTAGCTCTGCCTTCTACAACGTAGGCCGTGGGTTCGATCCCCACCGAGAACAAATATTTGTGAACACATTTGTTCTCTGTCTGGATGTTATATTGTATTCGAAGTATGTGTTTACAAAAATGTATATAAGTATTATATCAGCTGTATGATTTCCATAGTACAAGCTCTGCTTAATTTAGAACTAGATCGTGCTGTGTGGATGGTCTACAATATTTATTAATTATTTATTTTTAAAATTTAAGGACTCGTAAGTGTTTTTTTTTATTTATCACTCAGTTCAAACATTACCTACTAAACAGGCAACATGGCCTCATCATTTGCTTATCTTTTGTTGTTGTGCTGACTAACAATTTGTTTTTGTTATTTACTTGCAAAACCACTTACAATGACGTTATCAGCTTCGAGTACAGTGCTTCATATAATCTATACTAATATTATAAACAATTATTAATGTGTTTGTATGTTTGTAATGAATAAACTCTATTGAAAAGCTACATTAATCCTGAGTAACATAGGCTATATGTATTTGTTTGTAAAACATATGTTCACCCGTGCGAAGCCGGGACAGGCCGCTAGTTATTTAAAAAGATAGGTATATAGGTACATACAGCTATAAGCCAACTTTACCGAACCTTTATATTTCGAAGAACACTGCTTCTCATAGATAGTTTTTTTCATTCTGGAAATAAGGGAAGTCTCATGGCAGCTGGGCGATTTTGTAATTCATTCTTGTCAAAATCACTAGTTCATGATTCTGTTAGTAGAAACAGTTGCCTAGCAAATATTATTATAATCTGCTCGAAAAAGCTACGTGCACACTGACGCGATCAAACGTCTGCAAAGTGGGACAAAATAATTCCGTTTCACACTCGATTACCTACGTTTATGAATACAAGTTTAAGTGCAAGAAAGGAGCCTTTTTGAGGCACACTTAAAATCCTTTCACCACACTTGGTTCGAAAGAATCAGTTGCACGATAAGAAGAAGAAGAATATAAAATAGACAATACATAAACAAAAAAAAATACACAATACACTTTTGCGAATACACAACGCAAGGATCTATGTATCTAGGTATGTCTAATTATTTATTTGCATCCATAAAATCAAGGATAGATGAAACGCTGTCAAATTTGACAGCGATATTTGACAGCGTTTCACTGATCGCTACCGCCAGCAGCGTACTAGGTGTGCGCAGGCCTTAACATGATAACACCGTAGCTATTATTGCTATGTAGTTTATAGAACACAAGTGGGTCATACTGATTAACTGATAGCTGTCCAAAATAATAATGTTATTGCTATGCAGACTTGTTTGTGAAAAAGTTTAGTTGGCAACAATACTAGACGATAAGAGTGGATTTAAAACAGACATTTTGTACCTACTACTGATAGGCGACGGCGATAGCGATCTGTGAAACGATGTCAAATATGAAAATATCGCTGTCATATTTGACAGCGTTTCACTGATTGCTATCGCAGAACGTTTAGATGTGCGCAGGCCTTAAGTATTAGTCCTAGTCTTCTTCTTCTGCTTCTTCTTAATTAATGGCATCTGTCCATTTTGCCAGTGTCGAGTAGTGAGGATATATTACATAAATATAATAGTTTTGAGTCAAGTCAGTCAATAGACGAGTCGGCCATACCATAATTGGCTTTGTGCAAAGAGTTTTTAAGCCTCGCGCCCATCTAGGAGTCATTGTGAAACGTTGTGAAATATCGCTGTCATATTTGACAGCGGGACAGACGACAGTTGAACATGCCTTCCGCTTCCGAAGCACAGGCTTGGGATTCGTTTTCTGTCATTTTGGGAAGTCACATAGCTTTTCCATTTTAATAGTTTTTTTTCTAGTGTTATTTTTAGTTCTGTTGTGTAATTTCGGTGGTATTTTAACCAGTTGGAATGAAAGTGTATTATCTGATATTCTGATTTTATCGAAGATGTTTGTGATGGTTTTGAAAAAAAAGCGACCACCATTTGTTTTCAAAGTGAATTGTGGCCGATTTGTCTATTGACTGATTTGACTTGACTAAAAACTATATTATTTATGTAATATATCCTCACTACTCGACACTGGCAAAATTGATCCAAAATGGACAGATGCCATAATTAAGCAGAAGAAGAAGCTTAATTCCGTGCACCCAAGATTTTTTCTCTCCAACGTCCGCTATGCCAGTACTCTCAAATGGTGATGGAAAACATCCTGGCATGAGAACCTAAAATGTGTCAAGTGTATGAAAGTCTCTTTTTGGCGCACTTCTTCAAGTTTCTTTTCACCACACTGGATGGAGAGAACAAGTAACTTGAAAAGAAGAGCTAAATCACAAAAACTACAGTACAAAGGTGAAATAGACTGTCCTGTAGGATAGAAAAAACCTTCACCTTGAAGTCTAGCCTGTAGGCCTACCACAAGCTCTGTCTGGCTCTGTCTCTGGCTCTGGTTTCGAGTCTGTGTGAGTGCACTACAATACAAAGGTAGATGATCTGTCCTGTAGGATAGAACCTTCACCTTGAAGTCTAGCCTGTAGGCCTACCACAAGCTCTGTCTGGCTCTGTCTCTGGCTCTGATTTTGAGCCTGTGTGAGTGCTCACCAGTGATACTGTGTGTGTGACGTTTCGACGTAGGATTTATTTAGACCTCACACAGACTCAAAACCAGAGCCTGACAGAGCTTGTGGTAGGCCTACTGAGCCCAGACTGCTTGAACTGAGTCTATGGATCTCCGTAGCAATGACATCGGTGTCGTTGACCTCTGGAGCTGGAAAAATAGAATTGAAAGGGTTAAATGGTGACCTACCGTTTTGTGAAATGAACTTCGATTGTGTGCTTATCGTGCATGGTATCCATATTATTATTTTAATTGGGTTTTTTGAAATGTTTAACTTTAAAAAAAACACAATCACTCGTATGAATGATTATTTATTTTATTTTATTTCTTGTATCATAAGAACGAGTTTGTTTTAGAGCTAGTTTCCGGATTCAAATATTCGGATTAAAATATTTAACAGTGGTTTTGTCTCACATTTTTGTTTGAAAATCTTGAGTAAATATTATAATGATTGATTAGAATTTAAGGGTGTGTGTCGGTGAAATTACTGGCACGTGAGGCTTGAACATCTGTGTGCCTCAAGTTGATGGGTGGAGGCAGTGCATGGTAAGGTACGTTCCTGACGTGTGTGACCTACAAGGTAATGCTTTGTTATAGGCGATGGTTACCACTTAACACCAGTCGGGCCATAAAGCTTGTTCCAACAACAAGTTGTATTAAAAAAATCGTGACGCCAGCCCAAACTATTAAAAAAAATAAACAGGCTTTTGTATCTATTGTAGATTATTTATATAGCGTCAGGGGCAACTGGTGTTTAGTATGCCCCTACTTACCTATAAAATTTTGTCAATTAATTAATGAGGCGATCAACCAGTTGAGACGCAAACGATTTACATCTGTACCCGAAGTCGGAGTTTTGCTACCACATTTTGTCTACTAAATGCTGTTTTCGTCTCGCCTATTTGTCTCTCTCTATTGTATGGAGGAAAGATGAGACAGCAAAAATACGTGACGTTGAAACGATCGAAACGAGTTGTTGTCTCATCAATTTTCATTCAAAAGAGAGAGACACGTGCTCACTCGAAAACATTTGGTAGACGAAATGTGGTAGCAAAACTGGGACTCAGGGTACTGATTCTCGCGATTGACGCACGCGAGGCTAATATTGACATGATCTTCCGTTTGAGAGCAACAATCAAATGATGGAGGAAAACATCGTAAGAAAACCTTGTCTTTCCTATGGCCGACTAAGTTTTCAAGATTATTTATGGGCAATTCTTCTCATGCATCATCTTTATTAGTTTGCTTAGAGAGCGCTGGTGACCTAGTGGTAGCGGCCCCGCCTTGCGATCTTAAGGTCGTGGGTTCAAATCTAGTCGTGTACCAATGCGTTTTTCTGCCCAAAAAATTATATACACCATGCCAGTGCTCTCAAACGGGGAAGGAAAACATCACGAGGAAACCGGCATATCGTAGAACCTGAAAAGATTGAAAATATGTGTCGAGTGCACAAAAGGAGCCTCTTGAGGCGCACTTAAAATCTTTTCACCACACTTGGTTCGAAAGAATCAGTGACACGATAAGAAGAAGAGTTAGTTTGCTGGTAAGTATAAAATGCCGTCCCTGGCAGGTACAACAGAGCGTCCCGTAAATAGAGACATGAGTCAAAAGATGTCCTCAAGTAAAAATCATGTACAAGACTACAATAGATGCTTATGCTTGTTTATTTTTGCTTATTTTTATGGCTTAAGTTTATGATTCACAGAACTCATTTCTATACACATAATTTCGAGGAAGATGATTTATTATGATCTAAGTCGTGGTCGTTGGCTCGTTCCCCATTGAGAAAAAAAATTGTGTGGTGAACAGAGATGTCTGTTATGTCTATCTAGGTATTGTTAGGAGTATGTATTGTACGTAAAAAAAATATATAAGTCTGTATTATTTTTAGCTACCTAGTTCTCATAGTACAAGCTCTACTTAATTTGGGGCTATAGTGTTGTGGGGATCGCCCACAATATTTTTTTTCGAGCAAACAAGGGTGTTGTTTTATTTGTTTACACCTGTACTTCAGTTGACAGCGTCCCACACAAGTAGACTATAATGTGTTAGTGAAACATACTTTATTAAACAATAATCATATTTATTAACCATTAATAAGCACTGATACAACTGAATACTTAATTTAATCACAATTGGTGGGTACTTAGCTTTTTTATGCAGGTTTTGCATAACAGGGTAACATCATGGATCCATAACTAGAACTTGTCAGGACGACGGGTCGACCAAGACTGTCGCTGGGACAGCCGCCATCTACCTTTATACCAACGAACATTCGTAAACAACAAGATGGCGGCTGCCAGCCAAAAGCAACTGTTTTCATATTTTACAAATTAAAGTGTTTCTAATTAATGATAACATTCTTGTAATTATAATATTAATTTATAAAAGTTATTACAAGTACCTGCATCAAACCATTTCCATAAATCACGTGTTTACAAAGTAAAGTCCACGTGGTTTATGGATAATCATAATAGCACTTCATAACGCGTAAGCGTTGATTAATCGTATTTCAATAAATAATCGCTAACAGTTCGGCCATCCGTTATGGAATGTGTCCTCACAGATTTTATAATAAGAGTAAATTATGTAATTATATCTACCATCACAGTTATGAAGCATATAGACTTTCTTCTAGTTATGATTATGTGTGATTATATTATGTCTACAATGGTAATGGTGCGTATAGAGCATTTTCGCTTTTCACCATTATTACTTCATTAATTTTTCCTTAGCAAAAATCAACGCCTACAGAACACGTTTGTTCCGCAAGCCATGCAAGCTTACGCTACTGATAGCAACAGGACATGTTTATTCTACAAGTTATTCAGTCTTACATTAGTGATACCTACAGATCACATTTGCTCTGCAAGTTACCATATACCTACAGAACACGTTTGCTCTGCAAGCTATTACCATATATCTATAGAACACGTTTGATCTGCAAGTAATTCAATCTTACACTGATTATACCTACAGAGCACGTTTGCTCTGCAAGTTACCATAATCTATAGAACACGTTTGTTCTGCAAGTTATTTAATCTTAGCTAATTATACCTACAGAGCACGTTTGCTCTGCAAGTTAGCATATATCTATAGAACACGTTTGTTCTGCAAGTTATTTAATCTTAGCTAATTATACCTACAGAACACGTTTGATCTGCAAGTAATTCAATGTTACACTAATTATACCTACAGAGCACGTTTGCTCTGCAAGTTACGATAATTATATCTGTAGAACACGTTTGTTCTGCAAGTTATTGAATCTTACGCTGGTGATAACTACAGAACACGTTTGTTCTGAAAATTGTTACGATCTATGCTTTTATTTTATTTCTATACTTATGTGTCCTATTTTGTTGCTGTCGTTATTTCAATCATTTACAATGTTTCTTCTACCTTATTATCTTAGATACATTTATATTATTATCATAAATAAACAAACAAGTTATTCAATCTTACGCTAATGATAACTACAGAGCACGTTTGTTCTGTAAGCTACCACTACAGAACACGTTTGTTCTGCATGTTTTTCAATCTTATGCTAATAATTAAGAGCACGTTTGCTCATACAGAACACGTTTGTTCTGCAAGTTATTCTATCTTACGCTGATGATAACTACAGAGCACGTTTGCTCATACAGAACACGTTTGTTCTGCAAGTTATTCTATATTACGCTGATGATAACTACAGAGCACGTTTGCTCATACAGAACACGTTTGTTCTGCAAGTTATTCTATCTTATGCTGATGATAACTACAGAGCACGTTTGCTCATACAGAACACGTTTGTTCTGCAAGTTATTCTATATTACGCTGATGATAACTACAGAGCACGTTTGCTCATACGGAACACGTTTGTTCTGCAAGTTATTTGTAGTAGCACATTTGCTATGTCATTCTAATTTATCTTCAGTCAGTATCAGTATCGACAAAGTTTTATACTTTGGCAGTCAGTATCGTTTACACTTGTTTTGTATAACTTTTTACCTTGTTTCCAAATAAATATATTTGATTTGATATAAAAGTATGTTTTCATGGGTCAAATTCAAGCATGGTTTTATTTTATCGACTTCAACGACAGCATTATTTTGGTTAGATCGGTTCAGACTCACCTAGAAATACGCTTTTGTTCAATAAAGTATAGGCAAAAGACTTTCTTTAGTCGAGCAGTAATTGCGTTCAACGGCTTGGTTGACGACCCCGAACTATATCTTTTTACTTTAAAACTACCAAGAATCAAAAACATTTTGTTCAACTACGGTTCTGGGAAACCTCCCAATACTTCTTGTTTTTCTGTTTCAACATTCTATATTTCATTTTATAGTTTGTCTACCTTAATCTTTCGTTACATAAAATCTCATTGTTTCATTTTTTTTTTTTTATGTAAATTATTAAATCTCACTATGTTGAAAACGGTTTAACTAATAGTTGTTTTATTAGAATATAAGTACTGTTTGTTTTCCTAAGAAATAAAAACAGCATGAATATATTATTTAACCAAAAGAAGCTGACTCCCAGTCAGCTGCTCAGTTGAAGGTACACCCAGACAACAACTTTTGTCAAAATTTAGAGATAACAACAGATTCTTAGGATCTCATCATTAAACATATTTTAGCGCAGAAGATGGACCCAGAGATTCAGAAGGACTGGAAAGACCAAACATAAAATGATAAAATCGAAGCTCCTACATGGTTTGAATTCAAGACATTTCTAAAATCAAGTTTCCGTACATTAGAGTTAATTACAACCAGCATTGCCAAACAGGTTAAGTCTGTGAATCAAAGATTTTATTGCCTCACACTTACAACAAGAAAGTTCATTAAGTGCAATGATAACCATACACTAGGCCACTGCCATGAATTCACCAAGATGGAGAGAGTACGTAACAATATAACAACTATGTTTCAACTGTCTAGTATCAGGGCACCCAGCACACTAATGTAGATTGCCTGTGTTTTGTAGAATACGCCGACTATACCATAATTCAATACCACATGGGTTCAATACAACAAGTACTTTCATAATCACTACCGATAGATGTAGTAAAATGAAGAAAAACTAGTAAACACATACCAACGTATACGAATCATAAATAAAGTCACAGTGAACCACAACTGGACAAAGAAAAGTGCTATCAGCAACAGCGATTTCTGAAGCATCGAGCAAACAAGGACACAACTTTCGACCGGGCAAATAAATAGATCAATATTCTCAAGCAACATTCATTAGTGAAAAACAACACAATTACTGAAGCTCTAGAAACAACTCGTGAAGGAAAGTGTAAAATCACGCTTGTGGTACAGCTACAAATCAGATCACAATGGGACTCAAAACTATAACAACACACAACAACTAACCATAAAATTGTATTGTGTGTGCATGTAATAAGGTTCCAAATGTTTCGAAATAAGTGAATAGAATTGAGAAAAGATATCTACCAAAACAGTCAATCTGGCGGACAACATATTTCACACCAGGGTCAGTTCATCTGCTCCTCGGGAGGATTAGCTCAAATCCTACAGAAGAACTCTTTTTAGGGTTAAGCTCACCTTTGTACATGTCTTTACTTTAAGTTTCTAAATGTTGTCTATGTGTGTGCAATAAAGAATAAAGAATAAAGAATAAAGAAGAACCAAGTCATAAAGTTCACCAGGCTCACCCTATGCTTAGAAATCTAGCCTCGGTTGGAAACTGTTTGGGGTGATCTATTCATACCACAAATAAAGTATTTAGGCATCATCAAGTTGTAGGAAACATGTTAAAAACAAGATCATAAAAGCCAAGTAACAATTAGAGAAAAATATTGTCATAATAATTATATGACCACATGACGAATCAAAGATGGAAGATAAATGTGGTAAAATTACCATAGAAAATAATAAATATTGACATGATCTTCCGTTTGAGAGCAACAATCAAATGATGGAGGAAAACATCGTAAGAAAACCTTGTCTTTCCTATGGCCGACTAAGTTTTCAAGATTATTTATGGGCAATTCTTCTCATGCATCATCTTTATTAGTTTGCTTAGAGAGCGCTGGTGACCTAGTGGTAGCGGCCCCGCCTTGCGATCTTAAGGTCGTGGGTTCAAATCTAGTCGTGTACCAATGCGTTTTTCTGCCCAAAAAATTATATACACCATGCCAGTGCTCTCAAACGGGGAAGGAAAACATCACGAGGAAACCGGCATATCGTAGAACCTGAAAAGATTGAAAATATGTGTCGAGTGCACAAAAGGAGCCTCTTGAGGCGCACTTAAAATCTTTTCACCACACTTGGTTCGAAAGAATCAGTGACACGATAAGAAGAAGAGTTAGTTTGCTGGTAAGTATAAAATGCCGTCCCTGGCAGGTACAACAGAGCGTCCCGTAAATAGAGACATGAGTCAAAAGATGTCCTCAAGTAAAAATCATGTACAAGACTACAATAGATGCTTATGCTTGTTTATTTTTGCTTATTTTTATGGCTTAAGTTTATGATTCACAGAACTCATTTCTATACACATAATTTCGAGGAAGATGATTTATTATGATCTAAGTCGTGGTCGTTGGCTCGTTCCCCATTGAGAAAAAAAATTGTGTGGTGAACAGAGATGTCTGTTATGTCTATCTAGGTATTGTTAGGAGTATGTATTGTACGTAAAAAAAATATATAAGTCTGTATTATTTTTAGCTACCTAGTTCTCATAGTACAAGCTCTACTTAATTTGGGGCTATAGTGTTGTGGGGATCGCCCACAATATTTTTTTTCGAGCAAACAAGGGTGTTGTTTTATTTGTTTACACCTGTACTTCAGTTGACAGCGTCCCACACAAGTAGACTATAATGTGTTAGTGAAACATACTTTATTAAACAATAATCATATTTATTAACCATTAATAAGCACTGATACAACTGAATACTTAATTTAATCACAATTGGTGGGTACTTAGCTTTTTTATGCAGGTTTTGCATAACAGGGTAACATCATGGATCCATAACTAGAACTTGTCAGGACGACGGGTCGACCAAGACTGTCGCTGGGACAGCCGCCATCTACCTTTATACCAACGAACATTCGTAAACAACAAGATGGCGGCTGCCAGCCAAAAGCAACTGTTTTCATATTTTACAAATTAAAGTGTTTCTAATTAATGATAACATTCTTGTAATTATAATATTAATTTATAAAAGTTATTACAAGTACCTGCATCAAACCATTTCCATAAATCACGTGTTTACAAAGTAAAGTCCACGTGGTTTATGGATAATCATAATAGCACTTCATAACGCGTAAGCGTTGATTAATCGTATTTCAATAAATAATCGCTAACAGTTCGGCCATCCGTTATGGAATGTGTCCTCACAGATTTTATAATAAGAGTAAATTATGTAATTATATCTACCATCACAGTTATGAAGCATATAGACTTTCTTCTAGTTATGATTATGTGTGATTATATTATGTCTACAATGGTAATGGTGCGTATAGAGCATTTTCGCTTTTCACCATTATTACTTCATTAATTTTTCCTTAGCAAAAATCAACGCCTACAGAACACGTTTGTTCCGCAAGCCATGCAAGCTTACGCTACTGATAGCAACAGGACATGTTTATTCTACAAGTTATTCAGTCTTACATTAGTGATACCTACAGATCACATTTGCTCTGCAAGTTACCATATACCTACAGAACACGTTTGCTCTGCAAGCTATTACCATATATCTATAGAACACGTTTGATCTGCAAGTAATTCAATCTTACACTGATTATACCTACAGAGCACGTTTGCTCTGCAAGTTACCATAATCTATAGAACACGTTTGTTCTGCAAGTTATTTAATCTTAGCTAATTATACCTACAGAGCACGTTTGCTCTGCAAGTTAGCATATATCTATAGAACACGTTTGTTCTGCAAGTTATTTAATCTTAGCTAATTATACCTACAGAACACGTTTGATCTGCAAGTAATTCAATGTTACACTAATTATACCTACAGAGCACGTTTGCTCTGCAAGTTACGATAATTATATCTGTAGAACACGTTTGTTCTGCAAGTTATTGAATCTTACGCTGGTGATAACTACAGAACACGTTTGTTCTGAAAATTGTTACGATCTATGCTTTTATTTTATTTCTATACTTATGTGTCCTATTTTGTTGCTGTCGTTATTTCAATCATTTACAATGTTTCTTCTACCTTATTATCTTAGATACATTTATATTATTATCATAAATAAACAAACAAGTTATTCAATCTTACGCTAATGATAACTACAGAGCACGTTTGTTCTGTAAGCTACCACTACAGAACACGTTTGTTCTGCATGTTTTTCAATCTTATGCTAATAATTAAGAGCACGTTTGCTCATACAGAACACGTTTGTTCTGCAAGTTATTCTATCTTACGCTGATGATAACTACAGAGCACGTTTGCTCATACAGAACACGTTTGTTCTGCAAGTTATTCTATATTACGCTGATGATAACTACAGAGCACGTTTGCTCATACAGAACACGTTTGTTCTGCAAGTTATTCTATCTTATGCTGATGATAACTACAGAGCACGTTTGCTCATACAGAACACGTTTGTTCTGCAAGTTATTCTATATTACGCTGATGATAACTACAGAGCACGTTTGCTCATACGGAACACGTTTGTTCTGCAAGTTATTTGTAGTAGCACATTTGCTATGTCATTCTAATTTATCTTCAGTCAGTATCAGTATCGACAAAGTTTTATACTTTGGCAGTCAGTATCGTTTACACTTGTTTTGTATAACTTTTTACCTTGTTTCCAAATAAATATATTTGATTTGATATAAAAGTATGTTTTCATGGGTCAAATTCAAGCATGGTTTTATTTTATCGACTTCAACGACAGCATTATTTTGGTTAGATCGGTTCAGACTCACCTAGAAATACGCTTTTGTTCAATAAAGTATAGGCAAAAGACTTTCTTTAGTCGAGCAGTAATTGCGTTCAACGGCTTGGTTGACGACCCCGAACTATATCTTTTTACTTTAAAACTACCAAGAATCAAAAACATTTTGTTCAACTACGGTTCTGGGAAACCTCCCAATACTTCTTGTTTTTCTGTTTCAACATTCTATATTTCATTTTATAGTTTGTCTACCTTAATCTTTCGTTACATAAAATCTCATTGTTTCATTTTTTTTTTTTTATGTAAATTATTAAATCTCACTATGTTGAAAACGGTTTAACTAATAGTTGTTTTATTAGAATATAAGTACTGTTTGTTTTCCTAAGAAATAAAAACAGCATGAATATATTATTTAACCAAAAGAAGCTGACTCCCAGTCAGCTGCTCAGTTGAAGGTACACCCAGACAACAACTTTTGTCAAAATTTAGAGATAACAACAGATTCTTAGGATCTCATCATTAAACATATTTTAGCGCAGAAGATGGACCCAGAGATTCAGAAGGACTGGAAAGACCAAACATAAAATGATAAAATCGAAGCTCCTACATGGTTTGAATTCAAGACATTTCTAAAATCAAGTTTCCGTACATTAGAGTTAATTACAACCAGCATTGCCAAACAGGTTAAGTCTGTGAATCAAAGATTTTATTGCCTCACACTTACAACAAGAAAGTTCATTAAGTGCAATGATAACCATACACTAGGCCACTGCCATGAATTCACCAAGATGGAGAGAGTACGTAACAATATAACAACTATGTTTCAACTGTCTAGTATCAGGGCACCCAGCACACTAATGTAGATTGCCTGTGTTTTGTAGAATACGCCGACTATACCATAATTCAATACCACATGGGTTCAATACAACAAGTACTTTCATAATCACTACCGATAGATGTAGTAAAATGAAGAAAAACTAGTAAACACATACCAACGTATACGAATCATAAATAAAGTCACAGTGAACCACAACTGGACAAAGAAAAGTGCTATCAGCAACAGCGATTTCTGAAGCATCGAGCAAACAAGGACACAACTTTCGACCGGGCAAATAAATAGATCAATATTCTCAAGCAACATTCATTAGTGAAAAACAACACAATTACTGAAGCTCTAGAAACAACTCGTGAAGGAAAGTGTAAAATCACGCTTGTGGTACAGCTACAAATCAGATCACAATGGGACTCAAAACTATAACAACACACAACAACTAACCATAAAATTGTATTGTGTGTGCATGTAATAAGGTTCCAAATGTTTCGAAATAAGTGAATAGAATTGAGAAAAGATATCTACCAAAACAGTCAATCTGGCGGACAACATATTTCACACCAGGGTCAGTTCATCTGCTCCTCGGGAGGATTAGCTCAAATCCTACAGAAGAACTCTTTTTAGGGTTAAGCTCACCTTTGTACATGTCTTTACTTTAAGTTTCTAAATGTTGTCTATGTGTGTGCAATAAAGAATAAAGAATAAAGAATAAAGAAGAACCAAGTCATAAAGTTCACCAGGCTCACCCTATGCTTAGAAATCTAGCCTCGGTTGGAAACTGTTTGGGGTGATCTATTCATACCACAAATAAAGTATTTAGGCATCATCAAGTTGTAGGAAACATGTTAAAAACAAGATCATAAAAGCCAAGTAACAATTAGAGAAAAATATTGTCATAATAATTATATGACCACATGACGAATCAAAGATGGAAGATAAATGTGGTAAAATTACCATAGAAACTTCAAAATCTCCCGTCATAAAAGATATAAAAGATATTGCAACCAAGATTTTATTTAAATAAGGAAGAAAATTCAAGAAATAATATAAAGACTCTTTCTTTACACAAAGGTATTCTTCCTATTTGGAAGTTTAAAACCTATATCAGTTAACAGTATAAAACAAAGTTATCTACTGTCTGTCTGTTTCTATGTACGCTTAGATCTTTTAAACTTCGCAACAGATTTTGCTGTTGTTTTAAATATAATATAGTGATGCAAGAGGAAGGTTTATTTGTATAATACATGCATATGTACAGTAGAGATAAAACACCCTTTTTTTTTTCTCGCTTACATTGCAAACACTAGCTAAACCTTACGAAATAGATCAGTACTCAGACTACTAGTAACTCTGATTTGCAAACGTAACGTAATTTATTAATTATGTAAGTGTGCATTGAAATGTATAATATTCATTCAAATTAAAACGTTGTTCATTTAATATAGATCAATAGCCCGCAATTAAATGAATATTTTCGAAGACATCACCGAATGAAAATGCAGTAAAGTAGTGGTTGTGGCGGTATAAGTCGCTCTTTCAAGAGTTACCGAAAATAACATATTTGTATTATCTGATAACAAAAAAACTGTGAACGTTGTATACATATACAGACATTCTGTAGTATATTTAGTATCAGCATTGCACTCGTGCAAAGCCGGGGCGGGTCGCTAGTTAAAAATATTCCAACAAAGAAACATTTTAGATAGCTACGATTTACGAGTATAATATACATATACCAATGACAAAACGTCGATGACTCCCCCAAAGAAACTTCGATGACATAATACAAGAATATGCAACTCAAACTACAAACATCAAAAGCGGCGGGAAAAAAACACCAGGCTCTGGTTGCACAAACAATGATAGAATATTTTTATATGGGCGATCTGTTATCTGGAGTAGTTCCCACAGAAGACACCATGGCAACAGCTAGAGGAACTTCAGCTATTCTACACAATCAGGCTTGGAGCTTACAAAATAGTCTTGAAACAACATTCCATTCCTAAAGTCCATTGAAGAACACAAAAGATATATCTACAAATAGAGATGAACCCTGATGGAACAATTAAAGCACAAGCAATCGATTAGAATCCAAACAAAGGCAACTTCCGATCCAAACTGAAGTTAGAACAAGTTGCCAGTAATCTGGTCATTAATTGTTATGTAGGTATATTATGTAATGTAGTATGTAGGTATAGTAGTATCTTATATTAAATAGCCTTTGAATAATGGAGGTATTTTGAAATTATATTCCTTTGTTTTTTTTTTTTGCAATAAAGAGTTAACTAAATTAAGATTGTATTTTGTGGTTGAAATGTCAAAGTTGGTTATCTGACTGCCATCGAATAAAAACCTGTGATGGGTATGTTGTCGTAGTGCTCGCTGCGTGTAGAGCTGTAGACTGTGTGACCGATGTTCACGATGCCGGCGTTGCAGGCTGAGATGATGATGCTGGTCGTCTCGGGGCTGGCCACCAGGTGAACGTGGCAGGATGCGGAGACTTCGCGCTGTTGTAGGCTGAACATCCCAAGAACGCCGGTGTTGCAGGCTGAGATGATGATGCTGGTCGTCACGGGGCTGGCCACCAGGCGAACGTAGCAGGCTGCGGAGACTTCGCACTGTTGTATGCTGAACATCCCAGGAACGCCGGTGTTGCAGGCTGAGATGATGATGCTGGTCGTCGCGGGGCTGGCCACCAGGCGAACGTAGCAGGCTGCGGAGACTGCGTGATGCACACCACGGGGTCGACTGTTGAGCCGCTGTGACGCCGTGAAGTGAAGGTTGCTCGCGCGATGATCCATCCCGGAGTTCCGCACACGATGCAGGAGTGACACATTCTCGTGTGAACCATGTCGCGACAGACTGCGTGGCTGGTGACTGCAGCGCCGACGTTCCAGCCAGCTCAGCTGCGGGAGCGCCGTCGCTCGGGAGAGGCGATCACACGGTGAGACTCGCGGGTGACTGCAAAGCCGCTCTGGCTGCCTGACTGGCGATCCTCTTGTTGCCGCAACGCGATGGCAGCACAGGAGAGCTCTGGTTTCTGGCCATGGATGTCCTGTAAATGAAAAGGGAAAAGCACAAGATACTGTTGCAACGTAGAAAAAAAATACATGGCCAAAAGTCAAATAACAAAAGAAACTAAATAGTGGGCATGCTTTTCTTTATCCCATTTTCTGATATGTTAGTGAAACATACTTTATTAAACAATAATCATATTTATTAACCATTAATAAGCACTGATACAACTGAATACTTAATTTAATCACAATTGGTGGGTACTTAGCTTTTTTATGCAGGTTTTGCATAACAGGGTAACATCATGGATCCATAACTAGAACTTGTCAGGACGACGGGTCGACCAAGACTGTCGCTGGGACAGCCGCCATCTACCTTTATACCAACGAACATTCGTAAACAACAAGATGGCGGCTGCCAGCCAAAAGCAACTGTTTTCATATTTTACAAATTAAAGTGTTTCTAATTAATGATAACATTCTTGTAATTATAATATTAATTTATAAAAGTTATTACAAGTACCTGCATCAAACCATTTCCATAAATCACGTGTTTACAAAGTAAAGTCCACGTGGTTTATGGATAATCATAATAGCACTTCATAACGCGTAAGCGTTGATTAATCGTATTTCAATAAATAATCGCTAACAAATGATTCATACGTGAAGGATTACTTAGCAAATAACCTATTTAGACACGACCTAGACTTAAATAGTCATTGAGTGCACTCATATTTATTGTTAACTTCAGACAAGGAAGCCTTATAATCTATCGTAGAAGAAAAATGCGGCATTAAGGTGGTGCCTCGTGGAAATATTCTTAACTTGACCTGACCTAGGCATAGTTTTGTTATAACAAATAAATAATTAATAATGCGGACAATCCATACAACACTCTATCCATCTAACCCCAAACTAAGCAGAGCTTGTAATATGGGAACCAGATAGCTGATATAATACTTAAATACTTTTTTTTTTCTAATTACATATACATAGAATACAATATAACACCCAGACAACTGTGATCGTTGAAAGTTTGCATAGTAATGTACAACATATATTTTTTTTGGATTTATCATTCTCTTATTTTAGAAGTTAGAGGGGGGGGGACCAACTTTTTTCCACTTTGGAAGTGTCTCTCGCGCAAACTATTCAGTTTAGAAAAAAACGATATTAGAAACCTCAACATCATTTTTAAAGACCTATCCATAGATACCCCACACGTATGAGTTCGATGAAAAAAATTTTTTTGAGTTTCAGTTTCAAGTACGGGGACCTCCAAAATTTATAGTTTTTTTTCTATTTTTATGTAAAAACCTTAATGCGGTTTACAGAATACATCTACTCACCAAGTTTCATCAGTCTAGCTTTTATGGTTTCGGAGAAAAATGGCTGTGACACGGTCGGACAGACAGACAGACAGACAGACAGACAGACATCACAAATCTATAAGGGTTCCGTTTTTGCCATTTGGCTACGGAACCCTAAAAACCATGTAACCGTGAAGTTCAAAACATTCATGCAAAATATTTTAAAAGAAGGAATCCAAAACATCACGTGGTAATGACGTCATTCCCTCGGGGTAACGTGCAAACGGCTGCACCAAAACAGCTGTTGGAGCACGTGGCCTCATTCCATCCCACGTGACCTTTTTTTGCAACGGTTTTGAAGTTTCGGTTGATCAGCTGTTGAGTATTGTGAACTTTCGGCCCATTGTTAAAGAAAAGAGCGGGAAGTTTGTATGAAGAATTATCTAATATATTTAAAAAAAGGTAAATACTAACGAATTTTGAATTCTATATGTGGACAACCGTATTATAGAGATCTCTTTTTTTTTATAAAACCTTATATTAAATCAAACTAGCGCTAGTTTGATTAAATCTAAGGCCAAACGCTACATGTGGTATCCCCACTTTTTGCAGTTCCTACCTAGAGTACCTATACCTATTGATAGTACTTGAAAGAAAGAAAGAAAAGCATTTTATTGACCTATTAGCATACAGTACACAGGAATACCTACCTACTTAAAAAAATAAAAATCACATAAAAATTATAAAAAGCAAATAGTCATTATAGGCAGGTAGCCAGCTGTCATACCTACAGTATTACTTAGAAATGGGTAACAATATTAGAGGTCAATTAGGCCCCGGCTCAGTATTTGTTTTACTTAGTAGGAATGCCGGTCGTTATGCAAATAATGTATGGCGGTTAGAACGAGGGTAATTTTTTGCCAAACGCTTTTGTTGAACTTTCAAAAGGTTAAGGAACTATCAGCTGTCGCGAAGAAAAAGGACAACAGATATTGCCGTGCTCTTCTTTAGCCCCAAAGCTCGATCAATGGGGTGCTTTTTGCCAGGATGAAGCAATCTGCAAAAACTTTATTGCGAAGCTCGAGCGAGTTCGTTGTGCTTAAATAATTACAAAGTCGTGTAGATTCAGGTAGAAAACGTGTTTTCAAAATGCGCAAAAGATAATCAAGGCACAGACAAATATACCACGTGTAGACATGTATTTAAATCAGTAGAAACCTTGAAATTTGACAAGTACTAAAAATACTCAGACATGATAATAGATTCCCCCTTTTTGAAGTCGGTTAAAACATGTTTGACCTCTGTCTACCTTTGTCTACCATCAGACAGACATTATTATATGCTTGAACACGTGGAGGAAATTTTTGGTTCAATATGAAATTGCAGGCCTGTACAATTGTGAAGGTTTTACCCATGAGGTATTGTTTTGCGTATTTCTTTTCGCGTAGGTTAGCCTCTATATTTGATTATCAAAGGCACTAAACACTGTCTAAAAATCCTGTCCTAGGCACTTTAGCGTCATGCAAGTAGGGCTTGTGGAATCACCAGTTGCCTGACGTTATTATAAATTATCTACAATAGATATTTTAACTATTTACTTTGTTGACTAGGTGCTAAAAGAGAAGAAAAGTTGGGGTGGGGGAGATTCATTTACCCGTGACAAAATTATTGGACAATCCACACAACACTAATTAGCCCCAAACTAAGCAGAGCTTGTTCGATGGGGATCAGATAGCTGATATATTACCTACATATATTTTTTTGTAAATACATACATAGATACAACACTCAGACAGAGAACAAACATCTATGTTCATCCCACAAATATTTTTTCTCGGTGGGGATCAAACCCACGGCCTACGGCGTAGGAGGCAGCGTTACTACCAATTGAGCCGGGAAACCCGCCTTTAGCGTGTGTGTGTAAAACATACAAATAAACTAATGTTATCTGACCTACAATATGATTTTAATTCCTGCGTCTTTCACTTTAATTTTACCCAGATTGTCAAAAAGAGCCAAAACGCTTGCGATCGCGTGATTGTCAATCCTCATGGACGTCAAATTGCGCACCAGTTTCTCTTTCAAAACGGTCTAATTGTGTGCCGTTATTCTTGTGAGAGAATGACACAAAGCCTTACAAAAGGATCCCAGGTATAGCCACGGTTGCACAAGAAGCAGCCACCGTGACATGCCGGTCGTAACACTGTCGCCGATACATAACTTTCTCTCCAAATCGTTTTTACTGCGGAGTGAAGTGAATCATTGGGTTTTGGTTTTCGGAGGGCAATTAATTCTATTTATGTCGTCGTGAGGAGTCAGCTACGAATTTACGTAGTTTATTAACCATGTTTTTTCCTGTCGGTAAGTTCCAAGCTGTAGGCTGTAGTGTTGACTAAATAAATCTTACGTCAAAACGTCATACGCACAGACTCAAAACGAGTGCCAGAGACGGAGCCAGACAGAGCTTGTGGTAAGCCTATCTGGGTCATAATGCTTGTCCCATCAGCTAGTTGCATACTTACAAAAATATAGCTGTCACATTATATCGGTTATTCGAGACATCAAAATAAGGCATTGCTTTTTTATTATTTTTTATAGATTTTTTTTTATGGATAAGCTCTTCCTCTTCTTTTTCCATAGAAACTGTGATGGATATGTAGATAACGGTCGTTGCATTTGAGCAAACCAGCATTTGTGTCTTCCACGCCAACAATAGTTCCCATAACTGTGTGTATGAACGTATGAGTTTGCCCAGGTGTGACTGTGGGTGACCGTGGCGTGTTGAATAAAACATCTTTCAAATATTTTGGATTCGTTTTGCGTGTGATATTTCGAGAACCGGTATCACGTTTTGCTGCACTCTTTTTGTAGATTTTACAAATAAGGCAAACTTTACCTACAAGTCAAAAAGTCAGGGGTCAAGGATCGCTTTGAAACGTCTTAAAGCTAGGTGAGTTAGGTACCAATTCCACGCGACCAAGCCTAGAAGAACAGGCAACAAACTACAGCTTAGTTTCTACTGTTTATTCGTATGATTCTTTAGCAAAACAACAATAAAAATAGCAACTCCAACTTAGACGTAGGCTATACAAACGCAAATATGCAGATATTATTTATTTTTAACACAGCACGGAAAGATATCAGTATTCGGTGATGTAACTGTGTGATTATTGATAGGTATCATGTGATGGGCATTATCATGAACAAAATTTGCGGTTTCATCATTATAGTTTCAGCCAGCACACCTTTTACTCAAATGCTTCTAGACCGCGCTAGTGACAGCTTGATGAGTGACTAGCTTTGCAAGTGACAGATGGTGGAAAATAAAAAAAACTGACTTGGAATAATCACAGATGTGACGCAATGCAAGTTCGATTTCCCCAATCGATACGTTTGTTTTGTTTTGTTGATGTGAGCATGGGCCTTATGGTCTAAGTCAACTCGTAATCGACATCGGCTTCATTTTTGACATTTGAAACCTAGCCTAGACTTCAACTGTCACTTTCGTATTGTCTAACTATCTGACATAAGCAACACCACCACCACCGAAATTGAAATCTGGAACTTGATGGAAATTCGTATTTTGGAATTGCGTAACGCCATTCGTTGTCTGTGGTTTTTTGACGCGGGATGGTTTGAAAATTTTCCTGTTATTTTAATTGTTTTTTGCTATTTAAAGTGTGAATTTAGGCTCAGTTTTGTGATGCACGATTGTAATTAATTACGGACTATACGGGAATTACATTTTCGGTGCATTTGGGCACGGTCCCAAATATGGACGCGGCCGAGGTCGATCTCGGGCCTCGGTCCAGCAACAGTACCATGAGTGAAGAAGACATGGACCTGCAGGCAATCATTGATGTAAATCAACAATGTGAGGAATTATTTTCTGTGAATGAGGCGCGGCCGGCGAAACGATTGAGGATTAACGTTATCAACGACGAAAGAGAATGTGTTGATGAGGATGAATTTACGCTTGTGCAAAGGAAGGCACATCGTGTTGCGGCTAGAAAACTCCAAGGATCGACATCTGAGAGAAGTACCAATGTAATGACTGATAGTGATAACTGCTTGGAAGTATGTGTCTCGTCATACCAACTGTTACCAAAACAAATTGGATTGGCTATGTTACTGAAAGCTGAAGGAATAACAAATGTAACAAAGATAAAATACAAAAGTCCATATAGAGTAGTCATTACATTTGAAAATAAGGACGATGCAGACCAATTAATTTTGAATAAAACCTTTATGGAGTCTGGGTACAGATGCTTTATGACTAATGAGGTTGGCATTAGCTATGGTGTAGTGAAGTATTTGGAACTTGATGTAAAGGAAGAAGATTTGATGGAGTCATTGCAGTGCGATCAAAAAATAATGTCTGTAAAAAGGTTGAATAGAATGTCGGAAGAAGGTGAATGGGTCACGAGCGAGACTGTACGTTTTGGATTCAAAGGCGCTACTTTGCCTCCCTATGTGTTTGGATATGGTTGCAGATTCAAAGTAGATCCTTACACTTTTCCGGTGACGCAGTGTTCTGTGTGCTGGAAGTTTGGACATATGACACGAACTTGTCCAACGAAAAAGACGTGTTGCCCGAAATGTGGCCGAGGACACACAAACTGTGAGACGACGGAGTACCGATGTATTAACTGCAAAGGCAAGCACATGGCCCTGAGTAAGTCGTGTCCTGTATATTTGAAGGAACGTAAAATTAGGTCCATTATGTGTGAAGAAAATTGTACCTATAAAAATGCGTTGTCGAAGTACCTAGAGAATACAACTTGCAATTTTGATGAGCACTTTATGAATCCAACCTTTCAGTTTGGTAATCAAAATTACTCGACGAGCTATGAACCACCTAGGCTAACTAAATCTTACAGTCAAAGTGTTGTCGCAAAGGTGATCCAAACGCAAGCTTCAATACACTTGGAGCCTGAAGTTTTGTGCAACAATGTAGGAGAGCTCAGTGATGATGGATCCAAGGAGAGCAGTGAAGAAAATATTACTGAAAATGGACCTGTTAATGCACGGAAAAAGAAAATTAGGAAGAGTAAAAGACGTGGAAAGGTAAAGTTGAATAATAATAGCGCTGCTGCTCTAGAATCATCGTTTATGATGGAGGCAACGGCTGAGGCGAAAAATGAAAGAAAATCCAACAAGAACAAGAAGGAAAAAAGCAGTTTTAGCAGAATATTTAGAAAAGTGAAGGATATCGTATTTTCTGCCTCAAGTTTTGAAGAGAAAGTTAGTCAGGTGTTGAAACTACTTTTTGATGAATTAATATCGTTCTTAGTGCAGATGGTGAGCAGTGGAGATGTGTTTACTAAAATATTAGGCCTCTTTTATGATGGTTGACGACATCTCTAGTGTAACTGCGGCATCAGGCCCTGTGGGTTTTGCTGCGCAATTTTTAAATATTGCGCAGTGGCACTCGCAGAGCTTGATGCCCAAAAAACGAGAGCTTGAACTATTACTTTGACAAGAACTTTTTACATTTGTTTATCATATTATTAAGTCGTAGCAGTTTCTTGTAAGCTATAACAGGGCTGACATAGTCGCTGTGCGACTCCAAGTCCTTTAAAATTGAGAATAAAAAAAAAAAAAAAAAAAATTGCGTAACGCCGAAATGAACTTCAGTTGTAGAAAATACCAACAAAATTCTGACTGGGTCGACCAGTGACAATCGGCCTAAAGTAATAAGGCTGCATGTCTTCTTTTACACTGTAGGTATCATTCGACGATCACTCTCACATACCGTGCTTCAATTGAGTCATGAGACAATGCGGTGACTTGTATAATAAAATAATTAAAACGTATTATACTGTGAACAATAGCTGCACTCTAGTTTATGTACTGTAAAACTGTACTTTAGCATGCTCCATCTTAGGCTGCATCCTCACTTTCCATCAGGTGTGATGGCAGCCAAATGCTTAGCTATCTATATAAAAAAAAAAAAAAAAAAAAAAAATGTTTATGGCAATGATAGTTCATAATATAATCACTAGGGAATGAGTGAACACATCTAAGCGCTTTCCGGTGGTGATTAGTAAAACGCTGACAAATTATGACATCGATATTTGACAGCGTTTCACTCATCGTTACCGCAGAACGCTTATAGCCCCTTCCCACCGGTGGTGTGTGATATCGCGCACGGAGGATAGGCGGATCAGCTCGCACGACACACCATGGGAACAGTCTCGTGCGCCGAAGCACAGGAGCCCTTTCTGTGTGCGTTGCCGTGCGTCGTCGTCGGCTGTGCGTGATGATCTGCAGAACCACGCACCGTAGGAAGGCAGCATTAGATGCGCACAAGGCTTGTGAAACGAGTGCATGGAAGTCTGCTTTAATACTTGTGTATTTTTTTTTATTGATCTTTAGGCTAATGTTTTGATAAGTCTTGGTTGCATGATGATCAGTCTAGCTAGATAAATCCGCTCCTAGACAAAGACCTCTTCTGTACATATTATGAGTTTGGGCATTCACCATCCTCCAACTTCTCATCGTCTCTCTCTCTCATCCCATCGTCATCTTTACAATTTCGTCAGTCAATCAGGCAGAGATTACATCATCCAAGTAAAATCGGGTTGATAAAACAATAACCAAAGTTTTGTAAGAAATAGAGGTACCTTATAGCTAGCATGCGTAATAAAACATTACATAATGAAACTTTGATAACCAATTTGCAAAAGTTCAAAGTTATTAAGAAACCTTTGGAATTAAACTTTGTTTTTATTAGCAAAGTTCAACCATAATTCAGAGAACCTATTAAATTACCTAATATTTGGTCGATAAATTTGAGACGATTTTTGGGCTGAAATGTTGTATTGAAATTTCGACATCCTGTATCCCAAAAAAAATCTAAACTGAACCTAATCTACTGTTTTACTATTATCCTTACGAGTATTTTAAATGCGACAGTAACAGTCGTGCTTTCAGCCCCAAAACGATTGAACCAATTTAAATCAAATTTGATTCACAGATAGTCTAGAGCCTGAGAGAGGACAATGGCTACTTTTTAATGTGAAAAAGGGTTGTAAAGAGTTGAATGGGGGATGAAAATTTGTTTGGAAGTTTTGACATTTTTTAGCTAGATGCTTGAAACAGATTTTTTAGGATGTTAATTTGATATAAATAAATAAGACATTCAAAAAGCTTTACCCACAAGGGTGTAAAATAACAATAGGGGATGAAAGTTTGTATGAAAATATGAAAGGTTTATGTGACTGTTTTATAATTTGGCGACAAGAGACAAAATATTAGAGCTATTCTGATGTAATATTTAAGAAGTCATGACTAAATGTGAAAGATATATTTTACCCAAAGACACTATTATACGCGGCCGAGGTCGCAGGCACAGCTAGTCATCAATATATCTTATCCTACTAATATTATAAACGCGAAAGTTTCTTAGTATGGATGGAGGGATGAATTTTTGTTACTCTTTCACGTAAAAACTACTGAATGGATTTTAATGAAACTTTACAGACATTATATAACTTATATTTCAGAAATTATTCTGAAATTGTAGCCTATGTATTAACATAGGCTACAATTTATAAAGATATTGTAACGGAGAACGGATGTAAGTCACTGGAACGGGGCGAACGAAGATGCGGGCGGCCGCTAGTTCTCTATATTTTGGGGAGGTTCGGCGTAGGTACCACCCACGGCCGCCGTTAAAACTAACTTCAGACACCATAAATTCTATGAAAAGACAGCTTCCAGACGAGTTGGTGTGGCTCCAAGAGGACATAACACGTCAGTTTGACCTTAGCCATTATCCAACAAACCTGGCCGACTTCCAAACATGGCGAAAACGCTGCGTCTGTCTGTCTACAATCTTTTAACCTTTCCATGTAAGGATTAAGCTCATCACACAGAGTCGTGAAGTTCACGTGACTGTTTTTTACAACCACTGGCCACTTTATGGGTCTTACGTTGGACTGGTTGATCCGTGTTTTGTCTCTTGCATTGACATGCAATTGTCAACTCGAACAAATGCGCAACGCTGGAGTTGTTAAATCGTGTTTCAAATCCAGCGTTGCGCCGGGATTATTAATAACACCCTCTGTTTGAAGTTACTCTCATTTAGGGATAAGTTATTAAAATTAAGTTTTACGAATTTTTAACAGTCTTTGACACCCCGAACGTCCCGTGAAAATATACCTTCTGACGCTGTATGAACCCTTGCGCGCATCTATCACGAAAAAAAACTTAAAAAAATAGATGGTTTAGAACAAGACAATATCGACTTGGTCAAGACAAAATGTAGTCTCATATTTATGGCGGAAACAATATTATATTCTTGAGCGAGTTAATTATTGTCTCAGTTTCGTCTTCGCGTCCTTGCGCCTACTTTAGCAAACTATAGTTCCCTGTCATAGCTGGCGGCAGTGTTTGCGGATGCATGCAAAACACTATCCGCCATCGCCATCGCAGATGGCCTAGATGTGCTCAAGGCTTAAATCGTCTACAATAGATTCATAAAACGAAGATTGAACTCTATAGGCCTATATACCACAAGCTCTGTCTGTGTCTCTGGCTCTTGTATTAAATAAATCCTACGTCGAAACGTCACACACACAGTATAATACACTGGTGAGCACTCACACAGACTTAAAACCAGAGAAAAAGAAGCGGTTTGGGAGAAGCCAGTGACGTCAAAGATTCGCTGGCACCATTACTTGCGAAAACCATCTGTTTGTTCTTACTTATGAAGTCCTAACATCTCAAGCTTGTTTACATGAACATCGTCACGGCCCTAAACAGATTAACTTATCGAGTTACCGACAGTTACGCCATCATGTCGTCATTCCACCTTCAATGGTGAAGCAAACATTTACAACTAGTGGATCCCACGCGACTTCGTGTAAAGTCATAATTTCAAACAAAGTTCAATTCCCGCTGCAAACTTTTAAGGCCTGCGTACACCTAGGTTGCTGGAGAATGGAGATAGCGATCAATGAAACGCTGTCAAATATCGCTGTCAAATTTGACAGTGTTTCACTGATCGCCATCGCCAGCGACCTACGTGTGCACAGGCCTTTAGAGGCTGCTTCTGGGTTTCTTCTAGATTACAAGCAATTGGGAGGTAGCCATTTTCATACTCCTCAAAACAGTAGATTATACAAGGAGCTGTTTATAAGAAGTAGTTCTACTCCCGTGCTTAAATTATCAGTTTTTTTTTGTTTTTTTTTAAAGGAATGGTGTTACACACTAATTTTTTATTACTTACGATTGCGAGAAAATAATATAATCCAAGACCCAAGACAAAATGAAATAGTTTATTTTTTTTATTTCTTCTGTAGCCGCAACGCATTGCATACATTCTACCAAAAAAATCGGCAATTTTAGTTCCATTTTCAAAAATAATCAGCTGTATCACAAGCAAACCATCACCTATAACAAAGCATTGCCTCGTAGAAACAAGTGAAGAAGCCTTTTGAGGGGTACTTAAAATCCTTTTACCACACTGGTTTTAAAAGAACCAGTGACACGATAAGAAGATACTCTTAGGATTTCTGACTGACTGGCCTCGCAGCTCATCAGTTGGTAGTAGCTCTGCCTTCTGCGTAGGTCGTGAGTGCGATCCCTACCGAGAACAAATATTTGTGTGGTGAACGCAGACGTTTGTTTTCTGTCAGGGTGTTAAATTGTATTTTAAGCATGTATGTATTTACAAAAAAAGTATTAAGTATTATATCTGCTATCTGGTTCCCATAGTACAAGCTCTGCTTAATTTGGGGCTAGAAAGTATTATGTGGATTGTCCACGATATTCATTTTTTAAATATTTATTTCTGGTTTAGGCTGTATGTTGATCGTCAGTTTATCAGTCAGTCAGTAACATAGGTATATTGTTTTAGATGTAGGTAGGTAAAGAGTTTTTATATGAATGTATGAATGAAACCTCACACAGTGACATGTGTGTTGTTTATCTAACGATGACAATGTGACACGCTTACCTATGATGATTTGACTGGTAGGTCATTCTGTGTCTTACATCATCATTATAACTTGCTATTCTATCATGAAATATGATAGATACATCAAGTTTTATATTGACATATATTACAACAATACACGGGGATTCGTTTTCTGTCATTTTGAGACACAGCTTTTTCATTTTAATAGTTTTTCTGGTGTTACTTTGAGTTGTGTTGTGTAATTTCAGTGGTATTTTAACCAACATTACTTGAGGTCTTAGCTCTAAAGTGTTAGCAGTTGGAATGAGAGTGTATTATGTGATATTCTGATTTGATCGAAAATGGTTTTGAAAAAAACGATCATCATTTTTTTTCAAAACCAATTAGAGCCGACTGTCTATGATTGACTTGACTTGACGAAAAAGTAATTTATTTATGTAATAGGTATATCCTCGATCCTCACTCGACACTGGCAAAATTGATCCAAAATGGGCAGATGCCATTAAATAAGAAGAAGAAGAAGAAACTTTTGTTGCAATGGTTTCAATCAAAATCTTATTGAAACTGTCAATTTGCGATCACGTATTAGTTCGAAAATTGTCAGTTTCAATAAGATTTTGATTGAAACCATTGTAACAAAAGTAACATGATCGGCCTGCTGATCGCCATTATCGCCATCTCTTAATGTGCGCAGGCCTTAAGGGGCCGACGGAGGGCGAATTTTCATACAAACGTTTATTAGTAATCATTTTGGTATTACGTTTGTATGAAAATTCGCCCTCCGCCGGCCCCTTAAGTGGGCTATCCATTGGCGAGCTAAAACCGACAAGCCTGCGAGCCAAAGTTATAATATAAACCGACGATGGAGCACCCACTTTATACTGTCTAAAAAAATACCAAGGAGAATTTGTCTGTAAGTATTGTGCTTTTGCAAGTCAACACCTTGGTGTGACGTCAGGAACACGCACAAAAACAATGTTATTCACAGCTAATGTATTATTCTACATAATCGCTTCACGGCGTTTATTTGTGATGCTATTTTTGGAAGAAAACCGTTCGTTAAGTAAATTAACCCTTTGTATGGATTGTTATTGTATAGTAGAGACGTCATTAAAGCCGTTGATCTGTTCTCTGCTACCCATAATACCTTTATAAACCATATATATATATACAGGGTGGAATTTTGTAATGCCACCTGGAGGGAAAGTACTCTTAATACTGCAGATAGAAAATTTTACTCAAAGGAAACATTCCTTTATTTTTGAATAGAAAGCAAACTGCATTCAAAGATTTTCGAAAATTCTCTTCTCCCACACCCGGGAATTGCACCGGCTAAAATCTGAAAAAATTATACCCTGTACTTTTATTGCATCGATCGTTAGGGTCAATTATAAGGATGAAATCTCTTAAACAAACATGATAAATTAAATGAAAGAAAAACGAAAGAGAGATTAAAGAGCTTTAACTTGACTCATTGAATTTTTAACTTCAGATTTCCTGGTTTTTCTTTCATTTAATTTATCATGTTTGTTAGAGAAATTTCATCCCACTAATTTTCTGCCAAATCGGTTCCGCCGTTCTTGAGTTATAAATAGTGTAACTAACACGACTTTCTTTTATAAATATAGATGAAAACCAGCGCTGCCTATTATTCCCCTTGTTGGACGCAAAGGCACATTATGCTGAGTGACGACCATTTTGGCTCAATAAATAATACATAATAATATACCTAATTAGTTACTGTCGGCACCCTTTTCAATATTAAAACATAAAGATTATATTGGTACACGTTTTTGTTTTTCTCAGTGTTTAATGTTTTTTTTTCTTTCATTTTTGATTTATTTTGTAGCCGTGTTTGTTCTTCTACCTGTATTTGTTGTTCTTCTTTTTCTGTTGTCTTGTATTCTTAATAAGTTGTGCTATACCTACCTACCTTTGTGTTTTTAACCGAATAAAAAGTAATAATCTATCATGATTTTTCTAAAAAAATTCATGCAAAAGCAGCTGCTGCTATTTTGCCTGTTCTTTTAGGCATCTTCGCTTGTAAAAATATGTGATCGCTGAGTTTTAAACAAATGCTTTTAGGGCCGGCTCAACAACGATTGACTCATCAAGCTTCAGTATTTTTTGGCAGTTCAAAATATGCGGCATGCAGACACATTTGTGGGTGTGGTGTGATAGGAGGGGCGTCCATACACACGTGACTTTCATTCCTGACGTGATCTTTGTCACGTAAAAAACTTCACGCCGGGAAAAACGTGGTGGACGTGCCATGATGTGGGCGTTGCTTTGGCTCTTTTATAGTATTGCCGTAGAGAATTTTTATAAATAGAAGCTTGACATTTTCTATAGTGCACAAGTCAACTGTTATTCCTGTAGGCCTTCAACAAGCTCGGTCTGGCTATGTCTATGGCTCTGGTTTTGAGTCTGTGTTCACCAGTATACTTTACTGTGTGCGTGTGTCGTTTCGACTCAGGATTTATTTTGACAGCACTCACACAGGCCCAAAACCAGAGAGACAGCCAGACAGAGCTTTTGGTAGGCCTACTTTCTTGTCTTGCGTTTCTTTTATATGATTTTCTTAATATTGTGATATTCTTTCTTTGTTTTTCGTAATGTAATAATTTGTATTGTGTGTGCTGAAGTAGCAAATAAATGTAGTATGTCTATTCCCACAGTTCAGTCAGTCCAGTAGGCCTACCAAAAGCTCTGACTGGCTCTGTCTCTGGCTCTAGTTTTGAGTCTGTGTGAGTGCTGTCTAAACAAAACCTACGTCTAAACTTCATACACACTGGTGACCACTCACACAAACTCAAAACCAGAGCCCGAGACCGTGCTTGTGGATAGGCCTACAGTTTCATAGAAATTGTCTAACAGTTCAAAGTAATGCCTCCCAATAAGCTGAAACCTGAAACAAATTATTTATACCCAACCTACATTCAGACACAGCTATCAAACCATTCAAGCAGTCGACGCCTGCAAGTCTGCCACCTACATCGATCGCTCTACTTAGAAATTGTACTACATTTATAAACTTATGTACCTAGAACTTCCCAGCCGGGGTGGTTTATTAAATTTTAAAGTGGATTAAACTACCACTCACCTAGATATAGAAAGTAAATAGTATTTGCTCGCTGCCGGCCTTATAAGAAATGATATAGACCCGCCTTTTGAAGGACCCCATGTCGAAGCTTCGAGGAAAAACCGCAGAAGACGGTTCCTTCCACAACTTACTGGACAAACGACCTCGCACTAGGATTAGCCTGTATTCCGGGAGACCTATAAAAGTTTACAAAATGCGAAGGCGTGAATGGAAAGGTTAAGGAAACAGTAAATAAACCCTAATAATAATAAATGATAGTTTAAAAAACTAAAAAAAAACGCTTTTATAACTAATTGAACTCTAAAAAGTTAAAAATAAAAGTGTAATAATCAATTGAAAATTTTATATTATTGTACAAAAAAGCGTGGGGTGCTTTTTATAATAACTTCAGATATAATAAACTATTGATAAAATATTTACAACAACCAAAATCAAGCCCCCCACGCTTTTTGTACAATAATATAAATTTTTCAATTGATTATTACAGTTTTAATTTTAACTTTTTAGAGTTCAATTAGTTATAAAAGCGTTTTTTTTTAGTTTTTTAAACTATAATTTTTTTTTTACTTCTTAGTTTTTTTTTTTTTTTTTTTTTTTTTTAATTTTTTTTTTCATATTATTGCATTGTCATCGACCTTTGACAGGTGTGCAAAGTTTGAATCAAATCTGATCGTTCAAAGTAGGACAAAATCGAGCTCAAAGAGGTCGGTTATATTACATACATACATACATAAAAATAAGAACACTGATTACAATTTCTACCAGTTTAGATAAACAAAATAAAGACAGTTCTACAAAATAAACAAATAACATCTTGTAAAGGTACGGCCACACCAAGGCGACAAGTGAAACTCTACTTTTCTATTTGTATTTTCACTGATGATCGCCTGGATGTGATCGACCTTAAAGCCCTATATTTTTATAATTGTATTCCTATTTTTAACCGACTTCCAATCAAAAAGGAGGAGGTTTGGTTTCGGTTGTATTTTTTTTTATAAGGTAGCTTTCTGTTTCTTTCCACCGTTTAAGAAACAAAAGAGAAAGTCCCTAAACGTGTGATGACGTAACTGTTATTATCACGTGATTTGGAACCGTGCATTCTCGTAAAACGCGTGCTTTTATACGTCAGTTGTTACTATGGTATTATAATGACAAGTATACAGGGTGTCTAAGACTGCTTGTGAAAATTTAAGTTATAATTATTATTATTTATTAGGCAAAATCAACAGCACTCATTTTAAGGACACTTATTAGTTCAATTACTTTATAAAATGTGTGCCAATTACATGCTTGTTATGTACAAAGTTGCACTTCTTTACTAGGCCTCATCATGCTTTTAGTGGCAAATCGCGAAGTCCTGGAGAACTTAGCTGGCTGATCAGACAGGCTCTGCCTTCTGCGCAAAGGTGTGGGCTTGATCCCCACCTCGAACAAATATTATTTGTGTGGTGAACGCAAATGTTTGTTCTCTGTGTGGGTGTTTTAATGTATTATAAGTATGTATTTACAATATATCATACACAATATAAGTTTTAAATCAGCTATTAGGTTACCATAGTACAAGCTCTGTAATAAATAAATAAATCTGTAAATAAATGTCTATGTCTCTGCTTAATTTAGGGCTAAATAGTATTGCGTTGACTGTCCACAATATTTATTTATGTATCCTGCTGCCTGAAGTGATTCCAGTAGGCCTACCACAAGCTCTGTCTGGCTCTGTCTCTGGCTCTGGTTTTGAGTCTGTGTGAGTGTTGACTAAATAAATCCTACGTCGAAACGTCACATACACAGTATAAATACACTGGGTCGCACTCACACAGACCATAGCCAGAGTCAGAGACAGGCAGAGCTTGTGGTAGGCCTACAGGTTCTATTTTACGTCTGTATAACTTTTTAATTATTCATTTCTGTTTTCAGGAGTAGCAGTGAACACCCTGTATTTGAGTACAGCCTTTGCCAGTTTCACTCCATCAGGCTTTGAACTGAAACACGTATTTAAATTTGTAATTATTCATTTCTGTTTTCAGGAGTAGCAGTGAACACCCTGTATTTGAGTACAGCCTTTGCCAGTTTCACTCCATCAGGCTTTGAACTGAATCACGTGTTTCAGTTAGTGCGTAGTAACTCTCTGACGTCAGTTATCAGTACAGATGGCTATCAAGAACAGGAAGAAGTGACTATAGGGGTCATTATTCAATTGTTTTTATTCTAAATATATTTTTTGCGATGCTACTGATAGGGTTGTATGTTATGTGAACGAGATTGACGTCATCACGTTATCATACAAAAATAATGGTATTCGATGGCGGAAATGGGTGCTATAGGTATGTCGGGGTTTTTTTTATACAACTAACTAATGGAACAATAATATGGCACACCTATCGCTTATAACAAAGCAATGCCTCGTAAGTCACGCACGTCTGGAACGTGACCTACGAGGCTCTGTTCTATTTTCACGCCAGTCAAGTTTTGGTTTAAGATATTTATTGTCAAAAAAAAAGAAGAAGTGTTATACATAACACAGTTGCGAATATTGCATTTGTGTAATCACCAGTTGCTTCTGACAATATAGGGTATTTATAATCCGCATGTAGGATTGTTTTTATCTATATTTTGCATCAGTGGCAAGCGTGGCAAAAACTCGTATGTACAGCTAGTTTATAATATAAGGATTGAGTGTTTTTACATGTTAAATAAATAAAAAAACCTATTGTAAATTCCACAGAATTTCCCCACACTATCACATCCTTCTGGCTATTTCTGAGCACAGTTTCCGTCTGACCCTGGAGGGTGTGTCGACACTCGCATTATTTAATATCATCGTTCTATTTATATCTTTGCGTTGCAGATATCGTATCTTATGAAATGAATGACAGGTATAACATTACTTATTATATTATTATAGATACACTTGCTTCTACAGTTTTTTTTAAACGCCCATAATCTATTCTTTTTAACTGACTGCCAATCAAAAAGGAGGAGGTTCTCAATTCGGTTGTATTTTTTTTTATGTTTGTTACCGCATAACTTCGTCATTTGTGAGCCGATTTGAAAAAAAATTTTTTTATCTGAAAGGTACTGCTTCCAGATTGGTCCCATTTTACTGCTGATTTTTATTAAAATCAGTCCCAACTGATTTTTATTAAAATCAGTTCAATTCATCATCAATTTTTTTTTTAATAACTTTTTTAATGTTTGTAACTGCATGCCTCCGTCATTTATGAACCGATTTAGAAAATTATTTTTTTATTTGGAAGGTTATTCTTACGTCCAGATTGTCCCAAACAAATTTCATTAAAATCGGTTTAGCCGTTTGGCAATGAAGTCGGTTTCTCAAGTTTTTTTTACTTATAACTATTTCATACAATAAGCTGATGGAATAAGGATTGGCCTAACTGATTTTAAGTGGCAACTATCGCCTATGACAAAGCATTGCCTGGTAGGTCCTAGTCAGTTTTTTTTTACATTTTCCGCCACCTGTCACGCGCAAAGCCATCTTGCGCGGGTTCTACAAACTGAGTTGTGAAGGTTGTGAAGGCTGCCAGTGCCACAAACCAACTTATCTATCTTGACCAAAGAGGATCTAATGAAGTTTGTTTCGTTTTCTGTCAGTTCTATCTTTTGTTTCACATTGCGTGAGACCTCAACTGAGCAATTAAGTTAGATGGTCCTACGGGCAGGCTAATGATGGTGGCATAAGGATTTCAACAGCAGTTCCGAGTTATGTGTCAACACTGACAACACTATAAGACTAGCGTTTTTGCGTTGCCATCGTGAAGGACTTTTTTTCACAATTGTCATGAATTAGCGTGAGGTAATACTAATGGCTTGTTATTATTCATTTATTTCAAACATATTTTATAGTTTATTTATTATTTTTTTATATATGAATAATAACAAGATTACAAATAAAAAAATGTGAATACTTATACCATTTTTAGAAATGCATGTGATAATGAACTATAATAATTAAGTATTATGTGAATATTGTTAAATTGGAATAAATAGGCTTTTTTTTTTTTTTTATAATACTAATGGCAATAATTATTTGTATTTATTGTTTACACCGCGGCTGTCAATGGGGTAACTGCCCCCATAACCTTAAAGAATGCCGCTTAGGGTTAAACCAATATTTGGTCAGACTCCCGTTTCACGGTTTGTCGCCACCAGGCCAAGGCGACTTCAAAAACTTGGCACTTAGCTCGCCAAATCTCTTTCAATCAACAGCTTCAACAACATGAGTTATGCCAAGTGAATAAGGTTCAAACCTGTTTGTTTTTGTTGAGTAAGGACTGTTTTATGTTTGTCATGCATTGTTTACAGGCGCCTCTAAATGGCGAAAATAAAATACGGCGGGAGTAGGAGGATAAGTATGTATTACAGTATATCTAACAGTTACTATGCCTCGTGATTAAAATTGCGTGTCTATTGGCATCGTGCTCAAAACAATGTTATGTAGAATACTTTTTTAGAAGCTGTCCGATAATAATAAAATGTGTTTCAAATCGTTCGTAGCGTACACCTCATGACTCTACGTTATTTGTTTGTGTTACTGGTTTGTCATCAGTCAATCAGTCATCAGTCAGTCTGTAGGTCATTGATCAGCCTCAGTCACTTGAAAAAATATTTGATCTGTGGTTTGGCTGTTCTATAGGTTTGAATTGTAATAGATAAATACGTATTCTTCTTCCTGCCCTTATCCCACTGTATGTGGGATCGGCACAACATGTCTTCCTCCTCCATTCTCCTCTGTCAGCCGTCATCTCTGCATTCACTCCTCTCTTATTCTATGTCATCTTTCACATTGTTCATCCATGTTTTTTGGTTTTAATGTAGCCTATGTAGGTACGTATTTACAAAAAAATATGTATTCATCATGTACTATATCAGCTATCGGTTTCAGTGAGAACAAATATATCTGCGTTATGGCGATGGAAATCAAACAGACTAAATATTTAGTAACATTTCATGTCATCTGTAAATATTTGCTCGTAGTTTCAGACATAACATTGGGATCTTACTACATATTACATTTTTGAACATTCTTGTGTGTAGGTAGAGTAGAGCCACCTACTCTACCTACACACAAATGAAAAAATGGAGTTTGATATTTTGTTCTCTATGGTTCCCCATAAAAAGTGTCAAAAATTTGAGGCTTGCTCGAGTCAGACTCAAAACATTGTTTCTGCATACGCCCATGCGGTTTTTTTAAATCAATTTTGTGGGCAAATCACACAATTAATTGGGTTCAACACAATCTAGCCCCTAATTAAGCAGACTATGGGGAAAAGAAAGATGATATAATACTAATAAATAGTTTTTTTGTAAAAACATACTTAGAATACAATATAACACCCAGACAGAAAACAAACATTTGTGTTGATCACACAAATATTAATTTGACTTGACCTTATTCGAAGATTAATTTATTTATTTGAGATAGACACTACGTTTTCCGCCTTATATCTTTGACTTTTGACGGTTTAAATGACAGCTGTCATGTTTCCCTTCCGTCATATTTCTGCTTTGGTCATTTCCCCTACCACCACCAGCAAAGTGGCGCGTTTGAGGCAGCCATCTTTATTCCTCATTGGCGTTTTGTTTTCCGTCGAAGCAACATGTGTTCAGCAGATATCTCTGCGACTACAGTTGCTTAAAATATTTTAATCCTTGTTCATACAAAAGTGAAGAACTAATTCTTTTACTTAGTGAATAAGTGTGTTATACTGTGCAAAGAGGGAAAACCGTGAGTACCCTCTTTATATGAAGCGTGTTCAATTTTAACGAAAAGTTCGTTTGGATCACGTTATTACAGTTATGTAAATAACCAGTTATCCTGTATGTTTGTTGTGCATGTAAGTTTTAATGTGCATATTTAATGTTCAAGTAATTTACACAAGCGGTAGCCCCACGTGCAGTAGCATAAGATGGCTATCGGTGATATCGAAATCTTAGTTTTGAGGTAAGTGATAATATGATAATGACGTCATAAACATCAATGGCCTTGCAATGAGGGAATGAATCGAAATCAAATCCTTTAACATCGAGAGGAAGCTAAAATGGGTAGCTGTCCTGGAGTTGTTGAAAACTGGTGCTTAGGTTAGACGTCTTATGAGACTACGGTCTTACCCTTTAAACTTTTAAATCGTATCATACTCCAAGCTTCATAGACTTGGGATCAAACAAAGTGGGGAGAAATGTATGATACGATAAATCAATTATAATGCTTATATTACTAAATGTGCCTACTGTATTGTGAAAAATAAATATTAATTTTAATATATAATTGCACGAAGTATATATTGTAATCTTCTCTCTTTTTCAATTATTTATACGAGTGCTGAAGTTAATTTTTGAGAATCTGAGTGGCAAAGCAGAAGAAACTCTGTTTTTCATTTTTGCTATACTCTTTATTATTTCACCTTACAAGTCGTATTATTACATGCGAAGTTTTGTATGTTTTATTTAAGTATTTTTGGCGGCTAAGGTGTTCTGTTCCCCAGAATCTATCAGCTGCGCAAAGGTGACGCTAAGAATTTGGAAACGCTGTGTTCCAGCTGAGGGAACTCGTCAACCATAAGAAGAGGAATCGCTACCCAAACAAAGTAACAGCTGCCCCTCGCAGGGGTAGGCCGTTATTAAAACTATTCCAGCGCGTGGATCGATATAAACTTTTAATGGACCTGAGTTCCTGTTTCTGATGGGTTCTTGCAAAAGAAATTCAATTAAGCCGATAACCACCCCTCGCAGGGGTCTGGTGTTAGGCTAACTTTATTCCATCTTATGGAACTGTATACACTTCAGTGGACCAGGGCTCCTGAATCGGATGGGTTCTCGCAAAAGAAATCCAATCAAGCTAACAACCACCCCTCGCAGGGGTTAGGTGTTTGCCTAACGGTACTCCATCGCATGGAACTGTATACACTTCAGTGGACCAAGGCTCCTGAATCGGATGGGTTCTCGCAAAAGAAATCCAATCAAGCTAACAACCACCCCTCGCAGGGGTTAGGTGTTTGGCTAACGGTACTCCATCGCATGGAGCTATATAAACGGTGGCTGGACCACGGCTCTTGAATCTGATGCCTTCTCGCAAGGGAAATCCAATCAAGCTGACAACCACCCCTCGCAGGGGTTAGGTGTTTTGCTAACGGTACTCCATCGCATGGAGCTATATAAAAGGTAAGTGGACCATGGCTCCTGAATCTGATGGGTTCTCGCAAGAGAAATCCACTCAAGTTAACAAACCACCCCTCGCATGGGTTAGGTGTTTACGTAAGGGTAATCCTTCGCATGGAGCGGTATGAGCGTTGAGGGACCATGGCTTCTGAATCTGATGAGTTAATGCAACAGAATACCAATCAAGCTAAGAGACACCCCTCTCAGAGGTTAGGTGTTTGGCTAACGGTTTTCCATCGCATGGAGCTGTATAAACGATGAGTGGATCATCACTCTTGAATCTGATGGGATCGCGCAAGAGAAATCCAATTAAGCTAACAACCACCCCTCGCAGGGGTGTTTGGTAACTGTATCCCATCGCATGTGTCTGTATAAAGTTTTAGTGGACATTGGCTCCTGAATATGATGTTTTTTTCGCAAGAAAAATCCAATCAAGCTAACAGCGGCCCCTCGCAGGGGTTTCGGGTTTTTGTGTGGTTATTGTGTTCCATCACGTGGAATTTGTGAATTTTGGTCTTGCCTGGCCTGGCCTGGCCCCAGAAAGTGGTGTTTCCTCACAAGAGCAATCCGATCATTTAAATATACACCCTTCGCGAATAGGTGTTAATAAAAAAAAAAAAAAAAAAAAAAAAAAAAACAGCACACCCTCACTGGGTGGTGGGAGATGTTTTTGTAAGGTTATAATGTCCTGAGAATAATAATAGAATAATAGATACCAGTAAATGTTTATTAACAATAATGAGTTGTAATGTAACAATGGGACAGAACATCTGCTGCTCTTGCGTACTCTAATGTACCTACAAGCTTGTACTGATGAACAACTTGCACAGTTGTGTGTTGGCTCTAGTACTTACAGTCTACACTGTATGTAGTAAGCTATGCGTTATATGTAGTGAAACAAGGTGCAGTAAATAAGTACCCTCATCTGTTTGTAAGCAGTATTGAAAGTGAAACCTAATTTTTGGGTTCTACCACTGATCTCATTCCAGAGTGCATTTTCACTTAAAAGTAGTTAGTGACACAGGTGCTTGTTACACCTACTGTATTACAAATATTTTTAGATGGTTACGCAAAATAAAAATACTTAGTTGGGTCAGAAACGTCGTGCATCTCTACGATCACAAACTCTTAAGTATTAAAGTCACTTAAGCAGGGAAAACTTTAGCTGAGTTAGTGTGTGGTTCAGCGTATAATACAGGTATCTACCTATATCGTAGAGTGGTATATATGGTGTGGCTTAAAGATCTACGCTTTGTGGATCGACCCTTTTTTTAAAATTAAGTACCATGTAAGACCAGCCTCTTTGAATATCGAAAATAAAGAATCCTAGTTGCCTCTAAAATGCAGCCTACCCACATTTATATACATATTTGTTTTTGTTTTTGAAAACTGTGGACGTGTGACCTACCAACTAAACTAAAAACTGAAATCTCGTCAAGCTGTTTCTTAACGTTCTGCATGGAACTGCCTACCCACATGGATGTGCTGCACTGTGTTTTTAGCTCTTAAGTGTAATTTTGTCGTAGAATCTAAAAGATTCGAAAATATGTGTCAAGTGCACAAAAGGAGCCTCCGTGAGGCGCACTTAAAATCCTTTCTCCACACTTCTTTTCGAAAGATCCGGTGACACTATATGAAGAAGACTAGGTACATGAGATATATTTCTGATAAAAGTAAATCATCTCGTCCACGGAGCGTCGAAGTATGTAATGGCATATTTTTTTTTTTTTTTTTTTTTTTTACTTAGTTTACACACTTATAATATTATAAATAATGTATCCTAATAAGATTACGATCTAGCCATAATGTAGGCTAATGAGCAATTTTATGCTGACTTAAATTTCTACATTGCTATTCTAAGAATGTGTCCATAAGCACGTTTCTTATTGTCTCTATTCACGTAAGGGGAAACACTTTGTTCTTGTGTTCTTAAAACGTAGCACTAGTTTACACTTACACTACAGTTCACTATTGTATATACACTACACTAACTCAAAAGGTTTTTTCCTTTTGAGCCTTCTCACTAGGTCCGTGTTGTCAAGGAGCTGGATTGCCTCGACATTCACATGGTGAAGAAGCCTTTGTTCATGAGCTTCTGCGTGTTTTTTTATCACTTTATCGACGATCTCAATGTTAAGGTCCCTTTGGAGATCGTCGTTGCGTATGTACCAGGGAGCGTTCACTATGCCCCTGAGTACTTTGTTTTGAAATCGCTGGATTATTTCTATGTTGCTCTTTTTGGTACAGCCCCAGAGCTGTATACCATAGGTCCATACTGGCATAAGGACTTGTTTGTACAATAGTATTTTGTTGTGTACGGACACTGGAGAGTTTCTTCCAAGTAACCAGTACATGCTTTTGTATCTTAGTTCCAACTCTTCCTTTTTCTTCTTGACGTGAGCTTTCCAGCGTAGCTTTGCGTCAAGCGTCATGCCTAAGTATTTTGCGTTATTTTCATATGGTATGAGCTTGCTATTAATAAAAATAGGATGGTAATTTTCTTTTTTGTAGCTGAAGTTAACGTGGACTGATTTTGTTTCATTTAATTTGATTCTCCATTGTACTGTCCAGTCATGGATTTTATTAACTGCTACTTGGACCTTTTCTGCTGCTTCTGCGTAAGAGGCTCCTACAGCCATTATGGCAGTGTCATCAGCGAAGGTTGCTATAGTATTATTTTCTAGTTCTGGAATGTCACTGGTGTATAAAAGGTACAGGACCGGACCTAATACACTTCCTTGTGGCACCCCTGCTTCAATTGGTTTTATTTCTGAATAGGCATCTTCATGCTTTACTCTAAAGACTCTGTTTGTTAAGTACGATTGCAATATTTCTGCGTAAGGCATGGGTAGGATTTGCCTTAATTTGCGTATGAGGCCTTCGTGCCAAACTTTATCAAAGGCCTGTGCTACATCAAGAAATATGGTGGAACACACTTTTTTTTCTTCTAATGTTTTCTCGATTATATTTGTGATTCTATGTACTTGATCTATCGTTGAGTGTTTCTCTCTAAATCCAAATTGATGCTCTGGGATGATATTGTTAGCTTCTATCAGAGGCTTTAGCCTTTTTAATAATAGCTTTTCGAATAGTTTGGATATTATAGGTAGCAGGGAGATTGGTCTGTATGATTTTACGTCATGACATGGCTTACCCGGTTTTGCTATCATAATTACCTCAGCTACTTTCCATAAGTCTGGCACATATTTCAGTCTTAGTGCAGCATTGATAATATTAGTAAGTTTAATAAGAGCTTTTCTGGGAAGATTGTGTAATATTTCACCCGAAATAAGGTCAAATCCTGGTGATTTTCTCGGGTTGATGTTCTTGGTAATTTCACTGAGTACTTCTCTTGGGGAAACTGGTTTTATGAAATCGAGATCTTCGTCCCGTACGTCACAAAGACTTGTGGTTTCGAAGCTTATTGGACCTTCATTCGGTTTGAAGATGTCTTCTAGATGCTCTGCAAACTTTTTTGCTTTTTGTTCATTACTAACAACCCATTTCCCATTATCCTCTTTTAAAGGAGGAATTTGAGTTATAGGTCGTTTTAAGTTTTTTGTAGCTTTCCAAAGTGAATAACTACTATTGCGGTTATTGGATAGATTTTGAAGATATGAGTGGGTAGTATTATCATTGAAATGTTGTATTTGCATTTTCAGTTGTTTTGTGAGACTGTTAAGCTTGTTTTTATCTTGCGGAGACCGTGATTGGTGCCATTGCTTTCTCTGTCTTCTTTTTTTGTGGATGAGTTCTATAATATATTTGGGATAATTGTGTTTTGCTACCCTTTTTTTTAGTTCTGGGGTGTTTTCCCAGGCAGTCTTCTGTATAAGCGTCACAAATGTATTTACTTCAGAATTCAACTGCTCTGGATGTTTCAAGGGTACCCTGAGGTCTATGTTATTTTCTAATTCTATTTTAAAACTCTCCCAGTCTGTGTATTTATTTACTAAGCTAGGTGTACTTTCCTTAAGTTCAATTTTGTCTTTTATTTCTAGGTATATGGCAGAGTGGTCTGAGTTCATGTCATAACTCTGATCTGTTTTTAGGTAGTTATGTGATATATTTTTATACACAAAAAAGTCGATTAAATCGGGTATTTTGAGCGGGTCGGTTGGCCAGTAGGTTGGGGATCCCGTTGATATAACATCACTGCTTGTTTCTGTTATTGCTTTCATTAGTTCTTTTCCCTTGGTATTGGTAAGTCTCGAGCCCCAGTAGGTATTTTTAGCGTTAAAATCACCTCCTAATATGAACCTTTCTCCCAGTGGTTGTAAAAGGTTCAGGTAGGTATGTTTTTTTATTGCGTGCCTTGGTGGGCAGTATATGGCAGCTACCGTGAGAGGGAACTTCTTGGTGTTGATACTGATGGATACAGATTGTATATCAGGCTCTTCGTATTTACTGTTTTCATGGTGTTTGATATTATTCTTTATGATAACAGCACTGCCACCCCTACCTTTATTATCTGGGTGAAGTGCATGATAAACTGTATAACCTTTGAATTTAATATGGGATTGCTTAGTAAAGTGTGTTTCTGATATAAGACACACATCTATATTTTCTATATCAAGGACTACTTGCAGTTCACTCTGGTGTTTCTGTAGCCCGTTGCAGTTCCAAGCCATTATTTTAATTGAACTAATCATTGTTTGGCCTTAATATAGCAGTTTTAGTGCTATTTTCAATTTTCTGTAGACGCTGATCGAAAGTGCTCATGAGTTTTAGTATTTCGTCCAGCTTGTTGCCGTTTAATTGTTTGGCCTGCTCGTTAAGTTGTACGGAAATTGTGCTTTTGGCAGCCGCTTGGGCGTAGGATACGTTTTGGTTGGTGTTGCTGATAGTCCTTGAGCTGTGATTATGCTGGTTAATAGTCGAATTTTTGGCACTTACCAGTGGTCCAGTGACCTGCTGCTGATGCCCGGCTAATGGTTTAATCACTGCCTTGTTTCTCATTTTTTGCATTTCCTTGGCTATTATGCAACCTCTATAGTTAGCCGGGTGTGCTTCTCCACAGTGAACACATTTTGGCTTGTCTTCTGCTGTTTTTTTGCAGTCTTTGGTTAAGTGCTTTCCCGTGCATTTGACACACCTTGCCTCCTTAGCACAGTACTTGTGTGTATGTCCATAAGCTTGGCATCTCTTACACTGGGGAACCAGTTTAGTAGATCTAAGTGGTTGGATCTCTACCATACATCCGAGTATATATTTAATCTCGTATACCTTCTTTATTTCTTCCTGGTTGTTGAAAGTAAGCGTAAACATATTGAGTGGCTCTTTACTTTTCCAGCTCAGTTTGTTTACTGCATCTTCAATTTTGTAACCTTTGATCCTCAGGTCTTCTACGATTCTCTCTGGTTTGCAAGAGGATGGCAATTTTTTAACCATCACTCTTATTGGTCTCTCGTGTTTATTTTCGTACGAGTGCCAGAGGCAGTCGTTATCTAATAAGGTCTTTGTAATGCCCCTGTATGCCTCTTCATTACAAGAGTTAATTTTTACGCAGCCACCACTCATCAATTTCATAGTGAAGGTGCCTGTGGGCTGATTTGCTGACAGAAAGTCATAAAAGGTTTGGTAATTGGTAACCCCATCCACTACAATTGGTGGTGGAAGGGGATTTTTTTTAGGTTTGTCTGTAGATGTTTTCTCGGCTTCTTGCGGTGAAAGCGTGGGTGAGACGTTTAATTTTCTTTTTTTCCTTGATTTTGTCCTGATCCACTCCGTTTCCTTCGCAAGTTCTTCTTCGTCAGTGGCGTATTCCACGCCAGCAGAAGATGTTTCCATCGTTGTGGTCGATAGTGTCGTGGGTAGTTGCTCCATAACACATTTGAGCTGCTCTTGCAGGACTTTTATTTGACTCGTCAAGTCATTTACAAGAAGTTGAAGTTTTTCGCGCTCCTTTTTTTCTGCATGATAACGGTCACTTGTTGCTATAAAACGATCGTATAGCATGCGTTCCGTTTCTGTCTGCAGAGTTACTCTGCTATCTCTAGTGGGTGTATTCATTGTTTCGGCAATAGTATCGTCGCCGTAACAATATGATTAGCTGTTCGGAAACATGCCTTACGCAATGAGTGTCAAGGTCATCGCGGTCCGGCCGTTCGTGGAGACAGCTTTGTTTTGATTAGTTAGCACTTTGCACTGTTGGTACGCGCGGTCGCGCTTGACACAACTGATCTCAGCGAAAATCGAACGTGATCTGATAAACATAATGGTTTCCAATTGTTTAATTCCTTGATACATCAGTAAACAAAAACATCCTAGTACTTTAGCACAATTCTTGCTGAAAGCAAAAACCGTAAAACCGTAGTTCCTACGTTTTGAAGCAGGCATGTTCTTCCAGATGTTGTTACTCCATGTCAATCAAACTATCCGGTTTGCGACGTTGGTTGGCAAAAATATTTTTTATAAATACTATGTAAGTATAAATAATGTTCATGTTTTACATACTAACAGTAAAACTGCCCCGCAGTAATACTATGCTCTTGGCTCAAGAGGTCTCACATTATGGTTACACATACTTAGATCGCATACCTTATCATCATCATCAGATGGTTACATATTTGATCGTATTCCTACTAGTATGGTGTTTATCCTGTGTTTAACAATTGATTGCAGTGATAATTGATGGTTGAAAACTATCATCAGTATTTTACTGATCATTCATCATCATCATGAACTGGAAGGAAACTATGATAAAATGGAATATTTTATTTATCACCAGTCAAATCGTTTAATATGTTTTTATTACTATAACAGTGTTAATTTAGCAAGTCCGCATCACCCGCATAAGTCCGCATAGGTCAGGGGGTTGGATTGGCAGGCTGCTATTACAGCACCTTCAGAAGTTCTTACAAGCTGGATAGAAAAGGTTATTCTGGAAAATTATTTTGGACTGAAAGAGAAGGGAGTGAGTTATAAAGTGTCATTTTTAGTTAACGCAAAATCTTGCTTAGCTATGTTTCCAATGATAAGCAAGTATATTTATGTTTCCAATGCCATTGCATTATGGACCGGGTCGTCATCATAACCAACCCAAAGAAATTCATAGCTGGACTTAGGCCTTCTTCATAAGTTGGTTAGTCATGAGATGGTTTGTCTATTAACCCCATATATGTCAGACTTTCTTAATTATTATGACCACGATCACTTTTGATGCAAAACCTGACAGGTTTCTCATAGTACTATAACTATGTTAAAGTTAGCCACACTTTATAGTGTTTGCTATAAGTATATTTCTTAGGTTGTTTGGTAGATAATAACGTTTTACTGTTGTAGGTATACTTACCTACTTGAGGTTGTAAAATATTTTGATGTCACATGTTCACATTGGCGTCAGAGTTGCTACCACCACCAGGCGATAACAAACAGGTCTCAAATAAATAAATTAATCTTCGAATAAGGTCAAGTCAAATTAATAGCAGCGTTTTACCTACCAATAAAACGCATATTAATTTACTTACCTTATTCGAAGATTATACTTTCAATTCTGCCTGGTGATTTTCGACGCAATGAGGAATAAAGATGGCTGCCTCAAACGCGCCACTCTGCTGGTGGTGGTAGGGGAAATGACCAAAGCAGAAATATGACGGAAGGGAAACATGACAGCTGTCATTTAAACCGTCAAAAGTCAAAGATATAAGGCGGAAAACGTAGTGTCTATCTCAAATAAATAAATTAATCTTCGAATAAGGTAAGTAAATTAATATGCGTTTTATTGGTAGGTAAAACGCTGCTATTTATTCTCGGTAAGGATCGAACCCACGACCTACGGCGTAGAAGGCAGAGCTACGAGCTGTGAGACCAATCAAAATGTGCAGATAATTTAGATAGGTATTTATTTTTATGAATTGATTTGAAGTATCAACAAGTGGAATGATCGTCGTTGTGCTCCGATGTCAACACTCAACAAGACAGAGCGATTCATTGACACCAATTGATCGATTGGAAACACGCCGTTGCATGAGAATCGAGAATCGGCGTCACCTAACCTTGATTTTATACCAGATTGGACTTTGATAAACTCAGTGGCTGATTTCCAAAATAACAACGTCATAAGAATTTTTTTCAAGACAAAAAACTTTGGAAAATCCTCATGGTCAAAAATTTTACTTAAAAAGATGTTTTTGCTCGTAATCATTTTCATTTTAAACGTGAAGCAATAAATGATGACAATTTGTTAGTTTAAGTTATTTTAGTTGTGTGCTTCACTCGAATATTAGAATACTTTTTTTCATTTCGATAATCAGTCTTATTTCAGTTTTTTATTTTAATGACGTACCAAAATGCCAGAGAACGTGATTGCCGTATATGCGCATAAGAAAAAATGTCTAGTAGCTTTAAGGTCGCAAAGTTCATTTATGTAAATTAAAAACAAAGTTGGTCCTAAAAGACTCCCCTGTGGCACCCCATAGCCAATAATCTGATCATCATTTGCTGACTGTACCTGTGCTAATTAAACTTATCTTCAAACTTCAGGAAAACAGAAAACAAACTATACAGTGAAATAACATGTTTTCAAATAGCGGTTCTGTTATACACATTGTGTAAAATCTGAATTTAGATTTCGTGGGTTTTTTCAAACAATTTATGTTGAAATAAAACCACAAAAAACGTAACGTTATCTAACCCACTGCGCCATAATAATATGGACCATACCTATAGAATTCAATGGAAAACCACAAACATTAAAATGCTAGGTAGTAAAAACTTTTGGAAGAACGCTTTTTGGATGACAGTAATATTTTTGCTTGACTGTGTGACAATTGCACACAATAATTTGAAAACGTCATAACAATAAATCGAAATTTCTTAGATTTAATAATGCACTATGCCAGTGCTCTCAAACGGTGAATGAAAACAGCGTGAGGAAACCGGCATATCGTATCGTAGAACCTAAAAAGTTCGAAATTATGTGTCAAGTACACCGAAAGACCCTCTTTGAGGCGCACTTATAATCCTTTCACCACACTTGGTTCGAAAGAATCCGTGACACGATAAGAAGAAGCGTCTTCTTGCACGCACTAGATATATCCAAAATGGAACTGTAAAAGTTTTTCACGTGTATTTGTATTTGTAACGGTTTTGTACCGCTGCCTGAAACTAAATCAGGTCGATGCATTATTTATTTCCAACACCGCTATTCAATCTAAAATGTACATGTATACCAGCGGTAACCAAAGTTATCTGAGTTGCGCCCCCTTTTTACCACCAGTGTGTGTTGTGTACTGTGTATGTGACATTCAACGTAGGATTTATTTAGACAGCACTCACATCTCACACAGACTCAAAACCAGAACCAGAGACAGAGCCAGGCAGAGCTTGTGGTAGGCCTACAAAAGCCAGTAGAGCTTGGCTGGTACATATGTGTCCTTCCGACATTTTGTTAAAATTGTATATTATGCAATTAAATTTTTAACAACAAACTTCTGTAATATTTAGTCTCGTTTACCATTATCATGGCGCATAGTATGATAGGCCTATGGTCGAGTCGCGCCTCTCTTGTGTCTTCACGCCCCACAGTTTGGTAACCAGTGTACACTAACCAAAAGTAATAGTCATCGTCCAAAACAATAGTGATTGATCGTAAATGAAGCTACTTTATTAGACAGAAATAATGTAGCAAGTTCGCCTTGCCTTTTAGGCTTGGTAGTGTTTCGTGAACTGGTAATCAAGCCTTCTTGCTAACGTATAAATATACTTTAAATTAATTACAGTAAGACGTAATGTACCTTTCTTTGTGAATGAATAAAAATATTATAAATAAACACTCCCCCCCCCCCCTTCACCATACACACACACACACACACCCACACACACGCACACACCTACCCACACACCCACACTTGCGCAGAAACACTTAAATCACTAGTGAACTTGTTATTTTTTTGTTTAACACTACCTTTTTTTAGTTTTCGTTAAAATTAGTATTGTAATAGTTTACCTAGGAAAACCTGTAATTGGCTAGTTATTTTCTCCTATTTAAGTTCAATTTGTGTTATCTTAACTGCTGTTGGTTTTCTAATAAAATAAAATAAAAATAAAAATAAAATAAAAGACTTTTTTCACTTTCAAAGTATAGTAGGTATAGTGCTATACCTACTACATAGATATAGATAGTTCAGAGTAATAGTTATTTGTTATACAAGAGTGCAAAGCTGCTTTTTAACCGCGTGCTCAATTTTGATGACTGAGCAAGCGCAGGATTCTAAAGTTTAACCACGAGCGTAGCGAGTGGTTTAAAAGTTAGAATCCTAAGCGTTGGCGAAGGAATCAAAAGAGCACAAGGTGAAAAATCTTTGCACTCGAGTGCAACACGTAACTTTTCATCCCACCTCAGCGAGGAAATGACTAAATGCAAAAAAGAACATGGCGCGACTAAAAGTAACACACCAAGAAGGTTCCGAGTATGAGTTATTAACAAATTTAAAAAGGTTGTATGATAAATTCGGCACCATGCAGGTAGAAGTAAATAGGTTTAATGGTGTTTTGAATCACAGAGCACCAAACACGCTTTTGCTTATTTCGTGTTTTGAATTCACAAATACACCAAGAAGGTTACGAGTGCGAGTTTTTAACAAAATAAAAAAGGTTGTATGATAAGTTCGGCACCATGGAGGTAGAAGTAAATAGGTTGTGTATTCACAAACTTATTGAACACGATATTCTAAATTCAAATTTACTTTATCCTCTAGCGGATAAAAACGTCTTTTCCAGTCAGAAATTAAACAGCAAAAACACACTTTCAGAGCTGGTGGGATGAAAAAGTATTTTTATTAAAATTGGCTCTGCCCGGTTTGGTGGCAATATAGTTAAGACATTTTCATCTATTTTTTTATCTACTTTTATTTGAGATATAAAAAATACTGTTGGGCATTTTGCTCAGAACTATCTTCCTTCTTTCATCTATTCCCAAACGCTTAATTCTATGTCGATCGTTTCAGTAGATTCTGCGAAAGCGTAACGAAAAAACACAAACATCACATCTAAAAATTTGATTTGGTTTAGATTACCGTTCTTGTGACCGAGTCTCTGGAGTATTCGGACTCATTTCGGACAAATCTTTATTACCCCGGCCTCTTTACCCCAATCCAGAAAGTGTCAACATTCTTCGAACGAGCGACCTTATAACACATTGTAAGTCTCCGTGAATTCTTAGTAATTACGTTTCGTCATGTGACATAATTAAAGGCATATAAAAGTTGCGTGAATAAGCTCATCAAATACAAGTGGTGATGGGGTGTTGCGTAACCTAGCTCACAGGCCATTTTAATTGTTATTACTGGCAAATTATCGGAATTATTAAAGAATCCATTAATTATTTGATGCTTTGTATCCATTGTTTACCATATTCTAACATCTGTGACCATCAACATCTGTGATAAGATGCCATTCTCACATCTAGTCGATGGCGATTAACTGAAACGCAGTCAAATATGACAGCAATATTTGACAGCGTTTCACTGAAGACCCAGGACCTTAGACAATAAACCGGACGCTTAATGTGCGCTAGGCTTTACCAATGTGTTATAGTTCTACTAATATCATAAACGCGAAAGTTTGTAAGTATTGGATGGATGGATGAATGGATGTTTATTACTCTTTCACGTAAAAACTACAGAATGGATTTTAATAAAACTTCACAATAATATAGTTTATACATCAGAATAACACATAAGCTACAATTTATAAAGATATTGTAACGGATAACGGATGTAAGTAACGGGAACGGGGCGTAACGTGAACGGGCGAGCGAAACCGCCGGTGGCCGTGGCCGCTGGTATACGAGTATAATAAAAACTGAGTTCCGGCAAATTTTAAGCAATTTTTATAATTATTGGGCTTAAATGTTTATTTACATCAATTATTCAATTGTGCATATAACTATATTGAAATCAAGCAAACTTTTGTTTTTCGTAAATTAAAATTTGTACACAGCATCAATCGAATTCATGAAAAACCAAGCCTGACACCGCAATCGTAATCATATATTCCCAAAATGATGTTTAGAGAATGGAGCCAATTATCCTGTTGTCAAAATATCTCGATTATCGAAGGTGATTCAAATTTTTTTTAGGCGCTGTTCTCAGAAATCAAAAATAGTCTCTGCCGTTATGTGCTTTGTGGTTCTAAGAATATGACATGTATTAAGCGGTTCACACGAAATCATAGCACTGGCTACGCGACGCGACAGTCGCATGGATCGCTTTTCTACTCTTTTCTGTATTCTGTGGTAGTAGCCAATCCTGTAGGCCTACCAAAAGCTGTGTCCGGCTCTTTCTCTGGCTCTGATTTTGAGTCTGTGTGAGTTCTGACAAGTATATTATACTGTGCGTGCCACGTTTCAATGTAGGATTTTTTAGTCAACACTCACACAGACTCAAAACCAGAGACAGAGACAGAGCCAGACAGAGCTTGTGGTAGGCCCACTGGTGACGTACACATCCACTTAATAAGTCTTAAGATTCTCAGTACGAGGAAAGCGAGGAAATCCGTCTCATTCTTTATTACGAGGAATAAAACGTCGGAATAATGCCAGAAAGTCTGCTTTTCTGCGTATTGCCTGTTCTCATTTCACAAGTCTGTTTTTGTATTTTCTGCACTTCCTCCTTCAAATTCTTGGAAGGAGTTCGGTTGTTAATTCGAAATCAATTAGCTAAGAACGCCTGTTAGTTCGTTATTGTTTTGTACGTTATGCGTATACTTATTGGTATCTGTAGGCATACCATGAACTCTGTCTAGCTCTGTCTCTGGTTCTGGATTTGAGTCTGTGTGAGTGTTGACTAAATAAATACTACGTCAAAATGTCACACACACAGTATAATGCACTGGTGAGCACTCACACAGACTTAAAACCAGAGCCAGAGCCAGACAGAAGTCATGGTAGGCAGGCTGTATGGCTAAGCTTTTTCTGTAAAGCAAACATCTTCGACATTGGCATCAATTCTGTTGTTTAGAAATCCTAAAATTTAGCTAATTTCGAGCTAAAATTTCGTAAAATTGTTATTCCTATTCTGTTGGCAGCATCGTAAACTTAAATTTAGAGTGACAGCTCTAAAATTAGGATAGTTACTCAATTTAGTCAAAAAACACGTAAATCCGTCATTTTGCTATTCGGTTGTACAATATTTTAGGTAATTTGCGCTTAATTTTAGAAACGTCAATCTAAATTTAGGCGACACGTTACAAGGTGCTGACTAAAGTTTTGTTGTATAGTTGTTGTGAATTTGTGGACGAAACGCAATCAAACTCAAAAAATCATGGAAGCTGGTTGTAGTGGCTGCAAATATAGAAGCCCCGCCATAGTTTGTACCTAAGTAACTATAACGCCTGCCATTTATGAGCAAGAAACATAGTGGACAATCGGCCGGCTGAAGAAGAAATGTCTGCATCGCCATCGTTGTCTGCATTATTAACCAGAAAAGGCAGCCAAAATTATTATCTCGTGCTGCACTCTATATAATTATGTTAATGGAAGAATTAACAGGTGAATCAAATATAAATAGAACTATGCTTTACCTACCTACCTACTATTCCTTCTCTAATAAGATGTATTCTGTGATTGCAGATAGGGATGAAGACATAGGTAGTGCTTGAACAAGATGATGGAGTCGAGGAAGAGGAGCACGACATAGATTTCCTCCATGAAGCACGTATAATACGATAAAGAATAATAAACTCTCACTTTCACCCATTAATATTTTTTTAATCAATACAGGAGCATTAGGCTGGTGGAAACAAATAGGTCATACATCTAATATTAAATCATAGTAACTAATATAACCAAACAACATGCGTTATACATATAATTGACAGACAGCGGTGTGGAATCAGATAAAACAGGACCATATTTTTATATCAAGTAGTCACTGGAGGATTCTCTTATCCTCCTCCGTGAGGTCTGCCCCTGCCGGGCCTCTTCCAGTACCATTGAAGCCGGTACCGACCTTCCTGGCCTTACCCTTCACTTTTGCCACCCATATACTCCAAATCTGTGGAAAGAAATATGGTTTTAGTTTCAATTAGAAGGACAACAAAAGGATAAAAACTGCATAAAAAGTTGGTTTAAAATTAATTTTATCCACATTTATTGTATACTGGCGGCTCGCCCCAGCTCCGCATGGGGTTGTCGTGTTATTGGTGTGTCATTAGTGTACGTTTTCAACGCACACTAAACTCTTCGAGCAATGGACAGTGGGGTTACCGCGAGTTTCGGTGTGCAGGTGCCTGACGCCTCAGCCTCACGCCTATCGTATGCCACAATTTTGTATGGAGAAACCAAGCTTTTCAAAAGAATCCGCTAATAGGGGCACTTTTGGTTACCGCGGTAACCCCACAGTTCGTTTATGGGTTTTGTTGGATATCACTAGATTTACTATCGGAAAACAAACAATCAAATCTTTCCTCTTTATAATATTAATAGGTAGATGAAATATAACTTACATGCTGCCACTCTTCAGCAGTCCGGCTACAGCCAAGAGCATTCAGCTCCCCCGCCAGCATCCCCTAATATTCATTTATTGCTCTATCAGCTTGGTTACCTGAAAACCGGTCATACAACAATCAAATCACTGAAGTGTGTAGCTAGGTATCTATTTCAGAACCAATAAAACATAAATGGTACGTACCTCGTGCCATCAACTTATTAGACAAAAGCCGTTCCACCAACCAATCTTTTTGACTAGTATTTGTTCTTTTTCGGGATCGGGGGCGGTCAGTAGGCTGCATTTTGTAATTTTTCTTTTCGAGAAAAGTTGAGTTGTTGAATTTATTTATTTATATGTCGATGATTTGAAGTTTAGCCTTTTGCACCCACAGATACAAAAACCCGTAAAAATAGTGTAAATAGAGCGCCATCTAGCGTCGAGTAGTGCCAAGATGCATGAAATGACAAATGTTTATGTTATCTGTGAACTTAATTTAGAACAAGTTTAGAGGTGTCATAGACACCTTTTAAATTTAGTAAAATGCGATAACAGAATAGCTTATAAGATTTTCCTAACTAAATTAGAAAATTTTAGGCTAGTTTAGCTAGACAGATTGTAAACAACAGAATTGATACCATTATCTCAATCATTGATCCACAAACTTGAGCTTATAAAGCGGCCTTAAAATCACTTAGCTAGCCCCTTTTTCTAGAACATAATATCTATGTAACAGGTACTAATATAGGTAGGGCAATCTACGTCATACAAAAAAACTAAAATAACTAGAGAGGTCACGCCGCCGCCTCGCAGTCTCTCCGTGCAAGTTTAATGTCGCCATTCGTTAAAATAAATCCTCGTAATCGGGACAACGTCTTCGAATTGGAACAGCACGACGGGGAATATATCACTCTGTAATGGTGTCGGAAAACATCAAAACTGAGCGGTAATTCGAAGAAACACTTTATAAATCTGAATTAGAAGCGAGTGATTTAATATTGTCCGTGAAAAGGTGATATTAAACATTCGACTGTCGTCATTAGGTTTTTTTCGGTCACCTTTGGATCAATGACCAGTGAACCTTCTTCCAAAAGAACCCGTGTGGTGAAAAGAATTAACGACACATTATTGATTGCCATGATTATTCCACAACGTTTTCATGTGTGGGTTTAAATCCTGTCGTGTACTCGTGTACCAATAAGACTTTATGCCCAAAAATGTATGTACCTACACTATGTAATATTATTAGGCTTGGTCGCGTGGAACTGGCACCTAGACTCATCCAGCTATAAAGCGTTTCAAAGTGAGTCTTTTGATACCATTGAATAAATACATATTCTAGAGAGAAGAGGTACTCTCAAACGGTGAATAAAAACAATGTGTGGAAACCGCCATGTAGGTAGAACATAAAAAAATCGAAAACATGTGTCAAGTGGAGCCTCTTTGAGGAGCACTTAAAATCTTTTCACTGCACTAGTTCGATCAGTGACTCAAGAAGAAGACATCATGCCTTCTGAAAGTCACCTGACCTCTGTTTTACGGCAAATAGATTGGCTCTAGTCTGGCCAATTAACATTTCCAGACATTTTATTTCTTCTCAATCTACTAACTATAAACATTCGCTATGTAATGAGCTATAAACATTCGCTTGGACTATAACTTCTTTAATGTTGTGGTGGATCTATTCAACCATTATTTTGTCTTTCTTAAAGCGGCGGCCTTAATTATGACGGTCGCATTTGGTATAAGCGTGAACTCATAACTTTGCTTATCTTTCTTTATCTCTTTACTGCACAAGAGCCTAATTCTCGGCTCATCTCGGATCATTTTGCAATTTTATTTTATTGCTTCTTTTCGAAGAGAAAATGGCTCATTTCCTTGAGTAATTCATCAACGACCGCATCGTAGAAGCCTCGACAGCTACGATATACGGAAAACGTAGAAAAAGTAGAGGTTGTGCAATGCCCAATGTGTTATGGGACATTGAAAATCTCGGTCGGCCCGATAATTAGACTCCTGGAAGCCTAATAGTCATACACCAATGAGTTTTAAGTCCAAAAATGTATGTGCACTATGCCTGTACTCTCAAATGGTGAAGAAAAACTTCGTGAAAAGTTAAAGATTTTTAAAAGAGATAACTATGCAGTTTATTGTTTTCTTATAAATCGAGGGCATGACTCCTTTCACGACTTTTCCCTATCTCTCGTGGTGGTTCTCCCTTGTGATTTTACAGTGTTTCCTACACAATCACAAAGATTTTTAAAATGTCCCAAAAGTTAAGAGCCGGGCGTCCCTAAGAGTTATTCGTCGAGTATGATTAGGATCCGATGGCGCAGCGGTCAGCACAGCCCCGTACCAAGGGGAAGGTCGCGGGTTCAAATCCCGCTCGGCTCTTAACTTTTAGGACATTATAAAAATCTTTGAGATAAATTAAGCTTGTGCGTCGTTGTTATTAGCGGCAAATAAGTAACACTTTAACTTTGTTGTAGATTACGGACGTAATTTGGCTGCCGTAACTTGTTAAACCAAAGCTTAAGACTCTTTGATCTCATCCGTGGAATTACAGTAAATTATGAGTGAGAAAATAATAAATAATTCGTGAAAAAACGTACGTTTCTGGTTTATGTTTAATTGTGTGCAAAGAAAATATAAATTACATGTAATGTGTGCGATGAGTTGACTTCCTGCAGTTTATTGGCACAAATACACTATTTTTTAAGCATTCATGTGGTTAAATTTAACGATTAACCAGCAGTAGTTTTTTTATTTTATTCATAATGTTTTATAATAATAGCTTTTGTAAATAATGTATATTATGTTGTATAATAAATAAAAATCATAGATAATCATAATTTACTACATAACTACTTTTTTTTATTATACACATCGCCTCTGTCAGTTTTATTTTAATTTTTTGAACAATTCACGTAGTACAAGTCACGCAAAGCCGGGTAAGGTTGCTAGTAATAAATAAGACATTCATTACTAGCGGCCTTACCCGGCTTTACACGGGTGGACACTTATTTTTTAAACACATTAATATAGCCTATGTTACTCAGCTATGTAGCTTTCCAATGGTGAAAGAATTTTCGAAATCGGCACAGTACTTTTTGAGTTTATTCATTACAAATATACAAAAATACAAATCTTTCCTCTTCATAATATTAGTATAGAAGTATAGGCTGAAACTATAGATTGATAATCGATTAGACTTTATACCAACCTTGGTATTCAGCCGTGCAATCACAATGCGACCTAGACTAGACGAACGGAATAAGCAATATCTGACAGCAAACAATGGCTTACCTCATCGTATGAAATCCCCAATGACATGACCTACCGGACGCATTTAATTAGGCATTCAATATGTATCCATTACCTTATACAATACACCTACCATACAAGAACATCTATTTATCAATATGCATTCATTTGCATATTATTTTTTCCATTGTTTTGTTACAGTAGTCATTCTTATAATTGTTTTTTAATTTGTGTATTTCGTATTACTGGGTACTTTTTATTATAATAATACCTACTTATTACTTTGAAGTATTTTGATCGCTTCTGCTTTTTATTCAAAATTCTGGACGGCATGGCACATAAAAAATTCTAAATTCAAAAAATGATCATAAATAGAGACAGTAAGAAAATTGCTAATGGACACATTCTTAGTTGTAGTTTACTTTAAAAATATAGGTCAATGAAAAATAATTATTAGACGGTTATAAAAATAGCGTACACTATTTCTAAAAAAAAAAGATCTATCGCGATTGGAGATTATAGAAGAATCGATTCCCCCAGATATTTTAGCACATCACTGATTTCCAATGTGGTATTGTCGAATATGACGTGTGGGAGATCAGAACAGTCTATATGTGACCAAGGAATATAATACTCTCTACGAGAGGTGTTGACATTTAGTCAACACTCATTATTTAAAATCCTAATACGTCAAAACGTCACACACACACAGTATAATGCACTGGTGAGCACTCACACAGACTCAAAACCAAAGCCAGAGACAGAATCAGACAGAGCTCATGGCAGGCCTACAGGCTGGTGATAGCTTCGCCCAACCATTCATTATGAGCCTGAGTTAGTAGTCAGTACTAGTACATACTATAAGATACTGATTTGCTATAGCTTTTTCCTGTAACCCATGCAACAAGAGTGAAAAACAGGAAGGCGCTTTGTACTTATATAATTTTAGTAATGTTAAAATGTAAATAAATAATTAATAAAATACAATGACGTCAACATATAACAATCTCCCATGTAACAGGGAAACAACAATAATGGAACGAGAGCTTACATTGACGACCAAAACACGTGCTATGTAAATAAGGAAAACATTAAACCGATGTTCCGCGAACATTGTCGTTAAACCGTGTGAAAATTACTTTTAAAAATAACGCTACAATGTAAACAGGTGGGCTATACGGCAGAACATGAAAAAACAAACTTGAAATTTGACTCTGACATAATTACGTTATTAGTTAGCAATTGAGTATCCAATCGATGGGAATGACCTGCCAGTCTACTCTTGAACGCGATTCCTATCCTAATCTTAAGTTTTGACGGAATTTTGACAGAAATCCTATAGGTTTTCTGTCAGAATTCCGTCAAAACTTAAAATTGGGATCGGAATCGCGTTCAAGAGTAGACCGGCTGAAAGGAAACACAAAACAGAGGTAAGTAGACGTAGTTTGAGGAGGACTTTGCCACTGGGCACGCTAACAGCACTTTAGTACCGAGTAGTAGTAGAGCTCGTCCATAAAAATACTACCACCATGCCTCTCTGCCGCCAGCGTTGCTGGGTTGCGGTTTGATGTTTGTGGGTGCCGGCGAATTCACAGGGACATGAAGCCCAACGTAGCCTATGAACGTAGAGCAGTGAATCGTAGGACACATTTCAAACGTGCAAGATTGTTGGATAATTATTTACCACCAGTTCATCAGACGGTCATCAGAACGTTCCAAAGAAGTTATAACAGGACGGTTTAAAAAAAAGTGCTTACGTCACATTCACTTTTTAAACTCTTTGCTGCCGCAAGAAAGAAGACGTAACGCTATTTTGAGAGCTTTGAGCATGGTTGAGATTTAACAAAAAGTGCTTGAACGGGCTGGAACTTAGTTAAAAAGTCAAAAACCTATGAAGCACTGAATAAATTCATCACCAGCGCATCCTAGCACCTTTGACATTTCTTCTCCATTGGAATGGGTTTCCAACCTCCTTGCTACGTCATGAAATTGCAATGACACTTCACCAAGAAGTTCTTAGCCTTATTTCCTATATTTTTAATATAAATATCGGGCACTTCGATGCCAAAGCAAACAGATATTATTATGACAGACTCGCTCGTGCGTAAAGTAATTAGGCGGTCGGTAAACAGACGAAATCTAGGAATCAACAGCTTGGCTGGACGCCAGAGAGGTAGCCAGGGATGTATTTAATCAGAAGAATTGGACAAGAATGCTGGTGGCCTAGTTCTAGCAGCCCCGCCTTCCAATCCTAAAGGCCTGCACACGCCTAGGTCACTGGCGTCGGCGATCAGTGAAACGCTGTCAAATTTGACAGCGATATTTGACAGCGTTTCACTGATCGCCGACCCCAGCGACCTAGGTGTGCGCAGGCCTTAATAAGATCGTGGGTTTAAATCCAGTCGTGTACCAATGAGTTTTTCTGCCTGGGTACATTTTGACATAGCTCTCAAACGGTGAAGGAAAACATCGTAAGGAAACCAGCATGTCGTAGAACCTAAAAAGTTCGAAAATATGTGTCAAGTGCACGAAAGGAGCCTCGTTGAGGCGCACTTAAACTCCTTTCACCACACTTCGTTTGAAAGAATCAGTGACACGATAAGAAGAAGAAGAATTTGACAAGTTATTGACAGCAAAAACTTATCCACACATTTAATTTTGTTATCTGAACACAATTGATCTAGAATTCTTGTGATATCTAGTTTGGAACATACTCGTTGGTACTTATTACAAGTTTTTTTCGCAAATCGATTGGTTGATACAGTCCATGACTGGCTGTCATCGTGATACAGTCCATATCTTTTTACATTGTTTAAATTGAGGTCTTTAGCCTTGGTAACTGCGGTAAATAAGCCCATGAGGGAAACATTAGGGAAGCTCATCCAAGCAGCAGACTTGTTCAAGCTGATGATGATAATAAATCTGATGATCTCTCATCTCTTTCATCATTAGTTTAGTTTATTTCAAATTTCAAATTTATTTATTAGTGAACTTATTGGTGAATAAAATATTAAAGTGAACACTGAAAACTACAAAAGTAAAAACTGTGTCGCAGCTTCTGTACCCAACCTTCGGCAAAAAGGAGACAGGCGTTCACAACGTTAATAAAGTGCAAGTAGTTATTATAAAAGAAAGAACTAAAAACTAAGTAAACATACTAAAAAGGAAACAGAAACTAGGCAAAATTGCTGATGATACTTTAGGTGTAAAGGCCTGCGCACACCTAGGCCGCTAGCGGCAGCGATCAGTGAAACGCTGGCAAATTTGACAGCGATATTTGACAGCGTTTCACTGATCGCTACCGCCAGCGAACTAGGTGTGCGCAGGCCTTAATTTTTGTGGACATTTGAATTGAAAAATTGACAAAGAAGCCCTTATCATTGTCCTAATACCAGCCCTGTTCTCCAGTAGGTAGGCGCTGGCTTGGCCGTGAAGGTGAATGCTCGTTACTTCACTAATATTCCGGTTACTAGCTTTTACTACGTTGTAGTGAAATTAGTATACATCGAACGCTTTGTTTTGATACACTGAGATAACCACTAAAGCACATCTAGCGATGACGACCAGTGAAACGCGTTTTTTTCCGATAAATCCTATTTGTTCTATTGGACTGTGACGTCACAGAACTTTTGAAACTTTTTTATCCTCATAGTTCTTAAAATAAAACGAAAACTGGCCTGCATTTTTTCTATACTTATTACTTGGTAAATTCCATTAGTTCTATAGAATTATAGGGCCATTTAAGAGCCATAGATAGAGACAGAGAATAGACCTCAGAAGTCAGTTCCGTCAGTTATTGAGTTTCAGACTCATGGGTAAAAAGGAAAAAAACTTAAATTAGTGCTAGGTACCTAAGAAAATAATTGGTAGGTAATGTACCTATACATGATCACTTTTCTTATCAGTTATAGCATTTATCAATGTAAATATAACAAGTTACTCCCGCACTGCGTTTTTTATTGTCAAATGTATTGTTAAGTCGAAATAAAAATTTATCTTCGTCTCTCTCTAAAACCATATTGAATTACCTAGTTTGTTCCACAAATTATCTAACTAGCTCAAGGCTAGTTACGTTACGTTATGGCGGCCCTACCTATGTTAATTTGAAGGTTCCTGGTATCACTAACAAGTAGATAGGCGTTTTCATTAATAATGTAGTCATTTTAGCTTGAATAACAGGAATCGAAAAATGCGTTCATTTTGGGAATAGTAGTCACCGGCTGAGAACCGAACCCACGATCCATAGGACCTGCTATTTACATTACTTTTTTTTATTGGCGCGAAGCCACAAACATTATTGTAAAAAAAAAGGACTAAAGATGGGTAATACAAAATAAACAAAAACAAAAGCTACACGCAAAGACAAATGGCGATTAAAGTTATTCTTCTTTCAAATTAAAAATGCAGGTATGTTTTGGCCTTCTATGTGGCCAGTTTGTTTCAAACTGTTGTGCTTGGAGCTATCGCTGGCTCATCGTTGACCTATCAGAGCCGGGTTCAAGCTATAAGAAGGTTGGAAACCTATTACAGCAAGGAGTTCAATGTATGCTCCACTAAACTCCTTGTAAGACTTTTTAAACTTCTTGCTGCCGCAGAAAAGACGAGGCATAACGCATTTTTAAGCGTGCCGCGAATGCTGGAACTAAATGTCAAAAACCTATGAGATTTGACAGAAAGTGCTCGAACTTAGTGTCTCAAAAACCTATGAACCACCGGATAAATTCGGCACGCGCGCATCCTATAGCCAAACCAATAACTCTCCATTACAATGGGTTTCCAACCTCTTTGATCTAGACAGGTCCAGTTCAATGTATATCTGTGGACTAACACTTCATTTTCAACACGCCCACTACAAACGAACATAGTCATTCAGTAGAATAGGGAGAAGCTTCCATTCAGCCATTTCGTTCATTACTACCGAGAATCTACGGGCTCGCCCGGCGCTGAACTACGCAACGAATTTCAGAGAACACCACTAATTACTTAGTATTACTTTTCAGGAAATATATTTTTACAAGGAAATGTGACTAACCTAAATAAACTTTTTGTCATCTAGATTAAAAAACGAAAAGTCCACACACTGACATTGCAAAAGTAGGTAAGAATGGGCCTAGATATAATTTTGAACCAGGCATCTTTGGGGGGTGTAGGGTCTAATTTCAAAAGGTGCAAAAATATAAATAGTTCAACACGAACGAGTTTGCGAACGATTCCACTTTATTATTTATAAGAATCTTTGTATTGAACGACTGACATTAAAAATAGTAAGAACCAAGCCGTAGTTTGTTGTCTTTTCTTCTAGGCTTGGTTGCGTGGAACTGGCACCTAGACTCACCTAGCTTGAAGACGTTTCAAAGTGATGCTTGCGGTAAAAACGAAAACACTTCTATACCTATTTTTTTTTACTATGATTATGCGCAACTTAGACCAAGTGCACAGCCTAACTAAGCAGCTAATGGTTTGAAGAGACTTGAAATCTTCAGGTTAGCTAGATCTCTTTTTAAAAGAAACCCACTCAGTAAGGAGTTTGAAAGTCAATGCAGGTTAGACATATTTAATTTTGTCTTCGTGTGTAGTACCAACATATCAAACAATAGCTGTTATTCTACAAACTATTGAAAAAATAAAACAAACGATGACGAGTTACGACCTACATTCTATTTGTGTTATTGTAGTCTTGGTTTTAGGTAGGTACCTATACATTTACAAATTAAATAAGGGACAGTCAACATCACAAAGCTTTAATAGAGCTTATAGTTTTATAAACCGGATCGAAAAGAAGGAGGTAATAAGTTAAGGCTCAAAACAAAACTACTCAAAAGTTTTCAAAAGTATCGGACAAACGAACCGAGTATTTTTTTAATCGCCTCTTTCGGGCTTGGCTAAAGTCCCAAGACCATACCACCGCTTCTTCAGTTGCAGTACGAATAGAGTTATTAAACTTAAAAGTTTGATATTAATATCAACTTCTGGTGCTGATTGTACTTACCTCAATTCTGACTGACAGCGCTTCCTGTATTACAAGGACATGAGAATTTCCAACTGATGTGTCAAGGTAACTATGAAATCAATATCCTATCCACACCAGTTACAAAGAAAAGCTATAAAATACATTCTACTATTAACTACATACACATTCTACATACACATATTACATTCTACTATTGGCGCTTTTGAAAGAACGTGGTTTGTATCTAAATACAAACCACGATCTAAATACAAACCACGTTCTTTCAAAATCACTTTGAACAAAACATAATAATATGAATAGCTAAGCCAGCACTGGTGGCCCCAACTTCCGATCCTAAGGTGTGTAGCAATGAGTTTTTCTGTCGAAAAATGTGTGTGCATTATGCCAGTACTTTCACACGGTGAAGGAAAACATCGTAAGGAAACCGGCGCGTGTCGTAAAACCTAAAAAAGTTCGAACAACACTCGTGTCAAGCATCACACAAAAAGGTACACTGCATAAAGGGCAATATTATCATAACAAGTGCCTACCAGGTACCTACTCCATCTATTTTTATCTGATGATAAGCTATTGTTGCGTATTTTGCAAACACTTCCTCAAAAAGAACCGTTACTGCAAAAGTTGTACAACCCACAAAATAATAATTCTGAACTTCTTCGAATATTTATCGATATCTTCACTGGCTTATGCACTCAATGGGTTATGCATTTAAAAAGTGAAGTTTAAATAACTTGGTAAACTGACTTCATAGAAAAACTGCAGAACCCATTGTTTTATGTTGTTATCGCATACCTTCAATACGTCATTCATGAACCGATTGAAAAAAAGTTATTATTATCTGAAAGGTTGTTATTATTATCTTTTAGATTGGTGCTATAGAAATTTCATCAAAATTGGCTATGAAGTCGTTTTCTCGAGTTTTTTATTGTCAGTCAACTTGTACAATTTTTTTCAGTTTTTAGGTTAGCACCATTTGCCACTACGCCGCCTTATTGGTAAACACAATCGAGATTAAGTTTGGCATGTCCTTTATTATAAGCCAGTACTTTAGTACCTACTTGAAGCATATTAGACACTATTTCCTCCTTAAATACAACGTGGTGAATTTTAAATAACTTCCTCTGAGAGTAATAAAACACTATAATAAAGCACTGGAATGTGTTAAAAAAAATATGTTTGAGGCTTGACTCAGACTCAAGCATCGTTCTGCAATTTGCTTATTGATTAATGACCCATAGGCAGCATTTTTGACACTTTACAATGGGGACCTGTCAAAATATATTCTCAAACCTCGACTCAGACTTTAGCTTTCTGTCTGCATACAAAAAATTAAAAACAAATCTACTTTATTTCGAGCAAATACTTTTTGGGACGCTGTATTTTTTTCTGATGAAAAAGGTTTGTACCTAAGCAACCTCCCCACATAGAGGAGATTACTAAATCGGTTTCCTTGTGATATTCTTTCATTGGTGAAAAAACACGTACCTACGTTTAAAAAAAATTTATATACCACTCGAAAAAAAACTCACGACCGGTCTGAAAGCCGTGGCTGTTTTGGTTCTTATTGCTACTCTGTGAAGGTTCTATTTATGGATTGTATGAATCATAGACCGTCTTGTTGGTAGAACATCCTTTTAGGCTCATTTTGTATACAAGTAGCGTTTAGAACACGATAAGCTTTGTATGCATTACAGATAGCCTACTTTAAAGGCGACAATAACTACAACAAGATACTACAATTACTGGCACGTGAGGCTAAACATTATGCCTCAAGTTGATGGAGCAGGGCAGTGCGTCGAAGGGCAGATATTGTTTTACATCTATTGTAGACTCGTAGAGTATTGATTGATGCAATCAAAATGTTAGATAAGTGATACCATCAAATCGAAATTATAACTAAAAACACAAGTCAAATAACTGTGTTAGTTGTCAATATAATGCCGTCAGCCATTTTATTAGCTAAAATAATCGATTATTCGCAGATCGCCAAATCGCCGATAAAATCGCCAAACAAGATCGCCACGTGAATCTATCAAAAATAGCAATCACGTGCCGGCTTCACGTAATACAACCGACCACTCAAGTTAAAATTACCGCCCTTATTACAATGGTATAGAGTTGCTAATCAGGGTCATCTTTATCGTTTTTTGAGTGCTGTATAGCTACGTTATTGTGAAAAATTTCGTTTTTATTACAATGGGTTAGAGTTGTCATTAGTGAAACTTGTTAGAGGACTGTACAAACGTCAACTATTGACTCAGTTTATTATTACCAGATTTATGAACTGAGACTAACTTTGATAATTTGTTGGATGAATGTGTCAGTCTTTTACTTTGAAAATTATTCCCAAAGCTATAAAATATGAAGCATTGACATTTTACATACAAAGTTACGAGCATGAAATAATAAAGCATTGCGCAAATCTATGTGGGCTATATGCTGCGATCTGCGATAGCGATCAGTTTCAGCCTGAGGTTTTGCCGTGAATTTTGAAGGTGCGATATATCGCAGGCGATTTAAGAGTGTGCAAGGCTAAACAAGATTTGATGAGAACTAAACAAAATTTAAAAAACTTAATAAATTATTTTTTTGAGTTTGTGTTTCTCTTTTTACAATGCCTTTGAGTTTGTACACCTCATACCTATCCATCACTTATCTGTCTCTATCCTCCCGGTTTGCTGGTAGAAAACTTTGAGCTTGCCTCCGTGTACATGCCCACTGCATAACTTTTATAAGTTAATTGTACGTGCACAATAAAGAAAAAATATAAAAAAGTAAATACTGATCTCTTACTGACAAGCTCTACTCTCTTGTCCTAAATAAAATAGCTTCATGAATTTTTCTTTGCTACGCCGTAGTCTCGTAGCTTTCTCGTAGACCTACGTAGACGGACCACTTTCTATACATTCACCTGCTTGTCTACCGCAAGCTATGGCTGTGGTTATTGCTGTCAAAACTGACACATACATTCGAACCTACGAAGAAATGGATATGTTCTGGACACATCCCAGCAAACAAGTTTACTTTTCTAATAAAACAAGTGCTCTCTCCGAGTTGTACCGAATGTGGTAAATTGGAAGACGTACAGCATGTTTTGCTGAAAACATGCTGTACGTCCGACACGTACGGTGTGTTCGAAATGATAGATTTAGATTAGTTTGTTTTGGAAGATGTATGAATGTTGGTATGATGAATAGCATCTCATATAAATTGGCAGAAATAGGTTAAGCTAGACGATAAGTTTGTATAAATTTAGATTAAGTTTAGTTGTCGCTGGACTTATTAGGACAGTGTGGACGCTTAGCGACAAAACCCATTAATCAATAAAAAAGTATGTGTGGCCACATGGTTTTTTGTAGAAGATCCCTTTAAGGTTAGGTCTTAGCCCACTAAACAATAAAAAAAAGATATGGATGCACATCCATTTATTTTTTGTAGAAGAATCTCATTAGGGTTAGGTGTTTAAGGTTTATATTTTTTTTCATTGCTCATACTCTGAAAGTAGGTCTGAAGTTGCCTGAGGGGCCTAATTGAAAGTAATACTTTCAGCCCTAGGGAGAATCGCTTTCTACTGACAGCTGTCAAATTATAAAAAAAAACAAGTTCTATTTTATTCAACCATGTTCCAACTTTCTAAACTGCAAGGAGGTTGAACCAAATTCCAACTTTTTATTCAGCAAGTAGGTTGGAAACCCATTACAACGGTAAGAAGTTTAAAAACTCTAATTTGAGCGCAATGTAAAATTTAAATAACATAAAGATAGTATTAAATAAATAATATATCTTCTAAATTACTTGATTAATATATAACTTCAACTATTTATTTAAAATAACATAGATTTGAGCAAACAATTTACCATTTTTTAAATTATTAAAATGAAAATAATGGCTGAATAATGCTGGCGAGCCGTAGCCGAAGGCCCGCCAGAGAAAAAGAAAAAAAAACCGGGAAGGCGGCAATTCAATCTTCATTTTCACAAATTTTTCATTCATGTTTTTATTTTTAATTTCCTTATATTCGTAATGAAAAGCACAGTGTTTACCTCGGGTGAAAGTCTTTTAAGTCCCTCAAGCTCCATTGGCGCCCTCGCTAACGCTCTGGCGCCAAACCCGTCTCGGGACTCAAAAAACGTGACTTTCAACACTCGGGTAACAATGTACTATTACCAGTGACATGATATGAAGAAGAAGAAGAAAAATGCTGAGCTAGGTCTGTTGGAAATGTCATCATACTTTTATTGTTTTGGTACACAGTGGAGTTATGGCAGTCACTTCACTTCACTTCACTTCTTCTTTTTTGGCTACTGCGACTATAGGTTATGGCAGTCAGCCAACTATGAGTTTGAAACATGTAAACATTGAATTTGTCACTTTGTAACTAATTTCTGTAGCCAAGCCCTTTTATTACGTAAGTCACTACATTTCTGCGACAGACGAGACGTTAGACTGCATACTTTTTTTAAGATCTCATAATGTTATACAAACATAACATTATGTATAACATTATCAGATCTTAAAAAAAGTATTATGTAATAAGGCAATAAATACACTCATCAACCTTGTCTAGAGATACTCAACATTTTGTTGATTTTTACAAAAACTGAAAATAATTTCTTTAGAAACTACCTAGATATGGCAATAATCTTTAATTTGTGTTGTTTATTAATAATAAATAAAATACAATTGTTTTATATTATTTAGTAGGAACAAAACCACGAAAAATGTGCATTCTCAGCAAGCAACACAGAGTTAAGAAGAGTACCTATAGTATAGAAGTGGCAAGAAGTCTTTAGCACCAGATCAAAGGATTACGTCATTCAGAGCGACGCACGAACGTGGCAATCGAAATAGCCAGGCGAATGAACCCTCACTTGTACAAGGATGAGCCAATGATGGAGAGGATATTTCGGGATGAAGAGCTTTTGCATTAAAAAGTTCTAGAAGGAAAACTCGTAGCTTCAATAGCTACGAGTTTTCCTGAAATTTTGATTATTTGAAAGCTTTGATTATTTTTCTCATTAGTCTGAAAAAATTGTGACGTAAGAAGTGTACCTATCTATACTCAATTTCAATTTCAGTTAGGTATTGAATTCCCCTTTTCTCTGGATTTGTCAAAGGCATGGCAACTTCGGTTTACAAATAGTTTTGGCCCTCAGAGCTGTTTTAAGAAATATTCGGACTATACAAACCAGAAATGCAAATCTACTTTTGACGCTGACCTTATAGGTACAGTCAGCGTCAAAAGTAGATTTGCATTTCTGTAGTCATGTTCTGCATCCTATGTAGGTGCTAGGCCACCTACTTAGGATTCCCAGATAAGATTTATAGACTTCGAAACTCCTTGCTAGTGATGAATAGTTTATCAAACTTTAGCGGTAGCAATAAAAAACGTTCAATTCAAACGTCAAACTCGTTTGAAAATAGAGCAGTCTGGCGTAAACAAAGCAAGCATGGTGTAGTATAGTAATATAGGCGTATAGGTATTTGGTAACACAGCGGCAACCTACTTCCGAAAGGCGGACCGGGTTATAACGGGGATTGACGTAAGAGAGGAGCTAGATAACATTAGACAATCAAAACAACGATGGTGATTTACATTGACTGGCCTAGACTGCAGACAAGATCCACAGTTCAGTTGGTAGTAGCTTTGCTTTTTGCGTTGTAGATTTTAGGCTCTATTCCCAATCGAATAAGATAAACATCTTCGTTTGTCTCGCTAAAACTCGAGAACGGCTGGACCGATTTGGCTGATTTTGGTCTTGTCTTGAATGATTTGTGGAAATCCAGAGAAGGTTCAAAAGGTTTTTTTTTTGTTTATTTTTTTTTCAACGGGAACGGTAACGGGGCGAGCTAAGCCGCGGGCAGCCGCTAGTTGTTAATAATATAATGTTTCATAATACTGTTCATAAATATAATGTTTGCCCCGTGTCTGGGTAACAAAAACTATTGAAGTTGTCTATCAAAGTATTTGGTTCGTAGTTTGTGCGTAGCCCTGTTGGAAAAGTATTCCCGTTAAATTCAGCACAGCACACATCTGCGTTCACCACACCAATATTTGATCTCGGTGGGGATCGAACCCACGACCTACGGCGCAGAAGGCAGAGCTACTTCCAACTGAGCTGTCAAAAAATTGTTTGGTTAGTCCTTCGACCCTGACTAAAAATAATACCAAAGTCGAATCGCCTCGACCTTATTGTATACTTACCATAAAACGTATTCGTTGTACTAATTATTATCGAGTGACCTGGTTACCGCTGGCCGATCAAACGCCTGTTTTATCATGAAATCTAAGTGCACTTTGTTTTATGACTGCTTGCCTTTACCTACTTGTTTTAATGCTGTGACTGTTTGAAAGTTATGAAGTGTATCTTAGTGCAGCCGACTGTACTTACTGTTAGTTATTGTCATTATTCATCATCTATGGCAAATGCATAAACCCATGCGACGCAAAAAAAAAAAAAAATTCATCATCTGTTGACATTAGCAAAACTGACCGAATGGACAGATGCCATTAATTAAGAAGAAGAAGTAGACATCATCATATTCTAATCTACTTCACCTGGGGTCGGGACAATCGATGTTTTCCCTCCATTGTCCTCTATCATCCGTCATTTATTTTAGTACACCATCTTTCACACAATCCATCCATATTTCTTTACCTCTACTAGGCTCTTCTCATAAGTCTCCATCCGCATTCTTACCTACCTGAAATATATAAACCATGTATTGGAAAAAGGGGTGGCCCAAAAAAAACAGGCCTGAAAGCTTAGTCGGCCTAATCCACAGAAAAGACATGGTCAATACGTGCAGAGCTGACCACGAGTTTCCAAACGAAGTTTTCTTTTGCCGTTTGAGAGCACTAGCATCGTGTAAATACATTTTCCTAACAGAAAAATCCTCGACTGGATTCCAACCCGTGACCTTAGGATCGGAAGGCGGGGTGGGGTTACTACCCACCAGTGCACTCTTAGTTTCAGTGGTGCAAAATATAGGTACATAACTTTTTTTATTATATTTTATGTAACTAGCTGATGGAACAATTCTATGGCCCACCTGATGTTAAGTGGTAACCATCGCCTATAACAAAGCAATGCCTCGTAGGTCACGCACGTCAGGAACGTGCCCTACGATGCACTGCCCTATACGTTTCTTAGCTTAAGAGGCCGGCGGAGGGCGAATTTTCATACAAACGTAATACCAAAATTATTACTAGTTTAGGCAGATTTTCACTATATTATTGTAATAGCGGTATTCGTATAGTATTTATCTAGGTTCCTGTAAAGTTTTTATTTTAAATTACTTACCTCATATGAAATAAACGCCAATCGCATTTTCATTCATTGCAAAATGTGATTGGCGTTAATATCATTTGAGGCAAGTAGTTTAAAATAAAAACTGTTTAGGAACCTAGATAAATACAATACAAATACAATTACAATTACTATAATAATATAGTGAAAATCTGCTTAAATTAGTAATCATTTTGGTATTACGTTTGTATGTAAATTCACGGTCCGCCGGCCCCTTAAGTACTACATTCACTTCAATAATTTTGATTTCAAACAGCGCTGGTACCTAAACTATCAATTGGAAAGCAAGCGCTCAAGTGATTGTGTTGTGCAACAATTGTATTTGTTTCATCATCTATTAGATGAGTTGTAATTTCTTTGTTTGTATTTCTTTCTCTTTTGAGATTCTGCTAATTAGGCCATTTGATCATAGACCCCTATTGAAATGTTGCAACGCGGCTTAGTCATAAAGGATGTATTGTTAGCTTTATCACAATTTGTAATATTTTTGGATAACTTGGTCGCAGAATTTATTTTTTCAGTACAGTACGCACTGTATTGGTAGGTATTTATTTTGGTTGATGGTAATTTTCTTCTTATTCTTCTTAATTATGGCATCTGTCATAATAAAGTAAGATACATAAATAAAATAGTTTTTTCATTACTCATACTCTGAAAATAGGTCTGTAGTTGCCTGAGGGGCCTAATTGAAAGTAAAACTTTCAGCCCTAGGGAGAATCGCTTTCTACTGACAGCTGTCAAATTATAGAAAAAACAAGTTCGTTTTTATTCAACCATGTTCCAACTTTCTAAAGTCTTTCTAACTGCAAGGAGGTCGTTGAAATTCCAACTTTTTATTCAGCAAGTAGGTTGGAAACCCATTACAACGGTAAGAAGTTTTTATAAAGTCTAATTAAAGCGCAATGTAAAATTTTAATAACATAAAGATAGTATTAAATAAATAATATATCTTCTAAATTACTTGATTAATATAATAGCTTCAACTATTTATTTAAAATAACATAGATTTGAGCAAACAATTTACAACTTTTTAAATTATGAGAATGAAAATAATGGCTGAATAATGCTGGCGAGCCGAAGCCGAAGGCCCGCCAGAGAAAAAGAAAAAAAAAACCGGGAAGGCGGCAATTCAATCTTCATTTTCACTAATTTTTCTTTCATGTTTTTATTTTTACTTTCTTTGTATTCGTAATGAAAAGCACAGTGTTTACCTCGGGTGAAAGTCTTTTAAGTCCCTCAAGCTCCATAGGCGCCCTCGCTATCACTCTGGCGCCAAACCCGACTCGGGACTCAAAAAACGTGACTTTCAACACTCGGGTAACAATGTACTATTAGTCAAGTCAAGGCAGTCAATAGACAAGTCGGCCTTAATGAAAGCTTTGAAAGTTTACTAAATACTGTAAATACATCAACTTTCAAGGCTTTGAAAGGTTTTCAAAGCCAATCAAGCTTTCATGCTTTTTTGCAAAACCATCAGAATCATTTTCGATCAAATAAGAATATCACTTATTCATATTCATTTATTCATTGCTCCATGTGTTTTATAAGTCTTATTGGTAATAACGTTTTTTTTCATATCACTTTCATTCTAACTGCTAACACTTTGAGCTAAGACTTCATGTAACTTAAATTTAGCACATATTTAGACATAATAATATGAAGTATTTTATACCTACAGTCATTTAAATATTTCATTGTAATAAAACCATAACCTTGTCTTCAAAATGAAGTCAGCATTCAGAAAAAGCGCCTTTTTCTGGAATAGCCGTGATACTAGTTTGATCTGAATCAGTAATTGGTCTGTATGATGTTGTATGAGTCAGTCCACACCGGTCCTGTCTGGATGGAGTCACGACGCATAACGTGAGTGGTTCGTTAACTACAAATTCTTGAAACACGATGGGCGTTTTATTTGGTACAAAAAATATTATGGACAATCCACACAACACTATCTAGCCCCAAACTAAACAGGGGCCTAATTCTCGGGCCGACCGAGATTTTCAATGTCCCATAAATACACTTAGGAATTGCACAACCCCGCACTTTCTCTACGTTTTCCGTATATCGTAGCTGTATCGTAGGCTTCGTAGGCTACTACGATGAGTTCGTTGATGAATTACTCAAGGAAATCTGCCATTCTCTCTTCGAAAAGAAGCAATAAAATAAAATTGCAAAATGATCCGAGATGAGCCGAGAATTAGGCTCCAGGGCTTGCTCGAACCAGATAGCTGATTTTTTCGTAAATACATACTTAGTCGAACATCATTGAAGGAAAGGTTGAAGAAAAACGGGGAAGAGGAAGGTTACATGAGCCAGATAAAAGAAAAAGTCGTTGTCATGTCGTATAAGGAAGTCAAGGAGACCGCATTCGAAAGACCTTATTGGAGAAAACTGTATCAAAACCCCGACAAGAGCTCTTAAAGAAGAGACATACTTAGTATGCAATATAACACCTAGACAGAGAACAAACATCTGTGTTCACCAGGAGCCTAATTCTCGGCTCATCTCGGATCATTTTGCAATTTTATTTTATTGCTTCTTTTCGAAGAGAGAATGGCAGATTTCCTTGAGTAATTCATCAACGACCTCGTCGTAGAAGCCTCGTCAGCTACGATATACGGAAAACGTAGAAAAAGTGCGGGGTTATGCAATGCCAATGTGTGTTTAAGGGACATTGAAAATCTCGGTAGGCCCGAGAATTAGGCTCCAGGTGTTCACCACACAAATATTTGTACTCGGTAGGAATCGAACCTGCTCCTGGCATGTGATGACTGTCAAACCTCTATAAAGTCTAAACTCTTGCGTAACGGACGCCGTTTTGTAGATAATCGGAGTTTCAGAAATAATATTATTGTTGACAGATTCTCCAGGATTAAGAAGTTGTTACCAGTCCGTGACTTTAAACCAAAAGTTTGTTGAGTATTAATTTGTGTATTTGCTTCGTGTAGGTTCATTGGAATAATAACAAATACCGAAACATTGAGTTATATTATGTTGTCTAAATTGTATACATTGTTATACATATACTTACATTGTATGAATACCCAAAGTGTTGATTTTAAATTAAACCAAATTTCAGACGTCACAAAACGTCATAAACCAGATTAGTTTAACAAAAGAGTTGAATTCGATGATTAAATATTTGAATATAAGTTTGTTTACGTACATTCTAAAGGTTAAAAATAAATTGAATAGTCACTCACCTCATAAAATACAAGTATACCTAGGTATGAGACTATTATAACTGGACTAAGTTTTTTACTATTTACCTACTCTGTTACTAAATTCAAATTATTGAAAACATGAATAATAATTATAAGTTTAAAAAACTTGAGAAACCGACTTCATTGACAAACGGCTAAACCGATTTTAATCAAATTTGTTTGGGACAATCTGGAAGTAAGAATAACCTTCCAAATAAAAAAATAATTTTCTAAATCGGTTCATAAATGACGGAGGCATGCAGTTACAAACATTAAAAAAATTATTAAAAAAAAAATGGCAACACCGACTTTAATAAAATTAAAATGGGACCAGTACCTTTCAGATAAAAAAATAATTTTTCAAATCGGCTCACAAATGACGAAGTTATGCGGTAGCAAACATTAAAAATAAAAAAAAATAAAACATAAAAAATAAAATACAACCGAATTGAGAACCTCCTCCTTTTTGATTGGAAGTCGGTTAAAAATGGAAAAATTGAATTATTCTGATCAGCAAAATATTTGAGGTGTGACAAAATGCAGGGCGGCTAAAATAAGAGTGTATTCGAGATCTCGTATACATATAATTTTGAGCTGAGCTTCCGATGCGTGTCAGACGTTTTCTCTTGTGTTTCAGTCTTTAAGTTATAAATATTGTATAAATTCTACACAACACTATCTAGCCCTAAACTAAGCAGAGCTTGTACTATGGTGGCTTGTTATTTAGTAAAATTGCACTCCATTGCCATAACCTCCAAGCTGCCAAAACTGTAATATTCTTGTGGAGACCGTAAAAGGTGTGAATTAGGTTTACACTAGCTTTTAGTGCCTGATTGGCTATAGGTACCTACACAATCGACGTTTGTCTTTGTCCAAGAGCAACACGGTCGTTGATCTATTATGAGTGGAAACTCTTGACGTCACTTGACTCCAATCCCAATCTCGATTTTATCATCATCATAACCCACTGCTGGGCCAACTGCAAAGAGAGGCATATGCCTAATCACGACGTTTTTTTATACTACCGGTTGATGGTACATGCATATGGCCCACATCTTATAATCATAACATATTTAGGTATATTTTCTATTGAACTATTTAATGCATACCTACATATTTCTTTAGAGATTCATATAAAAAAAGACGATTTAAGTTTTTCCCTTGATATTTTTTTATAATTAAATACCTAGTTAAACATTTTGCTGCCATCACACCTGATGGAAAGTGAGGAAGCAGCCTAAAAAGGAGCATGCTTAGGCATCATCTTTTGCCTTAAAAATTCCTAAATCAAAAATTTCTGGAAATACTAACGCCAGAGGAGAGTTCCACTCCTTGGCAGTTATGAGTTTAAAAACAAATAATTCTTTAAATTTATACAATTTATAATATATTTAAATACCATATAATTTAGATACTAATAACACGATAAATAACCAATATCCATAATACAAGTGATCGTGATACATTACCCAATATCCATTAAATATTATGATGAATGATCGATGTTTAGTTTTATTTATAACGTATAAGCAACTACGCACGCAGCAAAAGCCCACACGCAAAAAATATACGCACTTGATACCACTAACAAGAGATTGAGTACCTCAATCTTACTATATAGCTTTTGACTGACTGGCATATCAACTCAGTTGATAGTACTCGTAGCTCTTCTGCGCCGTAGGTCGTGGGTTCGATCCCCACCGAGAACAAATATTTAGGTATGTAGGACAATACACACACAACACTATTTAGCTTTAAATTAAGCAAAGCTTGTACTATGGGAACCAGATAGCTGATATATTACTTATTGTGTTTTTTTTGTAAATATACAGAATACAATAAAACCCAGACATAGAACATACATCTGTGTTCACCATACAAATATTTTTGTTCTCGTTGGGGGATCGAACCCACGGCCTATGGCGCAGAATGCAGAGCTAATACTATATAGGTACTAACTGAACTGAGAGACATTAATCAAGTCGCGTATAATATGAAATAAAATGCTGCCAGTCCGAAAAAGTAGAGTATAAAACGCACACGTCAATACCGAATTCAATAAAAACAACTTTAATTCATCACTTCCTCTTCTTGGCAGACGTATTCAGCTCAAGGATTTTGGGTTGAACGACTATAAAATCAATTTGTGTTACGTAAACATGCCTACTTGTCTCAAAATAGGATTAAGTTTTTGCTTTTAGGGATCGGTAGAAATATTTTTAATGATTTTATAGTGTTTATGAAATCTCAAAGATTTTGTAAGTATAAGAATGTCCCAAAAATTTAAGAGGCGTGCGAGATAACTTTTGGGACATTATAACAATCTTTATCGGTTGAAATCGCGGTTTTTAGGGTTCCGTAGCCAAATGGCAAAAACGGAACCCTTATAGATTCGTCATGTCTGTCTGTCTGTCCGGCTGTGTCACAGCCATTTTTCTCCGAAACCATAAGAGCTAGACTAATGAAACTTGGTGAGTAGATGTATTCTGTGAACCGCATTAAGGTTTGTACACAAAAATAGAAAAAAAAACTATAAATTTTGGGGGTCCCCATACTTGAAACTGAAACTCAAAAAATTTTTTTCCATAGAACCCGTACGTGTGGGGTATCTATGGATAGGTCTTCAAAAATTATGTTAAGGTTTCTAATATCGTTTTTTTCTAAAACTATAAATTTTGGGGGTCCCCATACTTGAAACTGAAACTCAAAAATTTTTTTTTCATAGCACCCATACGTGTGGGGTATCTATAGATAGGTCTTCAAAAATGATGTTGAGGTTTCTAATATCGTTTTTTTCTAAACTGAATAATTTGCGCGAGAGACACTTCCAAAGTGGAAAAAAGTTGGTCCCCCCCCCTCTAACTTCTAAAATAAGAGAATGATAAATCCAAAAAAAATATATGTTGTACATTACTATGCAAACTTCCAACGATTTTTGGTTTGAACGAGATCTAGTCAGTAGTTTTTTTTTTATACGTCATAAATCGTAAACCGCAATTTACCTTTCGACGAACTACAAAAACCTTTATATTATGCTAATTGATGCTACGAACCCTTCATGGGCGAGTCCGACTCGCTTTTTTTTCATTAGCCTCTTTCGGGATTGGTTATAGCCCTAAGACCATACTACTGCTTCTTCAGTTGCGTAAGTATGAATAGAGTTAATAAATCTATACATACTTACTATAGCATATACTTGTTCCATTAGTATCTGCTTAGTTTAGTCACAGATAAGATAATACGTTTGCGTCTTGTGTGGATTGGATTGTCCGCATTATTTATTTATTTATTTTTATTTATTATTTAATTCTATACAATAAAACCTGAGGTAGCATGAGCTTTTTCACTAGCAACCACACCCTTCAAACCTAAACATAGCAACGATGCTCGGCGGCAGAAATAGGCATTATATATTTACTTTGGCACGATAGACAAACCCAAGATGCGATGCGTAGCGAAGGCGTGGTGATGACGTCATTTCCTTGATCACTTCTCCGCCAGAGTTTTTGTACAGTTTCAACAACGAAGCGCTGATTAATTCATCGTGAGAAATGTCATCTCGTACGTAAGTCTCGTACGTGGTTTCTTTTAGGGCCGCTTTCACGGATCACACCGATCCGGTCCGATCGAATATTTGACAGTTTCATGGATAACTGACAATAAATATTTGATTGGTTGATTAATAGTCCATCCATAGACATAGACATAGATAATCATTGAATTGCTTCCCCCTCCATAATTATACTCTTTGATTGCTTCTATCTCACACAATAAACAAGACATGAATGTATGAAAAAACAATTATAATTATGTATCCTTAATTTATTGTTTATTGTTGTGTATTTATTGTTTGGAACTTCCAAAACGTGTAACCTAAAATTATATTATTACTAAGTATTACTTTAATACAAGAGTGGTCAAAAATAAAACGCAGAATAACGGAAAGCTTCTTTAGTGTAATAACATCCATAAAACAATGTTGCAGTTTTATTACAGTTACTATGTTTAATACCAACAAAACAAACGTAAATTATATCCTACTAATATTATTATAACGAGTAGGTACTTATTTTATTGATTGAAACTATAACATAAATGGAAAAGTTTAGGATATTTGTGACTGAAACTCGCCGTAACCATTTCACAGATTTGGATGAAATTTAGAGTTAATATAGTTTGGAACCTGGATTAGCTTAGAAGTTAGCTACTCATCACGAAAAATTAACGGAAAAATAGTTTTAACAAACGAACTCAGAAGGAAAGATGTATCACATATTGATATAAGTAATTACTTTGTTATGCAAGCTAAACCGCGTGCGGCCGCTGGTATTTATTTCAATAAACCTAATAACCTTTTCGAAGAACTTACTGTAAGTTTATTAGCAGATACTACGTATACACCTAAACCGAACTAACAAACAATAAACTGTTTTACGATGTTTTCAGCAACATTAAAGGAATTTTAACGTAAACCGTAAACCTTGATTCGCTGTTTTTCAGCAAAGTTTTGTAATCTTTTAAAAATAGTGATGGAACAAGCCTATGGACCACTTAATGTTGAGAGGTTACCTCTTTCTCACGCTACCTCATATAATATTTCCACCAAGTTCCACCTAGTATGTAAACAGTTGGTAAAGTAAAAATAAAATTGATAGGACTTGTTTCAGTAACGTCATAATTATGCTTACACATGGGTATCGAATCTGTTACCGTGGCTATAACTATTATTTTGAGGTTATAGCGTTAAATTGGCTGTGGTGTGTCGAATGCGTTGAATATTATGACGTAGGTAACTTGTTTATCGTGACAAATAAGCATATCAATAACTTTTATACCTGCTGATAAGGTAACAGTGGAATTACGTAAAAACAGACGATATTACAATCGACTGACGTGTAGGTATAGTTTTTTATAGTTTTTTTTCGATGTGCCGTTTTATCAAGTAAAAATAAATGGATAGTGAATTTCTAAAGAAAAATCTATAGATAAATTAATCCGTCAGATAAAAAAATACCGATCTCATTTTTAGAAAACAAGGATGCATTTTTATTTGACGAAGGACTTTACAAGAGTAGGTACTCTGTGGAATTTATTCCGGTTATTCGCGATGGCTATCAGCTGAAACGCTGACAGCGATATGACAGCGATATCTGGCAGCGTTTGAGCTAATCGCCATCGCCATTGCCTAGATGTGCGCAGGCCTTAAGTCATTTTAATATTTTGTTTCCGCTTCTGTTGTAGAATAAGGTAGAATAAGATATTATAATAGAGGCAATAGAGCCCCGAATCCCGAATCACTCCCGAATTTTTCGATGTTTATAAAATAAAGCAAACAGACAGTCATTCATCCTAAACCAACAACTCGGAAAGGTTTTCAAGTAAAGTAAGTAAAGATATGTCATTCTGAAGCACCGTGTAAAGAGAGACAGTAAATAAAGCCCACAAAGAAAATATCGCTTTTAAAGTCATGTTTTGCTTAGATAGTATTTTGATCACGTTTTCTTGCAAACTCGTTTTAAATTAGCCACATTTTGTTACCATAGAACCCCTGCAATATTAGGTATACTCCTGAAATATTTCACGAGCACGACGACCAAGTTACTTGCTATTGTAATCACGATTTTTTTTTCAATGTGCAGCGCTGAAAATAGCTTGTTCGTCTTAGTTATTTTGCGCTCTAACCTCTGATTTCTGTGTTTAGTGATTTCATCATTTTGTGGCCTATTATCATGGGATTTTGTTTATTTATGACCAATTTGGATGAAAATGTATTAGAGCAGAACAGATGTCCCACCACAGAGCAGCAGATGGTTGGACGGCTACCTCTGCCAACAGTTCATTCAATCAATTCATTCATTCATGCATTTCAATCTCATATCTGTGGCCTGTTTATTGATGCCCCATACTCATATCTTCTTATCGGAACACAGCAATGTGTGTGAGTATTTCTGTTTGGTGATAGAAATAAGTACGATAGATGCTGTATCATGTATAAGAACTCCTGTGTACGGACACAGCTCTAAATACGGAGACTCCTAAGCCCGTATTCCGAAACAGTGCTTCAGTCTAAGTCGAGCTTGAAGCATTGACTTTATGACAGTTCTCCATTGAAGTGTCAAAAATCTGTGCTTGAGGCTCAACTCAGATTCAAGCACTGATCGTCACTGTCCATTACGCGTCAGAATGTGCTGGTTATACGGTAGTAGCACTTTCCCAAACAAAGTCTTCACAAAGTACTACCTAATCATCATCCATAGCCCGACTTTACCTGCTGCTGAGCTTGTGCCATTTGCCACGATCTTGTGCCAGTCTCACTCATTCCCGCCCCGTGACTTTGAGGATATCATCCATTCATCTTGCTGCAGAGCGTCCACACCACTTTTAGGTACCTACTTGCTTTAAATTCTAAAGACCTACTTCATGTAGACGACCCACAACTTTAGAAGGATTGATTTGTGTATCATTTGCACACAATAAACCATGATGCGGAGTATGGGTGTTTGTCAACGCCTACTCGTCCCATACATGATTATGGAACCAATTTTCCCATCATGCACTATGGAGGCTACTCACGTGCGCCAGCCGTGGATATTGTTTTGCAAACATGAGCACGGTCGTTTGTTTTGGGATTTTGTGATGTTATACTAACCTTTATCACGCTTCCTCGGTATGGTACCGGAGGTAAACATCAGAATTTCTGCCTAAACTTGACTATCTTTTTCACTCAGCCTTTTATACGAGTACTATGGGTAAGGCCGCCGGAATTGTCAATTGTATCACAAAAGCAACACAACAACATTTTGTGTTATCGTTACACAAATGTAACCCAAAAGTAACACATTTTTGAGTAAAGTTGATTTCATAATGGCTTTTATAAATAAAAAACATAACAATATTGGCATTCATTTATTAATTCAATTGAATTCAAATACCCATTATATATTTTTGTCTTACGTATAAATTTAAAGTTGAAAGTTTTAGAAACAAAAAACTTTCAAATTCAAGAGTCTGAAAAGTAAACATAATCAAAATCATCTTTTATTATATATTGTTTTTCTTCCTCTTGAGGTATTAAATGTATCCGTTTAACCACAGACATACTGGGCACAATGTCGATGTCAATTTTTTTTGTAACCAAAAATTTGATGGTAGGATTTTTTATGGTTTTTAGAAATCGTATTTTATAAAATAATTCTTCATTTTTATTAATAACCTCAATTATAAATCCAATGTAGTATTTCCATTTTTTTCTTTCGTAGTATCGCACTATTACGCTATGGTCTACTTGTAGTATTTCCTTATCAAAATTTTCGTTCGTTCTCAAATCAGCCAAAGGGTTAACCTTTTTCTCTTCATCTTCCTTCATTTTAGAAACAGTCATTGTTTCAGTCATTTTCTCTTCATCTTCCTTCATTTTACAAACATCCATCGTTTTAGTATTTTTCTCTTCATCTTCTTTCATTTTACAAACATCCATCGTATTAGTATTTTTTTCTTCATCTTCCTTCATTTTACAAACATCCATCGTATTAGACTTTTTCGCTTCATGTTCCTTCATTTTATAAACATCCATCGTTTTAGTATTTTTCACTTCATCTTCTTTAATTTTACAAATATCCATCGTTTTAGTCTTTTTCTCTTCATCTTCTTTCATTTTAGAAACATCTATCGCTTCAGTCTTTGTCTCTTCGTCTTTCTTCATTTTACAACCACCTATTGTTTCAGTCTTTATCTCGTCATTATTTTTCAGTTCACTATCTACAATTTCGGTAACTTTCTTTTCATCTTTATTACTTTTACAGATATCGGCGGCATCAGCATAGTTTTCTTTATCAATTGGATCGAGTTTTTTGGTCATATTATCTTCATTTTGTGACTTAAAAGAATTTGAACTTTGAAATGGTTTTTTTAAAATTATTGTCGATAAAATATCAATTTTCTTATTAGGGTCGATCCGCTTTGTAATTTTGCTAGAATTGTTGTTAAGGTTATCGTTAGGTACATTTTCATCATATTCAAAATCAGTTACCATAGAAAAATCAGACCAGAAAACATCATCAGCATCACTTTCAGCATATTCGATTTCAATATCTGTGTCATCTTCTGATGATGAAATGGATTGATTGCGGTGTCGTTTGACTTTCTTAGGCGATTTTTGTGTAGCGTTTCCATTATTTACAGAACCACTTCGCTTTCTATTCCGTTTGCTTTGATTCAATTCATTTAAAGTGGAAAAATCATGGTACTTTGGCGAATGACAAGCACAGGCTTCACGAATATCTTTGCAGAAACAGCTGAGGTCTCTATAATTAATTTTGTATTTTTCACAGGTTATTAACTGATGAATTTTCATGGTTCCAGATATTGGCGTTAGTTTCTCAACAATCAAGGGATCTATAGGTTTGATATTTTCAGTTGGCACGTAAAAGATCTTGATCTTGGTTTCTGTCGATAACAATGCATCATATGCAGTCATGGCGTCGGGTATGTCTAATCCCTGAGCTGTCTTCATATCGAGGGTTCGTTTGATAGCGCCTCCAACGCCATCAGCTGCACCTTTGCCGTGCGCTGCTTCGAAAAATGACCAAGAGCTGTGAGTGAATCCATAATCGTAAATATTTTGGCTAAAAAGAAAAAAGTTCTTCTTTTGTCTGTATTGAGTGGCCGGCCCATCCGAAAAAAAATGAGTTGTACTTATATTTGGGTGTTCATTCTTCACGTAATTAAGGACCGGATTGAGATGTCCCCATATGGCCTCTGGATTGTGTGTGTTGTCTGGTGATATGGAACAAAATGATATCGGTTTTTCGTTTTTCAGATATAAAACACCCGTATGCAAAGTAATTTGGTCTTTTACAAAATGTTTGGCTTGGACCTCCTGGTAATATTTACAAACATAATTTTCTGAGAAATCGATATGTATCAATGCCTCATGCTCTTGTAAATTCTCTATACATTGTTTGTATTGCTTGTATTGATAGTAGAAATTGAAAACATGTTTCTTAAATGCCTTTACTTCTTTGTTAAATGTTTCCAACAAATCCTTGAGTGTACCTTCATTTTCAGTCTTCATCATTTTTTTTGACTTTTTCATATCACCTTCTTTGCCATATTCATATTCTTTTAAGGCCCACTTAAACCATTTCACTTGTGTATGTGAATCTATTTCACCATTATCTATATGTCTTTGGGAACAATCGGGACAGTCACCGTACATGCAATGTTTGGATTTGAAATCGCAAACTAACTCTGATACTACGTCATTCAAGATATTAGTTTTAAGTAAACCAAACGAATTTAATTTGTCTATCATGAATTGCATGTTGGAGTGTTTCACACATGCGCAGCTCTCACAATCTTTGATATTAGGTGGTAACACATAAAATGGACGGTATTTTTTAAAAGTACTGAAACTTAGTGTTCCTTCTTCTTCAACATATTTTTTGTGCAAGTTTTTCAGCTTGTCTAATAAATATCTCTTTTGGAATTTGACTTTTTTGTATGTTTTGTACTCTTTCTTACCCGCTGTTGCCCGGCTGACGTCATCTCTGTTATAGAATGTTGCAATAATTTTCTGTAACTGATATTTTTTCTTCTGAATATTTCCTATTTTTTTATAAGCAGACGCTTGTAAGCCTAAAGTCACTTTAAATTTCGTTGTTTTTTTGTACTTTTTCATTATGTTACTGTTTAATACTCTCTTAAAAACATTTTTATCAGTCATGGTAGAGTTTTTGAATTCGTTTTTAAAAGACTCTTGAAACACGTCATGTTCGATCAACTTTTTCTTAATCTCTTCTTTTTTCGGTGTTTCGATGTTTGGTATCGTTCGGTTTATAAACTCTGTTGCTCTTTTATTTGGTGTCTCTTCTGTTAATGTATTATCCATATAATCTGTAATATTTTCCGTCTCTTTTTGGTCTTTTGCTTTGGTCTCAATAGCTTCTAGTTTCATAGTTATATTATTGTATTTTTTATTCAAACTTTCAATTTCCAACTGTTGTCTTTGAACTTTCTTTCGTATATTTGTAAAACTTTTCATCACTACAGACAATTTTCTTTTCAATTCAATATTTTCGTTTTCAATTTTTTTAAGGGTTTGAATGTCTGCCATGTTTTGGTTCGAATTTTCTACGGTAGGTTGTTGAGATGATAACGTTACACCGTCTTTTTTTTGTCGATCTTCTCTCCATTTTCTCCTTCTTTCTTCTTTCTGTTTTTCGCTAAAATTGTCCGTCTTATTTTTATATTTTTGTAAAGTTCTTTCACTGTTTTTCTTTTTCTGATCTTGAAATTTTTCAGGGTTTGTTGATTTTAATTTTTGACGGTATCTCCTTTGCCTTTCTGCAGCAGTTAACGGCATTTTCTAAAAGAAAAATATATGAATAGTTTATTTTCAATAAAAGGTTTCCGCCATCTTGGAAAAATTGGCATAAAACGTCTTTTATCGCATGCGCTGCGGCAACTATTGATGATAGTACAAAAAAATGTTGTACAATATTAAAAACATATCAATATTTACAAAAAACTTCGGGATATTATATTTCCAATTATTGTAGTTAGGTTACTTTAACTACTTTTTTAATTTTTAAAAGTTGATAGAAATGCCGACCAAAATCAGACCATGTTATTCATAACTTAGTATGAATCCTTGTCCAAATAAATCATATTTGAGACTATTTTAATACCTATAGATTACTTTTTGAATTATTTAAATCGGACATTCCATTCAAAAGATATTACGAATTTAAAAATGTCAATCTAAAGCGTTCGGGGACTGGGTAGTCAAGTTCCTGACTTTTATGCAGGAATGAAGATACATTTACCTACTCTGAATGTCCACCAGTGCGAAGCCGGGACTGGCCGCTAGTTTAACTAAATAGGTACTGCATCGATTACATTCATACGAACAAATACATTATTAATACCTATAAATTTAGTTTTATGAGTTATGACCATTATGAATAAGCCTTTATAGAACTTTTGTGATACGTAACCCAAAAACCTGTGTTATCGTGACACAAGAAGAATCCAAACGTTACACAAATGCAACACAAATACAACACAAAAGTAAAATTTTAAAATAAATTTTAGGTTATAACTCGGTTATTTACTACAATGAGGCGCTAACTAATACTTACAATTACACTATGAATACCGCCGCTAACGAATGTGGATTAATAGTAATGAATTATCTGTTTCTTACCTCATTAAATCGCAATTGCAAAAAAATATTTTGATCCACAACAACATGACTCGAATGTTCCACACCTCCGACTGACAAAACAATATGGCCGATTTATTTTTTTATGCTTTTTGGATAATGGTGTTGCCATAATCATATTGAAATTTGGCACTTTGGCTCTTTAAATAGTAAGATTGCGGTAAAAATTCGTCACACAAAAAAAAAAGTAACACAAAAGTACTATTTACTTTTATCTTTACATATTAATAAAAAAAGTTAATATCAACAATCTTTGCACAAAGTAACTTTTAATATGGAGCTTAAATATCTAAGTTTGAAATAATTTTACATATTATTAATGTTTTCTGTAAAATTCATAAAATATTCCCATTTAAAGGTATTGCCGAAAAAAAAGACAAAAAAGTCACACAAATAATTGACAATTCCGGCGGCCTTACCCCTATACCTAAATGTGAAATGTGTCGGTTGGGTGATTTTGTTTTTTTTGTACGAAGTCCATCCTTCTTCTTGTTTGTAGTTTCTAAAAGACTATTTGGATGGGATAAGTACTTCTATTATGTATTTCTTAAAATAAATAGTGTACCTATATTGCATTACATCGATAAACATGAACTAGAACCCTTTCAGAGTCAGAGCTAGCTTAATCTACTGAACTATTAAGTGAATCTTTCTTGTCATCTCCCTTTTCATCAATTTCTGTGACGCTTTCTATCCCACTAGAATAAGATTTTTCTTCCTGTTCAGCTGGTGTTGATTCTTGATCATTCTTCACATCTTGTTCTTCAGTTTCTTTTTCACCTCTATCATCGGATTCTTTTAGCAGATCACCTGAGTTAGTTTTAGGTTCGATTTCTTCATCATCATCAGAGATTGTTTCCTCACCATTATTATCTTCATCATTTGGTACTCTTTCTTCATCTTCCTCATTTATCTCATCAAGACTATAACCATTCTCATTATCACTAAGTTGTTCCGGAAAATCATTTTGAACAGTAGTTTCAGGTTCGTTACTTTCATCTGGTGAGTCGTCATTATTTATCCCACTTTCATCATCTACATCAGTTATTTCATCAATCAGAGTAGCAGATTGTGTTTCTGCATCTTTGTTTGATTCATTTTGCACCGTTTTATAAATTTCTGCATCGACGTTGTCTTCTTGCTCTGGTTCGGTCTCAATGTTTTGTTCATCTTCAGCTGTAGTTTCTTCATTTTCATCTGTATTTTTTTCAACATCATCATCTGTTTGATCATCTTCATCGATATTGTCTAAATCTTCGTCTGTATTTTTACCACCACCATCATCATCATCATTAGCATCTTCATTTTCAGTCTCACTGGAAGCATTCTCATCATCGGTATTAACATTTTCTTCGGCCATTTGAGAAGAACGTACCGCGCTATCTTCATTCATTTCCGATTCATTATTTTCATTTTGTTTCTCTTTATTATCATTGACACTATCTTCTGCCTCTTCAGCATCTTGGCTTTCAATTCCTGCATCACCATCGCTATCATCATTATCACCAGCTTCATCAATATTTGTTTCTTGGTCATTAGTTCCTAATGTTTCTTCATCAAGAGTTTGGTCCTCTTCTGCTTGAAAAGGTATAGTTTCGGTTTCTTCACCATCTTCATTATAGACATTATCACTTTCAGTTTTATCGGCATATTTATCATCTATTTTACCTTGCAAACCTTCTGGGTCTAACTCAGGCTCTTCTTGCTCAACTTTACTCTCTACGTCTGATGACTTTTCCAGTGATTCAGAGTTTTCAGTACCTTGAGTCGCACTTTCACCATCATTATCTGTGTCTTTTTCTTCTTCATTAGAGATCACTCCTTTCTCTTCACTTTGTTGATTCACTCCATCATTTGTATTGAGATCTTCTGTTCCAGTCACACGTTCATCATCTTCTGTTTTGTTAAAATCTTGAGAATCCATTTTGATCACTTCCTCACAGTGTGCTCTCGTCTGTCTTAGCTTAGTCACCTTCTAATTTAGTAGTATGACAAAATATATTTTATTTATCAATAACAATGAAAGCAGTCTCCAAACTTTGAATATGTTTGACGAACTACACATATCAAAGGTTTTATATGGGCTTATCATTCATCGCTATCAGATAAGATCAGTGAACGCAGCAATCGATTCCTGGCACTACAATTATTCATGAAACTTACCTGGTACTTTTACTTAGTCACTTGTGTACTTATTGCCACGCCTAGGGAGGCCTGCGCCCGAATCCACAAGCTGCTGGCCTTCTTAGAGGACATCGGGTGGCTGAGCTAGCAACACCACCACCCGTCACGCAAAAAGGGCCCACCTGTGGCCTACTTGCGGAAAACAGTCCGCTCACCAAGTACCAAGTACCAAGTAAGTGTACTTATTGCCCAACCTAATACAGTATACGCACATTAAAGGTTAAAGGCCAGCAAATTTCTTTGACCCCCGTATATTTTTAGAACCACCATGGTAATAGCTTGTTCTACAAGTAAGATGGTTTCTCATTGTGACCTAAACAGTTTATAAATAAAAAAAAACAGACCTTTGCCTCTATTGTAGATGATTAATATAGCGTCAGATGCAAGGTTTTCACTCATGCCCCTACTTGCGGGATGCTAATATAGTGTCTGGGACAGGATTTTAGATGGAATAGGCTTGCCCAGCACCTATACCATCTTGACAGCTTAGTCTGCCTAATCCACAGGAAAGACATGGTCAATACGTGCAGAGCTGACTAAGCGACGATGTTTTCCTTCACCATTTGAGAGCACTAGCATTGTGTACATTTCGACAGAAAAACTCAATTATGTCTGATGTCAAGTGGTAACCATCGCCTATAAAAAGCATTGCTTCTTAGGTCACGCCCGTCAGGAACGTGCCCTACCATGCACTGCCCTGCGTTCATCAACTTGAGTCACACAGATGTTCGACCTCACGTGCCAGTAATTTCACCGACACCCACACCCTTCAAAGCGAAACACAGTAATGCTGCTTCACGGCAGAAATAAGCATGGTGGTAATACTTACCCTAATACTACCCCGGACGACCCACACACAAAGAGTACTACTACCAAAACAGTAGTGTGAGTGTCTTCCTATAAAATATCCCTCGGTGATATTATAACAAGTATCAAATATTCGTCGAAGATACTCGATCGAAACACACATTCAAACTACACAATATTATTGAAAATAATATATCTTACTGAGAAAATAGCATGACTTTGGCGCCATTTCGTTATCGGTGAGACATAATTATTAGGTATGGCAATTTACTATCCAGTATTGATAAAACTTGTTTCGTATAGATGTTTATATTAAATTAAAATTATGGACAATCCACGCAACACTATCTAGCTCTAAGTAAAGCTTAGTTTGTAGGTACTATGGGAAATGCATACTTAGAATACAATATAAAACCCAGACATAACGTCTCAACATTCTTATTTTATTGTCTGAAGAGCGCTTCTCTTCAGACAATAAAATAAGAATGTTGTAATACACAAGCTTTGCTGAGTTTTCTATTAATATAGTCAATTTTACTTCATCACGAGTAAAAACAGTACCCGGAAACTAGAATAACAAAAGTGAACGTTTCAAAATAGAACTAAACAAACCGCAAACCGGAAGATATGAAGCTGATAAGAAACATAATAGCAACCGCTTGTGTTCGAAATAGTGTTCAAACAAGGCCACGACAGGAATATCATAAAGCCCTCGGCTTCGAAGCAACGACTTTCATCTAGACTTTAGAGACCAGTGCACGGGCTTCCCCTAATATCAAAACAAAATGGCGTATTTATAAGAACATTATCAGTTTCACTATTGATACACCTAAAACATTAAAACAAGGACTGAAAAGTCGAAAAAATAACTGAATAGTAGTTGATTTGATTCAAGAAACCGAAACTCAAAATATAAACAATAATTTTAAAGGCTTTGACGGAAATTTCGCGAATCCTAACGCCCGCCAGATCACCTGCCGACAGCAAGATGGGCTGACGACAGCAGAAGATAGAGGAGATAGATACAGAAGATAGAGGAGCCAGGATTTGGGTGTGGCCAGTCAATTCCAGGGGTATATGACAAACAATGGAACGAGGCTTATACGGCAGTGGGTACGAGCTTAAAGAGAGGGTAGAGGTAGGCCAAAGAAAAGATGGATGAACAAGATGATAGATGACATGGATAAAAAAGGGAATACAGATATGACGACAAAGGAATCCTCCTCTGTCTAATCTGCGGGGTCGGCACAAAAAGGAGCACATGTTGTTCCAACATAAAGAGGATAAGAGCTGGGAAAAGAAAAAGGGTACGCGTTAGTGCATGATAAATAAACTACAATAAAAAGAGGTTGCGAATTGTTTCATCTTTTTGTGACAATAAACTGTACTCAGTAGAGTATTATGATATAACGAGCTCCTTATGACGACGGAAGCTGCTTTGAAAACATATTTTATTTTTACTTTTATATCCGTAAGAAAACGTTCCAATTGTATTATTTACCGCGTAAGCTATGACGTCCGAGAATGTACTTCCTATTCCTACCAAAATATACGTGCTAGTATATGATTGTTTAGAATCTATGGGTTTTTCGTAGACGCTGACGTAGTTATCTATTGAATATGCAGTAGTAAGGCGTGTGGGCTTGCAATGTGAACGCAAATGATATCCGTTTACATGATAACCTGTCGGAATTACCAGGTATTTATTGGTTCCGGATCTAATGTCGTAGCCAGGACAACAACGTAGTAATTAACTATGGGTCGGTTTAAAAAGTATGAGATCACGGTACCTACTTTTCTCGGTCGGTTATTATAGACTACGTCAACGCGTATCGCATTATTCCAACAGGCCGCGATAATAAGTACACTAGAATTAAAGTGGACAGTATATGCAAAAGTAGTGCCGACTTTTACAGTATTCAATACAGTAAGCCTACCATGAGCTCTGTCTGGCTCTGTGAGTGTTGTTTAAATAAATCTTACGTCGAAACGTCACGCACACAGTATACCTAATACACTGGTGAGCACTCACTTAGACTCAAAACCAGAGCCAGAGACAGTGCCAGACAGAGCTTGTGGTAGGCCTACCGGTAGTAGCGGAGTGACGACTTCAGGTACCTAGTTTCTTTTCAGACCTACCTGAATTTCGGAGATCTTGTCATGAAAGTCTGTCCACTCTCCTTTACAAAATATAGATAACGAGGTATTATTTAATAGCTACTTGAACAAATCCTGATCTCTTATCTTTCCGTAAATTACTAATTAGTAAGCGTTATGAAATAAGTAGACAAACATGTTTACTTACTTCTATCGGATTCAATGACCAGAATAATTATCATGACTCGATTGATAAGTATTTATCGGGAACGTGTGACTTGCCTATTTACTTTCTATTATATTTATGTTATGTAAATAAATGAAATGGCCTCTCACCTCAGTTGGTAGCTAAGTTATCATATTTATCATCATCATCATTTATTTATTGCATACCTAGGTACATGTTACATTTATATTAGCTTAGGTATTATTGAGCTATAAGGTGGACATGTACCCTGTAAGGGCGCAGCAATGTACCTACCTACATAAGTAGAGGTTATGTTTTAAATAAGTATTGAATGTCATGCGCGATAGAGGTTAATTATAATAACAAGCATACAATTTGAAATGTCAATATTAAATTCTAAACTAAATGATACAGTCAATAAAATCAAGTTATGACTCGGGTAAAAATAAACAAATAATCAAATAGTAATTCAGTAAAACAAATTCAGTTATTGTAGGTATTACTGTCTTATCTTAGTTGGTATCTATGAAGAAAGTAAATATTGTTATTTATCTTTCGATTAGTAAATAATAATCTACAAGTACAGCACTGATGACCACAGACTTTATATTATATTATTTATATTAGTTATATTATACTATAAGCTAAAAAAAATTGAGAAACCGACTTCATGGCCAAACTGCTCAACCGATTTTGATTAAATTTCTATGGGACCAATCTGGAAGATATAAAAAGATTGAATGACGAAATTATGCAATACAAAACATAAAAAAATAAAAATACAACCGAATTGAACCTAGCTCCTCTTTTTTTATTTGAAGTCGGTTAAAAAGATGGACAGGAAAAGGCTGTAAAACTTCGAGCCCATTTGGTACAATCTTAGAAGTTAGTTAGGAGTGAAAGCCTGAACAAGGCTCCGATATTTGTATAAATAAAATAAATAAAAATATTAAAGCCCATTTATTCCATAGCTACATTAAATTACATTTCATGCATATTATTAAATTGAAATTATTAAATTAAAATTATTATTACATTATTATTATTTACATTCATATCATACACCATTTAATTTTTAATTTTTCTTTATAAGTTTTTTTTTTTGTTTATTTGTGGTCCTATTTTTTTTTTTTCATTAGCTAGGATCCCTCTCGGGTATAGGCCTCCTCCAGCCTTTTCCATTCTTCACGATCGTTTGCTATTTCAGTCCAGTTTTGTTCGTTCGCAATTCTTTTTATTTCATCTGACCATCGGGCCAGCGGTCTGCCTGCCCCCTTTGTATACTTATACATAATTATATTTTTTGTAAGTAGATAAAAGATATTATACTTAATATAGTTAATAACGGCATACGAAAACACAATATAATATACACACATCAAAATTGTCTAGGGATATTCAACATTTTGTTGATTTTTACAAAAACTAAAAATAATTTCTTTAGAAAACTAGGTATGGCAAGAACATTTATTTTGTGTTGTTTATAAATAATAATAAAATACAACTGTTTGATATTATTTTTTAATAAAAATTTAAGTTAGAAGAAAATCTGGAAAAATCAGAAAATGTACAAGGTTCGGTAAATTGTGTTAAAACTATGTTAACGTTTCCAAGACTTTCTAAAATTACTTTTTTACAATTTAATAATCGTTGTTGCTTTCCCTGACATTGATAACACATCTGCACCGGTTATTTATACTTAAAATTAGGGTGTCAAAGTCTCGCTGAGGTATGCGATCCCATGTTCTTTTTAAATGGCAAAAAAGTTGGTCTTCTGTGGTCAAATTTGACGGCAAATTGCTGAAAGCCCTTCGTTGCAACATAGCCAAAGCGTGTTCAATTGGGTTTAAGTCGGGTGACTGTGCAGGCCAGTCCAAAACCACGAAATCATGTTCCTGAAGGGCAGCTGACACCAATCGCGCCGTGTGTGGAGGGGAATTTTTATGCAAGAGCTGAAATTCCTGGCCAATTTGAATTCTGTGAGGGATGATCACAGGTTCTACGACCTCGTTCCGGTATTTTAGTGCAGTCATGCTGCTTCTTATCCAAATGAGCTCGTTTCGCGCACCAATACGAATTTCCGCCCAAACCATGATTTTCCCACCTCGGTACGAATGGTCCTCTTGGATGATGGAGGTGATTTTGTCTGCCTGGGACTCTGCAAACACGAGTTCTTCGTGAATCGGGGTGGAATCCAAACCGAGAATCATCATTAAAGAGAACCATTGTCCATTGGCCCTTGTTCCATAACAAATGTTCCTGAGCCCAAAGAAGTCGCGTTCCGCGATTGGCTCGTCGTAGAGCTGACGCACGAAGTGGCCTACGAGAATGAAGATCAACTTCATGCAGCCTTCTTCTGACGGTTTGGTCACTATCTGACAGCTGATGGTCTGACTGAAGCCTTTGCACTAGCTGCTTTACTGTGATTTGGGTTCCCTCCTGATAGAATTTTGGAAAAAACGATCCTGTTTAGGGGTGGATACTCAAATTTTGCCAGTGTGCTGCTCTCTTACATCCCCAGTAATACGATTACATGACCACAATCGAGAAATTACGTTTTGATTGGTGCTTAGGGTATCGGCAACCACGCGTTGGATAGCACCGGCTTGCAACATGCCTATCGCTCTTATCATTTCTTCTTTGCTTACATGTCGACGTTCCATGACATAACAAATATCACAAGATCCATTAAAATTAAAAATGAGTTAGATATCACTGACTAATAACTAAATAAAAGCTAATTTATCGTAGGCAAAATTAACGTTGTTTAATTTAAATCGGAGTCCCCACTATATCTTTTGTCTATTGTGTTCGATTTTTAATTATTTTTCAAATTTGGAAAGGGGAATAAAAGAGGTTTAATTCCATATATAAACTTTTTCTAGAAAGCAAATGGTTTGAAAGAAAATCATTTCGAAATACTTAGAATATCCCTAGACAAGTTTGATGTGTGTATATGATAAGGGTATAGGTAAGTAGTCCTACGAAAATAATACAACAACATTTTAAATACTAACAAATTTATTTACAAAGCATCTTATGAAATAAAGTCTTAAAATTAATTCAAATATTTGGACTTATCACAGATTGATAGTTTTCTCTTAGTAACTTTTTTATAGTGCTCTTTTTTGAGCTGAATAATATTGAATATTTATTTAAAAAAAACGTGGATTGAGAAATGGGAAAGCCTACCTTTTAGTGATGGCAGTAAATCAGACTAAAACAGCCTTGCTTACATCTAGAATGCCCGCGATGGCGATCGGTGTATCGCTGTCAAATATCGCACTGTCAAAGTTCGCGACATTGTGTACGGATGTATGCAAAACCATGTGCCAGTGTCAGATAGTCAAATATAGCATGAGAAAGCCCAAAAAGTATCATTTTCACGAAAAAAATAACATTACCAAAAATTATGATAGATTAGATTAATAGACCGATTAATACTTTAGTGTACACATAAGAAACATAATATTATAAAAGAAACATTGCAAATATAGCTACAATGGGCGGCCTTATCGCTAAAAGCTATCTCTTCCAGACATGTGGAAAACTTATGTGGAAAACTGCACAAGAATTTATTAGGGCACTTTATTTAACATTTTTGTGACATGGAAGTAACATAAGAGGGTCAAATCAAAAGCAAAGTAAAATGTCATAAAAGTAACATTCTGGCAACGTTGCCCTATGCTGAAAGTGATCACCATCGGTATCGCAGATTGCCTAGATCGCAAGGCCTAAGACAAAAAGACATAAATATTCAAACTCTACTATACTACCTGCTATATACTCAACCAATATTAAATAAATAATACGAATGCACTTTGTAAAATTAAAGATAATAAATTTTTACAACAACGATTACATCACTAAGTACGTGTTTAATACAAAATTATCTTAGTACAATAATATGTAATTACATTTAATACAAATATATCTAAAGATAGGCGAACTGTTTATTACTCTAAAAATAAGTTATTGTGTTTTAGTTCGTACTAACATACGTACATTACAAGATTTTTTTTATTTCAAAAGTTATGCGCACCGAGTAGGATATGAACCCACACACAACCAGCCTCCATAAAATATTGTTAAATCATTACGTATTATTAGGCCAATGTTGGTCAATTGTATGGTCTTATTTATTTAATGTATATTATATTATGCAATATCAAAATCCATTTACCTTCCACTTATAATCATGTTTTATATAAATACAAAAAAGTATTAAAAGGAGGTATATTCTAACACTGAGCTTAGCTTTTTCTAAACATGGATTATAAAAACTCCCGAGGACGTTGGCCCCAACACCCAACCCAAATGTTCACAGATCGCAAAGATCAAATACAATTGTCCCGAGCGGGGAACGAACCCATGACCTCAAAAACAGTTTATTTGTCTCCATATTGATAGAGGTCGCGACATACATGGCTCTCAGTATTAATCTACTATCGATTACAATAATTTACCGCATCATCATTTAACATCAGGTGAGATTGCATTAGCCTATACATTGCAAAAAAAAAAAGCAGCCAAGTGCGAGTCGGACTCGCCCATGAAGGGGCCCACGAACTACAAGAACCTGTATATTATGTTACTTGATGTAACATAATAAGGTTCTTGTAGTTCGTCGAAAGGTAAATTGCGGTTTACGGTTTATGACGTATAAAAAAAAAACTACTGACTAGATCTCGTTCAAACCAAAAATCGTTGGAAGTTTACATAGTAATGTACAACATATATTTTTTTTAGTATTATCATTCTCTTACTTTAGAAGTTAGAGGGGGGGGGACCAACTTTTTTCCACTTTGGAAGTGTCTCTCGCGCAAACTATTCAGTTTAGAAAAAAACAATATTAGAAACCTCAACATCATTTTTGAAGACCTATCCATAGATACCCCACACGTATGGGTTTGATGAAAAAAAAATTTTTGAGTTTCAGTTTCAAGTATGGGGACCCCCGAAATTTATTGTTTTTTTTTTATTTTTATGTAAAAATCTTAATGCGGTTCACAGAATACATCTACTCGCCAAGTTTCATCAGTCTAGCTCTTACGGTTTCAGAGAAAAATGGCTGTGACATACGGACGGACGGACAGACAGACAGACAGACAGACAGACAGACAGACAGACATGACGAATCTATAAGGGTTCCGTTTTTGCTATTTGGCTACGGAACCCTAAAAAGGTAATACATAATTTAATACTAGGACAGTGATGTAGTTAGCGTTATAATACATACGGTGAATACCTAGGTACCTAGTTACGAAATTAAAAACTGCGCAAACACTTATTACCTAAGTGTACCTAACTACCTAGGTAACTTTTGTGCATCATACCTACATTATTTAATGCAGATAAGGACAAATCCCTAGAAATCTTGGTGCTGACGCTATATTGTTTTTAAAGTATTACTTAAGTATTTATATTGATTGTACAACATTTAAAATTAACTCCTTACAACATTTGAAATTGGAATTGAAACTTATTGTTAAAAGTTGCAACCTCAATTTTGATTAGGCATAGAAGTAATCTTATCCAATCGTTCCTGTTGCATTGTTATTAACACTAGGTATTATCTAAAACTTATCTAAGACAAAACGTACATTACATTAGTATACCTACATGCATTCACATAGAAAAATCAATGAAACTTTTCCACTCCCACTGGCCGCATTTTTCCGAAGAATCGAAATCATCCATCCGTCATGAAAACGGACAACTCAAATTCAGAACAGAATTTGAATTAAGAATTCCTTCAACACTCATCGTGTTCCGGTAACACTGGCAGCTTTAGGCATTGCTTCCGGTACTTTCGTCTTCTCGGCATGGCGTTGTTGGTTTTCTTTAGTTCTGTGTTGCTACATTCCTTGTCCTCAGGCAAGGTTGGTAGACTCCGCTTCGGCCTCCTTGGTAGAACGCATTCGGTCGCGAAATTGTTCATTTCTTTGCACCTCAACATGTCGACGTCCGGGAAATCGGATCCGAGAGACGGAAAAGCGAGTTTTACAAGCATTTTCAATGCGTAATAGTCACAGCAATATTTTAAGCGAACACGCGTGAACCGGGCAAGAACAACCTTGTTACTGGGTAGTCGCGCGCGTGGACGCGAATTCGTTCGTACGTAGACGACTGGCTCGGTTTCTTCATCAACAGATAATCTGGTGGTTACAATAACACCCGTTAAAGCGTCAATAGTGTTTAAATATAAAAACGCAGACGTCCGTCAAACTACTTATTCTCTCTCGTACACATTTATGATAATAAATTTTTCTTCTCTACTCTAATTTAATGCGGGGTTTTGATGCAGTTTCCTCCAATTAAGTATTTCAAATGCGGCCTCCTTGACTTCCATAAACGACATGATAGCGACCGTTTCTTGTATCTGGCTTACTTAAAATAAAATGGATTCCCATTTATCTAATGAAAAATACAAACTTACAAATTAAAATTTTTGGAAAAAAACATTTCAATTGTTTACAATCATTCTGACATATACCTTATTACATTTTCCCCTCTTGAAGTAGATATAGCTACCATCCCCGTTAAAAATATTCGTGGACTTAGACTAAAAACTACTACTATAAAAACATAGAGTTTTTTTTAAAAGCGCGGGCAGAAATATCCTTACTATCCCCAATTAATAAGCTCGTTAAACAGCTGTAGTGGCTAATCAATATGTTGGTGAACTCTGGACTTGAAGTTCCTGCTGTATGTATGTTAGTAGGTAGGCACAGCACACCACGATGCAATACCGTCTAACATTACTAGCGACCTATCAATCGAATTATATTTAGCCTGCATCGAAAACAAACTTGTACTAATCGCCGTGCCAACTGCCAAACTATCGTTCCGTCGAGAATTCTAGTGCATTTATATGCGTTGGAATACTTGGAATCAAATCACATTGTGACTGACCTAATTTAACTATTTATAAGCCTACTATAGGTTACCTTAGCGGTAGTAAAGTAAACAGGCCTTTGCATCTACCTATTAAATGATTTTTATAGTGTCTGAGGTGATTACACAAGCCCTAATCGCGGGTCTCTATGTGCCTGGGACAGGATTTTAGATGGAGTAGGCTTGCGGAGTACCTACGTACCTTAGCGTCACCTTACCGATAAGTACCTACCCCCGCCTTCCGATTCTAACGGTCGCGGGTTCGAATTCTGTCGTGTACCTTGGATTTTTCTGGGCGAATAATGTATTATACTCGTACAATGCTACGGTGAAGGAAAACATCGTGAGGAAACTCGCGGCTTAGCCAGATTGACCATTTCATTTTTTATAATATAAAGAAAGCTGTCAGGATGGTATAGATGCTGGACAAGCCTATTTCATTTACAATTCTGTCCCAGGACCTTTATCTTCCCGTAAGACCAGGGGCTTGAGTAAACACCAGTTGCCCCTGACGCTATTTAAATCATCTACAGTAGATGCAAAGGCCTGTTTACTTTTTCGTTTACTTACCTTACCGTTATAGCTATGTTCATTTTACTAGGTGTAAATTGCGTAAGTATGCAGATTTTTGTCTTAGAAGAGGTTAGGCAACCTACCGGATGTCTAAATGTTGACATAGCGAACCTAATAAATACTCCGTGACATTTTAAAATGATAAACATGATTTTTGATAAGCTTGTGGGTTTGCAAGTACCTACCTATCTACATAATGGAATTGATATTATAAATGCGAAAGATGTTTGAATGTCTGTTGCTCATTACGCCCTAACCATCACTAAACCGATTTAGATGTTTTTTTTAGAATATGTATACGTATAGCTGCATTTGGCTGTCATAACACCTGATCGAAAGTGCGCATGCTTGCTTAGCCACCAGTTCACTCTTGTCTTGAAAATTCCTAAATTGAAAAGTTCCGGAAATACTTAATACCTAACTAGGTAATTCCACTCTTTGGCAAATCGAAAAAAGTTCAAACTGCCAAAGTTCGTTTATAAGTGGAAACAAAACTCTTTCTAGTAAGTCGGTTCTTCAGTAGGTATAAATATTTATAAATATCATACTTGTTTTACTCAATCAGTTAATAACATCATCATTTTCTTATCCTTATCCCTCTTCATGTGGGGTCGGCAGTTGGCACAACAGGTTTTCGTTCTCTTCGTTCACTCTCCTGCTCTCCTCCATTAGCCGTCATTTCAGCAGTCACTCCTGTCTTTCTCCACACAATCCATCCATCTTTTCTTTGGCCTGCCTCTACTTCTATACCCACCATTAAATAGTTAATAACCTGGATTAGTAAATAGGTTAATTTTTATTAGCAAAATTTCATAGGAACGGGTTAGAACCTACCACGCGGGCGAAGCCGCGGTCGGCTGTTATAGCAGTATAATATGCACCTGTCGGATACCTAGGTAGATAAAGGTAGAAAGATAGCAGAGTGAAGTGCCGCTGTTTTCTTGATAATCATAATTTCGTTACTATTACCTATTACTATAGATATACTATATATATCGTTCGTTACTAATAAATTTAAATAAGGTTGATAAGTATGGCTGTTATATTTTTCTATGTGTGCAATAAATTATATAAGTATGATGGATATATTTTTATCTGACTAATTAATTTAAGTATCTGTAGAAAATTATTTGTTAAACGATCTGTCTGTAAAAAATTAGAGCACAGACAGCACATTGATTTCAAATAAAATATTTATAAAATCAGAATGCCACAGTTTTAAAGGGGGTACCGGGTATACCCCCATATGGCTTGCCCTAGATCCGCCTTTGGGCAGATCGCTGAGTGAGTGTGCTTTTCACACGTGCCATGCATGAGCAATACGTGTTAGGTATTGTCATGGTTGCATTGCATTGCAGTGACGGAAGCGGGGCTCAAAGAATCCATTGATGACAGGTGATTCATGCATCCTATTTTTACGACTTTTTTATCACGTGCAGTGTTACTTACCATAAGCATGTATTAGATCAGGGTAACTTTATATTAAAAAGAAAATATAGAATAGGAAGTAAATGGTTTAATTACATCAATGTCTTTACAATTTACACTTTATTTAACTAAATTATAGCTTTAGACACGTTATTCAACACAAAACTACCTTACAGTAAAAGTATATCAACTACAAAGAGAACTAGGCACTTATCTTAACAATCAAGGGGTGTACTCAGAGCCGAATCACATCGACAGTACACAGAACGAAACGATAACCTTCTCCTTCGAGTCTCAAGCCCAGAATAATCCACCGCCTCGCCTAGCCTCAGTCAGGCGACCCACATGACAGTTTTTAGCTTTTTGATCTCCGTATATTTTGTGTGGAAGATGTTTGCTAAATAATAAGATTTATATTTGAATGTGTTCTTTTAATTAAACATAAAACGAATAATTATTACAGTTAGTTAGCGTGACCGCGCTAGGAGCGAGTGTTCCGATAGACTGTCTTACGGTAGAGTATCAAATTTGTCGCGCGGTCACGTATTTATAAGCTTTAAAACATAAACAATATGCATGTAGCTAGCTATGTGTACAATGGTAACGCTACATCTACATCCCACATAAAAAAAAAATTATAACATAATTTTAAAAGTAGGTATTATATAAAATAAAAATTTAAAGTTTGTAAACTTGTAAAAAATACAAACTAACTTGATTATAGTTAAACATTAAAAAAAATTATCTCATAAAAATATTCCTACTAAAAATATTAATACTTAAAGTGATATAGAGTTCATGGTAATTATAGCGTACACTGTGGCTAATGTTTTGATAAACAAAAGGTCTCTTTTTAGAACAAAGATACTTAAACGCGCACTGCACTTTTGTTATTGTTAATCACTGTTTATACTATACTTGAACACTGCCGTTTTGTTGACCGCCGCCGATGTCAAGTGGTTACATGGCACCCCTGCTGAGTGCGTTACGCGGCTGGCGCAAGATGCTGACAGTTGAAGTGTACAGTAGCTGTAAATAGGCCAGTCCCTTTGTTCCCAAGTGCGTGAATGAGTAGTCCTGAATGATCTTTGTTTATAACCTCGGTATTGTTCGCTGTTGGTAATAATGAGCACTTGCGCTAGAGTCAAATATCAAACCGCACAGTCTTTTTAACCATGCGACCGGATCTCGTTATGACTGGAGCTGTTGTTCTCACATCAGATTTCGGCGGACCCATTTCATCAGGTTGCCGAGGTGTTTTATTTGGGTTACTTAGTGGCATTGTTGTTTCAACAAGTGTCGGACTCTGAGAAACTATTGTTTCTGGGGTCGCGTTGCTAGGTGTGTAGTTAATAGCGTAAGCTGGTTTGAGCCTATCTAGCGAAATAACGACTTTTCGAGAACCTATTTGAACTGTATAGAATTTAGGGTTCCGTTCTATTACTTTAAAGGGTCCCTCATACGGTGGAGTTAGTGATTTTTTCACTTCTCTTCTAACAAAGACGTAGTCCGTAGTTGCGAGATCCTTATGTATAAAAGTTTTTCTATGATCCGATTGCTTCCTTGCACTTGATTGTATTGTAGCCAATGTTTCCATTAAATTACGTGTATACTCAGCATCATTAATATGTGTTTCTGATGGTACGAAAAAATCTCCTGGTAGACGGATAGGCATTCCAAAGGTCATTTGCGCTGGGCTAAATCCTATGTCCTCTTTTATAGTTGATCTAAGACCTAAAAGTACCATAGGTAGCTCTCTCACCCATTGGTTAGAGTTGTCGCAGCGTGACATGATGGATGCTTTAAGTGTGCGATGCATGCGCTCTACTTGTCCGTTTGCTTTAGGGTTATATGCTGTAGTGTGCTGTAGGCTGCTTTAGGAATACTGCTTCTGTAAAAGTTGATGAGTCCAAGAAATCGTCTTAGTTCCTGGATAGTTTCGGGTTGCGAATAGTCTGTTATGGCATTTACCTTTTCTTGGTTCGGTTTGATGCCATTGCAGCTGACGTGGTAGCCGAGGAATAGTAGTTCCTTCTTGCCAAACTCACATTTTCCGCAGTTTATTGTTATGCCGAATTTATTTAGTCGTTTGAATATTTCATCAAGATCTTTTAAATGCGTTTCCTCGTTTTCGGAAGCGATTAATATATCGTCTAAATAGCAGAAAGTATTTCTTGTGTCTTTCATGACGTTGTTTATGAAGCGTTGAAAGCTTTGCGCCCCATTGCGTAAACCATAGTTCATTTTTAAGAATTCAAATAATCCGAAGGGGGTTATTACTGCTGATTTAGGAATATCCTCCGGTGCGATGGGTATGTGGTGGTATGCGCGTCGTATGTCAATTTTAGACATGATTGTTTTATCCCTTAAAATGTATGTGAAATCCATTAGTCTTGGTATAGGATATCTATCGGGTTCTGTTATTGCATTTAATCGACGATAATCGCCGCACGGACGTAATTCTCCGTTTTTTTTATTGACGACGTGTAGTGCATTTGCCCACGGGCTAGTAGATGGTCTACATATACCCAACTCCATCATTCGTTCAAATTCTGCTTTTACTGCTTTGTATTTGGCTGGATTTAAGGGTCGCGCTTTCTCATATACGGGTGCGCCCTTTGTGCAAATATAGTGTTGCACATTGTGTTTGGGAATCGATTTGAATGATTCTAGTTTAGTTATATCGGGATACCGCAACAGTAGTGTATGGTATTTATCTGTGGTGTTGACGACTTTTATGGTAGGGAAATTATCCGAAATAGCTTGTATATTCTTGGAAATGTTGGTCAGCTTATCTATTAGTTTTCTGCCGTGTAGGTCAACTAATAGTTGATTTTTGGCTAGGAAATCTGCTCCGATGATTGACCGTTGTACGTCTGCTAGAATGAATGTCCAACGCATTGGGCGCCGTAGGCCAAGATCTAGAGTTAATGTTTTCACTCCATATGTTGATATTGGCGTTCCATTCGCAGCATATAGTGTATAGTCGTCTGGTTGTTGGTTTGGGCGTTTTTTGCACGCAAGTACGGATACGTCGGCACCGGTATCAATTAAAAAACGGTAGCCGTACTTATAATCCGTAACACTGAGGCGATATGTGTGATCGGCAACTAAACTCGCCGCATTAGTAGCCTGTTCTAGTTTAACGACCTTTTCTTGCAACATTGGTCGTGACCACATTTGGTGGCTTTATCTTCATATATGAAATGGTAGTAGCATTTGAAGTCGCTGTCACCAGGAACAGCAGTTTGATTCTGATATTTGATGAAATTACTTCTACCACGTGAATGTGATCTGCTGGTGCTACGAGTATTATTACTATGAGTATTACGCTCCTTTGATCGACTGCTTTCTCGCCGCTCGTTATCTATTTGATTGAATTTATTTTTCAAAGCGGTTAATTCGAGCGTTAATTTTTTTAGCTGCTCTGTTACAGACGTCGATGATGATGATGATGATGCTTGGAGTTGGAACACATCCGCAGGTCTCATTGTTTCTATAATTTTATCGGCAATATTGGCCGCCTGCTCAAGGTCAAACGTGTCGCATGCAGTAATTACGGGCCGGACACTTTGTGGTAGTCTGTTCACCCATAATATTTTGAGAGTAGATTCTGGTACTTTATTGCGACCTAACTCGCGCATCCGCCGCAGTAGTTGCGACGGTTTTTGGTCGCCGAGTTCGATTTCCGTGAGCAGATTTTGTAGCTGCTTGGTCTCCGACTCTTCGTAAGCTGATATGAGGCGGGCCTTTATACAGTCATACTTATGGTCTGTGGGTGGGTTCTCTAAAATGTCGCTTACTTGCGCTAACTCGTCCCTACCCAGCTTAGCTATAACTAACTGAAACTTGTGCAAGTCACCTGCTTTCTGTGGCGCGACTATGGCATCGAATTGGTGGAACCAGAGTCGCGGCTGGTTGGTCCAGAAGGTGGATATCCTGGAGCTGATGGTGACAGCAGTGATGAGGCTGTCGGTGGATGGCTGCGCCTGCGCTGCGTACGCCGCGCCCTCCGGTCCAGGCTCCATGTTAAGCTCGATGTGATCGGAGGTGGTAGTCATTGTAAAACTACTACTTGGCACAAACCACTGAATTTAATTTAAAATAGTCACTTGCACTTTCACGTTTAACTAGTACACTTTTACTGGTTATCACATAATACGTGAATTTAAACCAGAAAAAATGATCACGTCGGGGTCACCAATTTAGCTTTTTGATCTCCGTATATTTTGTGTGGAAGATGTTTGCTAAATAATAAGATTTATATTTGAATGTGTTCTTTTAATTAAACATAAAACGAATAATTATTACAGTTAGTTAGCGTGACCGCGCTAGGAGCGAGTGTTCCGATAGACTGTCTTACGGTAGAGTATCAAATTTGTCGCGCGGTCACGTATTTATAAGCTTTAAAACATAAACAATATGCATGTAGCTAGCTATGTGTACAATGGTAACGCTACAAGTTGATCGACAGCGCCCCCTATCGGCAATATCGTCATCCGTTCTGCGTAGCTTCTGACTACCAATAACAATTTATTGATATAATAAATTGTTATTAACTTCAAACAAATAATAATAAAATATAACATTATTTATCTAATCATTTTAAAGCAACTACATTGTTCTTAAATTAAATAAAGTAAAATATCTTTTTATTTTAAACATTATAGACTATCCTTCTGTCTTACTTCAATAATCATTATTATTTTAATACAGATTTCTAAAAGCATTATAAATAAATTTAAGCCCCTATTATCTACTAGATACGACACGGCCATTCTGAAAAATACTTCGTCCCCGAAGTATCTCCAAGTATTTTCCAAACCCACTGGCTCACCTACGAGTCAGGGTGCTAGTGTGTACAAGATCCTGGTATCACATAGGCCAATAAAGTACTAAATAACCAGATATGAAATCTGAAAGCACAAGAATAATGTTAACATAAAATCTATTAAATAATCCTTACAAAATAATACAGTACCATAGGTCAGGCTGTCATGCTAAGTTCCATTGCGAGTTGGCGTCGCGATGTCTAAACAAAGGATCAGGCCAACTAGGTCTACCAACATTTATACAAATTTTATCATCAAGCTTTGGCTGTCGACTGTCGTGCTCAGTTTCATCGCATAATCGCAACTACTACAATGTCCAAACGTCACACCAATCCAACCGTACATTTAGAAGAATCCCCCAATATTTTAACGTTTGTCTGTCGTGTTCAGTTCCATCACGTAATCGCAACTATCGCGATGTCCAAACTTTACACCAGCCCAACCGTCAAATTTAACAACCCAGTTAGAAGAATTCCCCAACAATTTAACGTTTGTCTGTAGTGTAGTAAAAAACAATTAGCTTGGCCATTCTGCCTCTCTACGACTTACAAAATTGTATTGAAAAAAATATGGCACGTACAATAAAAATGCGGGTACTCTCACAAAAGAAAATAAAAGTATTTCTTGGCAAAAATAAAACTGTTCGGATAGGATACCGTTAGACACTATTTGGCTATCAAGATTCAAACCAAATCAAAGCAGAGCCTACCAAGGCCTTACCTTACTTTTACATCACTTGAAGTCCACTCCGTTTTATTCCAGATACATAAACGGCTTTGTATATCATACTTCGGATAACGTAGGAACTGCCACTTCATTTGTCAGTCGATAATGCCTCCAGTTTACGATATGGCACTTCACACTCTGGAATAAGAATAAATGTTAGTTTTCTGTGGGCAAAAGTTCTATCCCACTTCTGATATTAGATCAGGGTAACTTTATATTAAAAAGAAAATATAGAATAGGAAGTAAATGGTTTAATTACATCAATGTCTTTACAATTTACACTTTATTTAACTAAATTATAGCTTTAGACACGTTATTCAACACAAAACTACCTTACAGTAAAAGTATATCAACTACAAAGAGAACTAGGCACTTATCTTAACAATCAAGGGGTGTACTCAGAGCCGAATCACATCGACAGTACACAGAACGAAACGATAACCTTCTCCTTCGAGTCTCAAGCCCAGAATAATCCACCGCCTCGCCTAGCCTCAGTCAGGCGACCCACATGACAGTTGATCGACAGCGCCCCCTATCGGCAATATCGTCATCCGTTCTGCGTAGCTTCTGACTACCAATAACAATTTATTGATATAATAAATTGTTATTAACTTCAAACAAATAATAATAAAATATAACATTATTTATCTAATCATTTTAAAGCAACTACATTGTTCTTAAATTAAATAAAGTAAAATATCTTTTTATTTTAAACATTATAGACTATCCTTCTGTCTTACTTCAATAATCATTATTATTTTAATACAGATTTCTAAAAGCATTATAAATAAATTTAAGCCCCTATTATCTACTAGATACGACACATGCAAGATAAAGCCATATCATTGTGCTGGAATCGGGTTTCTTACATCACGACTTCTAGGCTTGTCACGTGGAAGTGGACCTACCACGGTGCAGATGAGCTAAGTCTCATCCAGCTAGAGATTAATGTGTTATGTAAATGATAAATTATCAATGCCCAAAACTTTGGTCTCGCATTTTAGCCGTTTTTAGATAAACTCTGGCAGCGCTGTCGTCAAATCATTGATAATGAATAAAATACTGATACATTGCAAGAATGTAGCGGCAATTTCAGATGAATCAGAAAATTTCTAATCCCCACCGGAAGGCTTTCGCAACATACATTTTTGTACTAGCCCCGCAGATAAGTAGTCAGAAAATTAACGGACCAAACCGTTAGAAGTTTTCTGATGATATGCGGCAGACCTGCAGATCGCAGAAAGTACATAGGTGGATGGAGAAAGCTTAAAATCTCTCTCCCAGGAAATGCATATTTTGGGTAGGCTATCCAGTCGACTTCTTCAGACAGACTTTTATGACGTTTCAGAGTGATTCTTGTAATCCTACTGTATAAAAAACCCTTTTTTTTACGATGACGTATTAAAACCCTAATTATAGCACTTCGAATCATTGAGCCATGCATTCTGCCTGCTCTATTACCCGCATCAAATATGTCACGCGGTCATGCACCTTTGAATAACCCTAGTCATAACTAAACTCATCTTTATGTCCAAGAGGTAAAGCTTAGAATTGAGTAGATGATTTATAAAGCTAGCATTTGGATTAAATGGCGCTTTGCAGTTTGTATATTATGCCTAGCGTGTCTATGTAAATCAAAAATAATTATTTTAGACATTCCACACATCCCTATCTAGTCCTTATCTAAGCAGTGCTTGTTATTACATATTTTTTAAACTAGCAGTTGGTGCCCGAGCTTCGCTCGGTATTTTTTTTTTTGAAGTGAAAACTTCTTTAGCGGCGTTGAGCACTTTTTCTGTAATGGGTATAAAATCAAACTCGCGTCAGGGCGTCAGGATCACGTGACTTGATCGAAAAAGCGTAAGACGCTACAGATACGCTAGTAGTTACTTTGACACGGTAACGTCACAGAATAGATAATAGTTAGTAGCAAGCATACCAAGGCGTTTTTCGTGACTGTAGTAGGTATAGGTACATACCTATTATAGATTTTATGAACTAGCGGCCGCCCGCGGCAGGTAGTAGTGGTCATTGGTACATGATTTTATAGATCTACTGTATTTATTTAGGTATTATGAATAGCGAAAGAAAATGAGTGAGTACTTTATAAGTTTTAATACGAGCGGCAAGTTTTCACTTCTGCCGGCACTCCCGGAGTGCAACCCGTCTTTTTTTTTTTATAGGGAAAGCAAATCAGCTGATGTTATACTTTTTTGCTGATATAGGTACCTATGGAAACCAAATAGCTGATATTATACTTTTCTGTACTAACTTTCTATCGTCCTCTATAATAGTTTTTGCCAATCCAGTCCATTACATGGTCGTCTGGGAGAGATCGCTGTGAGTAAAAAGACCAGCCATTATAATCTCATGTTACGCGCAATCAAGTATTTTCTACCTATCTAGGTAGGTATCTATGTTACGTATAGGCTTTTTCGAAATAAGGCTTCAGGTTTTACAATACAAACTATTTATTTCAGTAAAATATCTATTCCGAGGCACTATCGGAAGGGCTCTGACTGATAACACACAAACTTACTACTGATTCTATCTTACCTACTCTAAAATTAACCATCTCCGAGTTTTATTATCATTCCGATAAAACTTTCAACTTTTCAAAAACATGGATGTTTATTCTGAAGGATAGTGAACTCTTGAGGTTAAATTTAAGTGGATCTCAGTAGTCAGTGTAACCAGGTTAATTTGAAAGTTCAAAGTATTAATCGTTTGTTCCCTTTCCAGTAGTTTTGTTGATAGAACTACTGGGATATTTTCTCCCGCTAGGTCGCTACAGATGATTTACAGACTCTGTATATCATCGATACATAGATGATGATAGATATTGATTAGATGATGATGATGATGATAGATGGTAGGGTCTACCTACTTATTTTATGTCATATAGTATGGTTCATGAACGGTACGAGTGCGGTACAAGTACAAGACAAGTGAAGTACAAGACAAGTTGTAGAGGTTCTTAAATAATATTGTTTTGCTTATTCTGTGTTCATACTATTTATACAAGGATTTAACCTAGTCACTATCTAAAGGAAGCTAGACATAGCTATCTGATACTAAAAAAGCACGGAACTACGTAAATCCTACATTTCTTATAACAATTCAGCATTAAAAATAGTTTTTAGATACGATTCTAATTATATTGAGATAATAATGATAATATTTTTGACATTTAGTGATAAAATTTACAAAACTGGTGGGGAGTGCCCCTTCCATCTATTGCACCCTAAAACTAAGCTTTTAATTCTAATTTATTCTTCCTGTTAAAAATATTCTTTAACAAGCCTATTTCTAGAGTCCACTAAAAGAGAACAGACTGAGTTTTCGCTAGGCGAGCCCGGTCTGCTCTTTTTATAAGATATAGTAGGTACATAATTACTAGGGCTAATGTTTATTTCTACAAGCAATAACTGATTCTACTTAATAAGTTTTCTAGTGTTATAATTCTGCTATCAACAAGTTTTATGATGTTTTCAAAGCAGCTTTTAAGTTACAAATATTTTGTTATTTTAAACACGCACGGCATAATAAAAAAAAACTTTCTCTTTTAGCAACGTTTTTTTTATATTTGCCGGCGTGTCCCATATTATTTGTTTTTGTCTGTCAGTTACAAATAAATCTTTTTACTTTCTTTCTTGCAAAATTAAAGATATTGATTCACTACATTTTCTTTAATGTACAGTTAGTTCCCACATAAAAAGGGGGTAGTCTAAATTAATTTTCATAATAGCTTATACAATAATGAACAAATACATGTTACAGATCGGTTCACGTAAAAAGAACTGTGCTCTTTGGGTATATTCGATGGTATGACGTAAGTCTTTGCCCCTATTGGTTCGTCAGTTGACCAAAACGTAGGTACCCAAATTATGAGCAAACAAATCCCTTCTTTTTACGTGACACGAACAATACGGCCGGAACAACTTGGCCGGTTTGAAGTAAGAAGTTTAGGCGGACGGAAAATAGGTATTTACTGCAGCTCGCCAGTTGTGTGTGTACTCACGCACACAATGATAGGTTCGCTCGACTCCGTTTACACTTAGTGTGGCAAAAGTAGGTAGCCCATGATTTGAAAAGAAAATTGTTTGGTTGAGTGACATAGAGAGACGAATATTTTGTTGTTATTTAAACAAGAAAATAATATTAATTACTTACCTACCCGGATATAAAAAATCTGAAGTCAGTTTCATAATAATGTTTTGAATGCTTTTTCGTTTCATTTTCAACTATATTCCGCTTCGCATTTGAATTTTCATTCATTGGCCATTAACAAACAGCTCACTTCAGACCAGCCAAGTTACGCCGGCCGAACTGTAAATAGAACTACAGATGCCTACACTCACACATCAGTGTTCATAATAGTCACAATCACTTGTGTCTCTCCGCCCGGGGTAGTGAAAGGGGTCGTAAAAGACCCCTAAGCGTGGGGTCCACCAGTTTAAGGGGTTTGTTCCACCTGCCTCGGGACGGACTTGCGCCGTCGTTTGACGACGCGTTTTGGCGAAGATCATTCGGCCTCTTTCTTCGCTTGTGGGTCTTCCGCTGTTGAATGAGACAAAAGATATACGATCAAAAATACAGGATGTTTTTTATCACTAGCATCTAGCAATTGCAAAGAGTACATTGCACAAAGGTTAATTTGACAATGGCACTGGACTAGAAAACAAAAAATATGATCTCAAAAGCGCACCTTAGCACTTCCGCAAACTGGCTGCGGTTGGACCATACTAACAAGTTAAGCCCACACGTACATTTGTGCTCTTATTCCTCTAGCTCTTTCTATGTCCGGTACGGTCGATATCTATTCATGAATTCGATACTTTTTTATAGAGATGACGGAGCAACAAAGGTGGTGGCATGGATATTTCATCTTTTTGTTCATGTGACTAGTCAAATAAATAATTATTGTTAATGTTTTTTTTATAGGCGATGGTCACCATTATTATTATGCTCATATGGCCCAACTGATGTTAAGTGGTAACCATCACCTATTTGAATAGGAAAAAATAAAAAAGCAGTCCACACAACTCTTTCGAGTCCCAAAGCTATGGGAATCAGATAGCTGATATAATAATACCTACATATTCATTTTTATGCAAATGCATACTGAGAATAAGAGAACAAACATCTGCGTTCACCACAAATATTTGTTCTCAGAGCTACTACCAACTGAGCTGAGAGGCCAGTCCAAATATTCTTGTGGTGTACAATAAAGTGTTATCTACCTATCTATCTGAGAGGCCAGTCAATAAAAAAAAACCTAGGAAAGGACTAACATCCATGCCACCACCGGTCAGTGTCCTACTCACGCTTGACGTCATGGTGCAGCGGCGGCGGCGCGGGCGCAGGCGCTCCGTGCGGGTAGGGCTCCGCGGGCGCGGGGTAGTACGGATGCGGGGGAGGGTAGCCGCCGGGGAAGCCCGCCGCGTAGCCGGGGTAGTACCGTCCGCCGTACGGACCGCCGCCGTATGCACCCACTGGAAATACATATTGTACACACTGTTATTACGATGCCAGTTAAGCCACATGCACACTGGAGCAATTCAAACATGATCATTTACTTTTTTGTTCTGGAACTGAATACTTTACGTTGTCCTTGATACTTTATAGGGCGGATCCGACTTGGATAGGTTAGGTTATGTTGGAACATAAAAATTACGCACAAGGCTAGCGAGCAGAGCGAGCGTGCCAGAGAATGTTTTTTTCCCAATAACCTCAAAGGGGCTGCCTGTTTAGTACAATTATTCATCGCTAGATAAAAATAATAATAATCGAAATATTAATCTGCGACAGTGTACATAGGCCTTTACAATTTTCCAGTGGAAAAAAAGTGGCATCGTTTTAACAGTGCGTACATTAACTGGCCGTACATTAACCGGACTCATACTCGCACCACAATCTAGCCAAAAACTAAGTAGAGATTGTACTATGGGAACCAGATAGCTGATAGGTATTGTACTTATACAGGGCGTCCCACGGATATGCCAGATGGAGGGAAAGAACCTTGATTATTGTAGATTGAATATTTTACTTTTTATTGATTTTATAGTGTTTACTACACTTAAGGAAATCACAAATATTTTTATAAGTACTTAATGTACCAAAAGTTAAGAGCCGACCGGTATTTGAACCCGCGACCTTCCCCTTTTTCTCTGTATTTTGTGGTTTAGTTAGTGTTCTCTCACCTGGAGGTGGTGGTCCGCCGTGGGGTGGTCCTGGGGGTCCGGGGGGTCCAGGGGGTCCGGGGTGGCTGGGAGGACCGTTAGGGTTGCCCGGCATCATCATAGCTGGAGACAAGATACAAAGTTTATAGACAGTCAAAGAAGAATAACTGAAATTGTTAATCTATACTAATATTATAAAGAGGAAAGATTTGTACCTATGTTTGTATGTTTGTAATGAATAGGCTCAAAAAGTACTGGGCCGATTTAAAAAAATATTTCACCAATATAATGCTTCTAATTTGACATAGGGTACATTTCATTTTGAAAAAAATTAGGGATCCTTGGTAAAATTTGAAAAATGTCACCGAAGGTGTAGAAAAATGAGCCTTAAAATGTCTTTCGTCGAATGCGCTGCCGAAACTATTAGCGATAGAACAAAATAATGTACAACAATATTGTCTACCCCGTGCGAAGCCGGGACGGGCTGCTAGTGTCCAATATAGTACTCACGATGATGTGGCGGTGAGGTCATTTGCGGGTGTCCCGCAGGTGGCATCTGTCCCGTAGGGGGTGCCGGCGGCATGGTGGCGCTAGGGGCGGGACCCGACGGTACTGGAGCGGGTTCCTTCTCCACCTTAATCTTCTCCTCTTTGTTTACTGTGGTAAGAACAGAATAGTTGTCAAAGTTATTTTGTAGAAAAATCATACAAAAAATAGTAAGTAAGTAGAATCTATTCGCACCCCTAGAACAAGACGGAATTATGTCGAATAATCACAAAATCGACTTTATTGCATATTTGAATCCTCAAAGTTTTACCGCACATACCACTTAGACAGGCTTATTAATATTCGGACAGTTGCTCAAGAGATACAAACCTAAGAGGTGTGCGATTTATTCAATTGAATTATAAGGATCATTTCCGACCTTCAAATTTTAATGGCCCAAAACTTTTACTGGCGAGCAAAACCATACAATCATTATTTTGAAATGTAACACTCAACCTTTAGTACTTTAAAAAAATTGAATCGAATTCAGTACTCGAAGTCGGAGTTTTACTAACACATATCGTCTACTAAATGTTGTTTTCATGTGAGCACGTGTCTCTCTCTTTTATATGGAAATTTGATGTGTTATCTCATCAAAAAAGCTCGAGATCTCTCGCTTTTAGATCGAGAGAAGCTTGTTTCGATCTACCTACGTAGTTTCGATCGACGTATTTTTACTGTCTCATATTTTCTCCATACAAAAGAGAGAGACAAATAGGCGGAAACGAAAACAACATTTTGTAGGCGAAATGTCGTAGCAAAACTCCGACTTCGGGTACAGTTCTTGTCGAGCGATTTCGTGAATATCTCTGCCCACTTACCGTCTTCCTTGATATTGGTCGCAGGTTCGGTTTCCTTAGCTGGCTCTTTGGTCAGCTCAGCGGTGCTACCGTTAGGTTCACTCTTCACTTCAGTGGTGGAAACTTTGTCTACTTGTGTTGGCGGATTCGGTCCGTTCGCCTCCACCTTAGTAGCCTGGTCGGTCTCCATGGGCTGAAATATAATAGTAGATTGCCAAGGGCTGTAAGGCATCAATTGCAGCCCGAGATATTTACCTTATGTTTAATTTTAACACATGTTTAAGGAATGTTGTTTATGTTTATGGTGTGTTTTAACCGTAAGGCCATTGTAATGCCCCAGCGGGGCTCATGTTCTAGACGTTATTACCCCCTAAGACCTATAAAACACATGAAGCAATGAATAAAGGAATTTGAAAAAATAAATATTTATCTGTACTACTTACATTATTATAAAAATAAGAATAAATATTGATAATAATAATAAATATTGTAGACAATCCACACAACACTATCTAGCCCCAAATTAAGCCGAGCTTGTACTATGGGAACCAGGTAGCTGATATAATACTTAAATACAATTTTTTTGTAAATACATACTTAGAATACAATATAACACCGAGACAGAGAACAAACATCTGCGTTCACCACACAAATATTTGTTCTCGTTGGGGATCGAACCTACGGCGCAGAAGGCAGAGCTACTACCAACTGAGTTAGAGGCCAGTCAAAATGTGTTAATGTTACCTCCTCCTTCTTGACAGCAGCTGCGCCGGCCAGCGGCTGTGCGGCGGGATTGACGCCGCGACGCATTTGTTCCAGCGCGCGATCTACCATTCTCTGGAACGTGTCTTCGTCTACAGCTGGCTTGCAGTGCTGGAATTAACAAATCTTTAAAATAAACTCTGTTGTCTGTAAAGTCGGTTTACTGACGATAGTTGAACGTGACGTCATAAGCTGCAAATTATCGTTGCTATAAACAATTGACACCACATTCACTTTTCACTGCACTTCATACTTTACGATAACATGTATTATTGTATACTGTGATTGTATAAAGCAGCTGTCCACGCGGATGCCTCGCTCACTCAAGTAGGATAGAGACAGATGTCGAACGCGGCCGAACGCGTAGGCCGATTGTGCCTCTTTGTCGCTCGTTCCGCGCTCTCGCTTGCACTTTAAGCCTTAAATGGAACGTCTCAGATCGAGGTAACGCCGCATGAGTCTAGTTTTTTCGTGCGTGCAGCCGGCTCCATCGAAATTTGCAAATTATAAAAGCAAAAATTGGCAAATTTTATTGGGCCCTTTTTGCGTGACCCTTGACATGTTGCTCGAATGTTTTTAGGTTCTACGACCCGCCAGTTTCCTCACGATGTTTTCCTTCGCCGTTTTGAGAATACTGGCATAGTGCACATAATTTTTTCGACAGAAAAACTGATAGGTACACGGCAGGATTTGAACCCACGACCTTCGGATCGGAAGGCGGAGCCACTACCACTAGACCACCAGTGCTCTCTTATCACATAAGGATTTTTCTATGAATTGAATGAATGTTTGATTTTGATAAAAATAGAATGATCCTAAACGCTCTAGAATGTTCTATAACGTTCTGGAATGATTTAGAACTTGCCTTCTTAAGTTCCTCCTGGAAGCCCTCGCTGCTCTCAATGAACTTGCGCTTCTTGGCTTCAAACTTCTCTTCTATCTGTTGCAGCTCGTCTTCTAATTTCTTCTGGTGCATCGTCAGCGACAGGACTTGCTTATTCAAGATCTGGTGAACCATACCAATATTATAAACACGAAACATTTGTGTATCCTACTTCTAAATATTAAAACTCTTACGTTACTGACTGACAATCCACGCATAACCTAAACCGTAAGTCCTAGAAGCATGAAACTTGGAGGGTATGTTCCTTTTATAGCGTAGGGGTGCACTAAGAAAGGAAATTGGAAAATAAGTACCCTTAGAGGAGAAAAAGAGGAAAAACTTTTAGAAGAAAAATCAACACACAGCCTGAGCCTAGTACCAGGAGACGGACATGGCTTTTTATTCCGAAAAAATTGCGGTTCACCAGATCTTGAATAAGCAAGTCCTGTCGCAAGATCTGGTGAACATAACAATATTATAAACATCAACATTTGTATATCCTACTAATATTATAAACGACTAGCAGCTGCCCGCGGCTTCGCTGGCCCCGTTACCGCTACTTTTTCAGAATAAAAAGTCATATGTCCGTCTCCTGGTACTAGACTTAGGCTGTGTGTTGATTTTTCTTTTAAAAGATTTTCCTCTTTTTATCCTCTTAGGGTAATAATTTTCCAATTTCCTTAGTGCACCCCTACGCTATATAGAGAATATACCCTCCAAGTTTCACGCTTCTAGGACTTACGGTTTAGGTTGTGCGTTGATCGTCAGTCAGTCAGTACTCAGTAGCGTAAGAGTTTTATACATTTAGATTAAGTTCCCTTGGGTCTTGCCCTTCTGGAGTAAGGTAGTAAGTCTGGTATGACGTACCTGCATCCTAGCAGTGGTGACGACAGATCTCACGTCCGGTACAACGGTGTCCGAGAATATTTCATTGATGAGGCGATGGTTGCGCAAGTATCGCGCGTAAGAAACATGCTTCACTGATAACCCTTCGTCTTGATCTGGAGACCAAAAAGAGCGCGTTAAAACAAAGCAGTTCACTAGTGGTGTCACGGAAGACCAGCGTTATAGTAGCACACGATACTATGGCATTTATGCTGAATGGTAGCCAATTTTAATGTCTTTGTTCCTTTTTACTTTTCCTGTATACTTTTTTAGCCGGGCTTTAGCATTTTTGAGGTTGGAAAACCCCAATGAACTTGTTATTGTCACGCGTCACGACTTATACCCACCTTCTAGGCAATGGTCTATATGCCTAGGTGTGTTTAATACTGTTCTAGTGAAGTGATTCTGTCACGACGACCAACTTCACTTCGTTACAATTGCTGCTAAAAAAATCGTCAAATTCCGCGAATATCTGAACTGAAAACTTGAACAATTATTGTTCATACGGAGAAAAGTTGATCGTCGTAACAGAATCACTTCACTAGAATATATTTTTACCTGACTGCCCAGAAGGAAGGTAATGTTTTTCGAGTGTATGTACAGTCGCGGTATGAAAATGTTAGTCACTTTAGAGTCGGTTTTCGCTTGCAGCAGTGCCTTGAAAATGAACACATTTTGACATAATTTGTGACGTTAACTTATCGGTGTATTCTGTCTAGTCAGTATCAAAAGGTAGTATGTGATCGTTGAACAAATCAAGTTGAAAATCGACGAACATTTTCATACCGCCACTATACATACGTATGTATGTATGTATGTATGTAGCTTCCTTTCGAGCGTCTGTGCAGCTTTAAAAGCTTTTTGATCTCCCTGGATCACGAGAGTAAATTTGTCCTTTAAATGGTTTACATAATATAATGATGAAATCTAATTACCATCTTCATCTTCAGCAGGCTGTATGTCAATTCTTCTGTCCTGTTGCTCCTTCTGGGAGCTTCCCTTCTTGCTAGAGCTTTCCTCTTCCAGGTTACCTACTGCTCAAAAAAAGGCACGTTAATAACTGTTGAATTCATATAGGAAATACAAAATTATGATCGTTAAGTTCATTTGATTTTATTGACCTTAAATGGTGAGGATTGAATTTCATTTTTAAAAGATAGAAAAACGGGCTTGCGTCCCACCTGGTGGTAAGTGGTCGCCGTCACCAAATGTGATGCCCAAACTGTCCCAGACAGGAGTCGAATTGTTTAATTCGTTGTTATCAATCGGGTGTTATGAACTGATCCCTGAAAGATAGCAGTTGCTACTGCTTCAACTTACTTAATCAGCCTGCGAGACATTTGGAACCACACTATACCTCAAGTGTTTTTCCAAAACATGCGCACCCGCAGACAAGTCGCATTAAAAATCGAAAGTAATAGTAGTTTTATAGCCAATTCTGATGTGGAATGTTTTTAAGCAATAATATTCTATTTTTAGTTTTTTACAGACTTTGAATTACATGTTCTTGCCCACAACGTCCTGCAATTATTTATTAAATTCAGCACAAACATGAGTTTGTGTAGTTTATTAACTTACTTCAAATAAAAAAGGTAAATATTTGTAATTTATGAGCAGATTTGAAAAATATCTGGAAAGTTACATTTACATCTAGACTGGTCCCATAGATACTTCATCAAAATCGGTTCAGCAGTTTGCCATGAAGTCGGTTCCCTAAGTTTTTTATATAAACATGTGTCGAGTGCACGAAATGAGCATCTCTGAGCCGATCCGAAATGAGCACTTAAATTCCTATCACCTGTACCCGAAGTCCGAGTTTTGCTACCACATTTCGTTACCAAATGTTGTTTTCGTTTCGCCTACGTGTCTCTGTCTTTTGTATGGAGAAAAAATTAGACCTCAAAAATACGTTACGTAGTTAGAGTTGTTGTCTCATCATTTTTTCATGCAAAAGAGAGACACGTAGGCGAAACGACAACAACATTTAGTATCGAAATGTTTTAAATGCACTGGGACTTTGAGTCCTGGTTCTAAAGAACCAATGACACGATAAGAACACAAACATTCAACATCAAATTTGGCTGGAATATGACCTGTATTCTATGGTGTTTCCTTACCTACAGCCTTGTTTTTCGCAGCCATGTACGCAAGGTAAGCCGGTGAGTTGTGGTACGTTTTCAGGCTCTTTTCATACTCCGTCTATACCCAGTGCAGTTATTAGCATGGTGGGTGCATGGGGAAGAAACGTTTAGCTTCGTGAGTGGTGGGTTAGTCACAAGGTGGATGATTTAATGAGTGGGTGTTGTCGTCACACATGGTATAGGTAACGGCATGTATAACTAGCGGCACATAACTTTATCGCTGAGCGATACGCGGAGGGGATAGCTGCGTAGTGTGCGCATGTCGCGCACACTGGATGTGTGGATGTGTGAAGAGAGCTATTGGTACAGAGAGCGGAGTGCGACTGGAGAGCCAATCAGCGCTACGCACGCCCGCCCTTCATTCCGCTAGCCCCCCTAGCGGCCAGCGCTAAAGTTATGTGCCGCCTATAACTTTAGCGCTGACCGTTATTGCACCGAAGTCAAAATTGATCTCTGAGCTTGCTAGCGGGATGAAGGGCAGGCGTGCGTAGCGCCGATTGGCTCTCCGGTCGAATTCCCCTCCCCGCACCGATACGACACCCCGCGCACATCCAGTGTACAGTCGCGTTCTCAATTAATAAATAATAAATAAATATTGTGGACAATTCACACAACACTACCCAGCCCCAAACTAAGCAGAGCTTGTAATATGGGAACCGGATAGCTGATATAATACTTGAATATTTTTTTTTTGTAAATACATACTTAGAATACAATATAACACCCAGACAGAGAACAAACATTTATGTTAACCACACAAATATTTGTTCTCGGTGGGGATCGAACCCACGACCTACGGCGCAGAAGGCAGAGCTACTACCAACTGAGCTAGAGGCCAGTCAGCTCATCAAATTGTATGTTGTTGATGGCCATCAGCCATCAAATTGTATTGTTATTGAAAAGTAATGTTTTTATTTTTCTACTCCCCATAAACTTGTTAAAAATTATGTTTTAGGTACCTCCTATAAATCTTTGGACATCTTACAATTTGACATTACATTCAAGTGTAAATATCGTTATTTAGCCAACAGCTAATTGAAATAATAATTGTATTGCGTGCGCGACAGTACACATGCGTAGCTATCCTCTCCGCGTATCGCTCAGCGCTAGACTAACGTGCTGCTAGTTATTATTGTACGGGACTTATGGGGAAGTGCATGTTTTTCTCTAGCACTATTTTGCACACAGCACCAGTGTATCAAGATCCAACGTCACCATCAGCGTCACAAGTAGATCGGCATTTCTATTTCGACAAATTTTACAAATCCAGATATTAAAGAATTTACTAACTGAAATTGTCTGAACTGAATCTACTTTTGATGCTGACTGTATCATAAGTGCTTACGGCCGTTCCCAATGTTGGATCTATCTGCCGGTCTACTCTATTCCCTATTTTAAGTTTTGACAGAAAACCCATAGGATTTCTGTCAAAATTCCGTCAAAACTGTTTTTCACTGATCGCTGACGCCAGCGGCCTAGGTGTGCGCGGCCTTTAGAAGTGTTTGGAAGTTTGACAATCTGACATTTCACTGAATAAAATGTAAGAAAAAGTTGTTTCGAATATTGAATGAAAATTTTGTATCAAATTAAATTTTTGAATTACAATGGATATCAAAATTTTTACCCTTACTATCCTTTGACTTTGGGAACGGCTGTTAGTGTTCTCAAGACAGTGGATTTACAAAATGTTTTAAAACACATAAAACACAATTAAATGACCTCTTTCCCCATGTTAAAAGGCGTGTGGTGAATGCGTGGGTATTAACACAGATAGCCCTTATGTAGTGCGCATTGGGTTCAAATTGGTACCTCTGCTTTTGTGCGCCTGCCATTGTAAATATGCGGGCGAAGATTGGTATGTTTTCAACAGTTCAGAGTACTGCGCCTGAGTCCAAAATAAAACTTAGTAAAATAAATAGAAAATAAAATGTATAAATTAATGCATACTTAAATAATAGCCACGAACTAAGCAGAGATTGTACTAATGGAACCAGAAGGCCTACCACAAGCTCTGTCTGGCTCTGTCTCTGGTTTTTAGTCTGTGCGAGAAAGTAGTGCAAGAAAGGAGCCTCTGAGGCGCACTTAAAATCCTTTCACCACACTTGGTTCGAAAGAATCAGTGACACGCTAAGAAGAAAAAGTCTGTGCGAGTGCTCACCAGTGTATTATTCTGTGCGTGTGACGTTACGACATAGGATTTATTTAGTCAACACTCACACAGACTCAAAACCAGAGACAGAGCAAGACATAGCTTATGGTAGTCCTACAGATATCTGATTTAATACTTAAATACTTTTTTTGTCGTAAATACAGATAGAGAACTATAAATAATATCATGTTCACCAAACAATATATTTATTTTTATATTTGTTCTGCCTGGAAGATCTCAATATATAATATACACGTACAGACCTACTAAGCTGTCTATAAACCTCGGCCTACCTCCATGTTGCTTTATCCTATACACAGGGTCCATGTGATACTGACTTACACCTAAGAACTATGTATGTACCTAAACTAAACCATGTGTATGCAATAAATATATTGAGTATCGAGTATTCTCGGTGGGAATCGAACCCACGCCCTCCAGCACAAAAGGCAGATCTACTACCAACTGAGCTGTGAAGACTGCCATAATGATGCATTTGCAAGTCATACCTTCTCAGCTTCATATTCGTCCACAAATCCTGCTTTATCCGCCTCAGGTAGATCCCTCCACATGCCTCCGATGATCCTTCCAATCTCCCATAGCTTCAGGTCCGGATGGGCTGCCTTCACGGTGTCCCACACGCGTCGGGAATACCGCATGTACGGCATCAACGGCTTTTCCGGGGGCTTCGGGGGCTTGGGCAGGCCAGCGCCCTGGGGAATGGAAGAGGATCAAAGACATTGTGATTGAAGTCGATGGTAGGGTCCCGAATCCGCTTCCACCGGAGCAAGGACCGACGAAATTTTGAAGACAACGATTCACATCGCTAATGTTGATGGATGGAAAGGGCCCAGAATCGTTCTTCCTCGATAAGTATGGGAGGAATAACGATTCTGGGTCCTTTCCAAGGATCAAGGATATGCACATCAATGGACTACTTCAGGCTGATGATGAGGAGTGGCAATGAGTAACCTTTTAACTCGTAGAACTGATACCGCGAGAATAAAGGTTCCGAATCCACTGGACTAAAGGCAGACAAAATCTTTCTCAATCTTCAAAATTAAAGATTCACATCGCTTTTCCTAAAAATCTGTAGGATTACTTCAGGCACGCGACGCAGGAAACCTCACTTGATACCTGGACTTGTAGCCTGTGACCGTGGACTTGTAATTTTAGTAATTTTCAGTGTACAAACAAAAAAAAATAAGGCCGTGGCTGCATTAGACGAACTGTGAGCGGCTAACTGTTTGCCTCTTACGCTTACTTACACCTCCCTATATATTTTAGATGGAGTGTTCACACAGCGCGTACGTAGTTTGCTACGTTTCGCTTGCTGATTCAGTCAGTCAGCGGCTGAATCGCAGCGAACGATTCACGCGGTCGGCGGCTCTCGAAATTGAGTTAGCGATTGATACGCCGCTCAGAGTAAGCTAGCGAACATTTAGACAGTTCGCCTAATGGGTCCACGGCCTAACTTTGAAAAACGGATTTCTTGTCAGAAATCAAGTCAAATATGTATTTATTCAATAGTATCACAAGAATCACTTTTAAACGTCTTACAGCTAGGTGAGTCTAGGTGCCAGTTCCACGCGACCAAGCCTAGAAGAACAGGCAACAAACTATGGCTTGGTTTTTTTTATGATCCTTTTACAAAACAAAAACAATAGCAGAGAAGTTCCAGTGTGGTGTCATAGAAATGTAAATCAACTCACCGTCCCAGCCCCCTTCCCGATCTTCTGCGGCTGAAAGCCAGGGTGTGAATGCACCGTGGAGACGAAGGGGCTTGTCTTGTCATCCTTGGAGGGCGGCACGGCCTGCGCAGGGGGCGGCCGCGCGCGTGCGCTCTCTGCAGCGAAACGCGCCGCGGGTGATGACCAGTACCCCCCGGCTGGCCCTTGCGGGTGCAAGTGACCCCCCGGGTATTGCGGGTGGTACTGGTAATTATGGTGCTGCGGCGGTGCATTCATACCGCCTTCAAGCCAAGCCGGGCGGCAATACAATGAAAAGAAAAAAAAGAAGCGTAAGGGATAGGACGGGCGGGCGATGCGAACTCAAGATAAATCGCAGGCTGACAGTTAGAGCGTACTAGCGGTCAAGCTTAAGCGACTCTTTCAACATCGGCTAACAGCTGCTGGTCTTGTTTTCAGATATTTAATTATCTGAAACTTTGTTTGGTTTGCCTTAGGCTGATGAACCAGCATTGCCGATGGTGGAAGAGGTGCTAAGTATTAATTTATTAATCGGCAGGAAAGAGATAAATAAAAAAACAATAACATAAAAGTGATGGCTTGTGATGTGGAAACGGAAATTTTGTGCAATTTAATTTGATTAACCCCAAAGTGACCTCGGCCGAAATGTGAGAGTGAGGAAAAATTTTGAATAAAATACAGTAAAAACAGAGTTGTATCATTACCTTTCATCATACCGAAACTCATTGGGGGTCCCGCAATCATGTAGTCTGTTTCGACATAACAAAACATGAAACAAAACCAACATAAGAGTAACAATGTAAGTAAAATGCAGCGGCGCAAATTAAAATAAGAAAAATTATAAGTTGCTAAATACTAAGATGAGGAAGCATAGAGTTGGAACATGCTCAGGATCATAACAGTTAGATACCAGCAGAACCGAGGACTGACAGCCTTCAAGCTTGCGCAGGCCTAGACTTCAGTACTTGCAGATGTTATTACGTTAGTATCTAACAACATTCTAACAAAACAAACTTTGCTGAAGGTGCAACACGGCTCTGACCTCTTTTTGTATATTATTTGAAATCAGAACACATTTTTTTCTAATAATCTAAAATACTTATGACGGGTATAAAAAGTATGTAGTGGAATACGAACGCGGATTGTTCTGCGGGCTGGGCATGGCCATGGATGGACTCTGCTTGTAGGCGTTTGGCGTAGCCATTGGGCCTGGAGCCGCCAGCGTGCCTGTAATCAGCTAACCAAGCCGGAACATAATTAATTGGATGCTGATAAGCAATAACATGTTAACCTGCTCAGGGGCCATTTTGAATAATCGTGTTTGAAGTTTTCGGGTCTACTTTAATTAGTTTGCTCCAGAAATGTCATTAAATACAGAAGAAAATCATAAAATATACTTTGTTATTATGCTTAGATAATACCTGCATTAAAAAAAGCACCATTAGTAATATAGTTACTTCAATAAATGCAAAATTTGTTATGACAAAATGCGCTATTAGTCATTTTATTTCAGTAAACATGTCAAGTTCCTTAACATATTTTTGCTAAACAAAAAATTGCAGATTCGCACTCAATGTGATCTATGTCAAGTAACTTGACGCTATATTGAATAATGCGTTATTAACTTAAACATAAAAAATGTTAGGTGTTATCAATAAAATTCACATTGTATTTTTTAAATGTTACAGCCGTTTTATTGAAAACTTACAAAACAGAAATCCACAATACTGTTAGTTAATTTAAGAAATAAACACTTCCGGTTTTTCACTTCCGGTTTTAAAGTTCACCTAATAATCAACTCTTCTTATTATTAATCATGGTTCCCAATAATTTTTTTAAAAAATCAACACAAAACTAAAAAACTTTCATAATAACACAAACGTAAAGTAGGTACTTCCAAAAATCAGCCTCAATTTACCCAAAAGGTTTTTTAAAAAGTCTTTTCTTAAAGTTAATCACAATCTTTTATGTACTTTTCTACTCATTATCTTCTCATAATAACAAAATATAAAAACTTTTAGAAATTAACAGCCTTAATTCAGTGTTTTTTGACAATAACTTATTCGTCACAAAAAAAAACCCAAAGGTTACATTGTTAGGGCCTTTGGTGTTTTCTACCATATAACTAGACAAAAATCTTCTTATTTAAATCAACAGTCTTCTTATTGTTAGCATTAGTCTCACGATAGAAGAGATAGTAAGAACCGACTTATTCTTCTCGCTCATTCTCGTCTATTTCAAAATCGATCGTATTTCCAAAGCCTTCTGTGTCATCAATAAAGTCATTAGATCTGACATTCCTTAAAAAGCTATAAAATGGTTTGGCATCGGCTGGAATTAGTTTTAACATTTCTTTCAAGTCCTTTATTTTCGCTTCTGAAAGTTCACGACCGTCAGGGTAAAGAATAGGGAGATCTATTTCAAAACTGGGTGGACATCTACGGCCTTTGGCACCTTTAGATATGTCTACCTCTTTGGATGCATCGTCAAGTTTTGTTTTCATAAAAAGCTTTGAAGAATCACTTTTACGTACTTCAATTTCAAAAGTATTCATCCATGATATCTTTTGCTTTTCTGTGTCCGTTTTTCTGTTAGTAATGCGTTCTTGAATTGGTGCCACTGATTTGAAATCTTCCTTTTGTAGTCTTTTGACTATGAATTTATTTTTACGACGGCAGTTTTCCATTACAGTAATGTAATCATCCGGTGTGTACAATCTGATCTGTGTTTTAAGGGCACATTCCACGTCTCCAAACTCGGAATCATTTGGTAGGTACGTATGTCCGGGTTGTAAAAATCTCAGCGTAATTTTTTGCAGCGTCTCATGATTATGCAGAATATGTAGAAGCATAAGCACCATTTTAATGCTTCTATTCTGTCCGCCACATGAATCCGACCACAGAATCAGATGGGTTGCAGTAGGTTTTAAATGCTCCTTCACAAATTTTTTTAGGCATGATCCTACTTCTTGTGTTCCGCGACCAGCTTCGTGTTCCAACCAAATATTAAAGTAGCCTTGTCCAGTACTTCCACAATGTATACCCAAATTGTGGAGATTCAGCTGTCTCTTGTAATAGACAATGCTTGTGGGTAAGCGAGGCAGGCAATGGGTTTTTTCTAAGTCGAATGTTAAAGCTTCGACTGATTGGTCTATTTTAGCTATAGCCAAGTCGTTCTTCATTTGGGCTCGTAAGGCATAAGCACGATCCAAATGATCTTTGTGCTCATTTTCCAGTATCTCCAATTGCTCATTGTTAGCCCCTGTTTTGCTTGCTTTATAACGATCACAGCGGAAGCACGTATCCTTTTGGGGTTTTTTAAACCGTAGATTGAAATTGGTGTAGAAACACAACCTGAATTTTGAGAAACTGACTGGACTTAAAACCTTTTCTTTATATAAGTCATAAATTTTAGTTAAGTTCAGGTTAGGGGCCAAAAAGTTTGCCGTCGTTCCGCACCTGCAGTAATGTGAGGTGTATTTGGGCAAACTTTCAATGAACTGTTCAATTTCTTCTAGTTTCTGTCGTGAAATGGCATTCCTTCCTCCAGATTGACTTCCTCTTTTGTCGCTGAGAGAAGCTTCTGATCTATATTTTTTCAGAGCGGAGTCAATTCTCGCCTGACTTATACTCAATGTGTTCAGGAAAGTTTTCTTGCATACTATAATCTTAGCCAAGGTGTATGTCCTAGTAAATGTTCTTCTAGAATTAATTTTATAGCTTCTTTTTTTTTGCGACTCTCGAACACTTCCCTGTAGCATTGCACATCTTGCTTCAAAAGATCCAGCGCTCCAAAATCTCTGAAATTCGATTTCTCTTTGCTCTAATGTTACTTTTTCAGTACATTTTAGCGGGCAGTCACAGCTGAAATCGGTTCCTTGAAATGTTCTTTTACTTATTTGCTTACCTTTGGCGCTCATGTAATCTTCATTAGTGTTTGCTCTCTTTTTTCGTATGTTTCTGTTTTGATCAGGATACTTTCTTTTTCGGCCTTTTTTGGGCCGTCCCTTCTGATCTTCATTTGAATCAGTTCTTTCATTCTGATGATTTTCCTCGGGTAAAAAATCAGGATCTTCGACGTTAGCTTGCAGAGCTTCTCGTGCGCTGGATTCAGTTTCATCGTTGTCGTTGTTTTCTCGTTGGGATTCCAAAGCACCAACAGTAACGTCTCTTAAATTGTGACCGGATTCTTCAGAAGCTGCAGGTTCCTCAGAAGTATTTGAAATTACCGGAGCACTTGGGAAGTATGGCTCTATTAAAATGGTTGAAGAGTCTTCTAAAGCGATATCATTGGGCTCAGACATGATAGTTTCGGTATGGTTAATAAATTCAATTACTGTCGAGGGATCTGGTGTTGAGCAGGTAGAATATTGTAGATCCTGTTCAGAAATTGTGATGGTCGGTAGTGAGGCTTCTGGTGGAATTTCGAGGAACTCTTCATTCAATTCGCGTTGTAAGGTGGTTACAATTTCCTCACTAACAGGTGGTGATGCAGGGCTCTCTTCAACATAGGGCATAACAAGGTCTACAAGTCTGTGACCTCTTGACCTTGGTGGTGGCATTCTGTAAAAAATATCAATGAAATTAACCATTTTTTATAGACTTAACTAGATTCCAATAGCATTGGCATCTTAAAATCCTTTTTAGAATAGGTACCTTTTACTACTTACCCTTCAAAATAGTTTATTATAAAAGTAGGTAGGTACCGAAAACGGTTTTTAACAAAGCCCATAAAAGTGATTTTAAGTTTTTCAAAAACGTGTTATATCATTTACCCTGTTATTGAAATAAGCTTACAAACAAATCTAATGAGTTTTTATTTTTGCAATAACCTAGCAAGCTTCATAGATCATTTACATGCTCAAGTCAATAGCATATTTTTTGTTTTTCAATAACCAATCATACTACATAGTTCATTTACATGTGCAAGCCAATGATAGCATTTGTGTTTTGCAAAAACCAGTCAAACTAAATCAGTAGCTATTTTGCTAAAATAAGAATTTGTGTGTAATAAGACGTCATTGACGTGTTTGTAAAACGCCATACATGTTATTTTTAAGCATATTCAGTGATAGTAATGCTTTTTGACAACTTATTTTACCGGTAAAATAACCTCATAATATGGGTAGCTAAAATTCTCATAAATATATAGTATTTGGACTTACTTTGAATGGATTTCTCTTTGTGTGATCGTCTCCAAAGTTCCCCGTCAAATAACAACTTGAACAAGTTCAGATAATTAATATTTTTGTAATTTTTGATACCAAACGTTGTTGACACACTCAAAAACAAACACAAACTAATTTCGCAATAACCGCTCAAGTCCCTTAACTTGTTATGACTTTAAACAGATGGCGCTGTACGTGTTTGAAAAATCTTCTAAGGAACTAAGTGTCTTATTGCAAAATGTTGTACCCGACGTACGGTTTTCGGGATAAGAATTTTAGGCATTTTTTACGTATTCATATCGATTAACCATGTTAAAACCTTATTGAAAAATGTTCTTTATCTACTATAGAAGCATCTTGCATCAAAATATTTTTTTCGCATATTTGTGGCTTAACATGTTATTGCTTATCAGCATCCAATTATATTTGTACATTAGAAATGCAAATAGCACCTTTTCTTTTGCTATACGTACAACAACAATTTCCGTACACTCTTGACGTACTTACTCAATTGTGTTGTACGTTTACGAATTCATTTTAGATGAACTATTTCCAGCAAATTTTACAGAATGCCGAAGTAATTATTAGTTTTACCTTTTATAGGAGAGATTTTGATTGTAAGTGTGGAACACGAAAACGACGGAAACTAGCGTGTTGCGTCTAGCACACAACACGTTGATCAGGTTATGACTGTTTGTTTGGGTTTAATTAGATGTTTATTACAACAAAGTATTTCTAAAAACTCTAGCGAACACAAAATATTCCAAAGAATCCCGTATGTATTCACGTTCACGTATTCCCGTTGCGCTTCGACCACCACAGACTCTGTCTCTAAGCACAGAGCAGTGTTTCCACTTAAGATTTTGGGTTTGCCCTGAATTTTTTACAAATTGGCCCTAAAAAGCCCTATCTTCATTTGGAAATGCCCTGATTTAGGGCGCAAAAAAAATACCTTTTTAGAAATTTTAATTGAGAATAAATTTAATATACTTAACTAATTAATTATTATTCGCAGACTCAGAAGCTGAAGCATTACTTTTGCAGGTTTTAGCGGCATAAACCATGGCTCTAGTTGGTTCCAAAATTGAGCAGTTGCTAGCCAGCATCCCTTGCTTAGTGTGAAGAACTCCGTTGAGGGTTTCATTAGTCAGCACGTTTCTTTTATCCGTTTTTAAATTTTTCAGAATGCTAAATAATCTTTCTACTTCATTATTAGAAGATGGAATCCCTAGTAATAGAGAAACTACCACTTCGAGGTTTTCATATAAAAAATTGCCTCGCTGGTCTTTCAAGCTTAATACCTTACTCTAGTAAAGTTCAGCTGGCATTCTTTTTATTTCTTCTTCGTCATCAACTCTAAAATATGCCTGCTACTTTGGTTCGCGACTGTTAGAAAACTAGCAATCGAAAATTATCCATAAATCTTGTTACTAATATCAGATGTCCTTTACAATATAGGTTAATAGTACTATCCAAAAGGTACCTAATCTAACATTCGTCGGATTATAATACGAAACTAATTTTGGGGAATCCCTAGGAGGTAGATCCATTGAGCATAGAGTAAATAGGGTTATACCACATCAAGTTTATTTTTGCCCTAAAACTCCCTAAAGCCCTGCCGCAATAAAAAAAGCCCTAAGCTGTACTTGAAATGAGTAGTTTCGCCCTAAAAAAGGGCGAACGACCTAAAAGTGGAAACACTGGCACAGAGTGCTTTGACTTGACGTGACGTACAATACATTGTACATGTACAATGTTGACGGTGAGTGACGCTTGACCATAGACCATCGCTTGACGCGTTGACGCTTCTTTTTTTCATCGTTCAGTACAGTCCGGCAAGTATAACTTGGCGGGTCTGAAGTGAGCTGTTTGATCGTTAATGGCCAATGACTGATGGAAGATTGGCCAAACGGCTAGCTTCAGACCCGCCAAGTTATACTTGCCGGACTGTATGTTCGTTCATTCATTCAGATATAATTTTGGGAGGCGATAATGTACATCATGCTAATACGATGCCAGTTAAGCTACATGCACACTGGAGCAATTCAAACATGATCATTTACTTTTTTGTTTTGGAACTGGATACTTATACCTTGTCCTTGATACTTTATAGGGCGGATCCAAGTTGGATAGGTTAGGATAAGTTAGAGAACATAAAAATTACGTACAAGGTGAGCGAGCAGAGCGAGCGTGCCGCGGTAGCAGCCACCGCAGTGCCAGATAATGTTTTTTTCCCAATAACCTCAAAGGGGCTGCCTGTTTAGTCATCGTTAGATAAAAATAATAATAATCGAAATATTAATCTGCGACAGTGTACATGGTACATGCCTTTACAATATTCCAGTGTAAAAAAAAGTGGGATCGTTTTAATAGTGCGTACATTAACTGGCGGTACATTAACCGGACTCGTCTACCAGAGAAGAGAAGTGAAGTTTATTTTATCTAGTAGCGTTCTGTCATTTGTCATTGGCACATTCATCATTCATTCATCATATTAGTTTGTGACTTTGTGGACTTTGTTTTGTAGTGTAACCTGTGAAGTGGATTTATTTATTTCTTTAGCGTAGCGCTATAAATAAACTCATTGCTATAAAGGGGAACTCGCTCGAGCGAGAGTAAAGAAATAAAATTACTCTTACCAAGAGAGCAGTTCTCCATACATCAACAACTCTGCTACCTGAACTAGCGAAACGATGAACTCGTGGGCAAACGAACAATTTCAATTCAACATGGCAATGACTCCCGGTTTAAACCAGATGCATTCGCCACCTCTTCCGCCTGATGCCGCTATGACGCACACGGGTACAGGGGAACCTGTGTGGAATCAAAACCAAGAATCGAACACTGGGAACAATTTCATAGGCCCGATTCCTCCCAATAAACTAGATACAACGATGGATCTGACGCACGATGAGGAAAATAGTGATCAAGGCAATCAGAACAATAAGGGATCTCGGAGCAGGCAATCTAGTAACTACCAAAGTGGTAATCATAGCAAGGATAGGTGGAACAGAAGCAGGGATAGCAAAGGTTGGTTGCATTTAGTCATATCATTGTAAACTAATTGTGTAACCCAAGTCCTACTGACCTACTGAGCATAGACCTTTCCATTGATTTTGGGCTACCCTCATCTATCTGCGGCCCACAACACTGACCATATCATCATCATCATTTCAGCCCGGTATTACCCACTGCTGTGTATAGGCCACCTTCATATTTTGCTAGCCTCCCCTGTCCTGCGCGTCTCTTGTCCAGGTGTTTCGACCTTTATGATGTCGTCGACCCATCGCGCTTTCGGACGCCCAAGATTTCTTTGGACCGACTTCGGCCACCATTCTGACGATGTAATATTGCTGAATTAGAATTATTATTAAATCTAAAAAAATATTAATTTTATAGATAGTGGCAGACAAGATAGAAGTGATAGAAGCCGCCGTCCAAGATCCCAGGATCGCAACCGTGATCGTAGCGATAGGAGCCGAAGTGACCGGGATCGCGGTCGTGAAAGAGTCAGCCGCTTTGCACCCAGAGATGATTCACCCAATCCAATAGCAAGTTCCGGGGGGCCTGGCCTTGGTATGATGATGCCAGGTAATGCTTACTCGTAAAGTGCTTTGTATAAATACTTTTAATCATGTATTTTAAAATACTCGGTTAGTAGATTGGAAATAATTAAATGCTACTTTACCTGTGGAAGCAGTAATAAATATTTAGACACACTAAGTAAAGCTTAATCAATTGCTCATGCTTTCACAGGAATGATGCCCTACAGCAATACCATGATGCAAGGACAGCAGTCCACAATGGATACATCAAACATGCCCAACATGCCTCACATGCCCAACATGCCTCATATGCCCAGTGTGCCTCATATGCCCAGTGTGCCTCACATTCCCAACATGTCTCATATGCCCAACATGCCTCAAGTTCCCAACATGCCTCACATGACCAACATGATGCCAGGCATGAACATGCATCCCAATATGATGGGAAACATGATGACAGGGATGATGGACCAGAATAATATAATGATGGCACAACAGCAAATGCAGTTAATGGGCTCACAGCCAATATACATGCAAGCTGGAGTACTGCTACCACCAATTCCCGGCGTTTCCATGCCTCCAAGACGTGACAGACCGGCTGGTTGCAGAACCATATTTGTAGGCGGTCTACCTTCTACCTTCGGCATGGATGTCATCACTGAGATATTCCAAAGATTTGGTAACATTGATGACATTAAGCTTCATAAACTGGGGGTTTGTCATATAAGGTTTTTGAAACAGGAGTCAGTGGAACAGTCGTTCTTCCTCTCTGGCTTCCGATTCAGGACACATGATCAGACTGACAATGAGGCCACTAGTATCTTCATTGACTATGCATTGGTAAGCATTTTTCAGGATATTAATTTTTCCCAAAACTTGATAGAGAAATTCAAGGATTCTTCATATAAACTAAGTTCATAATTATTTACATTGTTTGGACATATTTACTTAAAGCTGCTTGTCTTCTTCTTTTATGTATAGCTTTTCAGTGGAGGGGTTGCCACGAATTTGCCAATGTCGAGTTAAAGATTTAAAACAAAAAGGGCGGAGATCCAAGTATACCAAGGGAGACTCTAAAACTTGATTCATCAAGATGATACATAGAATTATTTACATCAAATAATATTTTTTTTCAAACTAATAATTTGAACTAGTTATTTGAATGGAACATTGTAAAATTTTCAGAATAGAGATGACCAGGCTGAAGTAGAGAAGCAGAGACGGGAACCGACTCCGCCTCCTATCGAACCGTTCAGTTCGACTGCGCTAGCTGCCCTCAGTGACAAGATCAAAAGCGATACGGACTTTGCTGAATGTGCTCCTGTAAGTGTACCATTATTACGCCAGTAAAGTACCAGTCAAATATCCTAATTCCATTAATTGAAAAGTTAAAACAGAACAGAAAAGGGACTAATATTTACCCTTGAGGTACTCCAATAGTAGTAAAGTATTCCGTTTTTATTTTTGACAGTTTTTGTTCTTGACAGTGGCTTTTAGCCATCGAAAACTCATTATAATAAATTATGTTTCTAAGGCTGAACATGAACAGAAAACTTATCTTAATAAATCTGTGAGCGACTAAGTTAAATGCTTTGGAGAAATCAAGATAGTGTGAGGAATATTTTTTACAGACGCTCTCGGCTTGGCTTGAAAGGGGAGAATGCAACAAGAAAAACGCAAACACGTTCTACTCTCTTATCCAAGCGTGCAACAACCAAGTTCGTCGTCTCTACAATGAGAAGATGGTCGTTGACGAAGAATTCCTTAACTTGAAAACTACGATGAAAGACAAGTTCTCGCAAATCATCTGCCAATGTGAGTTATTTTCCAACGATTATAACCAATTTTATACAGTCTTCAATATGCTGGATACCAGTATCTTCAATCATCAATATGCCAAAGAATAGACTGCTGAGAATTGGATACAATCTTTTTATCTTCAAATATGATGTGAATCTGTCGACCAACCTGAAACTGTGAGTGCACTTTTTAATAGGTATTACTGCAGCGAAACAAGGTAGCAATATAATCAACATTGACTCGAATGCTGGTGGTATTACAGACAAAATAACGCCGTTTTATATCTAGTGAGATAAGGTACCGGAATACAGACCGATTACCGACGATGGAAGATATTTAGCTATGGTTCTTCTACTGGCTATGCGAACGAGCTGGTCCAAACGCGCAATTTTCGAAAGATTTTGAACAAACAAAACGATTAGGCTATTCGTATGATAGATTGAAGATGACTTCTCCAAAAGTACAAAGAGTTCCTAACGCACTGATCTTACATTCTATGTAGTTTTGGTTTTGCTTTGTCAATATCTTTCAAAAGGAGCCCGATTTGCTCCTTGTATTCTACTGAACGCGGCGGCGGCAGCAATATAAACGAATACGAGGAGTACAGAGAAGAAACACTTGTCGGCTAGTAAGTACTGTTCCAGGTAAGCATTTATTTATTATCTTACTATAAAGAAGTCAACCCTGACCTGATATGGTCCTCCGATACCTCCCGTTGATGTCGTAAGTGAGCCTTGGTGGTCCTGGCATAGATATTATTTTTTAAAAGGCGATTAAGGTGGGTTAAGTCGGGCTGCGGATGATGATGATGATGATGAAGGGGCCATAAGCAGCAGCATCACTGGATTACATTACATCAATACTGCGGTCACCACTCCGCCTGCCAAGCGTGGTGACTACAGTAACTGAAAAATAAAAGTAAGTTCTTAAGAGAGGCTTGCGTTTTTAGGCCTCTGTTGACTTAACGACTACAGAAGCCGGGATCGACCTCTTAACGTATCCTCCGAATAATGCGGTCCGGGGACGCAGGTCTTTATGTCAAATTACCGACCTGCACTTACGACTTTATGTTAAAATAGCAACATACCATATCATCTGAAAGTCAAAATGCCTTAGGCCCCAAAATGCCTGAAATTCAAATCGGCTCTTTTATATAATGACTGAATTACTATATACCTGTGGTGTTTCATACAATCGACAAGAAAAATCTTTTTTTTTTCTTAATTTATTCAAACTTTTTACAGAGCGTCGATGTCTTGACAATAGCCGTTATATCGACGATTGATGTGACGTACGTATGTATGCAAAAATAGATTTCATAATAGATGTTTCTTATTGGTCATGCCTAATAGGTTGGTTAGGTCATGCCTTTTCCTGACGTAAATCTAATATTAATATTTTTAAATGTGATTTTGAAAAAGCACAGATCAACGCTGTAAAGACAACTTTTCCTGACGTAAATCTAAATGGCTGTTATTTTCATTACAACAGGGCGGTATGGAAAAAGGCTAAAAGTTTACGAATATGCGAAAACAAAGCTGGACGCCATATTACACGTTTATGTGCAAGTCTCCCGTTGTTGCCTGAACAACATAAACAGGGTTATTCATTATTAGCTGCAAATACTCAGGAATTAGGATCAACAAATAAAATAAAAAATATTTATGAAATGATTTTTTTTTTATTTTGATTTAAGTTTTTGTATCAAAATGTTATTTTTATTAATTTCTTTACGGCTATTGCATAATGATTGCCATGTAGAACAGGACAATGACCCACCCGGGGATGACTGAACGCAGAGTGTCGCTAACGGCGCGCGGGCGCGGATCAAAGTTCAAAATAGGTCAGGCGCCAATGATTCCTTTATCGATTTTCTCGGGATTTTCATAACAAAACTTAAAAGAAATCATTTCATAAATCTTTTTTAATTTATTTGTTGAACCTAATTCCTGAGTATTTGCAGCTAATAATGAATAACCCTGTACATACCAGTTGGTTGAAGATAGTTGAAAAAATGAAGAAAAACTCGGAAATGAATAAATTTAAAAAATATTTTAAAAGACAATGGATGAATATGGACTCCGCAATCAGCAGCTGTGGAAACGATAAGCTTCGCCGCAGCAATAATGCTTTGTAATGGTGGAACAGGCGGCTGAATGTTAGAATGCCACACAAGCCTACACTCATTCGTTTTGTCTATATCTTGAAGAGAGAGGCGAAATACCAAGACACCCGTGTAAGAAATGCGTTATTTTCAGGTGCCCGTCGTAAGCGAAATGAAATAAGCTTTAACTACAATAATTATAAAAAACAATTGAGGGAGCTAAGAGAGGAAAACATTACACCAATTTCATTTTTGGAAAATGTTATATCACTAAGAAACCGATACAGATAAAAAAAATATAATTATTATTAAATAAGAAAATAAAGTTTTTTTTTGCACGACTGTACATTGACGTTCATTTTTTTAATTAGTCTTATAAACATTCAGGCATAATAAATTTCAGGCATTTTGGGGCCTAAGGCATTTTGACTTTCAGATGATATGGTATGTTGCTATTTTAACATAAAGTCGTAAGTGCAGGTCGGTAATTTGACATAAAGACCTGCGTCCCCGGACCGGTTGAAGGTAAGTTTATGCCGGTGACTCCTCAACCGCTCGAGAACCTTCATTGTTTGTTCTGCAATAGAACAAAATCGTCAGAAGGCCAAGCTAAATCGTATTCTATTTCTAAATTGAAAAATAAAGTTTAGACGCGTGTTAATTAAAAACTATGCTACTCATAACGTTCGTGAAAAGTTAAATTTGAATACGCTGCACAACTGGTTTCATATTATATTAAATCATCACGAAAATATAACACAAATTCATAAATTTTCAACTATATCATAGAATGTAGAATGCGAATTGGCAACAGGCACTGAACGCTTATAATTTCGCTTCGATTGAAGTTGATTATATTAGCTGATTTTGTATTCAAACTATTAGCTGTTTGATGAAAAAACCCACTTCGCTGCAGTAATTGTTAGAATATTTCAAGTTGCTTTTGAAACCTTGCCTTTAGTATTACTACAGGTGGATCCAGTGTTGGATTCTCTCGTGATTCTATCACATATGGTCACACAAACAGCTCTTCGCTTGAACAATGTATTTCCTGTGGTAATGTATTAATAAGGTACAGTAAAATAGAAAAGGAGCAGCCTAAAGTAGGTATTATTTCGCCAGTGTGAGTGAAACTCACGCGCAGAAAGTTCCAGTGGTGATCTAATTGTGAAATTAGAACTTTGGATTCAGAGAAACGGGATTGTAAAATAATCTTTCTCTAAACCAAATCTATAAATGTTATGCTTTCACATATTGCATCAAAATGCGTAGGTAAAAACTTGTGGAGAGAAATACCGCGGTGTTTATAAGGGTACCGTTTTACCTTCTGGTGACGGAACCGCACTAACAAGCAAATGATGTTTTTCAATAACAGTCGAGCAGGTGGCAAAGATACTGTCAGCGGCGAAGCACAAGCGTTCTTCAGATCATTTCTCCAAGCAGCAGCGGCGTAACATCGAGATGTGGCTCAAAATGACAGAGGTGCGTATACTGAGGCGGTATGCACATCTAGCGGACGAAACGTAGCGGAAAATTCGTCTTCAGTAGGTATCGTAGACCAGGGACTTCACGCGACTCTTGTTTGGCAGCATGATCATTGCGCACAAGTATACAAGTAATATGATGTTAAATGAAATATACCTGCTACGGTAAGCCCTATATTAGATACAATGTCCTCTCAGATCTCTTGAAGACTGACTCAAAATACTTGAAGGTGACTTGGAGAGTCGAGTAGAGTATAAAACATTACAAGCACACGCTGTCTTGTGATTTTATTCTAGTCGAGTCTCTAGTTGCATTGTGCGCGGAACTTGCACGATTTGTCCTACCGTCGTCGTTCATGGAGAATATATTTATAACCTACAAAACATTACAAGCACACGCTATCTTTTCATAGGTCGATGATTTTATTGTGGCGCTGCGCTGCTCGAGTTTCATTGTGCGCAAAAGGAATCTTGCACGATTTGTCCTTCACTCATGGAGAAAATATAATACTTACGTAGTACTTTCAATAACTTAAATCTGCCGCTATCCCAGAAAGAATCCGCTGCCTAACGTCCGCTAGATGTGCATTAAGCCAGAGCTTCGACAAAATTAGAAATGTGACTTAGAAAGTTGAACCATTATTAAAAAAAAATTTTTTTTTATTGAATAAATGAATATTTTGTCGTTAAAAGTAAAAACACAGTTCTTAATTTTGTCGAAGATCTAACTACTTTAAAAAAGTTTGGATAAGGTCATTATAAGACTGTATTGATGACCTAGGTACTTATTAGGCTATGCTAGACCTACTACTTACTCAGGCCTAGGGCCAAGTGCCTTGAGTCTGGTGTTCCGGTTGTCTGACGATATTTTATTTTGTACTGACAGGTGTTTGTATTGTATAGCTTTTTGTTTTTTATTTTACAAAAGTCTAGGTTCGACCGCATTTGATTTGCACTCCGCGATTTGAAATATTGATCACATTTTAGATCCTAAATGCATTAGTCTTGCACTCGCTGGTGTCATTTTCAAAGTAACTTTGAGGGGTGTTTTGAAGCTGATAAAGGCAGTCGGTAAGTCTTCTTCGAATTACACCAAGAAATCAAGAGAAACAATAGCACAACGGGCAAAGATGATAACGGTGTAAGTACGTAACAAAGCAACTTCATATGCTGTTTCAACGATACATACATAGACGGTTCAGTCAGCTGAGACTTACAACATCGGTAGGTGCCTTTCCACCTATAAAGTTACTTTTAACATGACACCTGCAATACTGTACATATTATGTTGTAGAGTCATTGAACCTAAAAGGCGAGGTTCTGCAAAGACCATTTAAGACTGAATGGCCATTATTGATTAGTTAATATCGCATAACGCACTAATGCGGTCGGATCTACCATTTAGAATTTAGGAGAGAAGATAAAAGACGACCGGGTTGCCTGACGCTTCATCTTCTAGAATATTCGAGATTCTTTCTTCGTCGTTGGAACAGGTGGCGAGATTGATCTGTGAGAGTATCCTCATGTGTACAGGTACTTTTCTAGGTAGGTACTTATCAGTCTTCGAGGACCCTTCATCATCTTCCTGGATCAAGAATTTTGGACAAAACGTACCAAGAAATACTGCGGCCATCAATCCGCTTGCCAAGCGTGGTCACCACGGCACACCCCTCAAATTATGAGGCAGGCTTATGTCCAGCAGTAGACTTCTACTTCTTCAGGCCAACGATGTGGTGTAGAAGCTTTGAGGTTATGTTTCGGAGGACAGGAACGTGAACTGCTGCTGATATTCCGAGGAGTACGCTAGACAAACAGGAAGCTTCATGGCACAGAACGCTGTGGATATTTGTCTACCAATGAGTTCGAGACACCTCCGTGAGCGTCCCTGCTGCTATTATAAAATGTTCTGTATTCATCAGCAAAAGTAAGTTTTGGTTTACAATCTGTCAATATTTAAAAGCTAATTGAACACAAGAAATAAGTCCTTACATGGTTTTTATGCTTTATGTTGGAACCCCAGTGGCCTTCAGGATATCGTTGGTAAGAAACAACATGCAGATAATGGTAAGTTGGGTGATCCAAGCAAATTGTAAACTAGTCCAATGTGTGGCCAAGTTAACTGGCAGCGCTGAAAAGGAAGAAGGAAGGAGGTCTACAGCAAGAAGAGTCTACACTTAGGAACTGCAAAGTTGATGCTGAGAAAAATAAACCATACACATTGGTAGATCTGCGCTTAAAAACTCATGTAAAGACAGTATCCCAGCTTTTGCGGTTTTAAAGTTCACATTGACAGATTGTAAATCAGTTTCCGAAGCTTAGTTTACACCACCTAAGTGCTAGTTGAAAGACAATCATTCTCGGCCCAGCAACTCGTTGAGTGTAATGTAAACTAAGCTTGAAAGTCAGGAAAATCAAGAAGAATCTACAAGTTCCTGCACATGAGTTTTCGAAGCTGAGAAAATGGAGTAGCTATTCTAAAACCTGCTGAAAAACGACTCTTCGTGTACCTACTAGTTTTCTATGCAAACTTTACTGATACGATACTTTTTACGCCAACCTTCTCTGTCCTACTGCGAGAAGAAGGTAGCCCCCAACAAAATCATTAGTTTTGTGATATTTTCTAAACAATAATTTCAATTTCAGGATCTGGAAAACATAAAAGAAGAGTTCAATATGTTGTTCGATGACGAAGAAACTGAGAAGATCGGCCAGAAACTGGTATCTGCTGAGAAATATGAACAGCTCAAGGTAGAATAAAAGATAATAACCATGCCTTTCGGGGTGTGATTGTTATTTTGGATAATAGAAAGATGGACAACTGTATATAGCACAATGAAATTTAACACTCCCATAGAGGTTTTCCCCCTAGGTACAACATGAATGAATAGCTTCAAGAAAAACGTTAGAAAACTCCTATATGGTAGGCAACGCAACGACAGCACCTTTGGTGTTGTTGGTGTCTATGGGCGATGATGATCGCTTACCATCAGGTGGGCCGTAAGCTCGTTTGTTTATCTCTTACCTACATATAAAAAAAACTGTTGACAACAATCTCATCAGATTTTAAGTGATAATGTAGTCGATCGACTGACGAATGTGTACTTTGTGTAGTATGTAGTAGCCTGAGAAAGAAGATAAAAAAAAAAAATCGGTTATCTGTAAAGGCGGTTTACAGACGATAGTTGAACGTGATAACGTCATAAAAAAATACACAGATGTCGAACGCTGCCGAACGCGGAGGCCGATTGTGCCTCTTTGTCGCTCGTTCCGCGCTCTCGCTTGCACTTGAGCGCCTCAGAGCGAGGTAACGCCGCATGAGTCATGTTTTTTCGTGCGTGCAGCCGGCTCCATCGAATTATAAGACGTTGTCACGTCAAAAATAAGAACTGGTTATTTAAAAAAAAACACGAGTGCAAGTGTTTTCGTAGTCCTTTAGTTCCAAAACTCGACAATAGATGGCGTTCTCTGTGAAACCCTTGAGTTCTCAGGTTCTCACAGAGCTTAGTTTTTGCTTCATCTAAATATCTTGGGTACACTTATGGACATGTTGAGCGTCACTTATGGCATTTATGGACGTATTGAGTAAATGCCGAGTAAACGTCCATTTACGCCCAGTAAACGTCCCAAAACAGGGCGGATATATTTTTATTGTAAAATATCGCAAAATTCAAAAATTATGACACAATGCTAAGTTCAAATGACTAAAAAGGTTTTTTTAAGTTAATCTATAATCATCATCAGGCTGAAGAAGTCCACTGCTGGACATAGGCCTCCCCTTCACATTTCCAGGAAGAACGATTCTGAGCCCTTTCCATTCACCGACTTCCTGCGATCTTAACAATGTCGTCAGGCCATGTGGTGGGTGGGCGCCCTACTTTTCGTCTTCCGGTTCGTGGTCGCCATTCGAGAACCTTTATTCCCCAACGGTTGTCGGTTCTTCGAGCTAAATGACCTGCCCATTGCCACTTCAATTTACTAATTCTAAGAGCTATGTAGGTGACCTTGGTTCTTCTACGGATATCCTCATTTCTGATTCTATCACGTAGTGAAACTCCCAGCATAGCTCTCTCTATATATAGCTCGTTGCGCGACTTTGAGCTTGTGTACGAGCCCAATAGTTAGCGACCACGTCTCAGTTCCGTAAGTCATCACTGGCAAGAAGCACTGATTAAAGACTTTTGTCTTGAGGCGTTGCGGTACCTGCGACAAGATGTGGCGCAATTTCCCGACGCTGCCCATCTGAGTTGGATTCGTCGGCTGACCTCTTTGTCGAAGTTGGCTCTACCTAATTGGATCGTTTGACCCAAATTAACATGAGCATTAGACATGATTTTTGTCTTGGTCATGTTCATTTTTTTAGACCCACCTGTTGGGAGACAATTTTGAGGTCTCTGAGCATTGTGCCTTCCAGCGACTCCGCCATTATGACTATTTAGTCATAATGGCGGAGTTGCTGGAAGACTGGAAGACGTCGGTAAATCGAAGGTGAGTGATGAATTCGCCGTTGATGTTAATGCCATACCTTGTCCAGGACACGAGCTTGAAAATATCCTCCAGTGCCGAGGTGAACAGTTTCGGAGATATGACATCCCCCTGTCTCACCCTTTTTTGCATGTGGATTGGATTTGTACTCTGGTCCTGAAGTTGGATAAACATTGCGGCATTCCTGTAGATACATTTCAACACTTCGATATACCGATAGTCAATTTGACACCGCTGGAGCGACTGTAGCACTGCTCAGGTTTCGACTGAATCGAAGGCTTTCTCATAGTCCACAAACGCTAAGCAAAGTGGCCGATTATACTCCTCAGTCATCTGTAAAATCTGCTGTAGCGTATGGATGTGGTCTATGGTGCCTTTCCGGAACCCGGCTTGTTCGGGAGGCTGAAAGTCATTGAATCATCGAGCCAGACGATTGGTAACTACTTTCGAAACAGCTTATAGACGTGGCTAAGATAGTCAGATAGTCTCATCAGAGAGATGGGCCTATAGTTCTTTAAGAGGGTGTTATTACCCTTCTTGGAGAAGAGCACCACTACGCTCCTGCCCCACGCTTCAGGCGTCGTACCCTCGAGGATGACAGAATTAAAAAGCTTCTGAAGAACCTCAAGTATCGGCGTTCCGCCTGCTTTCAGAAGATCTGTCGTTATTCCGTCTTCCCCCGGTGCCTTGTTACTCTTTAGCTGCTTGAGAGCCGTTCGGATCTCATATAGGCTGACGAAAGTAGCGACTTCCTAATTCAACTGAATAGCGGCTGGGCAAAAGCTTTTTGAAGATGGGTAGAGATATCACTTTTCTGATATCAATAGGAAGAGAGTTCCAAATACGGACTCAAAAACTCAAACTCAAACTCAATAATTTTTTATTCATTACGATGCAAGAATCACTTTGAAACGTCTTAAAGCTAGGTGAGTCTAGGTGCCAGTTCCACGCGACCAAGCGTAGAAGAACAGGCAACAAACTACGTCTCGGTTCCTACTGTTTTTTTATATGATCCTTTTACAAATCAAAAATAGTCTAAAATAATAGCAGTGAAGTTCCAGTGTGGTGCCACTTCACTTAGTCAGACGTATGCAATGCAATAATACAAAAGCAAAAGTTTCAAAGACAGCACACGCTACGCTTCAAAGTTATACTATAGTATCTACACAGCTTATATAAAAATAAGATACGAAATAGTAGGTACAGACATTGCAAATCGACATGTTAGCTTCCTATGGGTAGAGTGACCGGGACATTGGGCCACGCAGTTTTATCATTCATATAGCTATCTAGAGTATAGTACGCTCGGATAGCTTGTACAGTGAATAAGTGCTTATAGAAAGAATAAGAGTGGACAGGAAGTTGTAGAGTTTCAGAAGACCGTAAGGTACGAGAGTTAGAAAGATTTAGGTATTCAAAGCGTTGAGATTAGTTTAACTTTTAGATAAGGGGGGTGGAGGGGTTAAACATGAAACTGTACAAGAGGGAAAGGAGACGAGTATTCCTGCAAAAACGAATAGGCAACCACTTAAGCTTATTACAAAAATCGGAAACATGGTCATATTTGCGTAAACCAAATATGAACCTAATGGAGAAGCAATGGTCAAGCATCAACTTCTACATCCAGAATATTTGAATTAAACCTGACTTTATTATGATAGTACAGTATGGAGCAGTAAGTAAGAGAATTCAGCTAGGTTGGGCGGTATTTGGGAAACTTCGTCAGTTCTTCTAGTAACCCATCCCACAGTGCTCAAAAACGAAAGCCAGTGCGTCCTACCAGTTATAATAACACGTGGACACTGACGGGTTCATAAATTAAAAGTCGCTCAACAAGCTATGGTTAAGGCTATGCTCAGAGTCTCTCTCAGAGATAGGATCTGGAACGAGGTCATTCGATAGAGGACCAAAGTTGTCAACATAGCCCAAAGAACTAGCAAGCTCAAGTGGCAGTGGGCCGGTCATGATTCGAAGAACCGATAATGTGAAGACCACGTTTAGGCAAACGTAGTGTAGGTGCCTCAGATTAGATGGAGCGATGACTTATGCAGAGTGGCGGGCAGCAACTTGATAGGAAGAGTCAAACCGAACTCTGGGCTCAGTGGCGCGCCATGGGAGTGACCATGTCCAGCAGTGGACTTCAAAAGGTTGATGATGATTACGATAGTGACAGCGATTAGCAGGCACGAGTCACGAATACCATGTGCGGTAAAATTTTGATTTAAATAATACCGACCGACTGTGATTCTGCTGATAATTCTGTAATTTGGCAACAAATACATTTTTTATTTTCAGTGAGATCTTCCTTTTTTGTCAATTACTATTTGTTCTAATATTAAAATGGTTTAAACAGGTACATCTTACGAATACTCAATGAAAAAGTCTGATTTTGACTAATTAGAGTTTCCGCCCTGATTTTGGACATTTAAAAGGACGTTAATTCGTTTTTGTCCTATTTGTCCAGTTTATGGCCTTTTCGCCCAACTGGGTTTAAACCCTCTGCCCATCTCTAGGTACACTCGATCCATTAGCGCCCTATGCGGGCGGCGCAAAAGCTCACTTATTGCCCTTGTATTCTAGCAACACATTTGAAATGAAATGGAATGAAACTGAATGAATGTGAATGAAACTGAATGACACTGAATGAAACTGAATAAAACTGAATGAAACTGAATGAATCTGAATGAACCTGAATGAAACTGAATGAAAATCCGGTCCGGACCCGGACCTGGACCCGGACCCGGACCCGACTCGGACTCGCGGACTCGCGGACTTGCGGACTCGGACTCGGACTCGACTCGGACTCGGACTCGGACTCGGACTCGGACTCGGACTCGGACTCGGACTCGGACTCGGACTCGGACTCGGACTCGGACTCGGACTCGGACTCGGACTCGGACTCGGACTCGGACTCGGACTCGGACTCGGACTCGGACTCGGACTCGGACTCGGACTCGGACTCGGACTCGGACTCGGACTCGGACTCGGACTCGGACTCGGACTCGGACTCGGACTCGGACTCGGACTCGGACTCGGACTCGGACTCGGACTCGGACTCGGACTCGGACTCGGACTCGGACTCGGACTCGGACTCGGACTCGGACTCGGACTCGGACTCGGACTCGGACTCGGACTCGGACTCGGACTCGGACTCGGACTCGGACTCGGACTCGGACTCGGACTCGGACCCGGAACCCGACCGAACCCTTACCCTTACCCTCATTTACCCTTACCCATTACCCGACCCGGGCTCGGGCTCAGGTAAATGGAACGACGAAACGACGTAACGACGCATGAGTCATGTTTTTTCGTGCGTGCAGCCGGCTCCATCGATTTATAAGACGTTATCACGTCAAAAACTTTTTTTGAGTTTCAGTTTTAAGTATACCCCCAAAATGTATAGTTTTTTTTCTATTTTTGTGTAAAAATCTTAATGCGGTTCACAGAAAATATCTACTCGCCAAGTTAAATTAGTCTAGCTCTTACGGTTTCGGAGAAAAATGGCCATGACATACGGACGGACAGACAGACATGACGAATCTATAAAGGTTCCGTTTTTGCCATTTGGCTACGGAACCCTAAAAAGGGCGCTATCATGAATACTGTACTTAGTAAGTTATGCAACACAAAGTTCGATAATAGTAAAAATCGATTGAAAATGCATTATATTTTTATTTATTTCTTTACGGCTATTGCATAATGATTGCCATGGAGAACAGGACGATGACCCACCCAGGCGGTGATTGAACGCAGAGTGTCACTCACGGCACGCGGGCGCGGATCAAAGGTCAAAATAGGTCAGGCGTCTATGATTCCTTTATCGGTTTTCTCGGGATTTTCATAACAAAACTTAAAAAAAATCATTTTATAAATATTTTTTATTTTATTTGTTGAACCTAATTCCAGAGTATTTGCAGCTAATAATGAATAACCCTGTATATATCTTACACCTTTAAACGAGAAAATCTTGTATATTATATTTAGGATCTCGGAAATGGCACCAACGATTTTCATGAAATTTAGTATACAGGGGTTTTCGGGGACGATAAATCGATCTAGCTAGGATTTATTTCTAGAAAATATCGGCGTTCGGAGTTTAGAACAAACAACTTTTTCGTAATATCATTACTCCTAGCGCCATCTGTTGCTCAGAAGCAAAAACTAAGCTCTGTGAGAACCTGAGAACTCAAGGGTTTCACAGAGAACGCCATCTATTGTCGAGTTTTGGAACTGAAGGACTACGAAAACACTTGCACTTGTCGTATCTAGTAGATAATGGGGGCTAAAATTTATTCAAAATAATAGATTTATTTTATTCTCTATGTATATTTTTAGAAATGAGTAATAATCTTTATAAGTTTTGAAATGATTGATAAGAAATTGGTTTTTATAAATAGTTTAATTTGATATTTAAATGCTTTTAGAAATCTGTATTAAAATAATAATGATTATTGAAGTAAGAAAGAAGGACAGTCTTTAATGTTTAAAATAAAAAGCTATTTTACTTTATTTAATTTAGGAACATTGTAGTTGCTTTAAAACCATTTGATAAATAATATTATATTTTATTATTATTTGTTCGAAATTAATAACAATTTATTATATCAATAAATTGTTATTGGTAGTCAGAAGCTACGCAGAACGGATGACGATATGGTCGATAGGGGGCGCTGTCTATCAACTGTCATGTGGGTCGCCTGACGAGGCTAGGCGAGACGGTGGATTATTCTGGGCTTGAGACTCGAAGGAGAAGGTTATCGTTTCGTTCTGTGTACTGTCGATGTGATTCGGCTCTGAGTACACCCCTTGATTGTTAAGATAAGTACCTAGTTCTCTTTGTAGTTGATATATTCTTACTGTAAGGTAGTTTTGTGTTGAATAACGTGTCTAAAGCTATAATTTAGTTAAATAAAGTGTAAATTGTAAAGACATTGATGTAATTAAACCTTTTACTTACTATTCTATATTTTCTTTATAATATAAAGTTACCCTGATCTAATATCAGAAGTGGGATAGAACTTTTGCCCACAGAAAACTAACATTTATTCTTATTTCAGAATGTGAAGTGCCATATCGTAAACTGGAGATATTATCGTCTGACAAATGAAGTTGCAGTTCCTACGTTATTCGAAGTACAATACAAAGCTGTTTATGTATCTGGAATAAAACGGAGTGGACTTCAAGTCATGTAAAAGTAAGGTAAGGCCTTATTAGGCTCTGCTTTGATTTGGTTTGAATCTTGATAGCCAGAACTCCATATCTTTTTTCAAGTTAAATTTAAATGACATTGTGTGATTGACCCAAATAGTATCTAACGGTATCCTATCCAAAAAAGTTTTATTTTTGCCAAGAAACACTTTACTTTTTTTTTGTGGGAGTACCCGCATTTTTATTGCTCGTGCCATATTTTTTTCAATACAATTTTGTAAGTAGTACTGAGGCAGAATGGCCAAGCTATTTGTTCTTTACTTACACTACTTTAACAAACAACCTACAGTGTAGGTACTTGTGACTGGTTTTTCACAATGGGTTTTTGTTCAAATTTGTTACCAAGTGCTATGTCTGGACGTACCACTGACTACCCCGTATATCAGTGAGGCTCTAAAGTTGCCTTATGGGCATTTCAAGATTTTTACTGAATCACGGCATTACTTTTATTATAACCTAGTAATATAATAATCATCTAGCTGCTATTTGCCTGGTGTACAGTTTATACAACATTACAAAGCAGCTGTGATGGAACTGAACACGACAGCCAAATTTTGGGGGGGTTGTTTAATTTTACGGTTGGGCTGGTGTAAAGTTTGGACATCGCGATAGTTGCGATTACGTGATGGAACTGAACACGACAGACAAACGTTAAAATATTGGGGGATTCTTCTTAATGTACGGTTGGACTGGTGTGACGTTTAGACATTGTAGTAGTTGCGATTATGCGATGGAACTGAGCACGACAGTCGACAGCCAGAGCTTGATGATATTTGTATAAATGTTGGTAGACCTAGTTGGCCTGATCCTTTGTTTGGACATCGCGATGCCAACTCGCAATGGAACTTAGCATGACAGCCCAACCTATGGTACTTTATTATTTTCCTTACATAGGTATGGTGAGTAAATTGGCTAAGGATTGTTTAATAGTTTTTATGTTAACATTATCCTTGTGCTTTCAGATTTCATGTCAGGTTATTTAGTACTTTATTGGCCTATGTGATACCAGGATCTCTGACACACTAGTACCCTGACTCGCAGCTGAGCCAGTGAGTTTGGAAAATACTTGGAGATACTTCGGGGACGAAGTATTTTGCAGAATGGCCGTGTCGTATCTAGTAGATAATGGGGGCTAAAATTTATTCAAAATAATAGATTTATTTTATTCTCTATGTATATTTTTAGAAATGAGTAATAATCTTTATAAGTTTTGAAATGATTGATAAGAAATTGGATTTTATAAATAGTTTAATTTGATATTTAAATGCTTTTAGAAATCTGTATTAAAATAATAATGATTATTGAAGTAAGAAAGAAGGATAGTCTTTAATGTTTAAAATAAAAAGCTATTTTACTTTATTTAATTTAGGAACATTGTAGTTGCTTTAAAACCATTTGATAAATAATATTATATTTTACTAGCTGTCACCCGCGACTTCGTCCGCGTGGTTAGTATAAAGATATAGTTTGAGTTCGTTTAAAAGAAACTATTTTATGGTGGAAAGCGGACAGCTATTGATATGTTTTCACTGTTTTTTGCGTATTTTTTGAGAGTTATTTTTCGTGAATTTGCCTTAGTGGCTAAGTTGGGTTATGTATGCGTTGGTTTTACATGACCAAGTGCTGGTAACCTTAGTTTTGAGTTTGCATTCAAAACTATATAAAGTGTGTTCGAAAGATGGTAAATGCTGTTGTAGCCGATTTTTTTCAGCTGTGTTTAATTTTGGTATGATAGGTGCTTCTCGCGATTTTGTCTTAGTGGTTATCATGGGTTTTTTTGTAAACCTTTGTGTGTATTCAAACCTGGTGACAGATGCTGCGGTAGCAGATTTTTTTTAAACGTTTTTTTGCGTATTTTGTAAAGCTCTTTTTCGCGATTTTGTTTTAGTGGCTAATTTGGGCTATCGTATTCGTTGGTGTATAATTGAATCTTGTTTTTTTAGTTTGACATGATCAAATGCAAGTTACCATCGTTTTGAGCTTGTACTTTAGAGTGTATTTGAATTTGAAGGTGAGTGCTGTTGTAGCCGTTTTTTTTCAGCGGTGTTTAGTTTAAGTATGATAGATGATTCCCGCGATTTTGTCTTGGTGGTTATCATCGTTTTTTTTGTAAACATTTGTGTGTATTAAAACCTGGTGACAAATGCTGCGGTAGCAGAAAATTCTTTAACGTTTTTTTTTGCGTATTTTGTAAAGCTATTTTTTGTGATTTTATGTTATATTAGTGGCTAATTTTGGGTTTCGTATGCGTGTTGGTGTATAATCGAATCAATTTTTTTAATTTGACGTGACCAACTGCTGGTTACCATAGTTTTGAGCATGTACTTTAGCCATTTTTTGAAGCGGTGCGGTGTTTAGTTTCGGTATGATAGGTGTTTTCCGCGATTTTGTCTTAGTGGTTACGGTGGGGTTTATGTAAACTTTTGTGTGTATTCAAATTTGGTGACAGAAGCTGCGGTAGCAGATTTTTTTTACTGTTTTTTTGCGTATTTTGTAAAGCAATTTTTTGTGATTTTTCTTTAAACTATTTTTCCCTTTTTTCTTCTTTTAGGGAAATAATTTTCCTATATTCTTTCTTAGTGCACCTTTGCTCTATAAGAGGAACACCTCTTCCAAGTTTCATGCTTCTAGGACTAATGGTTTAGGCTGTGTGTTGATTTTTCTTTAAACCTTTTTTCCCCTTTTTCTCCTCTTCGGGAAAGAATTTTCCAATTTCCTTTCTTAGTACACCTCTACGCTATAAGAGGAACATATCCTCCAAGTTTCATGCTTCTAGGACTAACGGTTTAGGCTGTGCGTTGATTGTCAGTCAGTCAGTGAGTCAGTCAGTCAGTAACGAAAGAGTTTTATATATTTAGATTATTATTTGTTCGAAATTAATAACAATTTATTATATCAATAAATTGTTATTGGTAGTCAGAAGCTACGCAGAACGGATGACGATATGGTCGATAGGGGGCGCTGTCTATCAACTGTCATGTGGGTCGCCTGACGAGGCTAGGCGAGACGGTGGATTATTCTGGGCTTGAGACTCGAAGGAGAAGGTTATCGTTTCGTTCTGTGTACTGTCGATGTGATTCGGCTCTGAGTACACCCCTTGATTGTTAAGATAAGTACCTAGTTCTCTTTGTAGTTGATATATTCTTACTGTAAGGTAGTTTTGTGTTGAATAACGTGTCTAAAGCTATAATTTAGTTAAATAAAGTGTAAATTGTAAAGACATTGATGTAATTAAACCTTTTACTTACTATTCTATATTTTCTTTATAATATAAAGTTACCCTGATCTAATACACTCGTGTTTTTTTTTAAATAACCAGTTCTTATTTTTTCATCATTCATAAGTACCTAAGTTATCAAAAAAATACCGAGCGAAGCTCGGTCACTAACTGCTAGTAAATATATATATACACATTCAGAAAAATAACATCGGATTCGTCATGACCCATATTTTCACAACACAACATATTACTACATATTACTCTTATTTATAATTTAGGCATTGTTATTAATATGTACTGGATTATATTGTGTGCTTTGCTTATGTAGTAAATAAATAAATGTTTATGTCTATGTCTATATGTTTTCCCGGAAGATACCTATTAGTATGATTACCTACTTGCAATTGAAATAAAATAATTGTAGGTACTCAAAAACATGCATGAGGTTTTATTTCATATTTTCAGTAGGATCGGCAACATGTCATGGTACACTTGTATACACTGAATGAAACTGAATGAAACTGAATGAAACTGAATGAAACTGAATGAAACTGAATGAAACTGAATGAAACTGAATGAAACTGAATGAAACTGAATGAAACTGAATGAAACTGAATGAAACTGAATGAAACTGAATGAAACTGAATGAAACTGAATGAAACTGAATGAAACTGAATGAAACTGAATGAAACTGAATGAAACTGAATGAAACTGAATGAAACTGAATGAAACTGAATGAAACTGAATGAAACTGAATGAAACTGAATGAAACTGAATGAAACTGAATGAAACTGAATGAAATTGAATGAAAATCCGGTCCGGACCCGGACCCGGACCCGGACCCGACTCGGACTCGCGGACTCGCGGACACGCGGACACGCGGACTCGCGGACTCGCCGACTCGCGGACTCGCGGACTCGCGGACTCACGGACTCGCGGACTCTCGGACCCAGACCCGGAACCCGACCGAACCTTTACCCTTACCCTCATTTACCCTTACCCTCATTTAGCCGACCCGGGCTCGGGCTCAGGTAAATGGAACGACGAAACGGCGTAACGACGACTGAGTCATGTTTTTTCGTGCGTGCAGCCGGCTCCATCGATTTATAAGACGTTATCACGTCAAAATTTTGCCACTCCGTGAATGCCGAAAGAAGTGAAAACTTAAATATTTATTTATTTAAAATCCAGGTTGAAAACGACACATTGATCTGCGAGCTAGAAGGCTACAGGAACGAGGCACATCTCGCCAAGGACGAGGCCGAGAGGAAGTTTGAGAAGTTCAAGGCGCATTTCATTGCGCAACAGGCTTTGAACAACGGCGGACGGCAACCGATGCCTAATGTAAGACTATACTTTCTGCTGCTTATTATGTAAGAAAAGTATACCTACCTACTTTTCTGTTTGTGTAGCACATCTCGAAAGGAATTAAAAAAAGTGTCATTTCGTCGCGTGAGCAATACCTTAGTCTATGTACAGTGTTAGTACAAAATCAAGTGTCCCCTGTGTTCCAAATGGCGAATAAATAATATGACTTGACTAAATGTCATTTTCATAATGATTTGTGTGCAGCATTAAAAAAATATCACGAAAAAGTTGCTGACATAGGCCTCCCTACACATTTCCAGGAAGAACGATTCTAATACCTCTCCATCGACGTGTCGTCTTCCGGGTCGTGTCGAAAACTTTATTCCTCAACGCTTATTAGATCTATATGACTTGCCCATTGCCACTTCACCTTACGAAGTTCTACGAACAAACATGCGTAATTCATATAATCTTTTTTTCTTGACAGATAATATACCCGCCGCTGCCACCACCGCCGCCAATGCCGACCATGGATCAATCTTTACTCCACGGGGCAACGCCTCCTACCCCTGACGAAACGAAATACATGTCCATAAGCCTCAAGCAAGAAGCCAAGCTAGTCGCGATGTTGACTGCATTCCTCCTAGCGCATCCCCTAGGAGCCACCATAAATTACCTATCTTCCTACGTAAAGTCTATGATGCCAGAGGCATCGCAGAATTCTGTCAATAACGTGTTGATTAAGTATGGGGATATATTTGCGCGCCAAGCGAAGGATCGGTGGACTTTCGTGCTGTTTGATATTGTGAAACAGGAAGTGCATTAGGATAAAATGCATTACCCGCGCGAATGTACAAGCGGCCGTCCAAATCGGAGTTAAGGGGGTACGATTTCCATACAAACTTAATTTACACAACTATGGGCGAATAAAGTATTAATGTACACTGAAATAGCTGTAATAGGCTTTTACAGTGGTCCTTATTACCGGCCAGTTATATAAAGTTGGAGTGTCAGCCGTTGGTCGTGGCAGTCGGGGCTTCAGAAAAAGAACTAACAGACTTTTACGTCTATTTTGAAACAGTTGTTTTAAGCTCATACACGTATTCAATGCCGAGTACCCGTTAGAAAGAATGACGAAAAAATTACTTTTTGGTTTTTTATTAATATTTCTGTTATCCTACAGTTTTCTCCAACTTTATATAACTGGCCGGCAATAAAGACCACTGTAAAATTCTATTACAGCTATTTCATTGTACATTTATACTTTGTTTGCCCATAGTTGTGTAAATTCAGTTTGTATCGGAATCGAACCACCTTAATCATTACCTCTCATCAAACCCTATTGTTACCAATAAGATAGAGTGAGAGGTATTATTCACACCTAATTTGTATTGTGTTCAGGATTAATTTTAGACATTTTAGCTTAGAGATCATGATTTATAGTGGAAACAACTTGAGAACAGTATCCAAGTAAGATATGTGTAAGTATGCTAGGAAACCGTAAGTTACGAAACTATTATTTGAGAATAAATGGATTTAAAACTAGGAATCGCGTTTATTTTAGTATTTATTAGGAACCTAACCTTACCCAAGTTGGTAGGTATTGGGTTTCCACTGTAGGAACCGGAGAACATTCAATATTTCAATCTATCGAACCTTTTTCTTGGGAATTAGAGCAACGCGGCAACTGGGGCACGGTTCCAACATACGATACCTACATTACATAATTATTGTAGCAAGATTAACAAGCACGGTACAATTATTGTAGCATGTAACCTACCTACATTTTATTTTGTGAAAATGCAATTTCACTGTTCCGGGACTTCCGGGTTCCCGTCTTTTTTCGAGAACGAAGTCAATAGTTCAATCAAAGTCACTGTCAGTCAGGTGGCTGTGACTGTCATTGTCACATAAGTTGGTCAGGGCTGCCAACATAAAAGTTTCCCCCAACTCTAGGAATATACGTAAAAAGAGATTTTTTAATTAACGGTTGACCTGGTGAATATGACTAAAAAGCATTTTCGTTTGAAGATGGAGTAAACATACCCTACTGATAATAGTTATCGCTTCACATTCATTACCTAAAAGTATGAAAAAAAGCAAAGGAACATTATCATTTTACTTTACTTTGGGGGGTTATTGAATTTAGCTTTGAGGTTGAGGTAAATATTTTTGGTAGTTGGTAACAAACACTGTTTCCTTTCTTTTTCCATCTAAAAGTTTTGAAAACTTGTAGCAAGCGGTCGTGTAATTTGTTTATTAAAGTAATCGAAATTAAATACGATATTATGACGAAATGGTGGAACTGGGTACTTGCTATTGCCCTATTCTGTGTGCTATTTATTGCCGTGCCCTTATCACTGAGTAAAAAATACACTGAAGCAGATCTCAAGCCTATGTTCGACGACTATCTGAAACAGTTCAACAAAACATATCGGAACATTACTGAGTACTCTACGAAGTTTCAACATTTTGTGGTAAGCACAACATAGCTTTACGCATAATAATCTTTAGCATACATAACTGAACTACGCCCTTACGTGCCGAAATACTTACCGCCCACAGCAGGTAGGTAAGTAATTTCCTTCAAGCTTCTACCAATCAAGGTAAGTAGGAGCCCAAACAAGTTTCGGATCAACTCGATTTTGAATAGATGAATGAACTTGGGTATAATTTACAGTAAGAATTTCTTTCCATAATTATATTATAATTCAATTAGGGCATTTTGTTGTTCGTATTGCATAAGTTTATGCAGGTATTGCAATCTATTAGTTTATATAAGAAGGTAGGTTTATAGATGATGTATTAGGTTAGGTACCTACCTACCTATTTAAATCTAGACTCGATGTAGGTCAGGACTTTTATGAGTGGCACAGACAATAGAAGGCTACCTACCTGACTGTGGGTACTCGTTTGGGGGACTTACTATGCTCATGCACCTACTAAATAATATGTCACACTATAATTTTCCCTTTTAGTGCTCATTAATTATTTTTTTAACAGACTGCGGTGCAAGAAATTGATACACTCAATGGAGCCTCCCGTGGTCCGGAAGCTTTCCGAGCTCGATATGGCCTCACACACCTATCAGACATGTCCAAAGACGAGTTCCGAGCCATCCATCTCTCCGATGAGAGGCAGCAAAAAGCACCTCATTTGTTT